>CM031963.1:493640-1093640 GCA_018749465.1 Paracanthobrama guichenoti | reverse complement strand
CCCCTAAAATGTTAACAAAAATGCAGCAATGTATTCATAATCTATATACTGTATGCTATATACTAGTGCATTTCAATCGTTTAGCGAATAGAAGTGTACATAATATCACACAACAATAGGGGCTTCATATTTAGGGATATGTCCCTACCAATACCCAGCGACTACTGATTCGTACCTAGCAATAATTGACTGTTGTGACTAAAATGTAAAATTGAATGAAAAGTGTCTATTACAGCATTACTTTAGTAGCATTGAGCATTACAGCCTCATCATAAACAGGTGCAGATATGATGTACTCTAAGAGATCCATTATGCAGTGTAGTCCGCTTCATTGATCATAACGTTTTTTTTCATTGACCATTTCAGTGATGGGGAATGTTCTTTCCTCGCTTTCTGTACATAATTTATTCCCAATTTGAATAACCGTTTTGTTTTTCAGGTTAAAGGATTAGTTCACTTCAAAATGAAAATTTCATCCAAAATGTTTATATCTTTCTTCCTTCAGTCGAAAAGACAGTCTAAGCCACTACCACTATTTCAAGCCCCAGAAAGTAAAGACATCATTAAAGTAATCCATGAGACTCCAGAGTTTTAAGTGACACAGGTGCTTTGTTTGAGAAAAAAATATTTAAAACTAAAACTAATCCTTTAATTTTCATAATGTAGTGGGCTGGGGTCTGAAGTTTTTTTTAATGTTTTTAAAAGAAGTCTTTTAAGCTCACCAAGGCTGCATTTATTTGATCAAAAATACAGTAATATTATGAAATATTACTACTATTTAAAATAGGGGTGAATCAAGGGTGATTTGGACACTTTTTGCCATTGAGATGACTTGAAAAATTGGCTCAATAAACCTGAATTCACCCGTTTTCTACTTGAATATATTTTAAAATTTAATTTATTCTTGTGATGGCAAAGCAGCCATTACTCCAGTATTCAGTGCCACATGATCCTTCAGAAATCAATTTAATATGCTAATTGATATCAATGTTGAAAACAGTGCTACTTCATATTTCTTTTCAAGATTCTTTAATAATTAGAAAGTTCAAAAGAATAGTAATTATTTGAAATATAAATATTTTGTAACATTATAAATGTCTTTATAGTCATTGATCAATTTAATGCTCCATGCTGAATAAAAAAACCCTTTTAAAAAAAATTTTTAACGGTAGTACAGTCACATCTGTTTCGGTTTTGGTTAATTTCAGGTGTGTTCGACTTCAGCTGGACGTAACCGATCGGCGAGAGTTGCTGCTTGCAATCGGGAAGAACTTGATGCAGTGTCGACGCTACGTGACTGTGACGTATGTCAACAAAGTGCCGCGAGAGCAATCCGAGAGCAGCCAGAGCGGCTGCACGAGCGCTGATGACGACACAGCTGTTCCACGATTGGTTGGATTCAATGCATGACAGTGATCACGTGTGTTTCACAAGCCTGCTGCACTTGTGTTAAAAACTGAAGCCGACGCGTCTTGATCGCCCCCCAGGTGGTTGGTCCCAGTGTAGCTCACAACCCCCGCCCCTCCATGTTTTCTAATGGACGCGAGAGAAACTAAACAATCAAATTACACTTCAAGAAATATCTTCTGTCATTTTAGGCAGCTTTTATTACGATGGTTTCATTTCAAGTGTTTGTTTTTTTAAATAAGTTTGGTTTTAGTTAGTTATTTGATGCTATAAAAACAGGGGGTGTGACGTTATGATCGACAGCTGAGATTGACGGCTTCTCTGAGTGAAGTAGTCACTGAGCCACTAACACTTTTTTTTCTGGATTTTCGGGAGGAAATTGGAGCTTTAGGTTTAATTTCTACATTTCCATAACTTTTTATTTCACACCAACATAATGAATTGTTCTGCATTTGTGAGAGTATGGGCGGGCTTTTGATATCGCGGCTCTACTTCCTGCTCTCTACTGCACAGACTCCGGTCCCCACCTCGGGACCGGAGTCTGTGCAGTAGAGACCTCGGGACCAGAGTCTGTGCAGTAGTGACCTCGGGACCAGAGATGTCAGTGTCATATTCGTGCCATGCTCTTATTGTTTGAGCTACAGGAAAGCTACTCTCGGCTACTCTAGGCTACTCTAGCTTTGTTTGTGTCAACCTGCTGTCAGTGAGTATCTTGTTTGTCAAGTGTTTGTTTATTTTTGTATATGTTCTACTATGGGATAATAAACTGCACTTGGGTTCAATCAACTTGGCTACAGTGGATAATACACACACACCAGCTGTGACTGCCCAGGTACCATATAGCCTGAAATAATCCGTATTATCTTCTAGTTAACCTTATTTGTTTGGGGCCACTCACAGTTTCCTCTAATTTTAAATTAAATACTTTTGGCTCTGACCCAACTGCCTGTTTTAAAGCAAACTGTATGCTCAATTAACCAAATTAGAGCTAATTAAAGTGCTAGTCATCATGTTGCTTCAGAAGGCACATCAACATTCCCTGTCTTTCCTGTGTGATGCATCTTATATTATTCCTGAAAGTGGCAATAATTTACAGTTGCAAGAAAAAATATGTGAACTACCTGCAGAATAATTTTAACTAAATAAGAGGGATCATACAAAATGCATGTTATTTTTTATTTAGTACTGTCCTGAATAAGATATTTTACATTAAAAATGTTTACATATAGTCCACGAGACAAAAAAATAAATAAATTACTGAATTTATTAAAATGACCCTGTTCAAAAGTTTATGAACCACTGATTCTTAATACTGTGTGTCGTTCCCTGGATGATCCACGGCTGTTTGTTTTTTTGGTTGTGTGATGGTTGTTCTCAAGTCCCTTGTTTGTCCTGAGCAGTTAAACTGCCCAATGTTCTTCAGAAAAATCCAGGTCCTGCAAATTCTTCAGTTTTCAGCATCTTTTTCATATTTGAACCCACTCCAGCAATTACTGTACAATTTTAAGATCCATCTTTTCACACTTGAGGGACTCAAACACAACTATTAAAAAAGGTTCAAACATTCACTGATGCTCCAGAAGGAAACGCAATGCATTAAGAGCCGGGAGGTGAAAACTTATTGAATTTGAAAATCAAGGTAAATTGTACTTAATTTGTCTTCCGGGAAACGTGTAAGTATCTTCTGTTGCTTGTTGAAGGGAAGTACTAAATGAAAAAAAAAAAAAAAAAATATATATATATATATATATATATATATATATATATATATATATATATATATATATATAATATATATTAAAACAAAATAAGACAAATTTGGACATCTTCATCCTGTTCAAAAGTTTTCACCCCCACGGCTCTTAAAGGGGTACTTCAGTGCTGGAAAGATGAATGTGTATTTAAACTGGGTCATTTATGTAGTAGAAATGTGAAATTATTTTTTGAATTTGGTGCCTTCTAGACTGAGAAAAGCCAGAAAATGTATTTTTGGCTCATGTGGATGAAAGACAACAACTCCCGGAATGCACTTGCTTCGCTGCCCTACGAGATCACTCCCAAAGCCAAGGCTACTGGTTCACTGGATCACTTGCCCACCGCGGCACCGCCCCTACCGTTGTTTTAATTTTCATAATAATAAAATAATTTAGTTCAGTTAGAGAACAGACACTACAATTAAAAACTGAATGTGTCTGTTCAATATAATGTGAGTGAGCCGAGTGAGTCAGATTACATTCATCACGAGTGAAGAGCTGAGGTAAGAGCAGGCATGGCATACATTCATGGCACGTGTTCATTCTGGCGCGTTTTCAGATCATGCCTATGGAAGGGGGGGTGGAAGCACGATCATTCGAATATACTACCGGATTTCTACTGATACAAAGCTAAATGCTAAATCGCTGAAGTAACCCTTTAATGCATCGTGTTTCCTTCTGGAGCATCAGTGAATGTTTGAATCTTTTTGATAGTTGTGTTTGAGTCCCTCAGTCGTCCTCAGTGTGAAAAGATGGATATCAAAATCATACAGTCACTGCTGGAGAGGGTTCAAATATGCAAAAAGATGCTGGAAAACTGAAGAGTTTGCAGGACCTGAAGGATTTTTCTGAAGAACATTGGGCAGTTTAACTGCTCAGGACAAACAAGGGACTTGAGAACAACCATAACAAAACAATAAAACAGCCGTGGATCATCCAGGGAACGACACACAGTACAGGGAATCAGTGGTTCATAAACTTTTGAATAAATTCAGCTATTTTTTTGGATGAATCTTAAAATGGCGCCGCCGTGTTCGGTCGCTGTTCAGGTCGCTCCGCGAAGACTGTGCTTTTATTTACTATTTTACTTTCTTTTGCTCTCAATTTTTACAAACTTATCAACTGCATTGATCTGCTATGACAGCAAAACTCTTTTGGACATTGGTTACCTCTACACTGGACTGTTTCAGGACACTTTCGCCGATCCTCTGTGGCCATCTGAGATCCTTCGGAACGCCGAGTTGAACAATGGACAGACGGGTCAACGGCGAAGAATAAAGAAACACCGTGGGAAACGCGCGGGGATCCGCAACAGACTGAGGAAATTCTGCTTTCTTCTAGCAAATGTTCAATCCCTGGAGAATAAGATGGACGATCTTAGAGCCAGGATAAGTTTTCAACGGGACATGAGAGACTGTAACATCTTTTGTTTGTCCGAAACATGGCTCACGCCCGCGGTCCCGGACACAGCTGTGACGCCGCCGAGAAATTTCTCTGTTTTCGGATGGACAGAACAGCCGAGGCGGTAAATCCAAAGGTGGTGGAGTATGTTTCATGATCAACAAGAAATGGTGCGATCCCAGGAACATCACCATTCTCTCGCGGTCCTGCTCGCCTCATCTGGAACATTTAACAATCATTTGCCGCCCATTCTATCTGCCGAGGGAATTTTCTGCGGTCGTCGCGACCGCTGTTTACATTCCACCACAGGCAGACACAGGGCTGGCTTTATCTGGCCTTCATGATGTTGCCAGCGGCGTCATAAACAAACACCCCGATGCTGCGTTCATCATCGCGGGCGATTTTAACAAAGCAAACCTAAAGAAAGTCTTGCCAAACTTTCACCAGCACGTCTCCTGTCCTACACGAGGAGCAAACACACTGGATCATTGCTACTCTCCGTTTAAGAATGCCTATAAAGCGCGGTCACTTCCAGCTTTCGGCAAATCGGATCATGCCACCATTTTCCTCACACCCGAATACAAACAAAGGCTCGTTCAGGAACCCCCGGTGAGGCGGGAAGTTAAACGCTGGTCACCCCACTCAGAGACCGCGCTACAGGCAGCTCTGGATGACGTCGACTGGGACATGTTCCGAGAGAGTTCAGCTGACGTCAGTGAGTTCACGGATGTGGCGCTTTGCTTCATCAACACACTTACAGAGCAAGCCACACAAACAATAACAATAACGTCCTTCTCAAATCAGAAACCGTGGGTGGACAATTCAATCTCCGCGCTGCAGTGAACACACGCACTGCTGCTTACAACGCCGGTCTCCTAACAGGGAACATGACTGAATACAGATCGTCCTGCTATGCTCTGCGGCGTGCAGTTAAAGCCGCAAAGCTCCGTTATAGGGATCGAGTGGAGTCACATTTCCAACTCAACGACTCGCGGCGCATTTGGCAGGGTCTGAGGTCCATCTGCTCTTTTGGATCTAAATCCTCTGCAGAGGTGAGCGCTGATTCGTCGCTTGTGAATGAGTTAAACTCTTTCTACGCTCGCTTTGATTGTAATTGCGGCAGCGCGACTCCGCCAAGTGGCGCGTCAGAGGGAATTACTCAGAGCAGCAACAACCACGTGATCTCTGTCTCGGAGGATGAAGTTCGGAGGGCACTCAAGCGCGTGGGCGTCAGGAAAGCTGCTGGGCCGGATGGTATTTCAGGCCGTGTTCTGCGGTCCTGTGCTGATCAGCTCGCCGGGTTGTTTACATCTATCTTTAATGAGTCCCTCGCTACATCTGTGGTCCCCACCTCCTTCAAAAAATCCACCATCATCCCTGTCCCTAAGAACAGTAAACCCTCTTGCCTAAATGACTATCATCCAGTGGCTCTCACGTCTATAGTCATGAAGGTCTTTTAGAGACTCATTAAAAACACAATTTGCTCCTTCATTCCTGACACTTTGGACCCTCTTCAGTTTGCCTATCGTCCCAATAGATCGACTGAAGATGCCATCTCTCATGTCTTCCACTCCTCCCTCACTCACATCGACAGCAAAAGTGGGAACTACGTAAAGCTGCTATTTATTGACTATAGCTCAGCCTTTAACACCATAGTTCCCATTAAGCTAACCGCCAAACTCCTGGTTCTCGGCCTGAATCCTTCTCTCTGCCACTGGATTGAGGACTTCCTCACTGGCAGGCCTCAGGTGGTGAGAATAGGCCAGTCCACCTCCACCTCCATCACCCTGAGTGTGGGAGCTCCACAGGGCTGTGTCCTGAGTCCCCTGCTCTACTCTCTCTACACACATGACTGTTTGTCCACACACAGCTCCACCTCTATCATCAAATTTGCTGATGATACTGTTGTCCTGGGCCTCATTTCCAACAACAATGAGATGGCTTACTTGGACGAGGGGGAGCATCTAACATCATGGTGCCAGGACAACTGTCTCTCTCTGAAAGTTGGCAACACCAAAGAAATGATTGGACTTCAGGAAGAGACAGCAACGGACATACTCCCCCCTCATGATCAGCGGGTCACCAGTAGAGAGAGTGAGCAGCTTCAAGTACCTGGGTGTAAACATCTCCGAGGACCTGACCTGGACTGCTCACATTCAAACACAGGTGAAAAAAGCCAGGCAAAGACTGTACCACCTGCACCAGCTGAGGAAATTCAGGGTTTCACCAGCTATCCTGAAAACTTTCTATTTAGGGGCGATAGAAAGTGTATTAACTCAGTGCATCACAGCGTGGTATGGGAACAGCACCAGTCATGACTGCAAAGCCCTGCAAAGAGTCGTGCACTTATTCGAGCGTATCTCAGGGTCAGCCCTCCCGTCTCTGCAGGACGTCTACACCAAACGCTGCAAAGGTAGAGCTACTAAGATCATCAAGGACTCTAATCAACCTGCAAACCCTCATTTCACGCTGCTGCCATCTGGTAAGCGCTTCGGAAGCCTGATGGCCAAAACTGAGACTCAGGAGGAGCTTCTTCCCCCAGGCCATCAGACTCCTGACATTGCTGACATACTGACATTGCACTGCACTTTCTGTTCTCGTTGTTACTGTGTAACAACCTGTTATAAACCTGTTTGCACATTATACTCTTTGTACATTTGTTAACCACATATTTATAAGTCTCCAGTTTACTCACTGCATAGTTTACTCCACTGATTTTTTTCCACTTCTTTATTTTTATTTTTTTACTTTTTTTCTACTTGACTTTATTATTTATAATTCTACAGATATATATATAGTACTTTTTTTATTCTATTTCTATTATAATTTCCTCCTTGTGTTTTTAACTGTGAATTTGCACTGTCCATGGAGCGGACCTGTTTACATTTCACTGCCGGTTGTATATTCTGTATATAACTGTGTATGTGACAAATAAAACTCTTGAATCTTGAAATCTTGAATCTTGTCTTGTGGACTATCTTTTTTTAAATGTTAAATATCTTATTCAGATCAGCACTAAATAAAAAATAATGCATTTTGTATGATCTCTCTCATTTTGTTAAAATTATTCACATTTTCACAGATTCTGCAAGCAGTTCACATACTTTTTCTTGCAACTGTATATTATATGCAAACAGTAACGATAAAAAGAAGACTTGTTTAGAATGAAAGACACCAGTTGATCAGTACTAAACTCACCATAGCCAATGGCACGATGCCGCCAAGGTCATGTGGTGCCAGACGGATGAGGGTTTGGATCTCGTCTGAGAGGGTCCGGGAGATGGGGTACTCAATCTGCCATGTCACTGACCGACTTCCCAGAGGATCCAACAACCCGTTGACCTCCAGATCCACCTGTAGAACCTTCTGGAAACCAGCTTCCACCCTAAAAGTAACGTTAAAGAGTCAAATCAAAATGTTTGAATGCAAGCTAAAAGAATATGCATGTAAAACTCATGGCCACCTTGTTTATTTGTTGTTATGTGGCTACTGGCCCATGCATGCTGCCAACGGATGAAGAGGCAGACAAGCGGCCATTTATCGACCCTTTTGTTTTTGTACACCTGGTGTGTGCAGGATGTAGGATGCAACGTATGTGGGTGTGTGGCGGTTTACTCTCATTATTTTAGTTCAACAAAAATGCATCCCAGCAGCAACTGGGAAAAAAAAAAGACAGCAAAAAAGCAATTTACTTTTGGTCCAGCGCCACAGCATTTTCAAAAAAGATTTCCAAAGCAGAGCATAACATTGTCTCCACTGATTGCGATGCAAACAAAGCTGAAAAACAATGAATAAAACCAAAGCTATTTGATTTGCCCAGGCCTGGGTTTGATCAGCCTGGCTGCTCCGACCTCACAGCACTTAGTTAAAACAAAAGGCATATGAAAAATTCCTAATATCAAAATACAAATGTGGAATATGGAACTGCAATTGAATTGGCACCTGGTAGCATGACAGTAACATAAAAAATAAACAATAATCTTTTTCTCCGATTTTCTCAGAATCAGAACAGTATGACGCAAGGTCCCTTTTCAAATAACTCACACATCCACAAAAAAAAAAAAAAAAAAAAAAAAAAAAAAAAAAAGTAAGGTCACGGTGTTATTCTCAATGCTGTCATTTCAACACAAGGGAAAGAAAATTATAATTTATGCTCTTTATGGCCACTGTGAGTGGCCTCAAACAAATTACACACAAATTTCAGAAATAATTTATCTTTCTCTCTAACACAGACTTTGGTCAGGGTTGCAGCTTTCCCCACTGAATTGGGTTACTTTTAAACTGTTCCCATGAGACAATTTTTGTCCTGCAGTTTGAAGTTTGACATATCACACAAATTAGATTTGAATGCCAGAATTCCTGACCAACCAACAGCCAATCTATTGTTAATCAAAACAGGTAAGATGGATGCTACTTTTTATAGAAGCAGACAGGTCAACTGTGGTTATGATTACAATGTTGTACATTTATAGAATGTGAATCAAATGTGTCAAAGATTTATAATGTTGAGCTATTTCAAATAAATGCTGTTCTTTTGAACTTTCTATTCATCAAAGAATCCTGAAAAAACAAACAAAAAAAAAAAAAAACGTATCACTGTTTCCACAAAAATATTAAGCAGCACCATTCTGAACATTGGTTATGAATAAAAAAATTGAAAAAATGTATTGAGCACCAAATCATCATATTAGAATGATTTCTGATGGATCATGTGACACTGAAGACTGGAGTAATGATGCTGAAAATCCAGCTTTGGCATCACAGGAATAAATTTGATTATATTAAAATACAAAACAAGATATTTTTCAATTATAATATTTCACAATATTACTGTATTTATGCGTTAAATAAATGGTCATCATAGGAGACTTCTTTCACAAACATAAAACAAATTATATATTACAATATACATTTCAATAATAATTATTTATTTATTTATATTTTACTTATAATAGTATGTCTGTACAAATAAACTGAAATAACCTAAACACATTTTGTGTATTGATACTGGACTGGTTTTATTGGTCATTGGGCTGGTTTTGAGCTAGTTTTGATTGGTCTTCACAACTCAGACTTGGTATGTCTGAATCTGAGTGAGAATATATCCTTTAGAGGCAGAGAGATATGGTTATCCTTTTTTCATTAACAAAAAATATAAATAAATACAGTCTCCCTCAACTGAATCTTCAGGAAAACGAAACAAAACATCTTCCTCCTGTCACCAGCAGTTCTAATATGTTTAATTCAAAAAGCCCTGGATTCTCTGATTTTAATGTCATGGAAACAGAGACGGCAGGATATCTTTAATAAGCAAATCTGGATGATCATATCAGTTTTCACACGTTCTAATCTGTGACTTTACATAATAAAGGGACCGCACACTGACAGCTTCTACCACATCGCACAGGGTGTAAGTTAATTTGATTTCTAGATTCCTAAAGAGACATTATCTGTAAGGAGCAGAAAAGTGAACAAGAAAAGGCTTTTGTACAAGACTTGAAGTCTTGTTATAAATCCTTAAAGGAATAATTTTGCTCCAAATCTGTATTACTTTTTTTTTCTTCTGTAGACCACAAAAGGAGCTGTTAGGAAGGATGTTCATGTTGTTTACCATACAATGACAGTGTAAATGACAAAAATGCCTCATAAAAGTATTATAGCAGCGTTCACACTTGTGCACTATATTCAAAATCTTCTGAAATCTATTGCTGTGGATATCTTAACTCTGTATATGCTCACATATTTTCTAAAACAATGTAGTTGGAGTGTAGTGCACAGGTCATTTTTTGAAATATGAAACTTGGTCACCATTCACTTGCATTGTATGGAAAACAGCAGTGAAAAACATCTTCTGCTTTTATGTTCTACGAAGAAAGAACATTACATGGGCAACATGCGGATGAATAAATTATACCATTGCTCATTTTTTTGTGAACTATTCCTTTTACAACTACAGATACACAATGACTGACTCTAAGACAATTCTACTGCAAAAAACAAAAGGTCTTGCAATGCCAATAAATGATGCTTACCAGCAGGCACTTGGTTAAGCACTTGTCATGATCACACAAAAAGGCAATTTAAAGTAAGTGTCATTTTTTTGTGCTAATGTGGTGTTGCTGAATGAAGAGGGGCAGCTAAAAGGCTCTGGTGTTGGAGAGGCATTTTGTGAGAAACACAGCTGACAGCTTTGTTGCACTTAAAAATAAATGTATCAACCTTGCAAACACTGGTTTCCATGACCTCAATGAATGCTCTGAAGAGCCCTGTTAGATCAAACAATATAATGGGTCATTGTCAGTTTTCCCATTTAACACCAAGAGAATCAAACCAGCACTGAGTTAACATTGCCATTACGGCTCAAATGTGGGGTCAAGGTGTGTCCAGTAGAGGGCGAAATGCAGTATCTCTTCACCTTTCCACAACATCAAAAGCTAATGCTAATTGATTCAAATCTTTTTGCAGATGGAATCTGGGAATTTCTCTGTATGTTTGCAGCTGATTTTGTGGGATAATTTGCAAAATGGATTTAAAAATGACCAAGTATATTGGTAGCAGATGTAGCAAAGATGTTCAAGAAACAAAGATAAGGGACAGGGAATTTTATGAATGACTGGCTTTCCCGTGGAAACTGCAGAACTTACGGTGGAATTCTGAGTGTATGATAGAGACCTTCGGCAGGATTCTGTCCTGCTCCCACCCGCTCCTGCAAAAATATATACGTTACCTTCTCCTACCCGTAAAATTCATGATTCTATCTTAAATGCATCTGATTGGCCATTGCGTTCAAGAAATCAACACATGTCTGTGATTGGCTACATTGCACAATGCTGCAAAAACATGTTATAAATAGAAACTCTGCCCATGCTTGCGTCTGTAGATCGTTGTTCTTGTTGCTTTTGTGCAACAGATGAATAACAATTTATTTGTTTTTAGATGTTTTATTTTTAATATCACCTGTATTTCTATTTTGCAGGAGTCCCATGAATCGTTATATTCACTCAGCCATCAAATTTAGTCCTCGCGGCGCACTCTCTTGCGTTGGTCCCGTGGGAGCGCAGGTCTCTAGTGTATGACTTAGTTTAGAGTGCATTCTACCAGTTTATAGACTTAACTGAGTTTTCTGCTCTCGAGAGCCCACCTCGACAATTTTATGCTATGTAATAAAGGTTATAAGGGCAGCAAATGAAAATCGTCTCAGACACAGAGAGTGAAAAAAAAAAGTCTGAATACATATTTTCAAACCAGAAAAAGAGTACTTTGTGAAAACACGAATGTAAAGTGGAACGTCTCAGCGAGAGTTTCTCTGTGAAGTCTCGACAGGTGCTCAAGTGCTCATTGCTAGGATGAATAGATTGTTATGTCAAAACATATCAAAATGCAGAGAAAGCCAAAGGAGAGCTATTCATCGAGATAGACTCGCACGTAACCATCAAGAGGGAGTGAAATTTTGCCGGAATGTATAGGTCTGATGACAAAGGGCTCGGCTACAGGAGGTGGAGAATTAATATTTAATTCTTTTGGGTGAAATCCCAATCTTTCAAAAAGGTTCTTCGACTGAATTTTCCGTAACAGTTGCTCTTCAAAGAGACCCCGCACCTCCCTCATTTTACACAACCATGTAAAAATGGCGTGAGAGAGAAAGAGAGAAGGGAAAAAGGGTAGAAAATGGAAATGGCTTTCATTGTGGAGACTCTAGGGTGGATATATTCATGCACAGTGGTGATCTGCTTAGCACTGACAACAATGATACATCAAACGAATGGAATCAATTTGACTACAAAGCCGCTGTGGTTGGCACCTCACGGCTCGGGGAAATAAAAGTCAAAGCCGGGGAAGTAATGGCAGTTGGCGCATCAGCTTTGAGTAAAGCTGTGGTGGAATTTCATTTCATAGGTTGCAGAAGAGGCTGAGTGAAAGAGCTGTACCGAAGGTGAGTCCTAGCCCTCCTGCTGGAGGATTTGCCAGCCGCCTCTTCCACTTTTTTCCCTCTCAAAGGCAACGCTGGGCACTCAGGACCCCCAACAGGCTAAGCATGAAACTCAATCACTGTGCTGGCATGGGGGCCCTGACCTGCATCATGCTCACTAAAGAAGTTTATGGTATAAAGACGGAGTTCACATGGTCAGAACAAAAGAGAAGAGAATATGAGTGAGTGAGAGAGAGAGAGAGAGAGAGAGAGAGAGAGAGAGAGAGAGAGAGAGAGAGAGAGAGAGAGAGAGAGAGAGAGAGAGAGAGAGAGAGAGAGAGAGAGGATCAGCCTACAAAAAACTGTTAATATGGAGTCTATATTTGTGTAGGCTGCTACAAAAAAAAAAAAAAGCTTGTGATAAAGAATCAGTTGCTAAGGCTTACAAGGTTTGTGTCAACTCTTGTAAAGATATTCAAGAATTCAGTATCTAAATGCAGGTAATTGAGATATCCCAAAATCTCGGACAAAATGATCGCTTTTGATGAATGCTGATCTATCCACTCCAAACACAGCAAATATAAAACAAGCATAAAGTGTAAATAAGTAGTTACAAGCAAACAGAACATCAGTAACATCAGTTGATGTGAGCTGCCGGTATAAATAAATAATCCCTGGTTTTGGTCATAAATGAATCATTGTTTTTAAACAACTCTTACATGAACAAATAAGTGGAAAAAAGTGATCAGGGCTATGTTTCCCAAAAAGCATTGTAAGCCTAGGTAGATTGTAGAAACCATTGACACCAATGGTCGTTACAGACTTGCAATGCTTCTGGAAATTCTTCAGCTCAGATCTTTTAAGTGAATTAATCTTTTAATTAAACAAATAACTTAAGTAAGATAAGAAAGATATTTTAACTAAACAGGTCTTTTAAGTGAATAAATCTTCTAAGTGAACAGGGCTGTGTTTCCTAAAAGCACCCAAAGTCTAGGTACACTATTTTGTAGAAACCATATAATGATCATCCAAACAAAGCCCAGATCTTTTAAACGAATGAATCTACAGTGAACAAATCTTTTAAGAAAATGTATCTTAAATTAACAAAACTTTTTTAATCCCTTGTAAAGATCATGACTGATTTGATTGATTTTACCTGCATTTAAAGACTGATTAGAACATGAAGAAATAGTATTCGAGTGACAACGTCTCGGGTAACCCCAGTTCCCTGCAAGCTGAACGAGATACTGCGTCAGCAACTGATGCAGCATTGATTTCCCTACGTAAAGGGAATGCCTTGTGTTACATATGTAACCCTGGTTTCCTGAGAAAGGAATGAGATGCTGCGTCAGTTGAGTTCCCTATGAAAGGGAACCGTAATTAATTTAGGTTGGCCTAAGTTGATATTTAACCCTATAAATTGCCAGTATTATAGCATACAGGTGTGTACTGCCCCACTATCGCCACTGCTCTGGATATTCACTGTTCTGAATCATAGCTTTATAGTCTATAGTAAAGCTTGAGTGAAAAAGAGAGAAAATGACCCATAGCTCATTGTTGTTGTATAGGTGCATTGATGTGTGTGTGGAAGCAAGAGCATGTAAGTGTGTGCATGCACATGGGTTTGTCAATAACAGATGACAAGTACCATAGCATTGTCTTTAGGACCTCAAGATGGCATTTTACTTATATACTTCTGCTGTAACCCAGAAAAGCAATCCAATATCCATTCTGCAACCACTGAGGAGGCTGATGAATAATCTAATTGTGGTATAGAACTGAAAAGTTGCACAGTAAGATACAAAGTGTTTAAGAGATCAATTTGGGTTTGCTTTCATTGTACAGTAGGTTCCAAAGGCGCTAACTAGTGATGATCCAATATTAAAATTATTATAAGTTGATAATTTGTTTCAAATTATGTCCAGCAAACGATAAATAAAAATAAAAATTTTTAAATAGTAAATCTGTCATAACGTGACATCATAATCAACTAACAAATATATCACTAAAACTAAAAGTGAATTTAGGTATCACATTATAATGTACGTACAGCATGAGAAATTTATATTAATTTTGAGATTTGTTAAGATTGCATTTGAAAGTGCTTTTAAAATTATTAGTGTTTTAAAGATTAACTTTAAAGGGTTAGTTCACTCAAAAGTATCCCATAATTTACTCACCCTCAAGCCATAACACAATCTGTTATGACCTAGGTGTATATGACTTTCTTCTTTCAGACGAACAATCAGTTATATAAAAAAATATCCTGACTCTTCCAAGCTTTATAATGGCAATGAATGGTACCTTAGATTTTGAAGCCCCAAAAAGCACATCCATCCATAATAAAAGTACTCCATACGACTCCTTATTAAAGGCCTTCTGAAAAACATCCATATTTATAACTATATAAACTGTAATCACTGGCTTCCAGTAACGGCCGTACGTGAAGTTATTAAACATAATTTTGTGAGGAGTACGCCCATCTAATCTTCCAATTAATACCAAGGCATAAAACCAGCAGCTTACCTCTTCCCGTTGCAGCATCCCACCTTCTCCCCTGCTCCTCCTTTTTGTACAATTTTGCCTGTTATAGGGGGGCAATCGGAGCTCAGGTAGAATATCTTCTCCGAGCCCCTCTATAGCAGACAGCAAGCCAAATCTGTTTACCACTTTCACTAAGATTATATGGGAACACAGACTTGTGAAATGAGTCTATAGTTCAGGCAGAAGTGTGACCTCTGACCCGACATATAATTATATCATTTGTAAAAAGTAAGTTGACTCTTCTTAATAAACATTGAAGCTATTCACCAACTTATGTACATAAATGATTTTTTTCTGTTCACACTGCAGATGTATGTCTATATTGGTTGTCATAGTAACGACATTAACATGCATGCTATCATTTAGAGCAGTTAGTAGCAATAAAAGTTTTGCAGGTTTCAAGTTCATAGTATCCAAATTTAAACACATTGACTGTAAACTGATTTTCCAGTTTACTTTCTTTAGAGAATTCTAGTTGAGCATTTCTGTCTCCACCACTCACTGTTAAAAAAAATAAATAAATCACTACTAATAAAAAAAACTTGCTTCGTATCATTATTATTATTATTATAACAGTACACACACACACACACACACACACACATATATACACTCACCTAAAGGATTATTAGGAACACCTGTTCAATTTCTCATTAATGCAATTATCTAATAAACCAATCACATGGCAGTTGCTTCAATGCATTTAGGGGTGTGGTCCTGGTCAAGACAATCTCCTGAACTTCAAACTGAATGTCAGAATGGGAAAGAAAGGTGATTTAAGCAATTTTGAGCGTGGCATGGTTGTTGGTGCCAGACGGGCCGGTCTGAGTATTTCACAATCTGCTCAGTTACTGGGATTTTCACGCACAACCATTTCTAGGGTTTACAAAGAATGGTGTGAAAAGGAAAAACATCCAGTATGCGGCAGTCCTGTGGCGAAAATGCCTCGTTGATGCTAGAGGTCAGAGGAGAATGGGCCGACTGATTCAAGCTGATAGAAGAGCAACTTTGACTGAAATAACCACTTGTTACAACCGAGGTATGCAGCAAAGCATTTGTGAAGCCACAACACGCACAACCTTGAGGCGGATGGGCTACAACAGCAGAAGACCCCACCGGTACCACTCATCTCCACTACAAATAGGAAAAAGAGGCTACAATTTGCACGAGCTCACCAAAATTGGACAGTTGAAGACTGGAAAAATGTTGCCTGGTCTGATGAGTCTCGATTTCTGTTGAGACATTCAGATGGTAGAGTCAGAATTTGGCGTAAACAGAATGAGAACATGGATCCATCATGCCTTGTTACCACTGTGCAGGCTGGTGGTGGTGGTGTAATGGTGTGGGGGATGTTTTCTTGGCACACTTTAGGCCCCTTAGTGCCAATTGGGCATCGTTTAAATGCCACGGCCTACCTGAGCATTGTTTCTGACCATGTCCATCCCTTTATGACCACCATGTACTCATTCTCTGATGGCTACTTCCAGCAGGATAATGCACCATGTCACAACGCTCGAATCATTTCAAATTGGTTTCTTGAACATGACAATGAGTTCACTGTACTAAAATGGCCCCCACAGTCACCAGATCTCAACCCAATAGAGCATCTTTGGGATGTGGTGGAACGGGAGCTTCGTGCCCTGGATGTGCATCCCACAAATCTCCATCAACTGCAAGATGCTATCCTATCAATATGGGCCAACATTTCTAAAGAATGCTTTCAGCACCTTGTTGAATCAATGCCACGTAGAATTAAGGCAGTTCTGAAGGCGAAAGGGGGTCAAACACAGTATTAGTATGGTGTTCCTAATAATCCTTTAGGTGAGTATATATATATATATATATATATATATATATATATATATATATATATATATATATTTATTATTATTATTATTATTAATAATAAAAAACATTTAAATGACAAAAATACAACAAAAACAGTTGCCTTTTCCTTAAATATGAATTTAGTAAACCTTGCCCTATAATTCTGTGAACAAAACAAAAGTCTTTAATGACATTCCCAGTAAGTTTAAACTTATTAAAGCTAAATTAAAAATTAAAAGTTCATCCATGCATTCATAATATTGGAATTCGAATAAAGCTTATGCGGCAAGTTTATTGCTTAGAAGTTCGATCCGGTTTAGCTCCATATAGGCCTATATCAAGTCAGGCACGAGTCATGGCCAGGGCTACAGAATCAGGTGTTGTTCTTCTTCTGTTGTTCTTCTTGTTTTCAGCTCTGAATCTTACAGGATATTCTTATATTACCATGACCTTTTATATATCAAAAGGGAAAGTTCTCAAGGGAAAGTTGATTTCTCAATTCATGACCCCATTAAACATACTTACCACATGGTGAATCTTTGCTAAAATGCAGTGTCGTTATGTTAATGTGTTTAGATGGGCGTAAACAGGTTAAATTAACACTCCTTCTCCAACTAATGGCGCCCTAGGCAACTGCATAGTTTGCCTATGCCTCAACAAGGCCTTGCTTGAAATTATGGACGAGCAGTGTCTAATGCAAAATACCACTGACAAGTGGCAGAAAAAAACAGCCCATCCTTGACTGTCTGCAACCCACGATCTCATGAACCTTGAGGGAGTGTTGTAATATTCATTGCACTCTGCAAGTTGACTTACTAGGTGTTGCTTCCACAGGAACGCAAGAGGTTTAAGAAGAATGTGAAGCTGTTGGACCGGATGGAAGCTGAGGAAAATGGCTGCCCTTGGGTGAGACATCCAGCTGGGAACATCATTTAAATCCATTAGCTAGATATCATCAGACTTACCCACTCACTTAGTAGCTACGTTATCACCGCAGCAGACATGAAGTGGAATGGGAAGCACAGAGTGAAATGGATGCCCAAGACGGCGGTACTTCACACTGAATTACCTGAACTAAGCCTGGGTAGATGGGCGGCTCACAAAGCCTCCTCACCAAGCAGTGTCACGTGTCCCTGGCTCAACTTTGAAGTACAAATAATTGTATATGTGCTAGATACAGCTGGGTTTCTGCTCAAAAAAAAAGAAAAGAAACAATAAAACCTCACAGTAAAGAGTCAATCAAGTGCTGAGACATACTGATTGATAACCTAAATTAACAAATGGTGGCTAAACTACATAAAGAAATCATGAAACTTTTGAAGAACGGTGTCTGCTGGTGTTTCTGTGCAGGTACATTTCTTTCTCAACGGCCTCATTGATTAATACAAAAACTGAAGCTATTCAGCACACATCTGCTGCCTCATGGGCATAGTAGCATATACGACCCTGGAAAACACAATAACCGAAAACACGGCCATATGAGGATTCATTTTCATTACGCTACAGTGATGGATCCGAGCAGTCATTATTGCCACTAATTCATGCTCTGCATAAGCCAATATAATTAAGTGTGTGAAAATGCAATCACATGGGATCTGTGTAAGTGCTAAGCACACATGCACAAGGCATGCTAATGTCTGCATACTCGCGAGAGTCACACTAACACTCTGGGTTCCTACGCAGCACTTTGTTTGATTTAACTTGATTAACTTCCTTGCCATATGTTTCCTATTATTTTTTCGCCATTAAGCTCCATCGCTCTCCTTCCAATCATGAAACATGATATCATTCGGTTCTTTCAGAATGTGGGATGAATCCAAATGTTCTGAGTTCTATTTTCTGACTGATGAACTACCCATCTCTCATATGCTGCCCGGACAAGACGTCAATCCGTAATTGGAAGCTCTCAAGCGTACCATACTCAGACTAATTAAAAGAACCAGCGCTAAACACGCCATACTGCGCAGACCCCAAACAGGTTGTCCCTGATACAAGTCATTACAAGGGTCATACACACACATATACAAACACCCAGACTCCAATGATCCTACATTGATTTTATTACTTATGTTGGCTGTTTAGAAACCACTGGTCTGGTTACTCAAGAAAGCTAGCTGTGTTAATGTTCCCAATTATATCTCTAAAAATCATTTACATGAAAGGCTGTTCTTGAAGGCTATGCAAAAACATCCATTCATTGACTACAGTAGTTCAATCCAAGGGGTCAGGGTTTGGCTAATTAGCATGGACCCGGGTGGTAAATGCTGTAACAACACTATGTGAAATCTTTCTCCAATGACAGCCATTTAAATGTAGCCACATATTTTAACTATATTCAGCAAGGTTGCATTAAATTGATAAAACGTGACAATAAAGACCTTTACAAAGTAACTAAAAATTTTATCTCAAATAAATGCTGTACTTTTGAACATTCATTTAAGAACCCTGAGAAAAGTATCACAGTTTCCACAAAAATATTAAGTAACACAACTGTTTTCAACATTGATGATAATAACAAATGTTACTTGAGCACCAAATCAGCATATTAGAATGATTTCTGAAGTATCATTTGACACTGAAGAAAATACCTGAGTGCCTATAGAGTAGTATTGCATCCTTTATATCTCCGAAGAGTTTTTAGTTTTATCATATTTATAAAAAACAGATATGCTGTACTGATTCTTTCCAAAAACAACCAAGCTCGTGGAGGCCTGCAGTGGGTGGGGCTAAAGAGTCACAAGCACACACGATACATCATGGCATTATCCCTGGATAACTTTCGATTCACTATACATTCATGTTGCTTACATTATATGTACTTACGCACCGATTTCCAACAAAACACAGACATTTGATGCAGTTTCACTCGCCGCCTGTGGTTCAGACTCATGACCGGGAACAAACAAATACACTTGCAGAACTCCGTTGCTGCTCCGGAAAAACAAACTGCATCCACTGTTTCCTCAATGCTGTGTTATTTGAGAAGCTGAACAAGGTTACTTGTTTACTTGTTCAGGTTTCCCTTACAACCAGAAACACACTTCTTTAGTGACATTGTTGATTTTGTGGTCTAAAAACAAAATGACGGCGCTGCCGATGGCTTCCGTAACCCGAGTGAAGCTTGTTGATGGCCGTGCTCTTGCTCTCGCTCTGGTTGATGTGCGCATGCGCTCAACCAGGAGAAGTGCACATGTAAGGAATTCCGCCCTTTATGACGTCATTTTCAAAAAAAAAAAAAAAAAAAACCTTTCCGAAACTTATTCAAATCCTGCAGGAGAGAATTTGGCACAGAAATACTCCGTCATACGTCCAACTCGTATTTTGAAATTTTGGCCATGTTTAGCATGAGAATTAGCCTGACAAGCCAGACCCACATCAAGATGTTGGGTCTGGGAACTCACCATTGGCAGGGCTCAATCCGAGGGGCGGGATAAACGGTTGTCTTTAAAATTCCCTCTGCACGCAATAGGATAGCGCTACAACCAACCAGAGCAACGAAGAAGGTGAAGCCGAGCTAGTTGATAGATTAAACTTTCGCTGTATCTGGTCGGCAAAACTCTGAACACATCTTCCTTTCTTAAGAATGACTTCAGTACCATTCGAAAGACCGCTGTTCGCCAGCTTCTTTGTTTTTAAGTAGCATGCGGAACCTCAGCAACTCTGCTGTCATTATGTTAAGCCCGCCCACCGACTCTATACACGATGTGATTGGCCTGACCAGAGTTTGTTTTTTTCAGCTCGCAGGTCTACCGAGAGTTGCTAGACTACACTCGCTGCAAATTAGATTTGCTGCCACTAGAGTGCGTCTAGATTTCTAGGCTATATGAGAATCTCTTTAATGGTGTAAATAAGTCAGAATGCATGGAATAGCATTAGATCCCACCTTTAAAATAAAACAAGACCCCAAACCTTTGAACAGTACTGTATAATATAAAAATCTATTTTAATATGGTGTTTATTTAATATATTGTTGCTCACACAGGACAAGGTCAAGTTAAAAGTCATTAAACTTATAAAAATGAGACTTTTGCATTTTGTTGCATTCAATTGCACTAGATCCAGGTGTTTTTGAATGCAAGTCCTGTGTGAATACCTTCCTTACTCCTTCTGCACTGCCTGCTCTCTGTAAATGTGGTTTTCCCCGTTTACATGCACACCAGTAACCTGACAATGTAAGTAAACCACGTTTACCTGTAGTAACTTCAAAACATCATTTGCGTATCTGACTCGGAGTACTCAATATGTTATGTCAGTTGTAATGTTAAATAAAGCTTGCAACATGTCAGCAGGAACTTTCAGCTCATATATTATCCTCTCATGCAGTTACAGATGCAGCGTTTTGACTGAACCACTTCTACTGTATGAGAGGAGAACACATTTTCTGGTTTCATGAAAAATTCTGCGTTTGTGATATTTCCTTCTTTATTTCCTGCAAAATGCTCGCTTTATCTGCACTAAGGATGCGTTCCTGTCACGTATCACACGCGTACTTCAATAAGCCCACAGAAAGCAGGTTAATGTGTTTACATGCTGCATGAAATCGGGGTAAGAGGCAAAAAACTACCTGTGTCGACCGGTTTATGCTTAAGCCGTTTATGAACGTACTCCGTTAGAAAGAAAACGGGTTACCACGTTTACATGACCACTTGCGTTGTTGGCTTATTAAGCATAATCTGCTTAAGAACGTCCATGTAAACGCACTCACTGACTGGTTGTGAATGTTAAGTCACAGAATCTGAGCAATCATCGTTACAGATAAATTGCTAAAACATTTACATTGCAAACTTTTCTTTTACATTTTTAAATGTAAAATATTCACATAATGTTTTAAATATTTTGAATTCAATAAAACAAATGTATTATTTAATTTTATATTTATTTTTTATTTGCCTTGTAAGCTGAACGCTTTCCAAGCAGTGGGATGTTTCCAAATTCCATACAAGACACTTACTATCACTTCATCTCATGAGGTGCGACCTTACTTGATTCATCAGCAGTTAGGAAAAAAAAAAGGTGTCTCACATTCAGAGTGAGACTGTTTCTGCCTTAATTAATGTACTCATGCAAAGTCAAATGTAATTTGGGGATATGTCTTTTTACATATGCAGATTTCTGCAGCACAGCCACACTGCAACACTGTGTTCATTAGGAATGTGTACATAGCAGTAGCACAGCTTGTACAATTTAACCCAAATTGATGAATTGTTCTCCGAGTATGCTAATAGTGGCCAGAGGCATTGTTATGGAATGCAACACCCGTGCTTACGGGGCTGGAGGGTGTGTTCCTTTTTTCTCCCCTGAGAGGAAACAGACAGTCAATAGAGGATCCAGGATGAGCAGCAGCACCTCCAGCATAGAGAAAAAGACATTTTAATATACTACAGTGTGCATGTTTTATTACAGGAAATTAGCTCAGGCTCAGGAGCACACAAGGCCATGTTTATTTTAAGAGCTGCTCAGAACAGAACATCAAAAAACTTTCACATATTTCACTGCAAATATCATTACTATAATAGCACACAACATCTTTTTTTTCAAGCCACCCTTAAAACAGAATATGCATGTGTGTGGAGATATTTGCATAAATGTACACCCACGACTTTGCCTTTGAGACTTCATGTCCTCCCCATTTTAAGTGAAGAGCCCCGCTCTCATTTACACAAATCCACCAGCACTGACATTCAATCAATGACAAGGCTTATGGTACAAGGCCACAGGACAGTAAATTAGGTTTAAATCAAACAGCCTAAAGTGCAATTCAGGCCAAGTCACAACTTCTCCATCCTGCAGATGAAGGAATTTTAATCACCAGTTGGAACATCAGTAAAAAATGTTACTGTCAGAGCAATATACTGAGAAGACATGTTTGATTGGAACGCAGCCAATTCTCAGCAATCAAGGGCACATAATCTCCAAAGCGCAGTATTAGGTTAGCAACAAAATATAGGCAAAAAGTCACATGATAACATGGCTGTGATTGGTTGATTACAGGATAATGCCTGTGTTGGAAACCAGTCTGTAAATCTGCATTAAACAAGGGGTCTATAATACTGAAAGAATTCTGAAACAGTCAAAACGGACGGCCTAATTTCAGAGCTAACAACTCAAACACTCAGAAGTAATCACTTTTGGTCACATCCAAATCTGAACTTGAAATGACCTGAAATTATCAATAATATTTAATTAATAATTATTGGTAACACTTTAGAATGCTGTTCCATCATTAATAAATAACTACACAGGAACAAATGATTAATGCAATATTAACATTCTAACTGATATTAAACCTGGTAATAAATCAAATATTACCAAATCCTTCGGAAGGAATTACTACTTATTTGGAACAGTATTCTAAAGTGAAAAGCATGATAACTAGTCTAAATCATTGTAAGAGGTTTTTGCAAGGTATTGGATAGCAATTCCTTCTGGAGGATTTTGTAACACTTGAGTCATTACTAGTGGGTTACCATGTTCACTTTAGAATACTGATCCAAATGGCCAGTAATTCCTTCAGAAGGATATAGCAACACTTGAGGCACTACTATCAAAACCCTTACAAAAACCACAAAAGCTTACAATGAATTCAGTCATTACCAGAGAGTTGGCATGCTTTTCACTTTAGAATACTGTTCCAATTTTTTTTTCTTTAGGATATTTGGTAATACTTGTTACCATGATCTTTACTTTAGAATTAATTATACATTATGTAATATTGTATATATGCATTCATTATGAACCTGTATAAAGTAGTTCTTAGCCCTCTGGGTGGTATGAAAAAATATTAGTTACTAATTAGATAATAGTGAACTACCTCATTCAACTGCGCACTATTATTTACAAATTCATTAATCAGAGTTATTTGTCAGTTAATAGTAACTAGAATGTTAATAATGCGTTACTCATTTGTTCCTGCGTAGTTATTCATTAATGATGGAGCAGTATTCTAAAGTGTTACCTTATTATTTATGTTTATTACTGCATTATCATTAGAGCTGTGCATCAACTAAATCTATGTCTTTTAATCCAGTTCCTCAATTACTAGATATGAACTGAGAATAGGATTGGATATTCAAAGAAACCAGGTTTTATTAAATAGCATGTTAAAATAGCTTCTAAAATTTCTAATACTCTAGTATGTGCTGCATGTTCACAGTCCCAAGTGTGAGATAAATTATGTTTCTTAAGCTTTTTAACTCACTGAAAATCTGTTAAAGTGTGGCTGGGTTCTCAGGGAGGGGACATTGCTTATACATTTCAGAAGGTCAACACACGTCACTGGTCAAGGCAAGCTTTAATTCATCTTCAGGCGACATGATATTTTTCATCTCTGAACATTCCAACATGCACACAACAAACTAATTACCAATATGTACTTACACATTAATTCTCTGTAATCTGGCTTCTGCCCTTGCCTTCTGTAATCATCCTTGCGTTATTTATACCCATACCTACATGGACACTAATGCTGAGATGACAAGCACTCATCCTCGATAAAAAGGGGGATTTGTAAAGCATGGCAACATGCATGCAATCATTGGATGGATTTAAAGCATCGATCACACGTTATTTAATTTGTGTGAGTGGCTTATGAATCTTAAATGCCTTGCCTGGCCTTGAGCAGTTATGTAATCATAAACGAGCCATAACGGTTGCCGGGCACAAGGCTTTGGAATAAATTAAAAATGGAGGGTTGTATTTACAGGCTCTGTCATCATTAATGAAAAACAGAAAATGGCCTCCCACCCCTTAACATAATGGAACAACTTAAATCGCTTACTATGATTTATATTGGCTCCTCTCCCCCAACCTCCAAAAACCCTAATCAATACGAGGGATAACACAGATTTCAATGGTACCTTCTCCCTCTCTCCACAGGCCACATCTAAAATCATCTTTCCATCCTTGTTCCTAAACCAACTCTCTCACTCCAGAGCGTCTGCCCCTCTCTAGCTTTATCGGGCATAGAAACACCAGGGTTGGTAGCAGCTCTGCCAGCCGAGAGCCTGGAGACAGTAAAGAGGGTTGTCAGTGAGGCTGGGCTGGCCTCATGTGATAAGACGTAGTGTACAAATCCAGGGTGGCAATTTAATCCGAACCATCCTGCAGCACTTCATATCACTAACACCAACTACTGTAGAAGTGCCGCGGCCTCTGTATTCTATCATAAACACAGATACACAGCAAGACCCCATTGGGAGAAAAATAGACCCGTCTGTTCTTAAAGGGCATTCAACTTATGACATACTCAGAGGACTTGGGGCTACAGGAATTCAATGTCAACAGTGATGATCCTTCTCTAATAAAGGACTTTTGCATCATAGTGAAACAATAACAACACACAGTGGCAATTTGGAAAGTAAAGAATTGTAGTGAGATGGAGACATATTTAAGTGGGGATACGGAGCCATATTTTAGTGGTATATACATACTCCTGATATGTTGAGCTCTGGCACTCATATGAAAGATGTAGGTTTGCGCCTAGTCCCAAAACAAATGGTCAAGGTTTGTCTGGTGATGTTGTAACTACACTGTCTTGGCTGCCAAAAGCATCTTTATTGACATCTACAGCTATTTAAAAAGACCATTCGACCCAAAAAAAATTATTTTTGCTTGTAACAAAATAATAATATTTACTGTATATGTACTGAATTAATCAAAGATATCACGCTTTTACAAAAATATCATATTTTTACAAAACCCTTTAGCAGTATAACTGTTTTTCACCTCGATAATAATAACTAATATTTCTTAAACCCTAAACCAGTATATTAGAATGATTTCTGAAGGATCATGTGACACTGCAGTAATGGAGTAATGGTGCTGAAAATGTATCTTTGCTATCACAGTAATACATTATTTTATATTACTTAGGGTTAGGGTTAGGGTTAGAGTTAGGGTTAGGGTTACCCTAACCCTAATCCTTTTACACCCCAAACTTTTGAACCTTAGTGGATAAAATTAGCCTGGATGCCAGCTGAACTTAGCCCTGCCCACAACATTTGAGTTCGGGAAGTTCGGTCTGGACTTGATCCGTTGTGGAGTAACTAACAGGAGCTGTTCGGACCCATCAAATTGTCGGGGTGGGCTGTCAATCATCAATACGAAGATTGACAGATAACGCAATGTAATCATCCATGTCACCAAAGGGCACTTGGGCTGAATTCGTTCTAATCCTAAATGGAGAACTTGTTCGTATATGCATTCACCTTTACTATTTCTCTCAAAAATGATGATCGTGTTGGTAAGTAACTCTGTGTATCCTGAAATTCTTTTTACAGCACCGGCAAAGATCGTTTACATTCATCATCCTCTTCCTCTTCTTCCAGCGTGCGTGCAGTTGAGTTCTGTTGACAACTTTAGTGATGTGTCGTTCATGAACGATACGTTCTTTTTGAACTAATCTTAAATATGACTCGGGAACAACGAGTTGTCTCAGAGAGCGATTCATTCATTTTGTGTTGACCGTGTATGCGCTACAGGCCATCGGTTCTGTACAGGATCTTCTGCATTCAGCCGATGGGCCTGTGAGTTGGTGAACAAATGACTCGAACCCGAAGACTTGAGAGGTCCATCCATCCATCCATCCATTATCTTCCGCTTATCC
The DNA here is from genome assembly GCA_018749465.1 of Paracanthobrama guichenoti. Taxonomy (NCBI): domain Eukaryota; kingdom Metazoa; phylum Chordata; class Actinopteri; order Cypriniformes; family Gobionidae; genus Paracanthobrama; species Paracanthobrama guichenoti. Next base: position 1,067,194 of record CM031963.1, on the reverse strand, counting down.
GGGGCCGGGTCGCGGGGGCAACAGTCTAAGCAGAGACGCCCAGACTTCCCTCTCCCTAGCCACTTCCTCCAGCTCTTCCGGGGGAACCCAGAGGCGTTTCCCAGGCCAGCCGGGAGACATAATCCCTCCAGCGTGTCCTAGGTCTTCCCCGGGGTCTCCTCCCGGTGGGACATGCCCGGAACACCTCCCCGGGAAGGCGTCCAGGTGGTATCCAAAATAGATGCCCGAGCCACCTCAACTGGCTCCTCTCGATGTGGAGGAGCAACGGCTCTACTCTGAGCTCCTCCCGAGTAACTGAGCTTCTCACCCTATCTCTAAGGGAGCGCCCAGCAACCCTGACCGGTAAATCGAGAGCTTCGCCTTACAGCTCAGCTCCTCCTTTTCCACGACAGACCGGTACATCGACCGCATTACTGCAGAAGCTGCACCGATCCGTCTGTCAATCTCCCGTTCCATCCTTCCCTCAATCGTGAACAAGACCCCAAGATACCTGAACTCCTCCACCTGAGGCAGAAACTCTCCACCAACCTGAAGTGGGCAAGCCACCCTTTTCCGACTGAGAACCATGGCCTCGGATTTGGAGGTGCTGATTCTCATCCTGGCCGCTTCACACTCGGCTGCAAACCGCACCAGTGCACTCTGAAGGTCCTGGTCTGAGGAGGCCAACATGACAACGTCATCCGCAAAAAGCAGCGACGAAATCATGTGGTTCCCAAACCGGACACACTCCGAGGTGAACTCCAAGGTGAAGACTCGAGAGGTGAATTAATCAATTCTGTTTTCAGGACTGCATGCATTGCATTGTTTTCAGTATGTTTTCAGTATGAAAGTCAGTATGTTTTCATAGTAGCTTGATGACCTCTTGAATTTAAGAGATTAATAAATTGTGATTCAACATGATATGACGCATCATACATTAAGTAACACCCATAACTGTGCTGGGAAATGTTCAGAGCTGTCTCTAAGAGCTAGAAGTTTCCCTAAAAGATTACAACTGTCAAGAATGCTGAAAAACACATGTCTGTGTCATCAGGGATGTCAAACTGCACAACAGAGACATGGTGTAAACTACCAAAAATGCACAAAAATGTTTTGTCCTGTATCAAAGAAAAGCATGACATAGTAGGAGTATAAAAAATGTAGTAGTGGTGATTTTGATTTATTCATGTGTCTCAAATCGTTTGATTCTGTTCACAGATTCACAGTCAGTAACATTTTCTATAGGTTACATCTAAACTAAACTGTCTTCTGACTATATCACTTAAAGAGTTTTGCTCAAATAGCTTTCTGCAGGTATTATAAACATCTCTCTCGCTTCAAAAGGAAGTGCACAAGAACGATTTGCTAGATTATAAAAAATAAAAAAAAACAGATTAGTTTCCCACCAAAACACTGCTATATCAGAAACACTTTATACTTGTCCTTGTTGCCCTTTATGTGACTGGGTTTCTGAAAGCACAATGAGAAAGTTTGTTACACGCAGATACTAACAAAGCTCAATAGTGCACTGACCTGTGGGGTGATGCTTCTGACAAAGAGCTAGAAACCTAAGTGCATGTGTGTGTGTGCACGTGTGAGGAGAGAGGAACTTAACTAGTGTCCTTGGCACATTAATGAGGTAGAAAGACAGAGGGCGAGAGGCGAGGTCACATCAGGGTCAACTCTGGATCAGCAGTCCGATTAAGTGGTTAGCGACACTGCTTTAATGAAATCAACCAAAGAGGCCAGCAGCAACCAGAGGAGATGCTTTAGAAATCACAGCACAGCCTTATATTTATTCAGAAACGGTTTAGTGTGATTGGCTTTGTATGAAGAAGCTTGATTCTTTCATTAAAATACCCTTGCCTTGTGAATGGCTGATGGGCGCGTGTTTGCTCCTGCATAAGTTTTTCTTTCACTGTCCCTCATCATGAATTCACCAGGTTCGAGATTTCTTATCTAAACAGAGGCAGGCGTCTGACAGATGGATGCTGACAAGCATGTTTCGAATTTAAATCCAACACCTCTGGGGAAAGGGTGTAGTTTGCATTCAAGCCAAACTATGTCTGATGTCCTTAAGGTGTTGAACATCTTCTCTGTGAGTGAAGTGCATCGGCAAATCAATTGCATTTGGCTTTTGCAAGGAGGGGAAGTTGTTTAAAAAAATAGAAGACAACGATGAAGACAAAGATGATGATTACAACAAAGAAGAAGAAAGGGATAATATCTTTACACAAAATGTCAAGGTTTGGGTGGTTACCAAGGTTTAAAGTGCCCCTATTATGCTTTATCAAATAATACCTTTCATGCAATGTGTAATGTAGCTGTCTGTAAATGTAAACGATCTGCAAAGTTGTGAAGCTGAAAGTGCACAATTTATTTATATACAGTACATACATAACATACACATATTAAGCAACACCAAATCAGCATATTAGATTGATTTCTGAAGCATCACTAAAGACAAAAGTAAGGATTCATTTTAAATTATATATATATATATATATATATATATATATATATATATATATATATATATATATATATATATATATATATATATATATATATATATAATAATTGGATGAATATTTCAAAAAAATACTGGTTTTACTGTTTTACTGTCATAGAAACGCAGCCTTGGTGAGCATAAGAGACTTCTTCATGAACATTTTAACGACCGTAAACTTTTAAACAGTACCAAATACATGAAATATAAATAACCTAATTTATCTCAATGTCAGCCGAGTAACTGTCGCCGAGATTAATGGGAATTATGATGTATAGCCTTCTACAGCCTTTATAAAAAAAAAAAGAAAAACAACAACAACAAACAAAGAGAAACCATTAAAAGTTGTGCAGGAACAGACATTAAAACATGCCTGACCTGTCAAACATGCTCTGATGGGAGTGTAGTGCATCCGACAAAGAAAGAGAAAGAGTAAGAGCGGAGAGCGTTAGTCTGTTCACCTGAGACTCCACCTCTCCATCGATCCAGCTACAGGCTGAGAGAAGAAAGGACAAACTCAAAACAAAAGACAAGATGGCTCAATCTAATCCCCGCTGTGGCACTCCAATGAAAAGAATAAATAAGTTGATGAAAGAGTATCGTGTTCGTTTTTATGCTGGGAATCATCCTCTGCTCTCTGCGCCACTGACGGTATGGGGGATTATAGCCTGCCCCATTGAGCAGAGTCTCAACCCCAGGATTAGACGTCTTGCTGTGCCGCTTCAAGCCCCTCAATAAGTGGGATTCCCACTGCTAAATCAATACCAGCACAAAACAGCAAGCAACACGGCCAGACACAGCACTCAAGGCCCAATTACAGCCTCTTTACCCATGGAAACATGAGCCAGAAAACTGAACTTCTGGACCAAAAACAAGGTACTTTGGGTTAAGAAACAAAATTTGACACGTTCTTCACTAGCCTCTTATAAAGACATTTTGTTGAGTTTTGCCACATCGTTCTAGTAGGGTGAGTAGAGCTTGTTACTTTAGGGATGGGGCAGGGCTGTGGATCCCGCATAAGGAATTCACTAGAAGCACATCTGCTCCTTCCAGGAGAAACTGATCCTCTCATTTCACACACCGTTTGAGAGGAATATGAAAAAGAAAAATATCCTCCGCAGTCAAGCTGGTTGAGAGAGACAGAAGATGTGAGAGATATATATATATATATATATATATATATATATATATATATATTTTATTTTTATTTTTTCATAATGTTATGCCTGACCTGTCACCGATCAGGCATAACATTATGACCGCTGACAGGTGAAGTGAATAACATTATCTCTTCAGCACGGCACCTGTTAGTGGGTGGGATATATTAGGCAGCAAGTGAACATTTTGTCCTCAAACTTGATGTGTTAGAAGCAGGAAAAATGGGTAAGCGTAAGGAATTGAGCGAGTTTGACAAGGGTCAAATTGTGATGGCTAGACGACTGGGTCAGAGCATCTCCAAAACTGCAGCTCTTGTGGGGTGTTCCCAGTCTGCAGTGGTCAGTATCAAAAGTGGTCCAAGGAAGGAACAGTGGTGAACCGGCGACAGGGTCATGGGCGGCCAAGGCTCACTGATGCACGTGAGAGCGAAGGATACCAATGAAACAGACAAGCTACTGTAGCTCAAACTGCGCAAGAAGTTAATGCTGGCTCTGATAGAAAGGTGTCAGAATACACAGTGCATCGCAGTTTGTTGTGTATGGGGCTGCATAGCCGCAGACCAGTTAGGATGCCCATGCTGACCCTCTCATGTGAGGATCAGAATTGGACCACAGAACAATGGAAGAAGGTGGCCTGGTCTGATGAATCTCATTTTCTTTTACATCACGTGGGTGGCTGTGTGTGTGTGCGCATCACTTACCTGGGGAACACATGGCACCAGGATGCACTATGGGAAGAAGGCAAGCCGGCGGAGGCAGTGTGATGCTTTGGTCAATGTTCTGCTGGGAAACCTTGGGTCCTGCAATCCATGTGGATGATACTTTGACATGTGCCACCTACCTAATCATTGTTGCAGACCATGTACACCCTTTCATGGAAACGGTATTCCCTGGTGGCTGTGGCCTCTTTCAGCAGGATAATGCGCCACAAAGTAAATGGTTTGAGGAACAGTTTGAGGAGCATGAGTTTGAGGTGTTGACTTGGCCTCCAAATTCCCCAGAACTCAATCCAGTCGAGCATCTGTGGGATGTGCTGAACAAACAAGTCCGATCTATGGAGGCCCCACCTCGCAACTTACAGGACTTAAAGGATCTGCTGCTAACATCAGCCAGATACACAGCACACCTTCATTAGTGTTTTCATGAGGCTATGCAGAAAGACAGTCACCAAGTGCCATAAACAAAGAGCAGCCACCTTTTACACTTCCTCCTGAACCAAAACAACGAGCTTATGCTGTCCACGCCATGTTCGTAACCATAGATACAAGATGGCAACCCATCATCATAAATTACTTTATGTCTCAAATCACGTAACATTACAATAATAATAAATGCAAACAACTTACAGAAGTCAGACTTGTGTTTTGAAGGTGTGACTAAAGGGAGGCTGGGATCTAATGCTTTCAAACCTAGCTTGCTACTGCTAGCCTCTATGAAATTGCCTACCATACCTTTAAGTCTTGAAGTAAATCTTCAATAATAGCTGCATACTGATTATAGATTAAGTCTGAAGAATATACTAAAAAAGGTTGATTTCAAAATCACTGATATTATTTTTTACACATGCAGCACCCCAAATGTAAAGAACAGAACGTGAGGCTTAAAACAAGACACCAAGTGTAGCCATAAAATCTCAGATCTATCGTTTATCTGGTTTGATTTGGCAATGTACACATTCAAACGGTGCAACGCTGCTTGAGGACTTGTGATATTCCCTTAAGAAACTGAAATAATTTCTTTCTTCTGCTTCTTCTTAATCATCTCCAGCTTCAGACGACTATCAACTTCACATCTTTATCTGTGCGACACTCCAGTATAATTGCTCTCATATGAGTCATCAGAGGCTCTGCTAGTCTGTCATGCCATGTACTGTACCGCAAGTGCGTTCAAATGCAAAATGGCAAATTTTTCCATTTATCCTGTAGTCCTTTAATTAAACAGCCCAAAAAAACTGGTTTACCACAGCTTCAATTATCACCTACTGACTGATTGCAATTTCTTACAAATTGACTAAATCATAACATGGAGTAATTGTAACTTCAATTCCTGAAAAGTATTTTTTCAAAACTATTGATGTTCATCGTAAGTTGCGCATGGATTTCTGTCTAACATAATTACCACATATGTTTATCTATCATTCGTCAACCTCAAATATGGCTTATCATTTGAAACACAGGCCGCTCTCTCTAATGTTAAACTAGATAAATGTGCGCTGTTATTAGGTGCATATCCAAGTGTTCATGCGGAAACTAAATTACAGTAGTACTACACTTATTGCATGACATTTAACTTAAAGTGTATCCACTTTATTTGTGCGCTTGAGCACTTAATTTTTATTTCAAAGGCTCATTATTATGGTTTTGTATTTTTCTGTAATGTAGAACAATGTTAGCAATTTTGCATATTCTTTCTCAGTCCTGAAACTCAAACCATTTTCCGATGCCACCCCACAGTTAATTTTTATTTCAAAGGCTCATTATTATGGTTTTGTATTTTTCTGTAATGTAGAACAATGTTAGCAATTTTGCATATTCTTTCTCAGTCCTGAAACTCAAACCATTTTCCGATGCCACCCCACAGTATTTAAGTAATTAAATTAACATCATAAACGTGCGACTAGTCCACTAATGACTTAAATAAATGACTACTAGTCAACTGGAAAAATATTTTTTTTGAGGGCAGCCCAATTAACATACTCTGTTCCAAAACCTGGAGAGCTGCCAAGACAAATTATAGCCCCTATGAATTAGCAGTTTCCTGTCCTGTGTTAGCATGTTTCAAACAGATTGATAATTGAAAATAAATATTTATATAGATTATTTTTTACTCCATAGTACCAAAATATATTTTTCTATATGAACATTATATTTTGTGCTTTTTGGACAGTTTCTGCCTAGAGCATTTCAAATCAGTCACATAGGTTACATTTCAGTTAGGTCTTAAAAGGTAGCTGTCTATGTAGGTAGTAGTTAGACAACAAGTTAGCTCACTTGATTTTGGAACAGAGCTCTCCACAACTTTCTAGAGGAAATATGATTTCATCCAGACTTTATTATGCAGAAAAATTATAAAATCAACTTTTGTCAGAGGGGAAAAAAGGTACAACATGTGATTAGTAATTACAACAACTCATTAGTGATATAGCGGAGAGCTGGAGAAATCAAAGTAGTAGTATAACTCATTACCAATCTTCTCCCAGTGGACTGGAGCTAGCACATGTTCCTGTACCTCTCTCACTATCATCTCCTGACCTCTAAAGGAAAAAGAATAGATGAGAAACGGCTATCGGGAAAACATCCTCACCTCCTGTCTAAAGGAGGGTTAAAAGCCAAAGAGCATAACTTTACCTTAAAGCCTTAAAGGTGAGATGCTGTTTTTCCAGTTTTCCACTGGTCAAAAGGATTTTGGTAAGTGCTTTTGAAGCAGTTGTAAACTACAGCTTCCTTGTGCACGAATCATAAAACTTTAAAAGCCCCTGTAAACCCAAAATGTAATTTTTTCAGTTGCCTGGGACAAAAATTACAATTAGGTAAAGCATGTCAGAGTAACAAGAATATCTTCTCGAAACACCTACACATTAGGTGGAATAGGAATTTCAATGAGCAAGCATAATCAAATAACTGTACGTTATTGGAATATGATTTATATAAAATTCTACAGGCGAGGAAAGGAAATTCTGTTAATGTTCATCATTTCTCTCTTTAGGCTGAAAATGAGTGCATGAAAGCTCAGAGCTCTGTCGATACCGCTTACCACCCCACACCGTATGGCAATTATATGAACTGACACATTTGAAAGTAATGTATTTTCATACTTAAAGCAAACTTAAATAACACAGATGTTTTATATCCCTGTCTCATTCAGGCAGCAAAACAGAGTCACTTTTTTTAATCAGGGGTTGGAATGGGGCGTGTTTGTGGGACTCATTTGCATATGCAAATGCCACCAAAGAGAGGTACTGGAAGAGTTGAGGGCTGAGAGCACAGCTGTCAGTCAATTACTTTCTAATCTCACTGAGAGGAGAAAAAGCAAAAAAACAGGTTGACAATCTGGACCAAGAATAGGAACATTAAACCATAGAGTTTGCATAACAGAAAATAGATAAAACCACCATGCACGTGAAATGATGTAGATTTATCAGTCCAGGGGAAGAACAAATTATTTTTTCAGCAATTGAACTAAGGGGTTTAAACCAAGTCTTCTGAAGTGACGTGATCTCTTCATATGACAAACAGATTTATTTTAGGATTCATATGGGTTTGGAACAAACTTTTGGTGAGTAATTGATGACAGAATTTTAATTTATGGGTAAACTAAGCAGATAAACAAAATACAACTAATAAAACAGAAATTATATAACAAAAAATTAGATTTAAAGCTAATGTAGCTTGTTAGGGAAAAAGCTGCACTTTGAAATCATTTCAAGTACTGTAGCGCTTCTGAGAAATGTAGTCAAGTAACTTCTCAGCACGTCACGATATGGTGCAATAATCTGAGAAAAACATGCTGCAAATACCAGAGGGCCTGTATATGAAAAGAGCATAAGAGTTTAGAAGAAGAGTCATTAGGCAGAGATGCGTATATTTGATAACTAAAGGCCAAAGGGCTGTATGGTGCATGTGTAGAATGTGTTTGAATCTTTCTTGGCCAAAACTTCACAAAGAGCAAAACTGTGAGCAAGTGAGAGAGAGAAAAAAAATGCCTGAAGCATTGATCTTAAACTTTGAACTTCTGGGTCATTCAAGTAACCAGCAGCCTTCTGATGATAACGTCTGATACCATCTGTCTCAAGACCCAGAATTCTTCTTGGTTAATAAAAGCATTAATAGAACATTAATAGAATTAATAGACAGATTGAATGGCTACTGACCTTTTTCCGAAGTTGGCTTCCTTCCTACGACAGTGCAGAGTGACCACTCTGTGTCCCTCACTCCTGACGTCTTGACTAACTGTCCATTGAACCGGGTTGCTGGCCCTCGCCCCCAAAAACGCCACACCATCCTTCAGCTTGACTCTGTTGGAAACATCGAAAGGATTGTGTATGTAATGTATGTTTTAAATTAAAGAAGAATTTAAGATGATTAATAAACTTTTTTATGTTTCTTTGTGCGAATACTTGATACATTTACTTAAAATATACACTCACCTAAAGGATTATTAGGAACACCTGTTCAATTTCTCATTAATGCAATTATCTAATCAACCAATCACATGGCAGTTGCTTCAATGCATTTAGGGGTGTGGTCCTGGTCAAGACAATCTCCTGAACTCCAAACTGAATATCAGAATGAGAAAGAAAGGTGATTTAAGCAATTTTGAGCGTGACATGGTTGTTGGTGCCAGACGGGCCGGTCTGAGTATTTCACAATCTGCTCAGTTACTGGGATTTTCACGCACAACCATTTCTAGGGTTTACAAAGAATGGTGTGAAAAGGGAAAAACATCCAGTATGTGGCAGTCCTGTGGGCGAAAATGCCTTGTTGATGCTAGAGGTCAGAGGAGAATGGGCCGACTGATTCAAGCTGATAGAAGAGCAACTTTGACTGAAATAACCACTCGTTATAACCGAGGTATGCAGCAAAGCATTTGTGAAGCCACAACATGCACAACCTTGAGGCGGATGGGCTACAACAGCAGAAGACCCCACCGGGTACCACTCATCTCCACTACAAATAGGAAAAAGAGGCTACAATTTGCACAAGCTCACCAAAATTGGACAGTTGAAGACTGGAAAAATGTTGCCTGGTCTGATGAGTCTCAATTTCTGTTGAGACATTCAGATGGTAGAGTCAGAATTTGGCGTAAATAGAATGAGAACATGGATCCATCATGCCTGGTTACCACTGTGCAGGCTGGTGGTGGTGGTGTAATGGTGTGGGGGATGTTTTCTTGGCACACTTTAGGCCCCTTAGTGCCAATTGGGCATCGTTTAAATGCCACAGCCTACCTGAGCATTGTTTCTGACCATGTCCATCCCTTTATGACCACCATGTACCCATTCTCTGATGGCTACTTTCAGCAGGATAATGCACCATGTCACAAAGCTTGAATCATTTCAAATTGGTTTCTTGAATATGACAATGAGTTCACTGTACTAAAATGGCCCCCACAGTCACCAGATCTCAACCCAATAGAGTATCTTTGGGATATGGTGGAACAGGAGCTTCGTGCCCTGGATGTGCATCCCACAAATAACTGCAAGATGCTTTCCTATCAGTATGGGCCAACATTTCTAAAGAATGCTTTCAGCACCTTGTTGAATCAATGCCACGTAGAATTAAGGCAGTTCTGAAGGCGAAAGGGGGTCAAACACAGTATTAGTATGGTGTTCCTAATAATCCTTTAGGTGAGTGTATGTAACATGTATATACATATTTACATATACATATTTATGTATATATGTTAAATATGTATGTATATACATATTTAACATATTGTATTTTCCATGACACACCTCTTGGAAACTGGATGATGAAAAAAAAAGGAAAAAAAGTGTTTTGCGTTCTTGAACAGATTGCAGTTGTTTGCCTTATGCATTATACAGACAGGGGGAGACTAACCAACAGCTCATGTAATACATTGTAGGGTACAGATGTGCTTGTATAACCTCAAAATCAGTTTGAGTCATTGTGTTCTGCTTTCTTCACATATAATCATAATTGTGTGTGCTACAAAAGATCTCTGTTTGAAATATTTTTGTCTATTATATATTTTATGGAGTCTATTACATTGATTACCACTGACACATGCACCCCAAAAAAACGAATTGTGTCATTATTTATACACAAAAGGTGAAATTTTCAATCATTTACTTGTCACTCTTTTGGCTGCAATTACAATGGGGACTGGAGATTTCAAAATCCAAAAAGGACACAAAAGCATTATATAAGTAACATAATTGCAGTCCATACAAATTGTGAACTATATTCAAAATCTTCTGAAGTCATTTGATAGCTTTGTTGGACAGATTGAAATTTAAGACGACATTCAATAATAATCTTCACCTTCAGTGATCTGTTCATTACAGCTAATATGACTTTAGTCAGTGAGTTTCTTGAGAAACTCAACATCAATCTAAATCATGAACAAAACATTGTGAACCAGCCAATTACTGAAAAGATCCAAATTTTATTCATGAATCAGACACAACATTACATTTTTATTCGTGTAAAAACTTTTGTAAAAATGTTTTGTTCTTCCCCTGATACAAATCAATCCACAGAGACATGTACAATATTGCTATAACACACTCTGTAAATAAGAAGAAATGGTAGCAAATGAGTTTGAGGAGCGAACTTAGCACACAAACCTGGTCTTTGCAATAGGCTATATATCGAAATATAGACAAACAGACTTTCAAAAAACAAGTATGTTAGGATTTAAATGATAAAATAATACAATGTGGTTCAAATGTGATTCCGATAGAGTTGAGAATCATCAAAATTATTTTCTCAATTCTTCAGAAAAAGGTAAGTGATATAAGATATTTTAATTAAAGTGCTTCAGTGATTAAGTATTTTTGTAGGCTAAAAATCCAGAAATTATTTAGCATTAGCTAGCTTTGTCATGTGGTTCGTTCAATATAGAGCATTGGGCCAGATTTACTAACAGCTCGCGCAAAGCAAACCTCTTTTGCCATTAAAAGCTACTGTCAGGATTTACTAAGGACACGCAGTGATAAATTAGCACTGGAAAGGCGCAGACACGCAGCTGACAATATTGCATATGCATTTGTAGGAGTTTCCCTTTCAGGTGCAAAATTTATGGGAGGAGAGAATATTTAAATGAATCACGCAAGGTGAATTACAAAGGCACAAAAAAAAAAAAAACATGGTTTGCTGTCAAAAAGCTCTTTTTTGTTGTTGTTGTTTCATCTGACCACAGAACCAGGTCCCTTTTTGAATTTCCAGTCGTGTCTGACAACTGATATATGTATATACTGATATAAACAACTTGTGGTGATGTAGGGGTTGCTTGATTTTTTATTTTTTTTGCCTTTCTGACCCCAAGACTCAACTATTCTCTGCAATTCTCCATCTGTGATCCTTGGAAAGTCTTTGTCCACTCAAACTCTCCTCCTCGCTGTGCATTAAGACAATATAGACACATGTCCTCTTCCAGCCAGATTTGTAACCTCTTTAGTTGATTGGAACTTCTTAATTATTGCCCTGATGGTGGAAATGGGAATTTTCAATGCTTTAGCTATTTTCCTACAGCCATTGATCATATTTACCAGGGGTGCCAATAATTCTGACCACAGCTGTATACACACACTGCTGTTCAAAAGCTTTTGACTGCTAAGATTTTTAATGTTTAATCATGTCATCATTATGATAATAATCATAAATGTTTCTTGAGCAGCAAATCATCATATTAGAATGATTTCTGAAGGAGCATGTGACACTGAAGACTGGAGTGCTGAAAATTCAGCAATTAATTACAAGTAAATTACAAAGTACATTTTTTGTTGTATTTTTAATAAAATAAATGCAGCCTTGGTGAGCATAAGAGACTTCTAAAAACATTAAAAAGCTTTTGCAGTGTATATATATAAACCTACTGTACTTTTTGTATTATAATACAAACCCAATTCCAAAAAAGTTGGGACACTGTACAAACTGTGAATAAAAAATGAATGCAATAATTTACAACTCATCTCAAGAACTTATATTTTATTCACAGTAGAATATAGATAACATATCAAATGTTGAAAGTGAGACATTTTGAAATGTCATGCCAAATATTGGCTCATTTTGGATTTCATGAGAGCTACACATTCCAAAAAAGTTGGGACAGGTAGCAATAAGAGGCCGGAAAAGTTAAATGTACATATAAGGAACAGCTGGAGGACCAATTTGCAACTTATTAGGTCAATTGGCAACATGATTGGGTATAAAAAGAGCCTCTCAGAGTGGCAGTGTCTCTCAGAAGTCAAGATGGGCAGAGGATCACCAATTCCCCCAATGCTGCGGCCAAAAATAGTGGAGCAATATCAGAAAGGAGTTTCTCAGAGAAAAATTGCAAAGAGTTTGAAGTTATCATCATCTACAGTGCATAATATCATCCAAAGATTCAGAGAATCTGGAACAATCTCTGTGCGTAAGGGTCAAGGCCGGAAAACCATACTGGGTGCCCGTGATCTTCGGGCCCTTAGACGGCACTGCATCACATACAGGAATGCTACTGTAATGGAAATCACAACATGGGCTCAGGAATACTTCCAGAAAACATTGTCGGTGAACACAATCCACCGTGCCATTCGCCATTGCCGGCTAAAACTCTATAGGTCAAAAAAGAAGCCATATCTAAACATGACCCAGAAGCGCAGGCGTTTTCTCTGGGCCAAGGCTCATTTAAAATCGACTGTGGCAAAGTGGAAAACTGTTCTGTGGTCAGACCAATCAAAATTTGAAGTTCTTTTTGGAAAACTGGGACATTGTGTAATGTCATCTGGACTAAAGAGGACAAGGACAACCCAAGTTGTTCTCAGCGCTCAGTTCAGAAGCCTGCATCTCTGATGGTGTGGGGTTGCATGAGTGTGTGTGGCATGGGCAGCTTAGACATCTGGAAAGGCACCATCAATGCTGAAAGGTATATCCAAGTTCAAGAACAACATATGCTCCCATCCAGACGTCGTCTCTTTCAGGGAAGACCTTGCATTTTCCAACATGACAATGCCAGACCACATACTGCATCAATTACAACATCATGGCTGCATAGAAGAAGGATCCGGGTACTGAAATGGCCAGCCTGCAGTCCAGATCTTTCACCCATAGAAAACATTTGGCTCATCATAAAGAGGAAGATGCGACAAAGAAGACCTAAGACAGTTGAGCAACTAGAAGCCTGTATTAGACAAGAATGGGACAACATTCCTATTCCTAAACTTGAGTAACTTACTTGTCTCTTCAGTCCCCAGACGTTTGCAGACTGTTATAAAAAGAAGAGGGGATGCCACACAGTGGGAAACATGGCCTTGTCCCAACTTTTTTGAGATGTGTTGATGCCATGAAATTAAAAAAATCTACTTATTTTCCCCTTAAAATGATACATTTTCTCAGTTTAAACATTTGATATGTCATCTATGTTGTATTCTGAATAAAATATTGAAATTTGAAACTTCCACATCATTGCATTCTGTTTTTATTCACAATTTGTACAGTGTCCCAACTTTTTTGGAATCGGGTTTGTAAGTTAAATTATTTTGCTTTTGTCTCCTTGTATCCCTTTATTATAGAAAAACGCATTATTTGATATATTTTCATTACACCTAAACTTTTTAATGTGAAAAATTAGGTGCTCCTTGAAAAAAAAGTAATCATCAAGCCCTGAATACAGATTCAGAAGACTTGTAGCTTAGTTGTATGAATCACTTTTATGATACTTAAATGGTGCTCTTTTGTCACCTTGAAGCTTAACAACCCTAGTCATCAATAACATTATACTGAAAAGAGTGGCCAGGATATTCTTTAAAATATCTTAAAAAGAAAAAAAAAAAAAAAAAGAAGAAAAAAAACACTATTTTGGGTGACCTATCCCTATTGTTTGCAGTTGTAATGAAATGGCAAAACATATCCTTGTGCATGTCCCACATTGTTCTAAACATCCACTACCTGCATTCAGCCAATCAAAGACAGGAAGACGGGCTGCAGTGCAATTCAAATGCAGAAAATAATGGAATTGATGTTATCACTAAGACCCAGAGCAAATGCAATTAGAATCAGTCCTGACGATTGCTTTTTTTCTCCTTCCATCTTTTTGTTTAGTGTTCTTTTTCTTTTGTTTTCTTCCAGTATTTGTATCTAAAATAAAATACCTAATAGTACATAAAACAAAGTGTTGTAATAATATACTAACCTATACACAATTCAGGACCCCATGTGCTATAATGTGCTATAAAGCTCCACTGGTGGCAACACAATTACTGCTAAGAATGCAGTTGGAGAATAGTTTGAATAAAAATCCCATTCGAAAAAACAACATCAATCTTTCCTTTTAAAATTTCTTTTAAAGCACACTTTAAAGTCACACAGTTCTTTTTATAAAAGTTTTTCTACACACCAATCAAGGATCTCTAACACGCATATCTAAATAAAATACTTTTCATGTATTTTCTGCTGTGAACATATTCGTAACAGACCATTTGTAAATGCTCCTGTGACCCTGGATCATTCAGATTGCTTGTACTGTGAAGCAGTTTTATCACTGCAGGTTTATTCTGAAAATTAGCTGTGTTTCCACCGGAATTACCCGGAACAATTTGTCCCAGGAACTTTTTCCCCCAGACCCGTTGCTGTCTGCGTTTCGATCGTGGTCTAAAGTACCATGAAGATTAGACAAATTACTCCGGTGACGTAGGGCAGTTTCCAGTTCCCGCTGGATTTCTTCCTCTACATACAAGCTTAATAAAGCCTGAACCTCGTTGTCGTATATTTTTTAAACTCCATTGTTGATTAGAATAGCAAACAATTCTTACTGCACGCACCGTAACAGACTTTTAAAAATGGTCCACAAATCAAAATGCTGCATGGAGTCAACCAATTAAAATGCTGCATGAACTCAACCAATCAGCTCCCAAGTCCCACCCTGGAACTTCATGTAGACCCTAATCCCTCCGGTAGAAACATACCTAGTAGCACCCCACATTCGCTAATCGCTGGGTTAGTCCATTTTCAACCCAACTTGGGTTGTTTTTAACCCATCATTTTTTAGAGTACATGCTTAAATACAGAAACATACTCATACATGTATAAAACATTTGTGTATTTATAAAAGCAATGTACAGCTTTTCAAATTCAAAAGGGGCAAGTCTTGGGACAAAGGATAAAATCCTGCTTCTCTAGAAATACTTTAATTTGTTGGTAATTCATTAAGATTCACTATGAATTGCACATTAGTTAAAACAGCCTTAATCACATTTTTAATAGAAAAATGGAATAGTTAATCGCCTTTTAAATAGATGCATAAGAAGTTTTTATACTTTTGAATGTGCATTAAATTAACTAGCCTGAAAAACTGTTTCTTGAGCACCAGCATATTAGAGTGATTTTAGAAGGATCATGTGATTCTAAAGACTTGAGTAATGGCTGTTGAAAATTCAGCTTTGCAATCACTGGAATACATTTCATTTTACAGAATAGACATTTTAAAATATAATAATATTTCACATTATTATGGTTTTTACTATATTTTGATCAAATATATTGCCTTGATGAGCCTTTATTCAGGTATATTCACAGAGCTTCACTTTTTCCACATTTTGTTATGTTACAGGCTTATTCCAAAATGGATTAAATTCATTATTTTCCTCAAAATTCAACAAATGTGATGACAACGTGAAAGAAGTTTGTTTGAAATCTTTGCAAATTTATATATTAAAAAAAAACACACACATGTACATTAGAATTCACAGCCTTTGCTCGATACTTTGTTAAAGCAGCTTTGGCACATTTACAGCCTCAAGTCTTTTTGAGTATGATGCTACAAGCTTGGCACACCATTTTTTGTCAGTTTCTCCCATTCTTCTTTGCAGGACCTCTCAAGCTCCATCAGGTTGGATGAGGAGTGTCGGTGCACAGCCATTTTCAGATCTCTCCAGAGATGTTCAATCGGGTCCAAGTCTGGGCTCTTGCTGGGCCACTCAAGAACATTCACAGAGTTGTCCTGTAGCCACTCCTTTGTTATCTTGGCTTATCTGTGTGCTTAGGGTCGTTGTCCTGTTGGAAGATGAGCCTTCGCCCCAGTTTGAGGTCCAGAGCGCTCTGGAGCAGGTTTTCATCAAGGATGTCTCTGTACATTGCTGCATTCATCTTTCCCTCGATCCTGACTAGTCTTCCTGCTGCCACCACCATGCGTCACTGTAGGGATCGTATTGGCCAGGTCGTGAGCGGTGCCTGGTTTCCTCCAGACATGACGCTTCCCATTCAGGCAAAAGAGTTCAATCTTTGTTTCATCAGAATCATTGTTTCTCATGGTCTGAGAGTCCTTCAGGGGCTTTTTGGCAAACTCCAAGCGGGCTGTCATGTGCCATTTACTGCGGAGTGGCTTCCGTCTGGCCATTCTACCATACAGGCCTGATTGGTGGAGTGCTGCAGAGATTTTTGTTCTTCTGGAAGGTTCTCCTCTCTCCACAGAGAAACACTGGAGCTCTGTCAGAGTGACCATCGGGTTCTTGGTCACCTCCCTGACTAAGGCCCATCTCCCCCAAATGCTCAGTTTTGGCCAGGTGGCCAGCTCTAGGAAGAGTCCAGGGGCCTCATTTATCAACGGTGCATACGCACACATCTGTGCATGGTGAGTACGTAAAAACAGTTTCACGTAAAGTGTGGGATTATACGTAGAAATATGTGAAAATATAAGCACACTTCTGAGCATGCTTACGCAGAGAATCTAGTGGTAGAATAGCGACACTACACATAAAAAGCATTTAAGAGTGTCACAATATGCATTAAGCAATCTACATATGTCCTGTATTTCCTTTAATTATAAAACACAATTTATATATATCAGCGAGGCGCACTGCAGTGCGCTGCGATTTTTAAAAAATGTTGCTAGGTAACCCTTGAATCAGCTGTGCTGTCAGTCTAATCAAGGTAACAGTCACCACAACAGAAGGCCTGCCTCTTCATTAATTCGATTGGACAATAGAAAAAAACGCGATTATGTCGGGTGCTTTTCCGCTCAGAGTTGATTTTTTTTCAACTTCATGCACTCAGAGCGCTCCTTCAAAAATGCGAGGCGCAGCAGGCAGTTAAAAACGCGAGGCACCCGGAGCGCATAAGCAGGAGGCATAACGCTCTCTGCCAACAGAAATCTATTCAAAAAAGGCACCTCTCACTGCAAAAACGCATTCTGATAGGGGCCATAGACTGCACCCACATCGGCAAAAAAACCAACAACCAACAAATTTAATGATGTAAATAGAAAAGGGTTTCATTCTGTTAATGTGCAAATCATTTGTGATGCAAATTAGTTGTTGTTAAACGTTGTTGCGCTACTCATTCTATGTTTGTGAAGTTCCTCTTCTTTTCCATTATTGCGGTGAGGAAAAACACAATCACATGATTTTTAAAGGGACGTGTTGTCACCATATATGGTTCACTGCAGGCGTTTCCGAATGCTAATGACCGTGAACATGAACGAGCACTTACGCACATGTGGGATTTATCAACAATGATTGCTTACTCATGTGCGTCATGTGATAAATACCGATTTTCTTGTACATAGAAACATTCCAAATTTCAGTCGTAAGACTAAATATAGAACCTTTTCTACACACTGTTGATAAATGAGGGCCCTGGTGGTTCCAAACTTCTTTCATTTACGGATGATGGAGGCCATTGGGACCTTCAATGTTCCAGAATTTTTTCTGTACCTTTCCCCAGATCTGTGCCTTGATGCAATCCTGTCTCGGAGGTCTACAGACAATTGCTTGGACTTTATGGCTTGGTTTGTGCTCTGACCAGTATTAATTTCATTGATGAATAATTTTCATCATCATTTTCGTCAACAACCTTTTTTCACTGACGAAAATAAGACGATAACTTAATAAAAACCAGTTTTGGATGACAAAAAAAAACAACAACTCTACTTTCATTTTTGTCAACTAATAAAAACGAGACGAAAATGTTGAGGAGGGATGATTAGGGAAGAGATCCAGTCAGTACTGATGTCCTGTGTAATAGATGCACACATTTGAATTGTAAAGTGCTGATCTAACCACAGGAAAACGTGGCGCTGTCGCGAGTTCTACAAGCTCACGCAACAGTGCTTCAGGGTGGTTCAATCAATGAATAGTGCACATTTATTCCAGGCAATTTTTTATGAACTAATGCTGAGGAATAATTATGAATTATGAATTATATCAGTTTTAACATGTATTCAAGTAACCGTCGGTTATGTAATGCTTAAATGCTCAATTAATGCATCACAATTTAACTAAACTCATTAGACTTTACTAGACTAAATCTTATGATATTTAGTCGACTAAAACTAGACTAAAACTAAAAACAATTCAGGTGACTAAAATATGACTTAAACTAAATGGCATTTTAGTCAAAAGACTAGGACTAAAACTAAATCAAAATTTGCTATCAAAATGAACATTGGCTCTGACATGCACTGTTAACTGTGGGACCTTATATAGACAGGTGTGTGCCTTTCCAAATCATGTCCAATCAACTGAATTTACCACAGGTGGACTCCAATCAAGTTGAAGAAACATCAGGGATGATCAGTGGAAACAAGATGCACCTGAGCTCAATTCTGAGTGTCATGGCAAAGGCTATGAATACTTATGTACATGTGATTTTTAATAAATTTGCAAAGATTTCAAACAAACTTCTTTCACGTTGTCATTATGGGGTATTGTTTGAAGAATTTTGAGGAAAATAATGAATTTAATCCATTTTGGAATAAGGCTGTATCATAACAAAATGTGAAAAAAGTAAAGCGCTGAATACTTTCCGGATGCACTGTAGATAGGAGCTGTACTAGCATGACTGGAAATGGACCAAGTTGTCTGCTGAACGACTGTGACGAGCAGGACGAGCCATGAGAGAGCGACGCGAGGCCTGTGAGTAATTGGAGGATGAGCGCCAGCTGCACGTCACACCGGTCTCGGATCTCTCACGGAGGAGTGACGGAGCATAAAAAGAGGAGCGACGACAATGAAGTACAAGAGAGGACCAGTCCTGGATTTAATTTTGTGTTTTATTTACGTTTTAGCATATGTGTGCGTTTTTATTTTTTTTACTTTCATTTTGTTTATTTGATTAAAGTCTTTGTTAACATTCGCCGGTTCGCGCCTCCTCCTTCCCGTATCAAAGAACTATATTACAACGACCCTTCAAAAAAATGTCCCCTTCCCTTAAAAGGTGAATTTGCCCAGTAACTTAATTCATATACTCATCCCGCAGCACAGATTGTGTCTGGTTAATCTGAACGGTGGGTGGATAAGAATTAAATGCAGGTGATTGTTCTGAAACGTAATGCAAAAGAGGCGGTTCAGTCAGTTTTCCCCTTTTTGCCCCATCTGATTTGTTAATGTAATACTTGGCATTTACATAATGAAGATGATTTTGTTCTCAGTTTAATTGTTTTTTGATTGATCAAAATGAAAATCCAATATACTCAACACAGAGACACAAATCTCTAATAGTTCATCTAAAAACCTACAAAAAAGTGCTGTTGCAAGCAGCATGAGAAGGCATTGAGGGTTAATTAGGGAATGGAAGATTTAAATGAGATTGGTTTGGCTAATATGATTTCTGGAGAGCAATAAAGGCTGCAAAGCAATTTAAAGAGAGATGTTCTTCCACCTCACATCAGCACATGGGTGCCAGCTCATTAATTCTAAAACAACCTGAGTATCAATTAAAGTAGTATTTACCGATGTGATAGAAGTGTCAGCGCCCGCGAGATGGCTGGAGAGGCAGGGAGCGGAGAGCGGAGGGAGATGGATTGTAATATCAGATAGAGGAGATCTGTCGAAATCCTGACAGTCCGTCAACCCTGTGGCAGCTCGCCAAAATAATATGAGTAAATTCCCCAGATTCTCTGACATTATAAAAGTGAAGGATGCACATGCTCGGATGATTCCGGTATTCGTCTCAAATCACGTTCCGTGACAGTTTTTGGAGCTATAGGGTTGTGTGTTTCTCCTGTGTACAGGCTGCATTCAGCCAGCCTGAACCCCTGCAGATGTCTGTGATCTTTATTGACTGGGCTGATTAAATCAACATCATGAGTAAGAATTGTTGCATAATTGTTTTTTCTTCCATGTTGTCCACTGAGATCAGGGATGGAGTATCTGAATGTAGAGAGAGAGATCAGTATGTAAGGGATAAATGTATAGTCAGTCTGTCATTACCACAAAATAATACCACAAAAGTATATTTATGTGTGTCATTTGAATAATTTAACCGATTTGCTCGCAAATGCTGATTCATTCATTAGCAAAAAAACAGTAAGTGACGAACATTGAGAGCGGGTCATTGAATAATTCATTCAACCGTTTTGTTCAAAAAAGTGAATGTCTTCACTGAATAATTCACTCAAACTATTTTTTTCCAAAAACACTGAATCATTCAGCACATTAAACTCAACAATTATGTTGCACAAAGATGCACAATGGTTCTGATGTGGCAAACCATTATTATTTAAATTTTTGGAGCAACAGACAAAGAAACCAGCAAGATTGTGTTTAAAATGCAAATGACTCAATATTAACCTTTTTTTAACTGTTGTATAAATGTAATATAAAATAATCATGCTGCATCCTTACTCCAGTAACTAGTAAGTAGTTCCACACACACAATAGGGTCTTTTGGGATGTTTTTTGGTTTTTCCTTCCTTCCTTACATACTTGTCCATTGGAGTGTCCTATATATTTGATTTTTTGATTGGTTCATTATAATATTATGTGAGCAGATATGAAAGAAATATCACATATTGCACACATAATACCATGCACACCAATCAGAATCAAGTATTCCAGAAATGCAGTGTAATCAGTGTTGGGAAGGTTACTTTGGAAATGTAACAGGTTACACTATTTACCCTATTTTAGTTACCCTATTTAAAATGTAACAAGTAGTGTAACTATTTCCTTACTTTATTAATGTAACTGATTACATTAGATAATTTTTTTTATTATTTTTCTATTTTCTAGCACTGGAACACATTTTTATCGCTCGCCATGGTGGCAACTTTCAGGTTGTAGCATAAAGCTTTCAGCGGCAATGTGGATTGATGTCATTGGCAGATGTGGTGTGCTGCAAATTCAAACAAGAGAACCAATCAAAAGCATCAGAATAGCAACGCTTTACTAAACAGCCTTTAAATAGCAGGAGACATTGTGCACATCAAAAATAGGCAAAGCAACAAATTCATATCCTAGCTTTTTATAGGAAATATTCAGAATTACACATTTTTTCTCAGTAACTGTAACTGATTACAGTTAAATTTATTTTGTAATTAAATTACATAATCTAGTTACATGTAACTAGTTACTCCCCAACACTGAGTGTAATAATATATCAGTTTATATTTTTTCAGTATATCAGGATTTATTTAATCCTGCAGGGGTCTCGCTGGACTGAGTCAATAGTGAGCTTTTTGGCAAAATGCTCATCCCCAAAGCTGCATTATGAAAAGTAGACATGCATTATAGTAGGAAGACGGGTGCAAAAAAGAGACGATGATGCCAAACATTGACTCAAATTCAACACCTGCATGAGTCTTTTCACCCCCTGAGCTGCATATAAACCCCCCTATGTGTGAGAGGAATCATTTATGATACATTACACAAACATACACACATTTATTCCAAGCCAGCACAGATAGCCTGGGGTGACGATTACTCCAACACCACCAAATCGGCATTTAATTGCTATAAAAGGCCATATTAGCAAACATTGTGTTAAGTAGTTCAAAAGAGAAAAGAGAGAGAGAGAGAGAGAGAGAGAGAGAGAGAGAGATGGAAATGCATGGGGGTGAGGGGAGAGGAAGATGGGATAATTAATCAAATTAAATTAATAGAAATGCTCTGGTGTTATTTGGCAGAAGATTGTAATGAATGGTATATTGCTTTTTACTTTTTAAAAGAAGGCAATTGCACTGCTGAGAGTCATTCAGAATTGAATACATTCAATAAATGGCAATTCAATTCCTGATTTTCAATTCAATTAAATCATATGAAATTATAATTGTAATTTGCTTAAGAGTCTTAGATGGGATCATTACTGCAGTGATTATTATGTTTCTAGCATGTTCTTATAATCCTAATTGATCGAGTGTGTAGCTTTAAATTTCTTAATTTTCTTAAATTCTTCATTTCCAACCATGGAAGACACATCATGGCCATATTCCAGGATGACAATGTCAAGATGCATCAGGCTCAAATTGTGAAAGAATCGAAGGAGCATGAAGAATCATTTGCACACATGATTTGACATTTCTGAGTCCAGACCTTAAAAAGTCTTTGGGATGTGCTGGAGTAGACTTTACAGAGTGCTTGACCAAAAATTGATGCACCTCTTGATGGAAATAACATCACAATATTTAGAGGTGAATCCACTTTTTTGGATGGGCAGTGTGTATGTGTATGTGTATGTATGTATGTATGTATGTATGGTACTAAGGAGCCAAAGGTGTGCCAAACAAATTAACCCCTGTACCATTACACCACTACTAGCAGCCTGAACTGTTGATACAAGGCAGGATGGATCCATGCTACAATATGAATGTCGAAGCAGAAATCGAGACTCATCAGACCAGGCAAGGCTTTTTCAATCTTCCGTTGTCCATTTTTGGTGAACCTGTGTGAATTGTAGCCTCAGTTTCCTGTTCTTAGCTGATAGGTATGGCACCTGGCGTGGTCTTCAGCTGCTGTAGCCCATCTGCTTTAAGGCTCGGTTGCAACGAGTGGTTATTTGAGTTACTGTTGCCTTTCTATGGCCAGTGACCTCCTGCATCAACAAGGGATTTTCGCCCACAGAAATGCCGCTCACTGGATATTTTCTCTTTTCCCAATCATTCCCTGTAAACCCTAGAGATGGTTGTGTGTGAAAATCCTAGATCAGCAGTTCCCATTCAGTCGGTCACTCTCGACGCCACGTCGGAGTACCGACGAATAGGAATCTCGCTCGCGAGAGCCAATCTACTTCGAGTGTAACTAAAACGAGCCAATGCACATTGGCATGCAATGATTGCTCCAGGTGCTCATGCCACGCTGTGCGGGTATAAATGAGACACAGGCGATTGCATCAAATTAGCATTTTGCTTCGGAGCCGAGTGGTAGATGGTTACTACAGATATCACTCCTTACGCCGCAAGTCCTGACTGAAGGCGGAAGCCGTCTTCGGAAGCGATCTCTTCATTCGGTGTTGGTGTGACGGCACAGCAGCGGGTCGTGTGGTTTTCGATCATCTCTCTTTGTTGTTTGAACAGAACGATCACAAAGGCTGTTCTCACAGCCGGTTCGGTGCGCTAGGTGGAGAGCGCTAAAAAGCCGTTCCCACGGCTGGTAAGAAGCGCCGTGTGAGAGAGCGCGCACGTCAGGCTGCACTATCCCTGGCGGTGTCGCGCGACCCCTCCCACTGCGTGCTTCAGCACCAAGGAGAGCGTCCTTCTGAAAGAGCTTACACAGATAGAGCTTGCGTCTTTTTCAAGATGACATTCTATCTGTGTGTTTCTGGATGCGGTGGTTTCCTGTCACCGAGGATGGTCATCAGCGCTGTATCTCGTGTTTGGGCGTTCAGCACGCTGAGGCAGCGCTGGTGGATGAATCATGTTCTCACTGCGGGAACATGACCATCTCGGAGTTGCGATCGCGGCTCCGTCTCGCATAGGGCGGAGCCTCTGTGCCTCTGCCGCGATCTAACTCTCCTCAGAGAGTTACTTTAGGCAGTAGCCGGCTGATTTGAGGGTTACGGTGGCGCGTTTCCCCAGGGAACCAACCCCCGGGGAACCCTCATCCCTCTCGCACTCCGCAGCCAGTAGAGCTGCCATTGGAACGCGGTGGGCCGTCCACGAGATGTGCACCATCCGTATCCTTTGGGGCTCCCCTTGAGGACCAGATGTCCATCGCTGCATCGGAGGGAGGGTCAGAACTCTCTGGAGAGGATGTGTCGGCGCAGGGGGCTCCTCCGGGTAGACCCGCTGTGCCGATACTGATCCGGAGATGATGGCTATGCTTGCCCGGGCCGCCGAGAGAGTCGGGCTCGTGTGGAACCCTCCACCATGTCCCGAACCCTCAAGGCTGGATGATTGGTTTCTCGGGGTGGCCCGTGCTGGTTCTCAGCGCCCCACCCCGGTGCCTTTTTCCCGGAGGTGCACAAAGGAGCTCACAAGGTCGTGGGCGGCACCTTTTACTGCCCGAAACCGGCCTAGTGGATCCTCCTCCCTCACCACCCTCGATGGCGGACCTGCAAAGGGATACACGCAGGTTCCCCCCGTGGAACGGGCCGTTGCTATGCGACTGTGCCCTAAATCCACTTCCAGGGGGAACCCGTGTCTTCCCTCCGGGGCCTGTAGGTACTCATCCGATCTGATCGGGAAGGCCTACCTGGCTTGTGGAGAGGCAGGCTCCGCTTTGCACGCCACGGCGTTGTTGCAGGTCCATCAGGCCCGGCTCTGAAGACCTTGCACGAGGGTGGTCACGATCCCGCAGTTCTCCAGGAACTGAGAACGCAGCGGACCTCGCGCCGTGCGGCGAAGGTTCTGGCGCGGGCCGTGGGTCGTGCGATGTCCACTATGGTGGTCCAGGAGCGCCACCTCTGGCTGTGTCTGGCGGACATGAGGGAGACCGACAAAGTCAGGTTCCTTAACTCCCCGTCTCCCAGACTGGCCTCTTGGCGGCGCGGCCCAGAACCGCCCATCAGTTCTCGGCCGCACAGAAGCAGACTGAGGCGGTCAGTCACATTCTGCCTCGGCGGTCAGCTGCTGTCTCCACCCCGCCGCCGGCAGCGCCTCAGCCTGCTCGTCGCCGAGGGCGGCTGCCTGCGTCTGCCTCCACTCCCGCGCGCAGCAGCAGCCTCCACCCAGCGGCGTTGTGGGCCGGCGCAAACAGGCCACCCTACCCGTCCAGACGCCTGCCAAGAGGGGAGGCAAGGCCAAGGGCAGGCTGCCACGAGACGGGCGACCCGGAGGTGAGGAGGACTGCTCTTCTGGAGATGGTGACCACACCGCTCCATCCCCCGGTGGAGGGCCGGGAGGAGAATCTTGTGTTCCATTTTGTCTCATTTTGCCCCAGCGGTACCCAAATTCTCAACACAAGAGCAGTTCCTTCCATCTCCGGGTCCGCAGGGGGCTCGGAGAGTTGTGGCCGGTCAAACGCCGGACCACACTCATCCTCCCTCTTCGCCAGCGGGCAGCAGTGGACAACCCCCTCATGTTCCTGCTGCCCACCTGTGGAATCAGGTAAGTGTTGCATGGCACACTCTCACCTCGCTGCGGGCCGCCTCCACGAGACAGCCGCCCCAGTCCGGTACCTGCATTCCACCTCGCTGCCCCACGGTGGAGTGCGCCGGTGGTCCCTATGGTCCTACTTATGCGGTCCCTGGGAGCCTGGCTAGTGCTCCTCGGTCCGTCTCGCTGGCTCATTCGGACCATCAGGCTCGGCTCACGCGATTCAGTTCGCCTGGCGCTCCCCAGGATCAGGGCATCCGCTTCACGCCGGTGAATGCTGCAGATGCCCATGTCCTGTGTGTGAGATCGCTGTCCTGCTGGCGAAGGCGCGCGATAGAGCCGGTCCCTCCAGCCGATATGAAGACCGGCCTCTACAGCCCGTACTTCATTGTACCCAAGAAAGCCGGTGGGTTACGGCCAATCTTGGACCTGCGAGTCCTGAATCGGAGCCTCCACAAGCTACCGTTCAAGGCGCTCACGCAGAAGCGCATTTTTCGAATGCATCCGTCCCCAAGATTGGTTTGCAGCGGTCGACCTGAAGGACGCGTACTTTCATGTCTCGATCCTTCCTCGACACAGGCCATTTCTGCGCTTTGCGTTCGAGGGTTGAGCATATCAGTACAAAGTCCTGCCCTTCGGGCTGGCCCTGTCCCCATGTCTTTCACGAAAGTCACGGAGGGGCCCTCGTGCCCATGAGAGAGAGCGGGCGTTCGCATCCTCAACTATCTCGGCGACTGGCTCTTTCTAGCACAGTCCTGGGATCAGTTGTGCGAACACAGGGACCTGGTGCTCAGACACCTCAGCCAGTTGGGTCTTCAGGTCAACTGGGAAAGGAGCAAACTCGCCCCCAGGCAGAGGATCTCTTTTCTCGGTATGGAGTTGGATTCGGTCGAGCAGGCAGCGCGCCTCACAGAGGAGCATGTCCAGTCGATGCTGAACTGCCTGAACACGTTTCAGGGCAGGATGGCGGTTCCACTGAAACTGTTTCAGAGGCTCCTGGGGCATATGGCAGCCGCGGCGGCAGTAACGCCGCTCGGCCTGCTTCATATGAGACCGCTTCAGCATTGGCTACACGGCCGAGTCCCGAGATGGGCGTGGCAACGCGGCACTCACCGGGTGAGCATCACACCGGCCTGTTGCCAGTCCTTCAGTCCGTGGTCAGACCCTTCGTTCCTTCGGGCTGGAGTGCCCCTGGAACAGGTGTCCAGGCATACTGTGGTTTTCACGGATGCCTCCGCCATGGGCTGGGAGCCACGCACAACGGGCATGCAGTGTCAGGGGTTTGGGCGGGCCGCACCTGCATTGGCACATCAATTGCCTCGAGTTGCTAGCAGTACATCTTGCTCTGAGCCGCCTCAAAGAGGCGGTTACGGGCAAAGATGTACTGGTCCACACTGGACAACACTGCGGCTGTTGCGTATATCAACCGACAAGGTGGTCTGCGCTCCCGTCGCATGTCGCAACTCGCCCGCCATCTCCTCCTCTGGAGTCAGAAGTGTCTGAGGTCGCTTCAGGCCATTCATGTCCCTGGTGTGCGCAACCGTGTGGCCGGCGAGCTCTCACGAGCTGCGCTCCCAGGGAGTGGCGACTCCACCCCAGGTGGTTCAGCTGATCGGGAGACAGTTCGGGGTGGCACAGGTCGACCTGTTTGCTTCCCCAGAAACGTCCCACTGCCAGTGGTTCTATTCGCTGACCGGTACACTCGGCACGGATGCCCTTGCGCACAGCTGGCCCCAGGGGC
This sequence comes from Paracanthobrama guichenoti, assembly GCA_018749465.1. NCBI lineage: Eukaryota > Metazoa > Chordata > Actinopteri > Cypriniformes > Gobionidae > Paracanthobrama > Paracanthobrama guichenoti. The sequence continues at coordinate 1,039,899 of CM031963.1, read as the reverse complement.
TGCGCAAATATGCGTTTCCCCCAGTGAGCCTACTTGCACAGACACTGTGCAAGGTCAGGGAGGACGAGGAGCAGCTCCTGTTGGTGGCGCCCGCACTGGCCCAACCGGACCTGGTTCCCAGAACTTATGCTCCTCGCGACAGCCCCTCCTTGGCCGATTCCTCTGAGGAAGGACCTTCTGACTCAGAGGAGGGGCCCTGTGGCACCAGCGTCCAGACCTGTGGAAGCTTCATGTCTGGCCCGGGGACGGGGCGCGGAGGTTCTAGGTGACTTACCCCAAGAGGTAGTTAACACCATCACTTCGGCACGTGCACCATCTACAAGACAGGCTTACGCCTCGAAGTGGAACCTGTTCGTCGAGTGGTGTTCTTCTCGCCGAGAGGACCCCCGAAGATGTTCGATCGCGTCTGTGCTTTCCTTCCTGCAACAAGGGTTGAGCGTAGGCTGTCACCCTCCACCCTCAAGGTCTATGTTGCTGCTATATCCGCCTATCACGACCACGTAGAAGGTAAGTCGGTTGGGAAGCACGACCTGGTCGTCAGGTTCCTTAGGGGGGCGAGACGGTTAAATCCTCCTCGACCCCCCTCCATACCCTCTTGGGATCTTGCTCTGGTGCTCCGAGCACTCCAGAATGCCCCATTCGAGCCTTTGCAGTCAGCAGAGCTAAAGATTCTGTCTATGAAGACTTTGCTGTTGGCTGCATTGGCCTCCATCAAGAGGGTAGGGGACCTGCAGGCATTTTCGGTCGACGAATCGTGCCTGAGAGTTCGGGCCGGGTAATACCCACGTGGTACTAAGGCCCGGCCTGGCTATGTGCCCAAGGTTCCTACCACTCCCTTCAGGGACCAGGTGGTGAACCTGCAAGCGCTGCCCGGAGGAGGCAGACCCAGCCCTAGCTTTGCTCTGTCCCGTCCGCTCTGCGGATCTCGTGGATAGAACTCAAAGCTTCAGAACCTCAGATCAGCTCTTTGTCTGTCACGGAGGCCAGCAGAAGGGAAAGGCTGTCTCCAAGCAGAGGATGGCCCACTGGATAGTGGATGCCATCACCTTGGCTTACCAAGCACAAGGTGTGCCCTGTCCGCTCAGGGTGCGAGCACACTCTACTAGAAGTGTTGCATCCTCCTGGGCGCTGGCACGTGGCGCCTCGCTGTCAGACATCTGTAGAGCTGCGGGCTGGGCGACACCCAACACGTTCGCTAGATTCTATAGCCTACGTGTAGAGCCGGTCTCCTCCTGTGTTCTCACCTCAAACGGGTAGAAGCACTGAGAGGCCCCGGCTCTTGTCGGCTTGCTGCGCTCCGGCGCTCTTATTCTCCAGAAGCAAACTCTGTGAGTCCTCCATCTCCTCGGTGCCGGACGTCGCGGGCGTCGGGCATCAGGCCACTTGCCGCTGAATCCTTGAGAACCGGTAATGGGCTGGGCTTATATGAGTGACCCTGCGGGGATCCCATATTTCTTCCACGGTCGCTCCGGTCGAAAACCGGAAATGGCGCCGCTGTGTTTGGTCGCCGTTCAGGTCGCTCCGCGAAGACTGTGCTTTTATTTACTATTTTACTTTCTTTTACTCTCAGTTTTTACAAACTTATCATCTGCATTGATCTACTATGACAGCAAAACTCTTTTGGACATTGGTTACCTCTACACTGGACTGTTTCAGGACACTTACGGCGATCCTCTGTGGCCATCTGAGATCCTTCGGAACGCCGAGTTGAACAATGGACAGAGCCAGCGGCGTAGAACAAAGAAACACCGTGGGAAACGTGCTGGTATCCGTAACAGACTGAGGAAAAGGGCATTCAGACCTCCTCTCCCGAGCATTCTTCTAGCAAATGTTCAATCCTTGGATAATAAGATGGACGATCTTAGAGCCAGGATAAGTTTTCAACGGGACATGAGAGACTGTAATATCTATTGTTTGTCCGAAACATGGCTCACGCCCGCGGTCCCGGACACAGCTGTGACGCCGTCGGAGAACTTCTCTGTTTTTCGGATGGACAGAACAGCCGAGGCCGGTAAATCCAAAGGCGGTGGAGTGTGTTTCATGATCAACAAGAAATGGTGCGATCCCAGGAACATCACCATTCTCTCGCGGTCCTGCTCGCCTCATCTGGAACATTTAACAATCATTTGCCGCCCATTCTATCTGCCGAGGAGTTTTCTGCGGTTGTCGCGACCGCCGTTTACATCCCCGCGCAGGCAGACACAGCGCTGGCTTTATCTGGCCTTCATGATGTTGCCAGCGGCGTCATAAACCAACATCCCGGACGCGGCATTCATTGTCGTGGCGATTTTAACAAAGCAAACCTAAAGAAAGTCCTGCCAAACTTTCATCAGCACGTCTCCTGCCCCACACGAGGAGCAAACACACTGGATCACTGCTACTCTCTGTTTAAGAACGCCTATAAAGCGCGGTCACTTCCAGCGTTGGCAAATCGGATCATGCCGCCATTTTCCTCACTCCCGAATACAAACAAAAGCTCCTCCAGGAACCCCGGTGAGGCGGGAAGTTAAGCGTTGGTCACCCCACTCAGAACCGCGCTACAGGCAGCTCTGGGCGATGTAGACTGGGACATGTTCGGCGAGTTCAGCTGGCGTAAGCGAGTTCACAGCGTGGCGCTTTGCTTCATCAACACGCTTACAGAGCAAGCCACGCAAACAATAACAATAACGTCCTTCTCAAATCAGAAACCGTGGGTGGACAATTCAATCCGCGCGGCAGTGAACGCACGCACTGCTGCTTACAACGCCAGTCTCCATTCAGGGAATATGAATGAATACAGATCGTCCTGCTATGCTCTCAGACGAGCAGTTAAAGCCGCAAAACTCCGTTATAAAGACCGAGTGGAGTCTCATTTCCAACTCAACGACTCGCGGCGCATTTGGCAAGGTCTGAGGTCCATCTGCTCCTTTGGATCTAAATCCTCTGCAGAGGCAAGCGTTGATCCGTTGCTCGTGAATGAGTTAAACTCTTTCTCTGCTCGCTTTGACTGTAACGCGGCAACGCGACTCCGCCAAGTGGCGCGTTAGAGAAATTACTCAGAGCAGCAACAACCACGTGATCTCTGTCTCAGAGGATGAAGTTCGGAGAGCACTCAAGCGTGTGGACGTTAGGAAAGCTGCCGGGCCGGATGGTATTTCAGGTCGTGTTCTGCGGTCCTGTGCTGATCAGCTCGCCGGGTTGTTTACATCTATCTTTAATGAGTCCCTCGCTACATCTGTGGTCCCCACCTCCTTCAAAAAATCCACCATCATCCCTGTCCCTAAGAACAGTAAACCCTCTTGCCTAAATGACTATCGTCCAGTGGCTCTCACGTCTATAGTCATGAAGGTCTTTGAGAGACTCATTAAAAACACCATTTGCGCCTTCATTCCTGACACTTTGGACCCTCTTCAGTTTGCCTATCGTCCCAATAGATTGACTGAAGATGCCATCTCTCATGTCCTCCACTCCTCCCTCACTCACATCGACAGCAAAAGTGGGAACTACGTAAGACTGCTATTTATTGACTATAGCTCAGCCTTTAACACCATAGTTCCCACCAAGCTAACCTCCAAACTCCTGGATCTCGGCCTGAATCCTTCTCTCTGCCACTGGATTGAGGACTTCCTCACTGGCAGGCCTCAGGTGGTGAGAATAGGCCAGTCCACCTCCACCTCCATCACCCTGAGTGTGGGAGCTCCACAGGGCTGTGTCCTGAGCCCCTGCTCTACTCTCTCTACACGCATGACTGTTTGTCCACACACAGCTCCACCTCTATCATCAAATTTGCTGATGATACTGTTGTCCTGGGCCTCATTTCCAACAACAATGAGACGGCATACTTGGGCGAGGTGGAGCATCTAACATCATGGTGCCAGGACAACTGTCTCTCTCTGAATGTTGGCAAGACCAAAGAAATGATTGTGGACTTCAGGAAGAGACAGCAACGGACATACTCCCCCTCATGATCAGCGGGTCACCAGTAGAGAGAGTGAGCAGCTTCAAGTACCTGGGTGTAAACATCTCCGAGGACCTGACCTGGACTGCTCACATTCAGACACAGGTGAAAAAGCCAGGCAAAGACTGTACCACCTGCGCCAGCTGAGGAAATTCAGGGTTTCACCAGCTATCCTGAAAACTTTCTATTTAGGGGCGATAGAAAGTGTTTTAACTCAGTGCATCACAGCGTGGTATGGGAACAGCACCAGTCATGACCGCAAAGCCCTGCAAAGAGTAGTGCGCTTATCCGGCGTATCTCAGGGTCAGCTCTCCCGTCTCTGCAGGGCGTCTACACCAAACGCTGCAAAGGTAGAGCTACCAAGATCATCAAGGACTCTAATCACCCTGCAAACCCTCATTTCACGCTGCTGCCATCTGGTAAGCGCTTCCGAAGCCTGATGGCCAAAACTGAGAGACTCAGGAGGAGCTTCTTCCCCCAGGCCATCAGACTCCTGAACTTAACATCACGTGACTTCACGTCAGGATAAACATCGATACACTGACATTGCACTGCACTTTCTGTTCTCGTTGTTACTGCGTAACAACCTGTTATAAACCTGTTTGCACATTATACTCTTATACATTTGTTAACCACATATTTATAAGTCTACAGTTTACTCACTGCAAAGTCTACTTCAATTATTTTATTCCACTTTATCCTTATTTGTTACCTTTTTTTCTCTTGACTTGATTATTTATAATTCTACAGATATAAACATATATATATATATATATATATATATATATATATATATATATATATATATATATATAGATAGTACTTTTTTAATATTCTATTTCTATTATAACTTCCTCCTTGTGTTTTTAACTGTGAACTTGCACTGTCCATGGAGCGGACCTGTTTACATTTCACTGCCGGTTGTATATTCTGTATATAACTGTGTTTGTGACAAATAAAACTCTTGAATCTTGAATCTTGAATCCTACGGGAAGCCCGTGTCTTTCCCTTGGGAGAGCCTTCCCGTCACCGGGACTGAGCCCCCTCCTCCCTTGCGGGCTACGGCTCAGCTTTGTACTCCACATAACTCCTCCGGGTACGATGTGGGCTCCGCAGCGGCCCCTTTTCTAGGGCACGCTTTCCCAGTGTCATCCAATAATCACTGAACAGGGTCATGCGGAACAGCAGTGATGGACTTCCTGGTGTGAGCCCCGTCTCATCAGGTAAGAGAGCTCAGGTGGCTCACACTGGGCACTGGAAGGGGGCAGAGGCCATGGCACTTTGGTAGGGATTCCTATTCGTCGGTACTCCGACGTGGCGTCGAGAGTGACCGACTGAATGGGAGCGTCTCGGTTACGTATGTAACCCTTGTTCCCTGAAGGAGGGAGCGGAGGCGCCACGCCCCGTCGCCATGTCCTCTGTACCCTGCTGGGGTGCCTGCCTACCTACTCGGCTCCTCAGCAAAAGGCTAATTTGATGCAATCACCTGTGTCTCATTTATACCCGCACAGCGTGGCATGAGCACCTGGTGCAATCATTGCATGCCAATGTGCATTGGCTCGTTTTAGTTACACTCGAAGTAGATTGGCTCTCGCGAGCGAGATTCCTATTCGTCGGTACTCCGACGTGGCGTCTCCGTTCCCTCCTTCAGGGAACGAGGGTTACATACGTAACCGAGACGTTTCTGAAATGGCAACAACCATACCACGTCCACTTAAATCACCTTTCTTCCTCTTTCTGATGCTCAGTTTGAACTTGACCATCTCAACATATCTAAATGTAGTTGCTGTCATGTGATTGGCTGATTAGATATTAGAACAGGTGTAACTAATGAAGTGGCCAGTGAGTGTATGTATACATATATATGTATAGTTTATATCATAAACCATATATACAAACACACACACATGTATATGTATAATGGCAATATGAATATACAATATTTGTTTTTATAAAGTGAAAATGTGATGCAGTATGCCAAAACTTATATGCGTTTTAATTGATGTTAATTGTTTTGACAGTATCTTAATTTTGAGAAATATATCTAATCAGTTCACAAAAGCATTGTAAATGAATGCATTAATGTGTAATAAAAAAATTAAAAATAGGCATAGTTGTGTAGGTTTGTTGAATTTCGCAAATTAAGAATTTTGTTCATCTGTTTTTCTGTTTGCTGAGAGATGTTAATGACAGGATGTTGAGGACTGACATAACACATAAGAACATTAACGTGGCTTGCAACAGAGAAGAAAATTAATTTAAAAAAAATTCTACATAAAGATCTCCAGCCTGATTGCAGACAGCGGGTGAATGGACTGACTGAAAGGAAAGGAAGGGAAGGAGGTCACATCTCGAGCTCCTGTCAAAGACTGACAGACAGGCTCTTGTGTGCTTGCCAATACCAGTGGGGACTGGCTGATGTCCCAGTGTGCCAGACCAGGCACAATGTACCAGGATCTCCCCCGCAGCTACATATGTAACATCGGTTCGATTACAAAGGTTTCCTGCCACTCAAGCTTTGAGCCATTACCTGCCAGTGAGTCAGGTGTACTTTACAAGAAAGGCCAATACGCATTCCCAACAGGTGCTGCAGCCTTAGATCTTCCAGAGCTATGATGAGACATCTACGCATGTCAAAGGAAGAATGATATCAGAGGAATAAAATGTCAAGCCTTGCATTTGAAAGAGGTTCAGAGTGAGTTAACTGGCTTTTTCCCTACAATGTGTCTGTTGACGTGGTTCATGTCAGTGTTTACAATCCAATAAAAAGACAACAAGCTAAAGACAGTAAGATTGCTCTAAAACTAGACAGGAAATGTCAATATTTGGATAGAAAGTTACTACCCGTTCAGTGCAGATCAGTATGTTACATTTTTGTATCTTTTGACATTTCAAAGATGCATAACAAAGACAGCGCGAGGGGAAGAGAAATTAGGTTTACTAGCCTGAAAACTAAAATTGTTCTGGTGTGATTTGAGCTGAAAAAACAACATTCATGATACCAGATTTTATTGCTAATTTAAAATGTTATTGAAACAAACAGTTTATGTCTACATGAGCTGTACTCCCTTACGAAAAAGTATTTCTAAAAAGTTTTCTATTAGTATGCTTATTTTACACATTACACATCTTCCAGTACAGAAAACACAGGAGAAGAAGCAGAAACAAGTGAAGATTATAAGAAAATAATGCGATCATCAAACATTAAACAGCATGTAAATCAAAACTGCCTAACATTACCGAATTAAATGTCGAACCCATGATGAGGAAACTACAGTGAAGCTTTGGGTGTGTTGATGGACTCATGATCATCATTCTGAATCTTTGACAAAAATGCGATTCTCAACTTTTTGTTTAAAATGTTGCCCTTCTTTATTAAACTTACCCACAATTCAAGTGTTGATAAAAGGATGCATGAAGCTATAATAAAATGTTTTTAAAATTAGTTACAGTATAGTTAAAAGCATATTTCAAGTCATTAAAAAATTACATTTGAACATATATCTTCAGTATACTGAAAGTGCAAATATAATATATAAATAGTAAACTATAATGTTTTGTTCACTTAAAAAAAAAAAAAAAAACGTACAAGTATACTTGCAGTATAAACTACTAAACTAGTTTACTGAGAGTACACTTCAAAGTGTACTTTCATAAGCATGTATGCCCTTGTATTAAAATAGTAAACTACTAGTATACTTATAAGTTCACTTAAAGTTTACTACTGTTACACTTATGATTTCATATACTTTTATATACTAAAAGTGGGCCAATTTAGTCCCAAACAGTACTGAAATAGTACACTTATAAGTTTACTACTAGTACACATTGATATAGTATACTTATTACATAAAGTATATTTAAAAATATACTTGAACATTACTTAAGTATACTTAAAATTAACTTAAAGTATACTTCTTTTTTGTAAGGGCTGTTTTCTTACATAGAAAACAGTTGCTTGGGAACATTTAAGTTAGGTTAGGTAAACTTTATTTTCCCCAAGGGGCAATTTGTTTCACAGCCAGCAGTAATCCATACAATCAGCAAAAACAAACAAACACACAACCACAGGACACACAACACAAGAGCAAAAAACAAAACAAAAAAAAAACATAATAATTTATCTTAATTTATCTAAAATAAATTTGAAAATATTTTTATTTTAATTATTATTACATTACCAGTTAAAGAGATTTTAAATGTATATTTCCATATCCCCTTATTTCTAAATTACCCAAATCCTTGGTGTTGCTAACGCAACAGGAACACTTTTACACTTTAGATTAATCTGCACTTCCAAAGACACCTAGCTAAAACCGTATAACTAATTTACAATGACGAAATCATGACATATACATGACAGTAACATAAAAAGCAGTGAATAATGGAAATAACTTATTGGGAGAGAGAGAGAGAGAGAGAGAGAGAGAGAGAGAGAGAGGAGAGAGAGAGAGAGAGAGAGAGAGAGAGAGAGAGAGAGAGAGAGAGAGAGAGAGAGAGAGAGAGAGAGATGGAAATACATGGGGGTGAGGGGAGAGGAAGATGGAGAGAGAAGGGAAAAATAAAATGTGCCATTTTAAAACCCTCACAGCTATCTGATTAAATGGAGGGTGTCAAATCAGCTCCTGGACAAAGCTGACCTTTAAGAGAGGTATTTGAAAGAGACACCATCTCACCAGCCTCACTATGATGGAAGCAAGACGCTCATATAGAGAGCAAGACGTTTCCCCTTAAAGCAGATGAAAATTAGAAGTACACACATCATAGATCATCAAAGATAAACTGGTTGTTCTGTTTTGATTAATGAATGTGGTAGCATGTACAGTAAGGAAAAAAGAAAAAGAAATCTGTTCATTTATATATATATATATATATATATATATATATAGTATATATACAGTAGCCAATGAGCTTGCAGATCGACCTTCAAATACTCAGTCAGCATTTGCTGTAGCAGTTGCAGAAATCCTCCACCTTCCCCAGCTCCACCTGTACAAATCTGCTATGGGTAATTAATGTATGCTATATTGTACAGAAGCGTGTCATGTATGTATTGGCAGTAGTATGTCCTGTACTTGCTCTGCAGCAGCAGCAATAACCAACAACAGCAGAAGAAGCATAGTAGAACTATTCCGCCAAGACCAAACATATCAACATTGTCATATCCATTACCATGCCAAACACTCAGAGAGTTGTACAGAAATATACATATATTCAGTCATGTGAAAAAGAAAGTACAGTTTTACATTCTATGATTTTATGTATCAGGACATTATAAAAAATCATCTAGTCCTTGGCAGGTCTTTAAATTAGGTAAATACAACCTTTAGATGAACAACAACAGATCACACATTTAACAAAAACTAGGACAAATGGAGAAGCCATGTGTGACAAACTAAGCATTAAGCATTAATTAAGAGGTTAATAGCAGTCAGGCGCTGCTAATTAAATGTCTGATTAATTGATCAAGTGTGACCAACTCTATAAAAACAGAAGTTTGCTGATCTAAAACATTCAGGTGTGTGTTAACACAATGCCAAAAAGAAAATGCATCAGCAATGATCATAGACAATTGTTGCTATCCATCAGTCTAGGAAGGGTTACAAGGCTATTTCCAAACAATTTGAAGTCAGTCATTCTGCAGTTTATTCACAAGTGGAAACTTTCCAGGAGTGGACGTCCCAGCAAATTCCCCCCAAGGTCAGACCGTGCACTGCTCAGAGAAACTGCAAAAAACCCAAGAACTACACCTCAGACTCTACAAGCCTCGGTTAACATGTTACATGTTAAAGTTAATGACAGTACAATTTGAAAAAAGACTGAACAAGTTTGGCTTGCTTGGAAGGGTTGCCAGGAAAAAGTATCTTCTCTCTAAAAAGAACATGGCAGCACGGCTTAAGTTTTCTAAACTGCATCTGAACAAACCATAAGACTTCTGGAACAATTTCCTTCGGACAGACGAGACCAAAGTGGAGATGTTTGGCCATAATGCACAGCGCCACATTTGGCAAAAACACAGTATATCAGCACAAACACCTCATACCAACTGTCAAGCACGCTGGTGGAGGGGTGATTATTTGGGCTTGTTTTGCAGCCACAGGACCTGGGCACTCTGCAGTCATTTTCTCGACCATGAACTCCTCTGCATACCAAAGTATTCTAGAGTCAAATATGAGACCATCTGTCCGACAGCTAAAGCTTGGCCGAAATTGGGTTATGCAACAACACAATGATCCCAAACACACCAGCAAATCTACAACAGAATGGCTGAAAAAGAAAACAATCAAGGTGTTGTAATGGCCCAGTCAAAATCCAGACCCCAACCCGACTGAAATTCTGTGGCAGGACCTTAGAGAGCTGTGCATAAGCAGATGCCCATAAACCTCAATGAACTGAAGCAACGTTGTAAAGGATAGTGGGCCAAAATTCCTCCATAACGATGTGAGAGACTGATAAAGTCATACAGAAAATTATTACTTCAAGTTATTGCATCTAAAGGTGGTTCTACAAGCAAATTAAATCATAGGGTGTACTTAGCTTGTCACACATGGCTTCTCTATTTTGGCTTTATTTTTGTTAAATAAATAATGACAGTGTAATATGTCATGTATGGATGGATTAAATTCATAGATAAAGATTTACATTCATATAATTAAATACACAAAATAAATTGTTGCACTTTAATGGATAAAAGGATTTGGTTGAATTACATTAAAAAAATTGAATTCATTTTCCAGTCTTTAACGTGCAATTAATTAATTTTCAACCTAAATGTTAAGTTTAATAGCAAAAATAAATATTATAAATAATACAAATATTCTTTATCAATAAACATAAATAATGAATACTATCGATATAAATATTCATGATCAATTAGAATTAGTTTAATAAAAGCCAACAATCATCGTTACGATTATCTTGATGATCAGGTAAGATCTTCACAGTTCTTGGTGGCGTCTTGCACCTCACGCACTTTTGCCTTTATCCTCAATACCCGCTCTGCCATCTGTCTTCAGCGGTGCTCAGAGAGCCTCTCCTCCTTCCTGTCTCTGTGACAAATCTGAGAAACACTAGTGCACTTTCCTCTCATTGATTAGAAGAAGCGGCGTGCTTTGCTGCATCAGACTCATTAATGGGCTCCATTAGCTTAGCTCCCCAGGCATGGCGGGGCTGAGTTAGTCTGATGGTAAACACAGATGCGCTTGGTGAGGCGGGTGACAGCGCTTCTGTTACTAATAGCAGTCACACCAGGGAGTTGTTCAATCACTCCATTCTATAGACATCTCCACTTTTCTAGCAAATGATGACCAGAGGATGCAGCAAAAATGAACCGCCGCTACAATTCCCAAGATCTGTATCGACATGATCGGGGTAATAATGGATGGGAATCCCAGCAATGTGAGCTATCAAACTGCTGTTCTTGTAGCCGGGTACCCGAGAACGATATGAGGTCAAATCTTATTAGGGTGCTGTATCGCACTGCATTCATTACAGCATTAGGGCAAATAGCAAGAGATGATGCCTGATAAGGAATTTCATGAGTGCGATCAGCTACACTCATCCGTCTTTCTGCTTCAAAGGCTCCATACCAGTGATACACTTAAGCTCAGTAATTAAGAGCCTCCTTTTGAATACTCAAAAAGACCTTGTTCCTCATTCTTAAGGATTAATGTAAAAGCTAGCCTCATTCACTAGCCATGCATACACGCATACCTGCAGATATAAAGAGTGAAAATTGTTTAAAGTTACATGGAATTTAAAGTACCTGGACTTTAAAGTGGAGTGAAACTTCTTTTTAGATGTGAAAATGTCTCAATCCACATTAAATTCACACTAGTGTTTTAGGAAGCCAAATAATTTGAATGTAATAATAATAATAATATTTATTATTATTACTATCATCTATAAGAAAAAATATATTCCTATTGTAATATGTCTGCATTGACGTATTATTTATTTGTTCTTTATTTTCTTTGGATAATCTTTATTTTGTTTTTGATTTTTTTCAAATTAAGGAAGCCAAGCAGAACAACTTCACTTTGGCTGGAGGGCCAAAATTAATTTCCCACCCTGGTTTGAGCTAATTAATCTGCAGGTATGAGCTCCCTCATTTCAAATGATCTGAATTCAATATTAAAAAGTCATTTATGTGCGTGCACACCTGTTGTGAATCTATGTGGAAATTTGCATAAGAACAATTTCTGCACGCACAAGGAGTTTGAAAATACTGGGAATACATCCTTCTGACAATCTATCCCCATTGAAATCAAAGGATTCACAGCACTCTGTGATTTAGCGTAAACTCTAGTGTAGCCGCTTTTGTACGCAATTATTAGTGAATGAGACCCATTACATTTCTTCATTCTGTCCTGTTTTAAACCTTTTTATTGATGTACAATGTCAGTCAGCCTCAATTAGTATTTAGTTGTATTTCAGGGAGGGCCTGTGTGCTGATAACGTGGATGTGCTTGGCTTGAGCCCAGCATGTGTCTCTATCAGAGCTTTACAGAAGTGTGGGCAGAGCAGAGCTCCAGGTCCAGATATCAGTCTCACCTCTATCCCAGCAGAGAACCCAGCTAATCACCACCTCATTATTTCAGCACAGAGAGGGAAAACAGGGTAAGGGGCTACATGTGTGTTCCTAGCAAAATCGTGTTTGAGTGTAAGACAAGGAAACGCTAAATGCCCGCGTAGAGATTAGCTTAGTCTGGTGAGGGCTATGAATCTGACAGCGTTAATCTCATTTCCCATTTGCCATGTTGTCATGCCCCAATACGTTTAACGAGGGTGTTAATGAAAAGAGGGGAACTAGACTCATTAATTAAATTAGCTTCCTTATCCGTGCATCTCTCCAAGTACACTTATCACAGCTCTGATTGCCTCCAACTTTCTGGATCTCGACCAGGCAAATTTTATTTAAATTTGCCTGGCCTTGTACAATTTCTTTATTTTATAATTCCATTTTGCTGTAATCCCAGACAATGTTCACCTGTGGGCAGATGGGACTTAGTTGGGAGCAGAATGTTTAGTTTGCATGGGCCTCACCGATTAGTTCAGAGGAAAATTAAGCAATTTTTATAACTTTAATTGGATTACACTCTCAGAAAAAAAAGGTACAGTGCTGTCACTGGAGCGGTACCCAAAGGTACAAAAGTGAAAAGGTACATCTTTGTACCTTACTCACCCCTAAATGCAGTGGTGGGCCGTCAGGGCTCCATCAGAATCTCTGACTTAAATTTTAATATATTTTTTCCATGAATGGGTGTTAAATTATTCTAGTCTATAGTCTATTTATTTAATTTCATAGCTTTTCTCGTGGTTGCACTGCTTCCAGTAGTGTTTGCTTATGTTAGAGCTTTTATCCAATCATATTTCAGGCCACATGTGTTGCCAGGGTCAAAGAAATCTGCCTTGAGGCCTTGAATCAATATTGTGGGTGCCTCTAGCTTAAAATTAATGGCAATGAAACTGTGTGCTTTAACTAATCAGATTATCACTCCGATTTAAACAGCCAATCAGATTTCGAGATGGTGTTCCCAGGGCCATCTAGCAGGCATACAATAACGTCGGCATTTTCATGTCCTTTGATTGGATGGTCAATCTAGTGGCCTAGTCAGAATAACTAGCAAGCCGCACAAAATCTGTAGTTTTAATAGCGTTTTTTTCAAACCCCAATGGCTGACAGAGAAGAAGAAATTAATGTATTAATTAACATACTTACAAAGCCATTTTCAAATTTCCCGCATATAGCCTTCTCCAGCTGCACAGTCACGGAACGCTATTCGATCTGTCCCGGCTAAAAATTAACTAACTGCCATCAGCTGATTTTGAAGTCCCACGGATCTCCTTGATTTATTTGAGAGCATGGGTCAGCTGCACACATTGGCATGTTTTGTGTACAAATAATCATAGCCTATTTTGGTGAGTAGGCTATAATGCATTTTATTTACATTTTTTATATCTTACAGTCAACCCTGGGCTGGCTAATCCACGCCCCGTTTTTTCCGTGATGAATGGATTTTTTTCTTGTAAATTTATGATCAATATGTTTTATTATTATTATTTTCGTTATTAATATATAATTTTCAACATTTTCATACTGTTAAAATCGCGAGTTTTGTGGGTTTAAAGCAATTTTAATGAAAAACTTTGTATTATCTTTGAACCTCACCTGAAATAAATTTGTCATACTGTTGGTAAGATTTTTCAAGAGCCATTTATGCTGTTGCGTTTTCTTTCCTGTACAATTTGCACACAAAAACGCACAATTTGGGAGAACTCAAAAGGTAGCTAAATGCACGGCAAACACGAGCTGCAGTGAAAGGAGACTTGTTGAATTGTCAATTGGGTTTCCTGCGTTAATAATTCTTAAATGATTTAATAATTTAATAATTAATTCTCGCTTCATGAGAGCAGCAGCGCCCTGTTATACTGCGGTTCTGTATAATATTAATGGTTTCTATATCCGTGGCATCATGATGATTGTATTAAGAGGTGAATTAATTCACGGCCCGCCACTGCCTAAATGGTACATATTAGTACCTTAAAAGGTAGATATCAGTACTTTAAGAGTGCGTATTAGTACCTTAAAGGTACATATTAGTACCTTTTTCGGTTTTGTACCTTAGGTACCGCCCCAGTGACAGCAATGTAACTTTTTTCTGACAGTGTACAAAAAAAGAAAATTACAAGAAAAAGAAATTAAAGTTGTGAACATCCTACCTAGGGTTAGGGTTTTACTGTATTATCATTAATGCTTAAAATTTAATCTTGCTGCTTCTGCACACAATGTACAGCACGTCTTTTTTATACTATTAATTCATGGACATACTGGGTTTTAAAATGCCATTTTATTAACTTTATCAAGAGTAAAAGTGATCGATAATTGAACTCTAAAGAGTTCAAACATCTCGAAACTCGAAACATCTCAACTTGAATAGATTTCTAAACGCTCTTATTCTGTGGTGGTGGTGGGGGGTGGACTATATATATCATTGAAGGACAGCAAGCTGGAGCTTCCTTCCACACTAATTACGAATATCAAACGGAATAATTGAATTTTCACTTTAACCTCATATGAATTATTTCACAGCCACGTCTAATTTCCTCTTTAAGCGCTTATGTATTATTCCTTGGAAACGCGGCTCTGTGACTGTCCGATTGCCTCACACAGTAAAACGAACGTGGCTGTAAGGACATGAGCATAACTTTGAACTTTGTGCTGATTAAAATCTTCTCTGACAATGACAGTTCAAGAGTGTTTGGCTCGGGCAGCTTAATGATTCTTCTCTGATCATAACCTTACCCGCATGGCCCTTATGGAGCAGAATCAGATTAACATAACTATATATAAAACTCCACAAGTCATCAGTGCAGTCTTGGCACACCAGCACTACTGGCCGATAATGAGATACTATAAAATGCCCTGTAAATTCTGCGTCTTGTATTAAAGCCGGTTACTTAGGAGCATGCAAGTTCCATCTTTGCACAGATTGCATGCCCTTTTGCTAACCAGAGATGGGATGAGTCAATTATATGAGCTGTCTTTGTGTCAGGTACAAATTTGATCATATTCATACCCATTTTTAACAGCTGATGCAAAATATATATCCATTCCAAACCTATGCTGTAATCTTTCTGTGGTACACAAGAGGAGAAGTTTGTACAATTTGTAAAAACCTAGTGATCACGCTTATCTTGTGCTCGAAGAAACATGAGTGCGTGTAAAATATATACATTATATTATATAGGATGAATATTACAATGTAATATATATTGTACATTACATCATATTATTCATCCAATATACATACACATTTATTTATATTTCTTTCTGATGAGTGGAAATTCAGTTCCAATGCATTAAAGAAGAATAACAATGCAATTTGACAGAGCAATGAAAGAGAAGTTAACAAGCGTTTCATTTGTCTCTTTTTTCCCCTCCTTCCCTTTTGAAGATATTAAAAAATCCTGGCAAACCCTCTGAGAGTCTCAGCTTTGACAAACAGAGAGTTCAGGGGACAAGACAGAGATGGGAAAAAACAGCACAGTGTCAAGTGAGCAAAAAATGCTGGAGATTTAAAATAAGAAGAGGATGTGATTCATCTGCATAGTGAGATCACAGTGAGCTTGAAACAGACTGCCAGTGACTCCAAGACCAGAGAGAAGGAGAGGCGATGCAGGTGGCATGGCCTTCACAGCTGACTCATTTCCCTCATCCTCTCTTTACAGTTCATTCTAAACCCAGCCAACGGTTTTACAGAGAGTGGCCTCGGAGATGAGTTTCGATTAACCTTTCAATACAAAAGTAATCTTGGCTACCTATTCAGCCTTTTCAATTGCAATTTTTCTGTCTGTAAAATAATCAACAGTTGAAAGGAGGGGGTGACTGCAAGTACACAAGATCGTGCCTGGCAATGTGATGCCGTTGTAGACACACTCGGGCTGAATGTAGAGTGGATAGAGCAGGGTGCACACATCACTAAAGATGAGGACTACAATACGACATGTCTGTCACTTATGGGTCTTTAGAGTTGTAAAACAAGACAGGGTTTTCTGCTGCTGGCATGAGGTAAAGGACTGATATATATTAGTGCTGTCAAAATTGTGCATTAACACTTGCAATTCAGAATTATGCCAAAATTCCCATTTTGTCAAGTATTCTTATAAGAGCAATCTAAAATTTGTTAAATAATGGACATGACAGTTGTTAGAGAAGATCTGCATCATGTTCGGCAGCAGCAGATCTTAAAGTGACAGCAGCCCAATAAACAACACTCTAAAAAAAGATGGTTCTTTAAAGGTTCTTTACATGTAGTGTCAGTTCTAATTAGAATAGGGGTGTAACGATACACCTATGCCACGGTTCGGTTCATGTCACGGTTTTGGAGCCATGGTTAAGTTCGGTTCTGTTTGCTGTGGAGTCACCACAATAATAACACTAAATGCACTTTTAACTTAATATAACTTAAAATAACAACAGTAATAATTTAACTTATTCACTTTTATCTTTATTAACTTTATACATTGGCTTCCCTTTTCTATAGAGCAGTTAGCATACCTGAGTAAACTAAAATGAAAACAAAATGTCTGCACATAAATTGTATGAATATGACTAATACTGATGAATAAATAGGCCTATAAGTCAAAGCTATTAAATAGCAGTGTTTGTTAATACTATAAAGTAGCCACCACATTAATTTAAAAATAAACAACAAAGTGAAAATAAAGTGGAATTTTGTGGTTATGGAAACAACAGTTACCATGGCGTTATGGAAACAACAGTTACCATGGCGAATACACAATACATCATGAACTGTTAATGAAACATTAAAACTGCTCCTGATGATCAGAATGATCATACCTGCATGCCTTCCCAGCTAACACACGTCGATCCAGTTGTGTGATTTATTGGTACTTTACTTTTATTTCATGACTTTCAAATTGACATCGTAACGTTGCATGTTCGTAATTTCTCGTAAAGAGTGTGTGCTACGAGGGCTGACAGGACAGGAAAGCGGTTTTCTGAGGTGAGAGAGATTTTTTATTTCGTAACAAGCTACGAAAATGATGATGTTGCTGGGACTCCAAGGTAGCATTTTGCCTACCTAGCTAAATGGAAACTACCTCTCTTTGTCCTTCCACCATGCAGCTTGAGCGATCGCCCAAGTCATGTGACATGCACTTGGAAGACAAAAGTTAGTGTATATTTAGTAAATGATATCATTATAATAATATTTAGTAAAATATAGCTCTTATTAGTTCTTAAAAGTGTACTAATTACAATTTAATCAAATGTCAAGAGAGAATAAGGCATAAGGTGACGTGAGAGCTGGGTTTGGGGCAGCAGGGGGTGGGGCATTTGTTCGATTTGACATGAGAGTATTGCGGTTCGAACGCCTTATTCTTCCTTGACATTTGATTAAATGGTAATTAGTACACTTTTAACAACTAATAAGAGTGTATCACGGTTTTTCGTCCTAATGGATGGTGGATGGTATCACCTAATGGATGGTGTATCACGTTTTTTCGGTTCGGTTTGAATATCGTTACACCCATAAAATAGAACCGTATCATCTTGAAGAACCCTTTATATGCTGAAATGGTTCTTTGTGTTAAGAGTTTAGGGTTCCTTATTCCTGCATTTGTTTTTCAAATCTGTAACTGTCAAAGCAACTTCATTATTGATTTTCTGGAGCTCAGCTATGACTACACAGACTGTCAACACACTCTCAACAGGTAAAGGATTTCTTTCTTAAAATATCTATAAATTTGAACTGTCAAATTGTAACTGGTTTCCTACCAATCATGTCTTTCTTTTTTTGTTTAACAGAACATGTAAGTGTGAGCAGCTCTGTTCAGTTGAAGATAGGCTACTTCTCTACTAAGTAATAGAGATATTTAAATTACGATCCATATTGTTAAGATTTTTTTTAAATATTACATATGTATAAACATACCAAGTCACAAAAAACAAAACAAACAAACAAACAAAAAAAAACATTAAAGCGATTCCATGACTGGGCTCACATACTGTCCATTTTTCTAATGTTGGCCCCCATAAACATAATTGTTTTTACATAAATGGAAGAGACACACTGTAACTCTAAACTCAATTGTGTATTTCAGATGCTTTCACATCCCACCTCAAAATACACATATATAAGGACTACATTAATTTGGAGAGTAACTGTGAAATTATAAAAACTCAAATGTTTTTAAATCGTGATTATATATATATATATATATAGTAATAATTGCACAGTTACTCTCCAAATTAATGTAGAAACAACTTAAAGACAACTTAAAAAGACATTTTTAAATATTTGTTGTAATGGAATTTTTATATATACTAGTTTTTTTTTTTTTTTAAGAATAAGTATTATCAGGATTAGTATTATCATATTATCATATCATAGTATTATCATATAAGTATTATCAGAATCAGTAAAGAATTTTATGTTGTTACAATAGATTTCCATCTCAAATAACTGCTGTTCTTTCTAATCATTAAAGAATCTTTTTTTTTCCACCAACATTTTTTCTTAAGCACATTTATTTTAAATTGTAATAGTATTTCACTACATTTTATGACCAAATGAATGCAGCCTTGGTGAGCAGAAGAGACATCCTTTTAAAAACATTAACAATATTATATACAATATTGTATAATACAACATTATACCACTTGCACAAAGTACATATACATATATATTTATATATAAAAAACTTAACTTAAAATGTTAGTATCTAAAATATATCTATGTGGAGTGTTCTACAGTTTCATTTCAGTTAGCGCGCTGCTGTCATAGTGTGCTTATGCATGCCGTAGACAGCACGGCACTTCGCTAGGTTTTGAAACAGAGCATGTATTATAAAAAGAACATAAACCCAACAGCAGATACACAACGTAGGCGTATTGACCCTGTCTCATGCTTTGCTGACAGGTGCCAGCTGCAGCTCTTGACAAGTGTGCGGATGAGGGACTGAAAAATGCATTCCTACAGGCAAACACACATGCTGATGTTTTTGTAAAGAAACTTTAGCTGAAGTGATTATTGATTCCTTGCGATTGAAACCGTCTGATGGTCTTATTAATGGTACATTAGAGCAGCCAGTGCTAGAAGCAGAACTATCATCAAACAGATGTTGAATGTGTGACGCTTGCTAAAGAGGTCACAGATATTGTCATGACAACGTCTGTTCGGCCCAGGTCACGTAACCTCCATTATGGCAACAGATGTGGACGGACATCACATGTTGGTGCAGATTCCTGAGTGAAAGTTGCAATTAAGTATGACAAAACAAAGATTTGCTAGAGAGATAACCATGAAGTCACCACCACAATAGAAGCCAAATAGAGAGAGAACAAAGGCCAGGGGAGCATCTGCTCAGGTAAATATGAAATCATGCTATTACCAAAATGGCATGAGATGCGTGGAAAGGTAATAAAATGTCGCTGGAGAAGAAGAAAAAAATGTTATCAACAGATTTTTCAATTACTGTGCAAAATGAATCACAGAATTCTGCTAAATAGGCGCTAAGCCAACCTGCCTCATCTTTGTGTCATTTCTAACCTTTGACAGGAAATGTAAACATAGTTTTAAAATAGAAGGTTTTTTCATGGTCATCCTGTAATTAAACCAGAGCAGTGCAAAGATAGTGGGAAGAGAGCGGAACGGGGCCATATTATTCACTGATAGAAAAAAAAATGGTGAAATAAGAATGACGAAGATGAAGAAATAACAATTGAAAGGCTTTCATGGCACAAACCTCTGAGCCAGTGCACAGAGGCCTCAATGGCAAAATAGTGTCAAAAGCCTGTCAAACCTACCTGTCAGACCCCCATGATGCAATAATTTAGATTCTCTGCAACTTGCATACTGCAGAACATCAGATGGGAGTAAAAACTCAGTGACTATTGAAAATATAATCATGTGGAGAAGCAGGTAGTCCATTCAAACATGATCTTGTGCTATATTAAGTATCACTGGAATCTAAAATGTTGGTGAAAGCACATATCCAACTCTAAAGTCTAAGGGCCAGATTTACTAACATCTTGCTCCAGTGCAAACCCTCTTTTGGCATTGAAAAAACTACCGTCAGGATTTACTAAAGACATGCAGTGATACAAACCCGATTCCCAAAAAGTTGGGACACTGTACAAATTGTGAATAAAAACAGAATGCAATAATGTGGAAGTTTCAAATTTCAATATTTTATTCAGAATACCACATAGATTACATATAAAATGTTTACACTGAGAAAATGTATCATTTTAAGAATAAATTGATTTTAAATTTCATGGCATCAACACATCTCAAAAAAGTTGGGACAAGGCCATGTTTCCCACTGTGTGGCATCCCCTCTTCTTTTTATAACAGTCTGCAAACGTCTGGGGACTGAGGAGACAAGTTGCTCAAGTTTAGGAATAGGAATGTTGTCCCATTCTTGTCTAATACAGGCTTCTAGTTGCTCAACTGTCTTAGGTCTTCTTTGTCGCATTTTCCTCTTTATGATGTGCCAAATGTTTTCTATGGGTGAAAGATCTGGACTGCAGGCTGGCCATTTCAGTACCTGGATCCTCCTTTTACGCAGCCATGATGTTGTAATTGATGCAGTATGTGGTCTGACATTGTCATGTTGGAAAATGCAAGGTCTTCCCTGAAAGAGACGACGTCTGGATGGGAGCATATGTTGTTCTTGAACTTGGATATACCTTTCAGCATTGATGGTGCCTTTCCAGATGTGTAAGCTGCCCATGCCACACGCACTCATGCAACCCCATACCATCAGAGATGCAGGCTTCTGAACTGAGCGCTGAGAACAACTTGGGTTGTCCTTGTCCTCTTTAGTCCGGATGACATTGCGTCCCAGTTTTCCAAAAAGAACTTCAAATTTTGATTCGTCTGACCACAGAACAATTTTCCACTTTGCCACAGTCCATTTTAAATGAGCCTTGGCCCGGAGAAAACGCCTGCGCTTCTGGATCATGTTTAGATATGGCTTCTTTTTTGAACTATAGAGTTTTAGCCGGCAACGGTGAATGGCACGGTGGACTGTGTTCAATGTTTTCTGGAAGTATTCCTGAGCCCATGTTGTGATTTCCATTATAGTAGCATTCCTGTATGTGATGCAGTGCCGTCTAAGGGCCCGAAGATCACGGCATCCAGTATGGTTTTCCAGCCTTGACCCTTACGCACAGAGATTGTTCCAGATTCTCTGAATCTTTGGATGATATTATGCACTATAGATGATGATAACTTCAAACTCTTTGCAGTTTTTCTCTGAGAAACTCCTTTCTGATATTGCTGCACCATTTTTGGCCGCAGCATTGGGGGAATTGGTGATCCTCTGCCCATCTTGACTTCTGAGAGACACTGCCACTCTGAGAGGCTCTTTTTATACCCAATCATGTTGCCAATTGACCTAATAAGTTGCAAATTGGTCCTCCAGCTGTTCCTTATATGTACATTTAACTTTTCCGGCCTCTTATTGCTACCTGTCCCAACCTTTTTGGAATGTGTAGCTCTCATGAAATCCAAAATGAGCCAATATTTGGCATGACATTTCAAAATGTCTCATTTTCAACATTTGATATGTTATCTATATTCTATTGTGAATAAAATATAAGTTTATGAGATTTGTAAATTATTGCATTCCTTTTTTATTCACAATTTGTACAGTGTCCCAAGTTTTTTGGAATCGGTTTGTACATCAGCACTGAAAAGGCGTGGACAGGGTTATTTTTGTGGCTGAACTTATTGCATATGTATTTGTAGGAGTTTCCCCTTCAACAACAAAATGTATAGGAGAAGAATATTTAAATGAGTCATGCAAGATGATTTACTGAGGTTTGCTCTAGTGTAACCCCTCCTGTTCAAACTGCCCACTCTAAGCGGGACTCGGACTCGCGGGTCCGCTGGCATGAGAGTCAGATGCTCTAACAAGGAGGCTAAAGGTTGCAACCTCCAGCATCAGTTGCTAGAGCGTCTCTTGAGATCAGAGGAGTGAGGTTTATTCGCACAGTGACTACTAGCTGACCTCCGTTACACTGGTATTTGAGCCATTATTTACAGCCCCCAAAAAAAGCATGTCTTAAACCAGACGCTAATTTGCGCTGCTCTTGGTGAATTGCGTTGGTCATTATGGAAATGATCCGGCTTTGTCTCTGTGTTCTTTAATATGTGCACCGTCAGTAGATCACTTTTTTGGTTTGGTGCTCTCATGCCAATTGCCCTGTTTAGTAAATCTGGCCCTTTGTCTGTCTTAAAGTCCTGACCATGTTACATGAAGATGCTGAAGGAAAATCATGTGGGAATGAGCTAAAAAAAAAAAAAAAAAAAAAGAAATGAAATGAAATGTGTATCTTTTTTGTAGGACAAAGAAACTAATATGTTTCCTTGCCAGGGGAATAGCAAACATACAGCTTTTCCATGCTCTTACAGGAGTTTTGGGACAGCTGCCCAGAAAAAATCATTTCAGAAATGAGGTCACAAGCAGGCAGGAAGTGGTGTGAGTTCTACTCTAATCAGTGTCACTTCAGGCCAATCCTTTTTATATCAGCCACCTTTGCTAACGTAAGTCTTTCCCGACCTGGGTTTAATGCCAAGCCGATCAAAAATTACAATTCATGTACGAGATTCTGGGTTAAGGTGGATCATCCCATAAAGATCCAATATTTAGATGGATTTTGTAGAGTTGAAGAGGATAATCACCAACAGCTACAGGAGAGATTACAAAATGACCAATGAGATGAACAAACCAGCTAAATAGTCAACAGGATGTCTATTTGTGTGCCATAGCCTTCATTCTAGGGCAACGGAGCACTCATTTTATGAAGAAAAGTTTGTGACTGCTTTTAAGACGCGTAACTTTGCGACGAAGGATTAAACATGGTTTAGTTGTAGTGTTTCAGCATTTCAGAGAGCAAACAGCAGATCAAAGGAGATTATGGCAAATCTGATTACCATTATTTTACTTGTTCCGCTTATGCAAAATTTCATTTGGAATAAGTCTTTAACCTTGACTTCAGTCAGTACTTCAGAAAGGAAAGAAATGTTAAAAAAAGAAAGAAAGAAAGAAAAAAAAGAGCGTTTCAAAGCAGAGACCAATTTACAGAGCATCAGTGCTAAGAAGATGCAAATGACAAATCAACAGACAGAAATATGCAAATAACATTGATCTAAAGTCATTACCACAACAATTAGTCTCCGCAATCATCAAAATATTTCAATGGGGATGGTTACAACTCATTGACTATTCATTATGTTCTCTAATTAGATCATAAATTGTAAAGATATACAAGCATGAGCCTTTGACATATTTCTGGTGAGAAAACAGTAAAGCAGAATTCTTTACGCATGCATTAATAAAAGTCAAAGTGCAAAAACTTCTAAAAAATAAATAAATGTTGTTTGTTAAGCAATATGTACTCAGAAACTCAATGCTCCTTATTCATTACTATATAGAAGTTGCACACCACCCAAAGTAACCCGGTGACCCAAGGCACACAACACAAAGCTAACAATACATGAAAATATGTGCCTTGAGGAAAAAAAAGAAGCAGCCGTAATTCTGCAGAAAATTCAGAAAAATAAGATGAAACAGTGTTTTCAGACAACCCAATTTAAGCCATTACTGTTTGTTAACGATAATTTGCTTGGTATTTTAAGATCATTTGTTCAACACCTACGCAATCTGCCATGGGTGAAGAGAGACACTGACAGTCATTTGTTTCAGTGTTGGGTGATTCTCTTACATACCCTGACAATGGAGCGATGCCAAAAACACTTTAGTATACCCTTAAAATAAAAGCCTTCTAAACTTAAATAAACTGCCTGGAGTGTGTTTATTTTTTCTTTTCTTTTTCTCATGTGCTTAAGTTTAATTTCCTTCTGCTGACGGTTACAACTTTCTATTCCCCCTATATTGGAATACCTGTGAAGCTTAATAAAACCCAAAGCACACTCCATCTTTTAAAGCATAATTTGCTAATAATGTTCTTCAAGCTGCATAATATAAACATCATTTGTACTTGGAGAACAACAGGGATTTCTGGGTAAATGTTTCTAAATGGCACGGGGCCAAAATGTCCTTTCCCCTTGATCTGATGAAATAAACACAGCAGTTGGTTGTGCATCCTACTTATGGCGGAGGGGCATGATTTTTTTGTAAATCCCTGGACGCAAATATTTGTTATATTCCATTTTATTATTTGTTAATGGCTCAGTGGTGCTGGGACTAAATCAATTTGAGCTGATCTTTAAAAGCCAGCGCATCAGTGAGCACATTAGCCTGATTTGCACTTCATTATGTGCACTGATGGGCAGTGCTGAACAATCACATCAGCAGGTGCAGAGCAGAGTGGAGGGAACCCAGGCAGGTAGAACAGCGAGTGTGTGTGTGTGTGTGTGTGTGTGTGTGTGTGTGTGTATTGCACAAATAATTGCCTTTAGAAGAAAATGCAAAAGGTCTGCAGAGAGCTATAGCGGATGTTCCACTGTTCTTTTCAGCACTAAAAGAGTAAGAGAGTGCTTGAAATCCGCATTTGCTTTTCTGAAATCGTTGTCCTTTCTGTTTTTTAAAATTAAATTTTGGGATTTGCTATCTGGAGTTGTTATGATGCTTTTGGATTTCTCAATGATTTGCCAGGCAAACTTTTATATGGAAAAACAAGATAAAAGTATATCAGTTTCAACATCATTCCCTTCCAAAATGTCCAAAATTATTTGTGTACAGCACCTTACAGGAATGAGGTTAAAATGGTCCTTTAAAAAAAAAAACACTTATGATGAAAAAACAAACTGCACTTTTGGTATTTGGACATCAGCTGTTGAATCTAAATCTCAGACCAATTAGGATTCAGATGCAATCCATATATATATATATTAGATTGATAGCTAGATTGGGTTAAAATAATTATTTTAATATTTAATGTTGATAACTGGAAAGCATAATGTTGAGTAAAATGCACTTAAAGAATAACAGGAGTGTTTATCCAATTTATATCTTGTGTCTGGCTTGGGTTGTCATTCGGCGAATCTTATTTGAATTTTGTGGGGAAAATTATATTAATGCACATTAATAATTTATGCAAATGAGGCAGGTTGTGCAAAAATCCTTAAAATAATCTCTTAATTGAGCTGTTCATTTTGTAAAACCCTGAAAAGAATTAGTAATGGGTTTTTGTATAGTGGTTTTCCATTTAGTCTGGTTAACATGACTTGAAGAGCATTTCTATGTTCTTCTACAAACAAAATTAAAATAAATGTAAAATTAAAAATACTTTTATAAAAACTATAAATGTTAATGATGTGGTCCTTATCTAGTATCTAGTCAGCAACTTGCATTTTTAAAGCACACAACAGTTTAAAAAACTCACATTTAGGGTATGAATTTATGTAATTTTATTTTGTAGAACAAAATGTGAAAGTCTCTTAAAGTGATGTTAACCACAGACCTAATCTTCCTCATAAATCGAAAACGGCTATTCCAAAAAAAAACATTAGAAGTTCCAGAGGGAGCCCATTGCAAATCAGGCTTCCGGGTTGGCCAACAAATTGATGCCTTGACAAAACATCTCTATAGCAAAAACTGCCTTATTGTACAGAAACTGGTCCATTTATGTCAAACACCAAAGTTATATTGAGGTGAAGAATTCGTGTTTGGAGGTCACAATGGATGCAAGCATAAGTATTAGAACCGCTATCTAAACAACCATCAGCTTCTGCAGAAAGTCAATGTTTCCAGACAACTCATTCCCACAGTGACCACCTATAAAGTCCTATTATCACATTAGAAAAGTGTGCGTGTTATGGGTGTGGAAGCAACTTTGCGAACGGTGTCTGTGTGGATCTACTTGCGAGTGCTGGAGGACAACATCACCTCTCTGGTGGGTCACAGTTGGCTGATCTCTCTCCCCAGGGGCCAACCTCTCTGCTGAGAAAGGCATTAGACGAAGGCCCGTGGGCAGCTGTGGGTTTTAACAAGGTAGCTGGCTTCATTTGAGCATGTGTTGCTTATTCGCAGCTGAAATGCTCTCAGCACAGCTTATGTTTGACATATTTCCCCCTCTGCTACTGCATATTTACAGAGGCCATTGAAAACTCCTCAAGGGCATGACAGGCAATGTGGGAAAGTATATTTGTAGACTTCAGCTTTTCTGTAATCCTGAGGTCTCAGCCCAACTTTACGCCCGTGGTATCAAAAAACACACGGGTAAAACAGCTCCTCCAATATATCAAAAAATACTTCGGTATCACTTATAATACTCACACAGCATTAAAATCGCCCATGGATGTACTACTACTTTTAATATTTCTTTAGACTCGCTCTGAAGTGCCTTAATATTAAAGTGCTTTTTCATAAAACATCAAACCGGAGCTTGTCTTAGTTTTTCATATACGCTGTTGTCTGTTGGAATATTTCAATGAAACCGCATCTGATGGTGCAAAATCAGTTATGAGTCTGAGGTGTAGCTCATAGGTATGATGAAGATTTATGCTATATGCTTTCTCATGAACTCGCTACAAACTAAACAAACAGTAGAGATATTTAATAGCAACTGTGATTAAAAAAAATGGCAAGTTTGATTCATTTTCATTAGTCAGTTCAAACTGTCAATTTAAACAAAATTATTCAAATTATTTGTTTTTGTCAGCGTATAAAATTGTCCCTGGCTGCCATTTTTTCATACATATGTAAATATACTTCCGTATCACATAATACTCACATAGCATTAAATTGCCCATGGATGTATTAAAGGTGCTCTAAGCGATGTCACGCGTATTTAGGCCAAAACATTTTTTGTCACATACGGCAAACATCTCCTCGCTATCCGCTAGCTGCCTGTCCCCTGAACACACTGTTAAAAATCATGGTCTCTGTAGTCAGCACAAGCTACAAAAACGGCAACAAAAACAAATTGGTGCAGTCTGGACCACGAAACATAATAAACAGTGCTCCAGCCAAGAGCCGACAAGAATGATTTCCACCCCCAAATCATTCTTGTCGGCTATTATTACACGTGACATCGCTAAGAGCACCTTTAATATTTTCTGGACTTACTCTGAAGTACCTTAATATTGAAGTGCTTTTACATGAAACATCAAACCAGAGCTCCACTTACTTTTTCATACTCTACTATTTGCTATTGTCTGTGAGACTGTTTAGTGGAGTCCAATTGGACCACATCCAATGGTCCAAAACAGTTGAGTATAATGTGTAGCCCGTAGGTAAAAAGGCATAATGAATCGCACCACAAACGCAGGATTAATCTCTCATTAACGCCAAGCTGTGAACTGGAGCTATGCATGACCGCACAGGAGGCATAGAGGGTCTATGTTTAAACATGGACAGCCCTTGTTCAGGATTACGTCGGCTGCAGCTCATTTTATGGACAGGAAACCACCTATATCTCCATGCGGAGTCAGTGAGTCAGGCTATTGGGATATAAGTATTTTTTAGAGCTCATTACGAGTCCTAATTGGAAAAGCATGGCAAGAAGCCATTTTTGCGCTACCGTTAACTGATATCGCTTCTCTCATTGTAATATCTAAAATATATTACAATAAAGAAAGCTACTGTATTGTAAGTTACCATATACAAAATCTACATTGAGAATGGATGCAAACAATTAACAAAGGCAAAGTAGCAAAATCACTCCACAGTTGCAACACTTTTGCATTTTGCATACAAAAAAAGATGTTTGTGTTAATTTCCTATGGATCATAGTAGAGCTGCACGATTAATAGTTTAAAAAAAATCCTTGTTTCAAACACCCACACAATCTTATTCATAAATGACAATGATTCGGCTGTAACTGTCTATTAAACCTTTGACAAGTATAATCACAGAAAACATTCAGATCTGCGTTGGCGCTGCCGGTAGGAAACAGCTTCACAAACTTTTACTGGTCTTTTCAACCAGTATCATTATTTCTCTTACAATAATTCAAATTATCACAGAAGTTTGGATATAAACACAAAACATCTATGGTAGCGAACCAAAAAGAGTAAATCACTTGTTAAAAGTAAGTTGGCGCTTCAAATAAAGATAGTATCAATTACACTGCTATGCCAGTAGGGGACGAGAAATGACTGTTAAAAAAATGCTGCATCCGAATCGGAATCAAAATCGAAACCCTACTATATAGTAGGCGAAAACAATATATGACAAAAGAAGTAAAATTAGAAGTAAAAATATTGTAAAATTCACAATACTCATAAAAGAGTAGGTACAAAGTAACCGGATGACCTAATTTTTCCGGCACTTTACCGTCACATGATGCCACGGTATTTGTGAATGGCAGTGAAGCGACGTAACTGATGCTGGTAGGTCATGATAATAACAACATGGTGAATGTAGTACATTCGGATTACATTCATACTACATACATTCATACTATATAGAACATAACTTTTTAACAGTTATGAAGTCATTTCTTAATCAAAATAAGTTCCTACTCAAGAGAGTATGTCATTGAATACTTCAAGATACTCAAAAAACGCTGATTCATCCATTAATGAAACAAGTCTTTATGAGTGAGCCATTGAATCATCCATTCAAACCATTTTTTTAATTCATCCAAATAAATTTTATTTGGGAAAAAAAATAACTGATTAAATTTTTCCAGAATTGTGCAGCTCTAGATCACCACAACTGCATTTCATCAAATTATGATTTTAAAGACATTAATATGGTACTTTTATTCAAAAGGACACATTAAATTGAGCAAAAGATACAGTAAAGACATTTATAGTTACAATAGATTTCTATTTCAAATAAATGCTGTTCTTTTAACTTTCTATTTATCAAAGAATCCTGAAAAAAAAAAAAAAAAAATAATAATAATAATAATAATAATAATAATTAAGCATCTGTTTTCAACATTGATAATAAATATGTTTCTTGAGCACCAAATCATCATATTAGTGTAATTTCTGAAGGATCATGTGACACTGAAGACTGGAGTAATCACTGCTGAAATTTCAGCTTTGTCATCAGAGGAAAAATAATACATTCAAATATTAAAGTCCCAGTGAACTGGAAGTAGCAAGTGAGTTTTCTTCAGTGCTGTGACGTATTTCCAAGTGAAACGGAATATTGAATAGAGGGCGGGGTTTTACTTCAGCGCTCCTGCTCTCCATCTCTCGCTCATAGCAGACTAACGGTTGGAGGGGAGTGGTTAAGCATTTTCAAACCTAAGCCGTCAAACTGACATCATCTGAGAAGGAACGCTGTTTCCAGACCGGAAGTTACTTTTCAGATTTTGATTAAAGATTACCGCGACAAACAATTTTTTTCTGTATGTTAACTTGCACGGATTAATTGTTCACCCTAAGACCTGTAATGTGTGCTAACAAAGTAAATAGGGTCAATT
This sequence comes from Paracanthobrama guichenoti, assembly GCA_018749465.1. Lineage (NCBI taxonomy): Eukaryota > Metazoa > Chordata > Actinopteri > Cypriniformes > Gobionidae > Paracanthobrama > Paracanthobrama guichenoti. The sequence goes on along the minus strand of CM031963.1, from coordinate 1,010,080 downwards.
TTGATTTCATGAGGACTTTAAAATAGAAAGCACTTCTTTTAAATTCTAATTGTAGGCTTGTTGAGCGCAAGAGACTCCTTTCAAAGACATGAAACATCTTACCCTTACCTAATTTTTGAACGTAAATGCAAGGTGTAGTGATGCATTTTAAAGAGCTGATTTAGATGCTGTACTGTCTCAGTAAAGTATGCCAGATCAGAGTAGTTTGCTGCATTCTCCACAACCAAGCGCTCAGAACCAGCCTGCAAGGTCTGAAACCATGTCATGCGAATCACATTCAACACAAGTTTTTGGCTGTGCTTGTACTGTCATCTGATTTGCATAGTTCCTCGGGTGCTAAAACATCATTCGAATCAGGTGCTAAAACAATCCAAACAAAGTGTGCAAATAAACAATGATATCAGTGAATTCCCCAAGAGATTCTGTCCCAAGTATATCAATGATAATTTTCCATTCTTATTCTGAAAACAGGAAAATCCTGACAGGTTCCTGTTAGTAAATAGAGCTGACAGTGCAAGAATCCCAGGAGACATTCAGAAAAGAAAAAAAGAAAAACAGGGGCCGTGAGAAGCAGAAGTGTGTGTTTTTGTGCATGAAACACCTTGTTTTGTTCTTGGCTATTCTTCACAGAGAATTATAAATTCTAGTGGAGGTTACAGAGATCAGAAGTCAAAGACAATTTTGGGTTTCTCATTCTTCTACACTAGTCTACAGATTTTGAAAAGTCTACAGACGTGAGTAGGGCTCACTGTAATCTGTTATGGCTTTGTATCTAGCCCTTATAAATAGCCCTTTTTAACACTTTTGCAACCACAGAGATTAAACTATCATGTGATCATCAATGCATGTCCTGTTATCTGATGATTCTGGGATTACTGGACCTGTCAAGAGATCCCCCCCCTCCATGAGCTGATCAAGGCTTAGCCACCCACTACACACTCTTCCAGAAGCTTCTGAGGGCTTTGCTCCAAATCGCATGCTTAAAGCGAGAGATAAAGGCCAAACCTCCCAACCAGGCTCAGTGGAGCTGATGGCCAGAATGAGGTCATTCCCAAGCCTTAAAGCATATTTCACCAATACCCATCTAGGGAAACATCTTTCATTATTAAAGTCTCCCAATCGTTCTCCCCACCCAGCAATTATCAAAAAGAAGAGTACTGGAGGCCGTAAATTATTGTAACTAATTTAGTTTTAATGTCTGTAAAAATGTCTGTAATATAATATAATATAATATTCCCATATTTACCAACTACAAATTAGTTTAGAAATCTAACACTAATAAGCAAATTTAAAAACAGAGAAAGTAATTTTAGATCTATGGAACCAGCTGAAATTAGTGTTTATAGTTAAACATCCAATATCAACCAATATATATTCTGTCAAATTGCATTCATATAAATCTGGTCAATATCAGTGAGTCTTTATGGCAAATAACAAATAAATAGCCGATGTATAAGAAATATAAAATATTTCCCACTGTCTTTGACTTTGAAAACCCCTTGATTAATCAAACGTGACATTAAAGACATTAACATTACAAAATATTTTCTATTCAATGCTGTTATTTTTAACTTTCTATTCATTAAAGAATCCTGAAAAAAAATTATCACAGCTTCCACAAAAATATGAAGCAGCACAACTGTTTTCAACTTTGGTAATAATAAGAAATGTCTCTTGAGCACCAAAATCAGCATATTAGAATGATTTCTGAAGGATCATGTGAACATGAAGACTGGAGTAACAATGCTGAAAATTCAGCTGTCATCACAGGAATAAATTACACTTTTAAATATGTTAAAATTAAAAACAGTTAATTAAACTGTAATAATATTTCACAATATTACAGTTTTAACTGTAAAAGTATAAAAATAAAATGCAATAAAAACTCAAATCAATATTTTTTTCACTGTCAATGTTTTGATTAAGCCAATTTAAGAGGGCAGAAAATAGAAATAAAATAAAACTTTTTTAAGTGTTTAGTTTAACTAAACCTAAAGTTTAGTTTAGGTTAGCAAACTTCCAATACCACTATTATGGACAACAATTCCTCTCTCTGGGAATAAGTCTGGTTCTTCCAGTCAAACGGCTTTACTCAACATTGGCAGCCTGCTGTGAACAGCAGGGAGGAAAAGCGAGAAGCGTCTGAGCACAGTGCTGACCATCCACAGCACTCAATGTTAGTCATACTGATCAGGGTTTGGCTTAAACTACCACACAACGAGCCCATCAGAGAAAGGCAAAAGCGCCCATTCCTCCCAGAACCCCCCCCAGATCTGTGCAAAACATGTGATAAGGCGAAGTGAATAATAATTAAGGAAAAGAATCATCCGATGCCTTCAGTCAAATAATGACAGCCAGTGTGCTGAAAGCAGGTTGAGAGATTCATGGGTGGGGATGCATTAAAAATCATTACCAAGAAATGTGCGCACAAGGATTATTCGCTGCGAGCCGCCGCTGATTGCTTTGTGGAGGGAGCCTGTGTGGCAAGCAAATCAAAATGGAGCTTGAGAATGAATAAGTTTCCCCTGTGCACAAATCACTAATTACTTATTAATGGCCAGATGAAGGGAGTCAGTGCCTTCAAAGTAAACACGTGCCAGTGACCCTGGAGGGGCAGAAGGAAATTGGGAGGAATTGCTCTGTAAACTGTGATGGCAACTAATCAAGTTCAGTGGCTGTTGCAGTCTCCAATACATCGGTGAAAAGGCCAATTCATAGCCCTTTCTCCTAAGGGGAAACTGAAAATAAATGCATAGAACAATCTGTGTGTGTGTGTGTGTGTGTGTGTGTGTGTGTGTGTGTGTGTGTGTGTGTGTGTGTGTGTGTGTGTGTGTGTGTGTGTGTGTGTGTGTGTGTGTGTGTGTGTGTGTGTGCGTGTGTGTGTGTGAGAGAGAGAGAGAGGCAAACAGTGGACAAAAGAAACACCATTTCAGGAAGATCATGAAGAAACACGTATTTTGTCCATACAATGAAAGACAATGGGGACCAAGGACAGCTTCATTGTACAAAAAAAAACATATTGGTTATTGGGTGACAATATAATTTAGTTTTTTTCCATTTAACATATTGTTCAATATTGGATGTTTACTATATTTTTACAGTTAGATTACCTTTGCAGTCATCTAACGCCTTTAAAAACACCAATTATTTAATTATTGTTAAATGCTATCTTTAGCAAGTCTCAAATTGAAAATCCATTATTATGTACATTATAATTTTGTGATCCCTAAATTCACTTGTAGAATTTAAAAACAACATATTTTAGTTTTAGCGTCTTATTTTTAATATATTGAGACAAAATAGAATAGAATTTTACTATCAGTCACAACATGAAAATAATTATTTTGTGATCTATATCGGATGGAATTTGCAATTCTTGGAGAGTTTATGTGAAAGACATTTGGTCCTTAAAGGGTTCTGTCAGGTGCTTCATATATAGAACCTTTTTAAGGTTGCCATCATGGGGTCATTTTATTGATTTAGTCTAAATTAAAATCAATAATTAAAACAAAATTAATTACATTTTATTAAATAAATAGCTAATTTATTAAGCTAATAGCTAATTTATTAAGCTAATAGCTTTATTAAATAAATAGCTAATAAATAAGACATTTCTCCTTTTATAAAACCTTTCTGGAATAAAGAGTTCTTTAAAATTAAGTCAAGAACCCAAAACCCCATTGAACCTTTTACTACTTCTACACTTCTAAAAGTGATTGAACAACTCAAGAATGAACAAATGATGACAGAATATTTCAACTCGTCTCTTAAGGAATAAAAGTGCTAAGTCAAAAATTGATTAAAATAGATATTCTTCTATTCTTCACAGTTAGACAAAGTACAGTGATTAGATTATTAAAGAAAGGACAATGGATCTACAGAAGGCTATTATGGTGAAATGCAATAATTATTTTCACTGTCATTCATTTATTTGACATACCTTCAAATTCAAGACAAATGACAGAGCCAATCAACTTTTGGTCATTTGTACTTATCAGAATAGTGTATATGCAATTGGACTAAAATTTGATGAGGAAAAATCTCTCTACTACGGCAAAATAAGAAATGGTCCATAAGGAACGATTACTCATTTGCATGTATTAGCATATATCCACGGGACGCAGAAACGTGTAAGATTGTTTAGTCAAAATTACAATACAGCAGGGGCTATTTATCTTTTGAGAGGTTGTTAATTTGTTTGTGAGGAAAGCGTGTTTCCATTTGCATTATGAATCAGGTATAAATCCCATCTCAACATGTTACTGCTCTCCAAACCACTAATGAGGCAAAAAGCAAGAAAGTGCAAGCTCCAAATACAAAACACTGGCCTGAGCATTTAAAAGCATGTTCTTCACCAATAAGCATTATAATCTTACAATCAGGAGTTCTAATTTCAGGGAAGATTAAAGATCAGCATCTAATTAGAATTTTAAGAACAACTGTATCGTAATCTGAAACCTCAAATTTTTTTTTTTCAAAGTGTATGTTTTCACGTGCTTAAAGCGGGATTTATCTCACAAAAGAGTGGGAAGTGGGAAATGTTAAACATGAATGAAAAGGCTTACATTCTTAGGTGAACTGCTACTGCAAAATATTTAACTCATTGTATTATAATAAATATTTTTTCTTTTTTTTATTTCTATAATGACAATAATAATCATCATTTTATATATTTTACATGTCATATATTATTGATAATTTATCTAGATTTACCTAAATGTACTTATTTCATGTGATTGATTGACTGATTGATTGATTAATTGATTCGGTCAGACGGTCGGTCGGTAGATTGATTGACTGATTGATTTTCATTTACAAATTATTTGCAGTAGCAGTTCACCTATACATGTAATGTACAATTTCATCAACATATGCTGCAAAAAACAAGAAGGTGCACTTTAAATATCAATCCACCAGTTCATTGTACATTGTGTATTCATTTGCAGGCCGTACTGGAGAAAGTCTGGCAGTCAGATGTGATTCTCAGGAGCTATTCTGTTTTACCCTGATTGTGTTAGGCAGGGAAAAGCTGATCAGGGAGCATTTTTATCCCTAGGCTGATGATAAGATGAGGAGATCTGGCTCCAACAGCACCAGCGACACATAACCTCCCCCCAGTAGCTTCACGCATACCCAACACTTCAACAGCCAGGGACCCTAGAGAAACAGCCATATCAGCAGCGCTCAGCCGGTCACTATTTAAAAAAAAACTGTTTGGAACTCAGAGAGCAGCCCAAGCTGAGAACAGAGCTGTGCCTATCTCCAGGGGTTGAGGGAACTTGGAGCCGTCACAAAGACATTTAGGCATCAAGTAGAGGAAAGGCAAAAAAAAAAAAACCCTTTATATAGGATCTTATCACCGAGCATAAGGAGGAACTACATGAGGAATCACCATCACTGGACAGTTTCCCACAGCACAACATCACCCCAGACATCACAAATTTCCTTGCTATTGAGGACTAAACTTCTTCTTTTTGCATTAATTAAAGCTGCCCTGATAACACTACTAGAAACTGCTCTTTCTAATGTTAGCGCACCCTTGGAGAACATTTCCGAAAACAACGCGTCTGCCAGGAGCTTCTTCATTTCTGTCTACATCAAAGGCAATTCATTTCTGAGGTTTTTATTCCTGCATGCTAAGCTTCATTCATTGATCTAGTAAACACCCACTACTCACAAATGAATTAGATAGCTGCAAACTGGTTTGTATTGAGACTGGAACGCTTATTCATTCAAAGTTCATTAATCACGTATGAGATAGTGGCCGGCTGTAAGCTAAAGCTAGCCGAGGTTGACAAATTTGCCAAGGCTGTCAGCGTATAAGTCAAAGCATGATTTAGATATCAGGCGTGAGAGAATACAAACAGGAATGAACATTAATTTCTTACACGGTCATTTACTCACTTGCACAGAATGTCTTTAGTCGCTTCATCAAATCTGCTTGTTCTAATTAGAGCTCAACACTCAATGAATCAATAAAGAATTTCCTAACTTTTCCACACTGGGTTGTAAGGAAAATTCATTTCAAACAGGTCATATTGTGTAGTTTACACAGATTAATTTCCAAAAAATAATTTATTTATATTCATGAATTTAATTAATTAAGAATTACTACTCATTGAGAGTTTAATTAGTACTTGTTTTGGAAGGGTAATCTATTAAATTACATTTGGGCTATCTAGGTGTCATTTAATAAATGTCACAAGTTAAACTTTACATATTTTATCCAAGATGGTGGCGTCAGTGGCTTTGAGTGCTTTCAACATCAGAAAAATGAACAATGCTAAATGCAGATAATTAAATTCAGTTAAATGTGGCTAAATAAATAGTCTTGTCAACTTTTTCAAAGGAAGGAGAAAACACTTCACAGTTCCCACGTATCTTTTGACTATATGGTATTTTGAATTTTAAAAAGCATTGCCCTCATAATTGAAAACCATGAAAAAACTACACAAAGTAAAAGAAAATACAATCCAGGCTACATTTAGAGTCCCATACTTTCCAACCAAAGAATTTCTGTAACCTTTTTATGACTTTCAGTCATTTGTGAAGATGACTGGTAAAGGTTTTATAGATTATAGAGAACAGAAAATTTAAGTAGACTATAGAAATTTCCATGACCTTTCAAGACTTTATTAATTTGTGGGATTTTCCAGGCCCAAGAAGTAGCACCTTTGGGAACATATGTGATAATATGCAGTGATGATACACTGCCAAAAAGTGAATTTTGAGAGCATGAAATCATCAACATTCAAGAGCCATACAGAAAATAAAATTGTCAATTTATTCATCCTGCTTCAGAAGCAGCATGCCCACTCAAACATTTTTTAAGCCAAGTGGATTTTGAATACAACACCCCCATTTTTTTTTTTTTTTTTTTACTTTGGATAATTAAATTCCAGGTAAAATTTTCCAGGTAAAATATTCTTAGTGCCACAAATCATTTTGAGGGGTTAACGGTTGGAGGCAAAAAAATGGTTGTCATGAAATACATGGTGATCAATGGCTTTCAAGTCTAGCTATCAATTAAGTAAGTAAATAAATAAATAAATATTCAAAAGTGTTACTAGTGGGGGTCACTTACCTTAAAGTGAAGATCTCTACTGATGAAAGGGTGGAGACAGCAAGGAAGGCTGACACCGTCTCCCTCTGCCTGATGGGTCTTGAGGGAACCATCACCACAAAGTTACTGTCCAAACGCAGCTCAGAGAGTGGCTGGAACAGCCTTACACTGCCGATCCTGCGCATGGGTGTGGGCCCTGAGAAGTAACCGGCCGGACCCATTTGGCCAGTGCGGATGGAATTGGTCTTGCGGGAGTCCTCCGAGCTGCATTCCCCAGTGTCAGTGGTTTGTAGCATGTAATACAGCTCCACGGGAGTACCTTCAACTAGCTCGGGAGATCTCTGTCGACCTGGTATGACACTAGGAGGACTGAACCAGCTAGGCAATGGCTCCAGTTCAGCCACACACAGACCGAGTTCCCCTTTCAAACGACAGGTACCTCGTACCTCTTGGGTTTCATGGAACGCAAACATCCTGACACATGGCAACTTGTTCACGGCACTGTAGTCGTCCCAATCACGGCCTACTAAGTAGAAGAGAACCTGAACCTTTGGCCAACTGGGATGGATTCGCTCACTGATAATGAAAGTCTGCACTTTCCAGTTAAAACTAAAGAGAGGAGAGGAAGTGGATGATGGGGACGTGGATGTAGGGTTGTTAAAAAGTCCCGGGCCCAGAAGCTCCATGGGCACAGGCTGTTCCACATACAGCGGTCCATAACTGGCATTGACCGATGGCGTCTTTCTGGCTTGTTGGATAAAGAAAAGTTCTGTACGAACCTGCAGGCTGGAGTTTCTCATGATGTCCTGGTTGGCTTCTTTCAGGAAGAAGGCAGACTCTGCATTTAACACCTGATATCGGACCGGAAGATACGTCGGGATGGCACCAAATCTCTGCAGTCCTTCCATCAGCATCCGACTGTCGATGACTGCCAAATAATGGAGAAGACAGGAAACACATCACTTATCCATCTATCAGACAGTAAGACCTCTAAACCCGACCTAGCTACTTGTATGCTCTTACATGCTCTAAAGCAAGAGTCATTTGTTTCCACACCCTATTCTGCAATCCCATCTCCAGGCAACTGGACTCTTTTATTGAATGCCTTCAACCAGCAGTTCACTGCAGATATTTGGGGTGATGGAAGGACCCAAGAGGCTCCATTGATTTTGCGTCACAGCGCTAGTCTGAGAGAAAGAGATGCTGGAGATTTGTGACAGCTGGTGGCAGACAAATGTTATTGGTGCTTAAGGCAGACACTGCAGCACAGCAGGAAGATGCTTATATACCATTGTGCAACAAAGTATTTCATGGTTTATTTATAGGTTTGTCCCAGTGAATTTAGATTGAGTTTGGGGATTTGTTCTACTGCATTTGTATACAGAAAGTTAACTTTGTTTTATTATTCTTTTAATGTAATCACCTATAATAAATCAAATCATATCATGAATAGTGAGTTAATATAGTGGAATCAGTTTGTTTTGTTTCAGGGAACCAGATATTGAAAAGAGTATTGCAAAATGTCAGTAAAGAAAGGTGGGAGTAAAAGTTTACTCGAAGATCATTTTCCTGTGGGACTAAAATATTATTCTTTTTGGCAGTAATAAAACAGGAGAAATAGAAATAAAAAGTGAGAAAGATAAAGAGTAAATACAGAGAAGGAAAAAAAACGGGAAAAAAGCATAAAAGATTCACAGAATGCTGTGCTACATCAGAGTGATTAACTCAAGTTAAATCATTAAATTAAATTATATGATTAAAGCAGATTAAAGAAAGAAGCGTGATTTAAAAGAAAGAAGTAGATATTAGCAACAATATTAACATTTTGGCCAGCCATGAAAACTGTTGGCATGTTATTAATGATAATAGATCAATTCTATTATTTATAAATTGACAAATTTACACTACTTAAATATTTAAAATGAAACAAATCTTGATCATTAGGATAAAGAAAGGTAAATATAAAATAATAATCTGGCATGAAATTAAAATGTTTACAGCATATTAAAAGGTTAGTTCACCCAAAATGAAAATTCTGTCATTAATTACCCTCATGTTGTTAAAAACCAGTGATTACTGTCCCTCCATAGACAGCTACGCAACAACCACATTGACGCTTCAAAAAGTTCATAAAGAGGTCGAAAAATTAATCCATATGAATTGAGTGATTTAGTCCAAATTATCTGAAGAGACTTGATTTCTTTATATGATGAACAGACTGAATTCTGACTTTTATTCACATATAAACATTCATCAACTCACACATCAGCTGTGGTAAACAGAAGCTCAAGCAACTTCACTTGACGTGCGAGAACCAATGAGGTTCATTCTCGTGTGTTACGCAGCATGTTTGAGCTTTCGCAAGAACCAATGAAGTTCATTCTTGTGTATTACGCAGCACGTTTGAGCTTCCACAGGAACCATTGAGGTTCATTCTTGTGTATTACGCAGCACGTTCGAGCTTGTGTTACGCAGTGTGTTACGCAGGGCGTGTTACGTAGCACGTTCGAGCTTCCACAGGAACCAATGAGGATCATTCTTGTGTGTTATGCAGCACGTTTTTGAGCTTCCGCAAGAACCAGTGAGGATCATTCTCGTGTGTTATGCAGCACGTTTGAGCTTCCGCAAGAACCAGTGAGGATCATTCTCGTGTGTTATGCAGCACGTTCGACCTTCCGCAGGAACCAATGAGGATCATTCTCGTGTGTTATGCAGCACGTTCGAAGCTTCGCAGGAACCAATGAGGATCATTCTCGTGTGTTATGCAGCACGTTCGACCTTCCGCAGGAACCAATGAGGATCATTCTCGTGTGTTATGCAGCACGTTCGAGCTTTCGCAGGAACCAATGAGGATCATTCTCGTGTGTTATGCAGCACGTTCTAGCTTCCGCAGGAACCAATGAGGATCATTCTCGTGTGTTATGCAGCACGTTCGAGCTTCCGCAAGAACCAATGAGGATCATTCTCGTGTGTTATGCAGCACGTTCGAGCTTCCGCAAGAACCAATGAGGATCATTCTCGTGTGTTATGCAGCACGTTCGAGCTTCCGCAGGAACCAATGGGGATCATTCTCGTGTGTTATGCAGCACGTTTGAGCTTCCGCAGGAACCAATGAGGATCATTCTCGTGTGATACGCAGCATGTTTGGGCTTCCGCAAGGACCAATGAGGTTCATTCTCGTGTTACGCAGCACGTTCGAGCTTCCACAGGAACCAATGAGGTTCATTCTCATATGTTATGCAGCACGGTTGAGCTTCAGAAGATGTTCCGAAGAAGAACGTAAGTCTTACAGGTGTTCAGTATTAAATATACTATTACAGTAATACAATTATAGAAAATAAATATAAATACATTTATTTAATAAAATATTAATATAAATATTGCATCTGTATTGGCTGATATTAGTGATTATACACTCACCTAAAGGATTATTAGGAACACCTGTTCAATTTCTCATTAATGCAATTATCTAATCAACCAATCACATGGCAGTTGCTTCAATGCATTTAGGGGTGTGGTCCTGGTCAAGACAATCTACTGAACTCCAAACGGAATGTCAGAATGGGAAAGAAAGGTGATTTAAGCAATTTTGAGCGTGGCATGGTTGTTGGTGCTAGACGGGCCGGTCTGAGTATTTCACAATCTGCTCAGTTACTGGGATTTTCACACACAACCATTTCTAGGGTTTACAAAGAATGGTGTGAAAAGGAAAAACATCCAGTATGCGGCAGTCCTGTGGGCGAAAATGCCTTGTTGATGCTAGAGGTCAGAGGAGAATGGGCCGACTGATTCAAGCTGATAGAAGAGCAACTTTGACTGAAATAACCACTCGTTACAACCGAGGTATGCAGCAAAGCATTTGTGAAGCCACAACATGCACAACCTTGAGGCGGATGGGCTACAACAGCAGAAGACCCCACTGGGTACCACTCATCTCCACTACAAATAGGAAAAAGAGGCTACAATTTGCACAAGCTCACCAAAATTGGACAGTTGAAGACTGGAAAAATGTTGCCTGGTCGGATGAGTCTCAATTTCTGTTGAGACATTCAGATGGTAGAGTCAGAATTTGGCGTAAACAGAATGAGAATATGGATCCATCATGCCTTGTTACCACTGCAGGCTGGTGGTGGTGGTGTAATGGTGTGGGGATGTTTTCTTGGCACACTTTAGGCCCCTTAGTGCCAATTGGGCATCGTTTAAATGCCACGGCCTACCTGAGCATTGTTTCTGACCATGTCCATCCCTTTATGACCACCATGTACCCATTCTCTGATGGCTACTTCCAGTAGGATAATGCACCATGTCACAAAGCTTGTATCATTTCAAATTGGTTTCTTGAACATGACAATGAGTTCACTGTACTAAAATGGCCCCCACAGTCACCAGATCTCAACCCAATAGAGCATCTTTGGGATGTGGTGGAACGGAAGCTTCGTGCCCTGGATGTGCATCCCACAAATCTCCATCAACTGCAAGATGCTATCCTATCAATATGGGCCAACATTTCTAAAGAATGCTTTCAGCACCTTGTTGAATCAATGCCATGTAGAATTAAGGCAGTTCTGAAGGCGAAAGGGGGTCAAACACAGTATTAGTATGGTGTTCCTAATAATCCTTTAGGTGAGTGTACATCACTATATAATATATGATAGCTATATATTGTACATCAAAGATTGAAAAGCTTCACAGGCAAAAAATCCTAGATTTATCCTAGAGCAAATGGAAGAGAGCTAACAAGACATAAGACACACAAACGTTTCATAAGTAGTCAGTGCCTGAACATACATGCCCCCCTTATCCTAAGAACCAATTACAAGTGAGAGCGCAAGCTTGTAGTGGCATACAGTACCTAATCACTTCACAGCAATATTGCTCAACCCCACCTCAGTATACAAGACCTAAGCATACATATGCACAGATTATACAAGTACAAACAGAATTTTGTGTGGTGAAATTAATATCTCAGTGCTCTAAGCAGAAATAACTAAAATAACTTGTAAATCCATTCATGACTGTGTGATAAAAGAGAAAACGTGTTAAACTGTTTCATCTCTGGTGGATCAGTTAAAGCGCTCCTCTTTTTCTCTGAAATTAGCATATGTTCAACCTAAACTGTATTTAAGGCCTAATTAGCAGGTGAGCCAAGATAATTTGCTCAGGTTAAAATCAATTTTGTGTGTACAATTTGTATATAGCTCAGACTTTTTATTTAAAACTGTCAAAGGGATGTCAAGACTCTCACAAGCTCTCTCACAGAAAAGCATTTACAAATATAGACTGAAATCCATCTCAAACTATTGGTAGAGCAGCCAGGTTCACAAAAAAAAAGACCAGACTGTGATAGTTTGGGGATATGAAGTGAAATCATGCATTAAACAAAGTGTTGCAGGGGGAAAAAGAGCTGACACTCAAGCTTGTTACCATTCTTTAGTGAACAACAGTTTCAGACATTAAAAGACTTTCAGACTTTACAATTGTTTCATTCCTATTCAAAGCACATTTTGATTGATTGCAAGATAACTAGTTAAGCGCTATACTTAAATATTTTGACTAATAATATGGTAGTAATTCATTAGAATACAGACCAGAAAATATATTACAGCATGAAAAAGGTTCATAACTTTCTCTGTTCAAAATTATTAATGTGTGGGAGGAGATCATTCTTCATTTAAGTTTGTATCTAGTTTTATAAAAGGCCCAGGGTTTTATTTTATGGTTACATTATTCTTCATAAAACAGACTCTGGTTAGCAGAAGATACAAGAATCAAAATCTGAACTCTAAAGTCACACCTTTTTTTCCGATTTCTTGATGGCCACTCTTACAGTCACTCTACACCACTTACTAGATTTTTCCATATCAGTTTAGTGAACGTTAGATGGCTTAGATGAGACTCTGAACAAGTAACTAAAATACATGCTGACAACTGCACATAAACACATGGTAAGTGGCAATTCAGGAGCTGTTAACTAATTTAGGATATGCTCTAGCATGGAAAACTGTCCCAACTTCAGATTCTGGCCTTCAGGGAAAGTTAACATAGTAAGGTTTTGAGGCATCGTAATTGAATTGCCCTCGGGCCATTTTCTCAGCTGCCAATGAAAAATGTGTATAATCCTACTGTAAGTGAAGTAGGAGTTTTACAGGATAGTGGCCAACTGCTGAGCAGATAGATAACATTAATAATGGCAATTATTCAGAGTGCCCACACTGCATACATTAAATGTGTAGGTAGCGTTCAGTGTCTGGGGTTAAACACTTAAAGGCAAGTAGGACGACTGGACACATCTTTCAATTGTAGCCACCTAATAGAAAGACAATCAATAAGCCAAATCATATCTTAGTCCAATTGAAAAATGAGGTGTTATGACTGGGTAATTATGGATGCCCAAGACACAATATCACAGTGTGACAGTATTACGGTTGGACACTGTAAAATCTTAACCCTATTTATAACCCTAACTAAGATCAAGCAATGCCAAGGGTTTGGAAAGGGTATGGAGTGACCTCATTCCTCATTTGACCATATGCAGAAACAACTTAAAGGGATACTTCAGCGACTAGCATTAAGCTTTGTATCAGGAGAAATCCGGTAGTATATTCGAATGATCATGCTCTTCTATCCGTGTGAGCTTCTCCTCTTGTTGGACCGAAAAGTAAAAAAAAAAAAATTAAAAACTTGTCACCAAAGTGTCTTTCATTTACAAACTTTTTTAGTATTAGGCACAAACAAATCTTTTGTTTTTTTTGCAGGTCTTTCACTAATGTAAAGTATAAGAAATTAATATTAATTTTGAGAATAATAACTTTACTACTTGCCAGTTATCGATGTTGAACATCAGTGTTTTTTCTCATATGGCTTTTTATCATAAGAACACCACTTACCCATGGTAAAACCACTGTAATGCACTGCCACTGGTGGATTATTGCTTTAGTCTAAAAGATAACAATTTTAGTCATGCAATTTGTAGTCTGTACCGGATTACATTTCAGAAACTAACACTGCACATAATTAAACGCTGAGAGATGGAACAAGACAGAGACAGGGAGGAAGACAGAAAAAGCCCCAGCTATCTGGGCATCAAGCACACGTACTGATTGCATCAGTATTGTGAAGTGAAATTTCAGCATGTAAGCCTTATCGGAGATGAGTCTGTCGAGCAAAGGGGAGAAAATTAAGCTGATTTCAAATGTTGGGAGTTGTGAAACGAGCAGAGGGGAAAATTAAGCCTACGGAGAGGATGCCACTGACAGACATGTAGCAAAAAAAATTAGCTTGTCACATATTTAAATCGAGAATTTTTCCTTGTCATCCTTAAGGTTCAAGATAATTTTTATTTTATTTTAGAACTAGGCAAAATTGCACCCACCAAAGCTACTTGACATTTTAGATACAGAGTAAATTAACCCTTCAATTTTCTGTTGAAGTCAGTGTAACTATGTGATCATACTGCGATCAAGCTGTGTTCGACCTCGATTTAGCTCCAAAAATAATAGATCTGTTCAGTCTCTAACGCCGGTCTGTAGGCCTGTCTGGAAGGCTGATTCACTGTGGGTCAGCATTCCCATCGGGAATTTCAATTAGGTTTTTAGGTTTTTAGATTTGTTCAATTTATGAGTAAAACAAGGTCTAACATTACTTGAAGATACTTTCATGCTCTACAAAATAAATGACACAAACTCACACCCTTTTATTAATAATTAAATCGTAATTAATTGTAATCCACAAAACCATTTCAAAATTTACAGTTAAAGTGATTCACACTAACTTTGGGGTTGGTAAGATTTTATGTTTTTGAAAGAAGTCTCTTATGCTCACCAAAAATATCTTTTTCCTACACACAGTTTTTGTTTTTGACACACATTTCTTCAGAAATTAATTTTAATGTTGCTCAAGTAACATTTAGTATTATTATCAAGGTTTAAAGAAGTTGTGTTGCTTAAAGGGATAGTTCACCCAAAAATGCATTTCTGTCATTAATTACTCACCCTCATGTCATTCCAAACCCGTAAGACCTTCGTTCATCTTCGGAACACAAACGAAGATATTTGTGATGAAATCCGAGAGCTCTCAGGCCTCTCCATAGACAGCAATTTAATTACCACTTTCAAGGTCCAGAAAGGTAGTAAAGACATCATTAAAATAGTCCATGTGACTACAGTGGTTCAACCTTAATGTTATGAAGCAACAAGAATACTTTTCGTCCACAAAAACAAACAAACAAAACAGAATTAATGACAGAATTTTCATTTTTGGGTGAACTAACTCTTTAAAAATTTTTGTGAAAATTGTGATACATTTTTTCAGGATTCTTTGACGAATAGAAAAAACTGCTTTTGTATTTCAGCAATATAATTCTTTGTAACAATGTAAATCTTTACACTTTTGTCCATTTTATGCATCAATTTTATGCTGAATAATAGTATTCATTTCTTTTTTTTTTTAAATCTTATGTGAAAGTCTCCTGAAGATCTTATTTTACTCATAATTCAAAAACTGCAACTATTAAAAAAATCTCTCTTCCAGGTATTACGCTGTTAAATGATTAAATTAAAAATGATTCTGTGATGAATACTACAGAAAAACAAATGTAAATTCTACATGAAAAAGCTAGTTCAGGCAAGAATTTATAATAAAAAGTAAATTCTATATAAGTACTCAATTCAAGCTTGTAGAGCTTAAAGCGTAAATATCAGCGTTATAAAATTATGTAAAACTACATAATTGTTACTGGTGTTCCAATCATGCACTGCATGGGGCTTGAATAATTAATTCAAATGTATTACATTTTAATTGATTTTCACTGCTTCCCAGCTGTATTTACACTGTGTTATCATTGCTTTTGTTGTTAGGTTTAGTAACTTGCCATTTTTTTGTGACATTTGGAGTTCATTTTCTACTCAAAATGACATTCATACTCAAAAACGATCCATCGACTGTTACTGTCATTGTGTATTGTGCAAGTATTGAGGTGTTCAGGTGCCGCGTTACTACTATTACGTAGGTATGGTGTCTACACAATATCTATTGTGTTATTTAAGGCATTGGTGTTATTTAAGGCATCTATTGTGTTATTCAAGGCACTGGTGCTCACCTACAAGGCAACCACTGGCTCTGCACCAACATACCTAAACTCGCTTGTTCAGACTTACACACCCTCCAGAAGCGTGCATTCTGCAAGTGAACGGCGCCTTGTGGCGCCATCACAAAGAGGCATGAAATCCCTCACAAGGACCTTTTCCTGGACCGTTCCCACCTGGTGGAATAACCTGCCTGTCTCAATTCAAGCAGCCGAGTCGGTAGCCATTTTAAAAAAATATCTTAAAACGCATCTTTTCCAGCAGCACCTGACCAATAAAGAATAGCACTTATCACTCTATTCGTTTTCTGTTTGTCTATATATATATATATATATATATATATATATATATATATATATATATATATATATATATATATATATATATATATATATATATATATATATATATATAAATAAATAAAAATTGTTCTGTCCTATGTGTTCTGTGCTAGATTAACTGAGACTTGTTATAGCACTTGCATATTGTTGCCCTTGACTGTTTTTAGTTGCTTCTATTGCTCTCATTTGTAAGTCGCTTTGGATAAAAGTGTCTGCTAAATGACTAAATGTAAATGTAAATTTACTTAGATGTTTCTAAGTAAAACATACACTTTAAAAGCATGGTTTAAAGCTTTCAGTGTTACTCAATTATTTGAGTAAAAAGTATTTCTAAGTAGAAATTACTCTGGGCACTACCTTTTACTGGCCAAGTTAAAATTACTTATTTTCTTTGTTAATTTTACTTAACTTAGTTAAGTAGAGTTTACTTAATTCCATATGAGCAATTTACTTAAAAATATGCATGCAAAAGTAAATTAAATTAATGAATTTGAACTACAAGCTGAAGAGTTCTTTTGCTTTCTGGGAGATTTTATAAATCCATCTCCCCTTTTCTCAATTCAAACATGATGCATTACACTTTACCATTTTCAATAATGATAATTCAAAAAAATTCAGAGACCCACTAATGGCAGGAAACTCTTGATCTGCATTCGTCATGCCTGGTTGCAAAAATATCTTCCACAATCTGTTCAAAGTCACTTGAACACTAAGGCTTGCAGGAACTTGTTCCCCCGATGAGACATCTAAATAAACCTAAGAGGCCAAAAAACATAAGCACAGAGCGCAAGACACATTTGCGTCCAGATTGGGCTTTTTATGATTACATTACTGCTATCTATTGCTTGTTGAGCTAGAGTGTGCTGCAGTGAGGGCTGGAAAAAGTAAATTGACTCGGGAAGTCTGATGGCTAACTGGATTTGGCCAAGGCAGGAGGGAAGAAGGAGAAAAATCTGCTGATTTGAGCACCTTACAGTACATGTTATACTAACCACATTGGCTGCTGTTGCACTCTCGGAGGGCTGGACTTTTTTTTATTTCAAGGTAACAGGCTTTGAGGATTGGTTTGGTGAGATTTTTATCCATTCAAACTCTCTCCCAATCACTAGCGTTTGCAATCTCAGCTCGATTCTCTAACCCTTGACTAACGGATTCAGTCAGATGCTGAGCCTAGCACCGATGAATTATGGGAGAAGGTGCTTAAAAGGGAAGCAGGCCCTGTGTCATACAGGACAACTTGGAGAATGATGTAATGATATGCAGGTACGCTCTCATTTAGAGTCATACCTCCGGGGATCACATCTCCTAGACAAATGAAAAAATAAGTGAGAACAGAGGCTGGTGGGAGGAAGTCAAATGAAAATATGAGTGATGGCTCAGATTATTAGAATCCAAAGCCTTCAACAATAAAAAATGACAACCACAAACCAGCATGAAAATATATGAGCTTCTTTTATATTTGCATTTGGCTATCATTCACCCTACGGTGGTGTTAGGGAAATAATCCCTTGATATGACCAATTTGGCCAATGGCAATAGGCTGGCTGCACTGGTGTTATGGTGGCGTTTCAAGGCTTTATTTTGTTTGGCTGAAGTCAAGAGCAAACATTACGAACTGAAGCAGATACACTAAAGGGAGCGGCGATCACTTGATTTAAATAAAATTAATAAGTGTGAATTAGTGCGGAGGTGGTAAACAGAACTCATATATAAATATAGTTCCTAACACAATACAATTCAGCCCTAGCTATAAAACAGCATATTTACAAGAGAAAAATGTTACTATTTGTGCCAACTGGGAACAGCTGTTCAAAAATATACAGACCCTTTGAAATTGCTTGATGACTGCAATTGTCCTTCCTGACATATTTCTTATTGAAACAGAGGGTGGAACGTATTGAAGAGCTTGTTAGTCTAGTTTACAGCTGAGCAAAATCATGATTTGAAAATTGATATCAGTATAGCAGGTGACAAGGTGACCTAAAATACCTGCTTTGTTAGTATTCCCATTCATCTCAAAGGCAGCTGTCATGCAAGATTCAGTCTCCTGCAGAATTCTGTCGCCTTTGGACTATAGTGCCTTGGCAATAGTCGGGTCTGGGAAGTAAAAATCCCATTCATTTCATGATAAATTTTTCATGATAAACAATTAAAGACAGACCTACTGAGATCTTTGAGGTTGTCAATCGATGGAATATGCTTTTGCTGAAGCCATCAAAAGGGTTTTTTTTTTTTTTATTCCTGAATTCTAGAATTCCTGGACAAAAACTACATCACTCATGATTCTGCAAAGAAATCTCCCCTAATCAGAGACAACCGAAACAAACAAATTGTGCCAAAAGAACTTCAGCCTGCCTGCTCCCATGAAACACTGCAAATGATATACAGTCTCTCAAAATACTTTATTTTACTAAATTGTACATGTATCTGTCATTTTTATTTGATTTTCATTCCCAGTGCGTCATGGGATTGTATTTTTTTTGCTCTTTATTAAAGCCATTAAGTACACATTCTTGTACATCTTGCCTTTTGTCAAAAAAAAATTATAATTCTGGCTTCAAATAGGTAGCTGTGTCCGAAATCACCCCTCAATCACTATTCCCTGCATTAGTCCACTAATATAGTTAACTTGAGGGAGTGAATGAAAATGAGTGAGCGAATTCAGACACCGAGTGTGCTGGAAGGGCTGCAGCTTTTGCATAGTTTGTACTTGCTGTTTAATAATTATTTGAAACGCATAGCAAACTGGCAGCTCCAGTAGTAAGATGAAAAGATTTATCTTGAACTCTGTCATGGAAACTATGTATACAATGTAAATGTAACAATTTGGATGGATGATTCAGCTGCAGGCGCCATCTTCTGGTCAGACACTCTCACAGTGCATTATGGGTATTTTCTAGCCGTTGCGCGCACATCGGTTTTACTCTAGTTATTGTGGAGCATTGCGTGATTGAACGTGTACTCGATAACATCCTCTAGGGTTTCGGACACCACTACAAATGGATGTACCCTCAAATAGTGCCCTATTTAAGGGTATAGGGGGCAATTTCAGACACAGCCAAAGTTTGTAATGTTGTGATTTACCTTGTAGCGGTTTAGTTTGGTTCATAATTTATCACTTTTTAACGAAGATCCTACGGGAAAAAAATTATGGAGAAAACTACTTCAGGAACCAACGCCACAAATAAAGTACTAAAATTACTAAAACAAAAAAAAAAAATGTAAAAATGATAACTGACTATAAAATATCACTGTTTATATCGCTGACTGATTAGACTGCTAACTTTTCACTGCTGCAAAAGGATAACCAGAAATTTTTT
This sequence comes from Paracanthobrama guichenoti, assembly GCA_018749465.1. Taxonomy (NCBI): domain Eukaryota; kingdom Metazoa; phylum Chordata; class Actinopteri; order Cypriniformes; family Gobionidae; genus Paracanthobrama; species Paracanthobrama guichenoti. The sequence goes on along the minus strand of CM031963.1, from coordinate 990,273 downwards.
ATTACCTAAAAATGTATATTTCGATAATGTGTTATGTTTTTGAAAAGATATTATCTAGAATTCTGCAGGGGTGTAGAAGAAATCCACCAAAAATCTATATTTGTATGAGTACATTAATACAGAGATGGCCTCAAAGCTAACACATATGGACTAATAGCTACAGAACCCCAATTTAGATTTCATGAGGTTTCAAAGCTAAAAGCCATTGCACGGAAATCTGGAAACAAATTAATCAGACATGCTGTTCAATTCAAAATATATAAATAAATAAAAATGCTTGTATAATGAAAGCTCACCACCACGTTGGCCAGACTCCAAATGCATGAGCATGCGGCAGAGAGACTGAATCTCTGAAACGACACTGTTGCTGTTTTAACTGATGACAGGGCTTTGGATGCCTTCAGAATGCTCTGTGGATATTTAGCGCCAATAAAACCACAACTCTGAATTTATGCATGGCAAGATGGCATTTAATTGCATTGAACATTTTTTGATCCTGATGAAGAAACCACACGGGTTTTAGAGTGTCCAATAGAAAATGCTTTAATCATGATCAGCATGACAGCCAAGTTCAATCCATACTAAATGAAACGTGACAAAACACTAGAAATCACCAAATGTGCATCAAATCTCTCGACCAAGCTCCAGACTCAGGGCTTCTGGTTTGCAAATGTTTTGCCACACAGCTCAAAGTTTTTCCACTTACGAAAAAGAATTATACTTCAAGTTCATTTTATGAAGTATACCTAAGTAATGTTCAAGTATATTTTTAAGTATACTTTATGTAGCAAGTATACAAATATCAATGTACTAGTAATAAACTATTTTCTACTAAAAATAAAATAAGTAACTAATAAACTATTACTATTTTAATACTGCTTGGGACTAAATTGGCCTAATTTAGTATATAAAAAGTATACGTTTAAGTGTCCTTTAAGTGTAACAGTAGTAAACTTTAAGTGCACAACTAGTTCACAACTACGCTTCTCATACGACATCTGTACTACACGTGAAATTTAAGTACACTAGTAGTTGACTATTTTAATACTAGTAGTACTTTTTAGTTTATGAAAGTACACTTTGAAGTATACTCTCAGTAAACTATTAGTTTAGTAGTTTTAAACTGTAAGTATGATTGTGAACATAGTAAACATCATACTTATAGTATACTATTTATCTATTATTTTTGCATTTTAAGTATACTACTATGTACCTATTTAGGTAATGATTTTTATACTTGAAATAAACCTTTAAATGTAGCCTACTTCAACTAATTTAAAAACATTTTATTGTAGCTTCATGCATTTATAGCCTTTTTATCAACACTTGAATATGGGTAGGGCCTAAGTTTCATTTAAAACGGTAACATTTTACACAAAAAGCTGAGAATGCATTTTTGTCAGAGACTTAATCCAGATGGGATTCAGAAGCGATGATCAAAACACTTTTAGCCTTTGAGCCTTTTAGCTCATCCTGGGTTGACATTTAATTCGGTAATGTTGATTTACATGCTGTTTAATATTTGATGATCACAATATTTAACATTTTGGTGAGCAATATTATATCACTTGTTTCTGCTTCTTCACCTGTGTTTTGTTCCGGAGAGTCTGTACTAGAAGATGCATAATAGTGTCCCCTACCATAAAACAGTGAAAACACTGATATCCTGAAAATTCAGGTCAATGGCAGTGAAAGAGTAAAAGTAGATTTGAAGTCAGTTCCTAAGTACACGACCAGTGGACTAGCCTACACAAAAATCAGATACTCAGAATTAGGAACATATCAGTTTTCTTTATAAATCAATATGTTCAATATAAGTTTATAAGACTGTGTGTAAAACTATGTGAAAAAGTTTAATAGGCTACTCAATCAAAAGACTAAACACAAATACAAGCCAAGTATACTTAGAATACTTAATTACTTTTTAGTATATCTTGACCAAAAGATTGAGTACATTTATAGTTCAAATATACTTAGACTTTTCTGTCAGTTTAAGTCCGATTTTAAGTATATTTCTGAGATGTACATAAAGTTTATTTATGAGAAGTACATAAAAAGTAGAATGAAAGTATAATTTCTAATTTTTAGTTTAAACAAAGTATATTAATAGCACACTTGATTAAACTTTTTCATAAGGGTCACAATCCTGAGTCACACAAGCAGCAACCAAACGATGCAAACTGTATAAACAAGCATGACACATCGTATTTAGTTTGAAGAAAAAGTTTGTCAAGTATATTTAAAAAAGGATGCAGAGGAACTTTTCTGCTAGGTTTGCTAGGGAGGGGTTGGATTGCAGTGAATTGCATGGGTGTTCAATTGGAAATCTATATTAATAAATACTGTATGCAGTCCTGTAGTTGGCTACTTCCCCAGTACCGTACCGTAGTGTTTAGTCAGACAAATGACAGACAAATATTTTTTTTAAAATCCATTTGACTAAAGTCGTGACGACAGCCATGTGTCCATCCAAAGTTGCAAATTTAACTTATGCACAAAATTGGAATATTGCATAAAACATTTGTGAATAAGCAGCATTTTCATCCCATGTGTTCAAGAGAACAAAATCATCACTTCCTAGGAAACTGGCACAAAATATTTAATAAAAATGGAAGTTGCTGCAATCAGGGAAGCCACTTTGGTTCTTTTGTCCTACAGCAAATGACTTCGGTCTCAGAGTGTGCAGACGAAAAGCAAAAAAAGTTGTCATGTTTTCTTGTGAAAATTTTTAGAACTGATGCACCTCTTGGCATTTCCATCCAGCGTTTTTTTTATGCAATGTATACCAAAATGCACAGAAAAATAGGTGGATGTAAAACATAGCTACTGACTTTGTTTGAATATTGGAATACACTTATCATAGCAGATAGTGCCTGATTTAAGAGAATGACAGGTGGTTATTGATTAAGATTTTTTTTTTTTCATACAGCTGTGCCAAAAAAAAAAAAAAAAAAACCTTTAAAAGGGACATTTTTTCGTAATTTCCAATAGGGATGTGACGGTGAGGAAATTTTCCCACCGGTTAATCGACGTGTGACAACACAGGTAAAACCGGTATTACCGGAGGGGGAAGGGCTTTTCAAATCACTAATTTTAAACCGAAAGTAAAATGCGCACGGCCGCTCGGACATTCATAATGGAGTGACGAGAATGGCGCCGCTGTGTTTGGTCGCCGTTCAGGTCGCTCCGCGAAGACTGTGCTTTTATTTACTATTTTACTTTCTTTTACTCTCAGTTTTTACAAACTTATCATCTGCATTGATCTACTACGACAGCAAAACTCTTTTGGACATTGGTTACCTCTACACTGGACTGTTTCAGGACACTTTCGCCGATCCTCTGTGGCCATCTGAGATTCTTCGCAACGCCGAGTTGAACAATGGACAGAGCCGACAGCGAAGAATCAAGAAACACCGTGGGAAAGCGCGCTGGAATTCGAAACAGACTGAGGAAAAGGGCATTCAGACCTCCTCTCCCGAGCATTCTTCTAGCAAATGTTCAATCCTTGGATAATAAGATGGACGATCTTAGAGCCAGGATAAGTTTTCAACGGGACATGAGAGACTGTAATATCTACTGTTTGTCGAAACATGGCTCACGCCCGCGGTCCCGGACACAGCTGTGACGCCGTCGGAGAACTTCTCTGTTTTTCGGATGGACAGAACAGCCGAGGCCGGTAAATCCAAAGGCGGTGGAGTGTGTTTCATGATCAACAAGAAATGGTGCGACCCCAGGAACATCACCATTCTCTCTCGCGGTCCTGCTCGCCTCATCTGGAACATTTAACAATCATTTGCCGCCCATTCTATCTGCCGAGAGAGTTTTCTGCGGTTGTCGCGACCGCCGTTTACATTCCACCGCAGGCAGACACAGCGCTGGCTTTATCTGGCCTTCATGATGTTGCCAGCGGCGTCATAAACCAACATCCCGACGCGGCATTCATTGTCGCGGGCGATTTTAACAAAGCAAACCTAAAGAAAGTCCTGCCAAACTTTCATCAGCACGTCTCCTGCCCCACACGAGGAGCAAACACACTGGATCACTGCTACTCTCCGTTTAAGAACGCCTATAAAGCGCGGTCACTTCCAGCGTTTGGCAAATCGGATCATGCCGCCATTTTCCTCACTCCCGAATACAAACAAAAGCTCCTCCAGGAACCCCCGGTGAGGCGGGAAGTTAAGCGTTGGTCGCCCCACTCAGAGACCGCGCTACAGGCAGCTCTGGGCGATGTGGATTGGGACATGTTCGGCGAGTTCAGCCGGCGTAAGCGAGTTCACAGACGTGGCGCTTTGCTTCATCAACACGCTTACAGAGCAAGCCACGCAAACAATAACAATAACGTCCTTCTCAAATCAGAAACCGTGGGTGGACAATTCAATCCGCGCGGCAGTGAACGCACGCACTGCTGCTTACAACGCCGGTCTCCATTCAGGAATATGAATGAATACAGATCGTCCTGCTATGCTCTCAGACGAGCAGTTAAAGCCGCAAAACTCCGTTATAAAGACCGAGTGGAGTCTCATTTCCAACTCAACGACTCGCGGCGCATGTGGCAAGGTCTGAGGTCCATCTGCTCCTTTGGATCTAAATCCTCTGCAGAGGCAAGCGTTGATCCGTTGCTCGTGAACGAGTTAAACTCTTTCTATGCTCGCTTTGACTGTAACCGCGGCAACGCGACTCCGCCAAGTGGCGCGTTAGAGGAAATTACTCAGAGCAGCAACAATCACGTGATCTCTGTCTCAGAGGATGAAGTTCGGAGAGCACTCAAGCGTGTGGACGTTAGGAAAGCTGCCGGGCCGGATGGTATTTCAGATCGTGTTCTGCGGTCCTGTGCTGATCAGCTCACCGGGTTGTTTACATCTATCTTTAATGAGTCCCTCGCTACATCTGTGGTCCCCACCTCCTTCAAAAAATCCACCATCATCCCTGTCCCTAAGAACAGTAAACCCTCTTGCCTAAATGACTATCGTCCAGTGGCTCTCACGTCTATAGTCATGAAGGTCTTTGAGAGACTCATTAAAAACACCATTTGCGCCTTCATTCCTGGCACTTTGGACCCTCTTCAGTTTGCCTATCGTCCCAATAGATCGACTGAAGATGCCATCTCTCATGTCCTCCACTCCTCCTCACTCACATCGACAGCAAAAGTGGGAACTACGTAAGACTGCTATTTATTGACTATAGCTCAGCCTTTAACACCATAGTTCCCACCAAGCTAACCTCCAAACTCCTGGATCTCGGCCTGAATCCTTCTCTCTGCCACTGGATTGAGGACTTCCTCACTGGCAGGCCTCAGGTGGTGAGAATAGGCCAGTCCACCTCCACCTCCATCACCCTGAGTGTGGGAGCCCCACAGGGCTGTGTCCTGAGCCCCTGCTCTACTCTCTCTACACGCATGACTGTTTGTCCACACACAGCTCCACCTCTATCATCAAATTTGCTGATGATACTGTTGTCCTGGGCCTCATTTCCAACAACAATGAGACGGCATACTTGGACGAGGTGGAGCATCTAACATCATGGTGCCAGGACAACTGTCTCTCTCTGAATGTTGGCAAGACCAAAGAAATGATTGTGGACTTCAGGAAGAGACAGCAACGGACATACTCCCCCTCATGATCAGCGGGTCACCAGTAGAGAGAGTGAGCAGCTTCAAGTACCTGGGAGTAAACATCTCCGAGGACCTGACCTGGACTGCTCACATTCAGACACAGGTGAAAAAAGCCAGGCAAAGACTGTACCACCTGCGCCAGCTGAGGAAATTCAGGGTTTCACCAGCTATCCTGAAAACTTTCTATTTAGGGCGATAGAAAGTGTTTTAACTCAGTGCATCTGGCAGCGTGGTATGGGAACAGCACCAGTCATGACCGCAAAGCCCTGCAAAGAGTAGAGCGCTTATCCGAGCGTATCTCAGGGTCAGCTCTCCCGTCTCTGCAGGACGTCTACACCAAACGCTGCAAAGGTAGATCTACCAAGATCATCAAGGACTCTAATCACCCTGCAAACCCTCATTTCACGCTGCTGCCATCTGGTAAGCGCTTCCGAAGCCTGATGGCCAAAACTGAGAGACTCAGGAGGAGCTTCTTCCCCCAGGCCATCAGACTCCTGAACTTAACATCACGTGACTTCACGTCAGGATAAACATCGATACACTGTCATTGCACTGCACTTTCTGTTCTCGTTGTTACTGTGTAACAACCTGTCATAAACCTGTTTGCACATTATACTCTTATACATTTGTTAACCACATATTTATAAGTCTACAGTTTACTCACTGCAAAGTCTACTTCAATTATTTTATTCCACTTTATCCTTATTTGTTACCTTTTTTTCTCTTGACTTGATTATTTATAATTCTACAGATATAGACATATATACATATATATATATATATATATATATATATATATATATATATATATATATATATATATATAGATACTTTTTTTATATCCTATTTCTATTATAATTTCTTCCTTGTGTTTTTAACTGTGAATTTGCACTGTCCATGGAGCGGACCTGTTTACATTTCACTGCCGGTTGTATATTCTGTATATAACTGTGTATGTGACAAATAAAACTCTTGAATCTCTTGAAATCTTGAGTGGTGTGGAGCAAAGCAAGTGTTTTCAATGAATTCCTATGAAAGTTAAGCTTCCATAGGCATGAACTGAAAAATTGCCAGACTGGATGCGCACCATGAATGAACGGCAATGCAGCCGTGAACAAATGCCTGTGCGGCCGTGCTCATTTTACTTTCCGTTTAGAATTAGCACAAATTTGGGGCAGGTTGCTTAAATTGGATTTTGGGTTCATTAGCCTATTATTCTTAATGAAAAACACAACAACAAAATGGTACAATGACAAACTCACTTAAATAGGCACTTCTACACTTCACTTTGAAACCAAATCTTCGCGATCATCTTGTCTGTCAGCTGTTTTCTCTCGTGATGAATGAAATCTGACCGTTCGGCTCACGCTGTATTGAGCAGACACATTCAGTTTTTAATTGTAGTGTCTGTTCTCTAACTGAACTAAATGATTTTATTACTGTAGATGAAAATAAAAGGATCTTATTGTCATCAAACACTCAAGATGGGTTTGACACAGGGATTAAACACAGGGATTAAAAAGTACCCCATGTGTAAAATGAAATACTCTGCTGTATCTTTAAAGTTGTGGGCCTATCTTTCTTCCAGAGATCCTGGACATTTTGTTCAGATACATGATATAATGGATTCTAGCAAATGACAGATATTAAAACCTGACTGTCCCAGCTAGAAATCTTATAATGGGCCAAGGTTGGATCTTCCAAAAGGACAGTGATCCAAAACAAACATCAAAATCAACAACAACAAAAAAAAAAACGTGTCACTGAGTACAAAACCAAGTTTCTGCCATGGCCATCCCAGTCCCTGACCTGAACACTATAGAAGATGAGTGGGGTGAACTGAAGAGAAGAAGCACCAACATGGAGCTGGGAATCTGGAGGATCTGCAGAGATTCTCCAAACTCATCAGGCATTATAGAAAAAGACTCAGAGCTGTTATCTTGGCAAAAAGAGGTTGCAAAAAGTATTGAATAAAAGGGTATGATTAATTGTGAGCAATGTATATTAGAGAAAAACATTTATTTCATAAGATTCCCCCCGTATATATATATACAGTCGTGCTCAAAATTATTCATACCCTTGGTACATATGACCAAAGAAGGCTGTGAAAGTAAATCTCCGTTATTAATCCTTTTGATCTTTTGTACACATACATACATACACTCACCTAAAGGATTATTAGGAACACCATACTAATACTGTGTTTGACCCTCTTTCACCTTCAAAACTGCCTTAATTCTATGTGGCATTGATTCAACAAGGTGCTGAAAGCATTCTTTAGAAATGGTGGCCCATATTGATAGGATAGCATCTTGCAGTTGATGGAGATTTGTGGGATGCACATCCAGGGAACGAAGCTCCCGTTCCACCACATCCCAAAGATGCTCTATTGGGTTGAGATCTGGTGACTGTGGGGGCCATTTTAGTACAGTGAACTCATTGTCATGTTCAAGAAACCAATTTGAAATGATTCGAGCTTTGTGACATGGTGCATTATCCTGCTGGAAGTAGCCATCAGAGAATGGGTACATGGTGGTCATAAAGGGATGGACATGGTCAGAAACAATGCTCAGGTAGGCCGTGGCATTTAAACGATGCCCAATTGGCACTAAGGGGCCTAAAGTGTGCCAATAAAACATCTTCCACACCATTACACCAGCACCACCAGCCTGCACAGTGGTAACAAGGCATGATGGATCCATGTTCTCATTCTGTTTATGCCAAATTCTGACTCTACCATCTGAAAGTCTCAACAGAAATCGAGACTCATCAGACCAGGCAACATTTTTCCAGTCTTCAACTGTCCAATTTTGGTGAGCTTGTGCAAATTGTAGCCTCTTTTTCCTATTTGTAGTGGAGATGAGTGGTACCTGGTGGGGTCTTCTGCTGTTGTAGCCCATCTGCCTCAAGGTTGTGCGTGTTGTGGCTTCACAAATGCTTTGCTGCATACCTCGGTTGTAACAAGTGGTTATTTCAGTCAAAGTTGCTCTTCTATCAGCTTGAATCAGTCGGCCCATTCTCCTCTGACCTCTAGCATTAACAAGGCATTTTCGCCCACAGGACTGCCACATACTGGATGTTTTTCCCTTTTCACTCCATTCTTTGTAAACCCTAGAAATGGTTATGCGTGAAAATCCCAGTAACTGAGCAGATTGTGAAATACTCAGACCGGCCCGTCTGGCACCAACAACCATGCCACGCTCAAAATTGCTTAAGTCACCTTTCTTTCCCATTCTGACATTCAGTTTGGAGTTCAGGAGATTGTCTTGACCAGGACCACACCCCTAAATGCATTGAAGCAACTGCCATGTGATTGGTTGATTAGATAATTGCATTAATGAGAAATTGAACAGGTGTTCCTAATAATCCTTTAGGTGAGTGTACATACATATTTACACATACATACTATCTAAAGTAGAAAATATATTTCGAAATGAAAATGCCATAAAGGCTACAGGTTAAGTGCATCTGTTCAAATCAAGTTAAGAACATCTAAACACAGCTACAACAACAGCACAACAGCAGTCCTCTTTAACAGGTGTGAGATAAAATGCCTCCCATGCTAAATCACATCAAGAGCACTGTGACTACTGTGATATATAACTTCTCTCCAACATTAAAGAGCTGATCATCAGAAATATGAGAAGTATGCATCTGACTAAGAGGAGACAAACAGCTCCAAACAATCAGCCACAACGCCGGGTGTCCTCAGGAGACTGGCAAACGTGCTAAGAAGAAAAGAGAAGTGGAGAGAGGAGAATACAAGGCCAAAATGAGATTAACGCCACGTCCCAGTGTGCATGGCTCCAAGTTCAGACACATGCGATCCTTTCAGCCACAGTGAAATGAGGCTCCCTTTGTTCCCAAGTAAAATGTCCCCCCGTCATTTTGACTCAACACAGCGTATAGTGATATCTATCTATCAGCTCTCCCGGGCCCCTAAGACATTGTAAGTAACAGCAAAAAAAGTTGAGCCAGATAATTACCTCTCTCTGCCTCCGGTTTTTGCTGAGAAAAAGCTTTCCGCCGAGTTTCCCTTTTCTTTATTGCCAGCCATAAAAGTACGGGGCCGCCTCATAAAATGTCTCTATATCACTGTGGCATTCTTCAAAAACCTGTTTTTCATGGGACATCAGTCCTTGAAATACCGGGGTACTGTGCCGAAGGTCAATGGGCTGATCAGTGGCTGATAAATTTGCCCTAGAGATTAGCCATGATGGCTTCCCTCCAAGACTGTGTCGTTTCAGAATGGCTCATGGAATTGGGGTGGGGGAGTGGGACACATTTTAACTGACCAAAAGAGTCTACATGCAGTAGGCTCCAATTTGGTGAGGAAAAAAAGAGAGTGTTTGTGGTCACTCCTGTATAGAATTGTCAGAATGTGTTGATGCGCACAGCAATTTCAACGGATTATGGGAGGATTTATCTGTTTGGTACAAGGAAGTTTACCTCAGGGAAAGATTAGGAAAACATCATGGTGTACTAACAGTGAGTTTTATTTGTCATTCAGAGAGCCTGATGGGCTTCTGGTACCAACAAGAATTGGACGGTTTTCTATTTTAATGAGATGCTTTCATAAAACCTATACACATCAAACAAATATCCATTTAATGAAAGCAGAGGCTTACGGGAGCATCAAATGCAGCCCTTAAAATCCACATGAAACAGCTTGGGGGTGAAATTTGTTTGTTTGACTTGTGTTGTCTGTCTGTTGTCTCAATGTTTGTTTAAAAAACAGAAAAATCTCTTGGCAAATATAGTTGTTTTTCATTAAACTTAAAAAGATCCAACAAAGAGTCATATGTCAGTCATATGCAGGGTATTTCAGCAGCGAAAAAAACTTGTTCTACCATTTATTTACGCATAAGAAATCTTATTTCACCAAAGCTGTAAGAGGCACCAATACCCCACACATTCAAATACAATCAGCCAGGAATTTGGGGGAAGTGTTTGAGGAAAGTTAAACTTCACTGTCCACACCTCAACAGCCATTAGGTCATGCAGATTTGTGCTTAACTACATCAGAAATCCAGGCCCAACCTATCTGAATGGGCTGTGCAGTTCCTGTTCTTGTCATCTTGAGACTGGGCTTCCACAATGATCATTTCGCTGGCCATCAAGTCAGCATGATTAAGCCTCTACAGATGTAATTTCTTAGTAGGTTTAAAAAGAATAATAAACTAGATAGAGTTCTTATGAGACAGCTTTTCAGCTCTAATTGACGTTGATAGAGTACTTTTTTTAATCAGTTATAAGGAGTTGTCTTCTGGCGAGAGAGCAGGGAAGGATTGTGTGCGGCAGGGGAAACCGAGGGAGGGCTGAGTGGGAACGCAAGTGGTATTACAATGGCACTACAAAGAGTGGCAAATGACTTCAAAATGGTTTTAAAATGACAGCCTGTTATCAGGTAATAGCTCAACCCACAATAGGCTGCCTTTATTCCATTTCTGTCAGGAGCAGAGAGAAGGAAGGCTACGTAAGAACTAAAACCCTCTACCTCCCAGCTCCCACACAGAACTAAAGAGGAAAGCCATGAACAAATACAGGGAGAAGAACACCACAGTTAGTACAACCAGTCAAGAGTCAAAAACAGAACGGTCAATTATAGTCAAATGGGCCACGTGGAGTTACAAAGTGCTCTAACATTTGATATAATGCATTTGATATTCCTGGGGGAAAAGAATGTATACCGACGTGACGTGACATAGTGTAAAGTAGGGCTGGGCGGTATATCGAGTTTGGACGATATATCAATATATTTTATATATAAACGATATGGAATGAGGCAATACAGTTTATATCGATATACAGTGAGCTGCTGTAGGGATGTGCATAATCCAATTTGTCCTAAACATGAGTCATGCTTTATATTAAGGGCTTCAAAATAACTGGTAAGATATAGTTAACACGTATAGTTTAAAGCAGCTTGCCCCGTCAGATGCTCTGCCTCTGACAGATACATTCTAGCACTATTTAATGCGCTGAGATGCAAGTTATGCACCGAGGAAAGCATTTCACAGGTATATTCTCCATCTGTAAATGTTAGAAAGTCATGCATTTCTATTTTGCTGTAAGGAGTGGACGAGCCTTCTGCAAGTGAATCTCTGCTAAAATTCACACACATCCGTGATGAGCACCAAATAGGCGGCGCACAATAGAATAGGAGCGCAAAAAAAAAATCATACTATAATATACATATTGCTAAAATATTTTTTGTTGGACAATAAATGTGCCATATGTAGAATTTTAAAACTTACAAGTAAGTGTATTTTTTTATGAAAGGGACTATTATAATAAGGTAACAGAGACGTGATTTTGGGCCATATCGCACAGCCCTGGTGTGAAGTTAACATGCTCAATGGCATGACGCTATACAATTATTCCAAAAGTACATTAAAAATGCCATTCATGTATAAATGCTTGAATACACCTCTTCTGTAATAAGCATGTTTTTCATTTCTGTAATAAAATTAATTTAGATATATTTAGGGGCATTAAAGTAAATAATTCATTATACTTTATAAAGTTTTTACATTTATTAAAATAAAAAAATAAAAAGTCATTGAATTTTTCTTTTTTCGAACCCATATGAAACGAACATGAATACAAAGAGTACATTTCTAAGAACGTGGCATGTTTTAAACTAGATTTTTCTTTATCGTGGACACTCTTATATATCTCACAATAATCAGTCAGCGGGATTTTGACTGTACCTGACAGATTTTATGACGTGCATGCAGACCAGTGAGGAGTGAACTATCATAATCTACTCAAGCGATAACTAAAGCCTGAAAATGGATGGAGTAGGGGTCAAAGAAACAGTCGTAATGTTGTGGAGCATGAAGTAGCGACCACGGTGTGATCTGTGAAAATCATCTGAGACAACTCCCAGGCTTTTCACACATAGAAAGGTGATGACTGTTCGACCTTCAACTGAAATGGAGGCAGATTAACTGTGGGAGGTCCTGGAAAAGGGGAGGAAGAATTTAGTCTTGTCGAGGTTGAGCTTGAGGTGATGAGAAGCCATCAAGTTGAATGTCAAGTGACAAGTTGAGATCATTTCAGCGAGAATAGAGCTGGAGACAGGAAGTAGGTTTGAGATATAGTGTTGATGGCACGGCAGTGATGAGATAGACCATGTGATTTGATAATGGAAAATTGCACCGGGACCAGTACTGAGTACTGTGCAGCTCAGGTGGTGAGAATCTAGGGGGTAGCAAACCTTTCAATATGCCTTAAAAAGACATATAAGACAAATAACAAAAAAGCTGATCCACAGAACCACAGTCTTATTTCAAGGTGGTGGTATAACCAAGAGGTTAATGTGTTGTGGCACATATATATAGAGTTGTTGTGCTATTGTGGACCCAGTGATGTTCCCTCTTGTCTCCCTGTATTTTCTTATTTCTCCACTACTCTGTTGAAACTAAATAATAATTATTAATAATTTATAATTACTTTGATATGTAATCACAAAAGTTTTGGCCAAATTGTGCATAAAAAAAAAACACCAAAAAAAACGACATTATTTTATTTCACAATTGCCACTATTTAAGCCACTCCGGATGGTCCAAAATGCAACAGCTTACTGGTCTCCATCTAACCAAAGAACGCCCATATCATACACCTATTGGTCTCATTTCACAGGCTACCTGTAGCTGAACACATCTGGCTCTGACTAGGGATGTCAAATAATTATTCAGTAAAATAAATCAATCAATAAATCAATCAATCATACACATGTTTTTGAACGCTCTGTGAATTCAGTTAATATGAACCAGAGGATCAAAACAACCGATGTGTGTAAAATATTGATCTAATTAGACATTGCATATATCAATCAAAAAATAAGATGAATATTTTTATTAATACTATTAATACTCTTTATAAAATAAATTATTAATTAAACTTCACTACTTCTAAAAGTAAAGGTTTTTTTTGGCTAAAACAGCTGAAAACAATGAAACAAAAAGGCAAAGCAAAGTAAAAAAAAAAATGGGGGTTGGTGGTCTAGAAAATTGCAACTTTTCATTTTCCGTCGGTCTTAGTACACGATGTAAACTATACACAACACAACATGTAAATAGGAAAATGTTGGCATTATTTTGTCACTTGTTGAGCAGTAGGCTAGATGGAGCCGTTTACCTCCAGTCTTTGTGCTAAGCTAGACTAGCAGACAGAGTTATTGCACGCACGGAGATGAGAATGGTATGTATGGACTTATCTAACTCTGGGGGATATGGTGAATAAGCTCAAGTCCCAAAGAGTTGTTGTGTTCCTTTAAACTGATGTGTGTCATTACGTAGTGCTCACAAACGTAGTGAAAATATTATTAAATCTTTTAAACGTTCTTCCGTGTTTCTCCCTTGTTTGTTGTCATAGGATTACATTTTCAAAATATATCAAGGTGCTCTCAACTCTGTGTTTTTCCCCCTCCGCTCATATTTTAATATTCACGTGTCTGAATAATGAGTGTGTTGTAGGTCTGTGTTTTATTGGTTATTGTCTCCCCTCTTCCCCCTTCTACTATCCCACTTTTCCACAGCTTTTACATACCCATTTCTAGAGACTTTTTCAGATCTGAGGTGTGAACAACCAAGCTAAAACTGGGGGGGATTCATGACACTTTAACACCAAGTTGGCTACAATATAAGCTAATGTAGGTTCCTTTGGATAAAAGTGCATGTTGAATGACACCAGTGGTAAAAGACTAAACGGTAACAACAATAAAGTGTCGAGCCATTTTGATTTTGTTGTCTTCCTTTTTTCAGTGGCTTTCAGTGGACAGTTTGCATTATTCCCCTGGCTCCAACACGTGGGAGTTGGGCTCAACTCATCCTTTAAAGGTCTGAAGAATTGGATCAATACCTAAGCCTCTTATCATCTCAACCCAAACACAACACGTAATTAATCTCTCTACTCCAGTTTAATGAGCGGTACTAAATAACACCTTGCAAAAACCTCTTTGTGTTTATGCTTACATCGATCTGACAAAAAGAGGTTTTGCTGCAACAAATCCATTCAAAACTGTCAAATACTTTATATCCTAGATAATAGTTTTTATAGCATCCTGAACTCCAGAGACACCATTTGATTTGATTTTTAAAAGGGTTTTTAAACATCAACATTTAGCTCATTTTGGTTTGTCGATGCACTGTCTATTCGGCAAAAGTTTCTGGTACTTTGATGGCGGTTGCATCCCAAACTCAGCGAGACTCCCCTACCTTTCATACAAACAGCGGATTTCTAGTTTCCCTTTCTCTTTGTTCTCTGCTTGATGGCCACTCACGCCATGCAGCTCCATCAATTCATCCTGGCCAACTGCTGGGTCTTCTCTTTCCCTCCACCAACAACTGACTTTGCCATCTCTGCGCTTTTCCGCCACCCAGCAGCTCCAAGAGAGATGTAATAGGTTTGAAGGAGACTGTGTTGTGTTGCTGTGGCTGGGGTTTGTTGTCTCAAACACAGTGTGAGCAGCATGCAAATCTGTGTGCGAACCCTCCCCTACTAGTGTGAGCTGCAGGGCCTGTACAACAGAGGATTGGGAGCCTCTGCATCAGCCTCCCCGGCACAAGGATGACAGCTCTGACTGATCCCAGTTCTAATGCTAAGGACATGTTGGGGGTGTCCTCCCTCAATAACACAGCCAAAGAACGGTGTAGTGTAAGTGTATGCAGTCAGCATGCAGTGTTGGGGAGTAAGTATTGACACCAATACAATTTTTCATTTTTCAGTAACAAGTTAATTTTTTCAACTACAATTGAGGATGTAACAGATCGTAGTTGATACGTGATCCGTATGGACCAGGCCCAATGGATCGGCACACATGTGATTTGTGGATTAATTGCAAAGTTTAACCATTGTAGAGTGAAAGTTTATCATTTGCACATGTTTTGTCTTGCCAATTAATTCAAGCGATTTTAAACAATTCCAGTGCAAGAAAGAAAGTGAAGGCCAAGTATAGTAACCCATACTTATCCAAGTTTACACACACATTAGGAGTAGTGAACACACACATATTTGCAATCCGTGGACACACACACCCAGAGCAGTGGGAAGCCATTTTTGCTGTGACGCCCAGGGAGTGATTGGGGGTTAGGTGCCTTGCTCAAGTCTCAAGCGGCATGTCACATGCTTGCTTCTTAAATATATACAGCAAGACAGTAAAGACCACTGCTTATCCACTGCTTCTGCCTGCCACACATCTAACACTCATCAACCAGAAACAGCTCATATCCACTGCACTACCTTTAGTGGCTTCTTATGAAAATACTTGCATCTAGTCTCCCTACTATGTGCTAAATATTAGGGCTGGGTATTGACACAAATTTCACAATTCGATTTTGATTCACAAGCTTGGAATTCGATTTGATTCGATTCCAATTCGATTCGATTCAATATTGATTATTTAGGATATATATCAGGTACAATACATGGCAAATTTTCTCAAAGAAAACTTAACTAATACTGTAAACTATGGGAGTCAGTTGTAGCCTACTATAATATTGAAGGTAAAATTTAACTGATTTGTATACAAACACTTAAATTACACTCAATTATGTTTAAAAAAATAAATAAATAAAGTTATAATATTAAGAATTACATAATCGTATTTCTACTCCAAATTGTTTTTGAAATATAAACATTTAAATGGTGGCTGTCATAAAAACTTGCCAGATTTATTCATAATCTACATGCATTAAATATTGAAGAACATTAAAATGATAATGAATATGTGATATGGGACATATATTTAGTAAAATGCGCCTCTCTAAAGTAAATTTTTCTAGCTGACTTACGAGTTTATGGACACTGGATATGGTTTTTCTGAGGTAAGGCCTAAACGTGAAGTTACGTGACATTGTTTACAAGCTGTTTTACTGACGTCTTTCCACAGCTGAAACACTGATTGAGCGATTCCATATGACATGATACAGATTTCGGTAAGTTGTACTGTATCTTTTAACACTTTCAGATGCTCATTCATGTTTATTTTGCACTGTAGCTGGTATTAAGGTGGAAGAGATGATCAGTTCATGTGCGTTGCCGCTTCTCGAGCTGAGCTGCGCCAGAGTGATCTCACGCCACAGTGCCAAAAGGTATGTTTTTGAATTTCGTAAAATAAAATGGATGTAATTTGAAATCTGAGACTTTGTGTTTGTGTCAATCAATAGTAACAAAGCACAAAGATTATTTCGATTTAATGGATGGGAGGCAAGCTACAATGTTCATTCATCTGAAAACAGGATGACGATTCTTGGGATTTAAAAATAGAATCGATATCGGTTCGTAAAAATGAGAATCGATTAAAATCGAGAAATCGTTATTTTTTACCCAGCCCTACTAAATATGTACCGTAAGAAGAAAAGAAAAATAAATAATTGCAAATGTGATCTTAGCAATGAGATTAAATAGAGACTTCTGCCTCTTAGATATTTCTCCTGAGAAAAATGAAATGTCCTCTGGACTTTTGAAAGAGATACTCACAGTGTATCAGACTGTGATCAGATTTTGCAAAGATACCAAACTCTAAACTAAGGGTAGAGATCTCAATATGAATGCAATTTTTTTTTTTTTTTTTTTTTGCACTACCAACATTTTCACTGGCCCAACCACAAAAGAATCTCGCTTTATAATGTATTTTCAGAATTGCTAGAAATATTTATAATCTCACTAAATGTTAAGCTAATGTTAAGTTCTTTTTACACAAAAATTGCAATTTGTTGCCTAAAAAAAGTGGGCATACGTTGACTATCACAAGTCACTTTTATGCTATCTGCAAAACCTATGTTAACCAGGTAAATAACAATATCTACGTGACAAATTAGCAGAATTTGCATCAAAATGTAGAATTCAACGCAGCACTGACCCAAAAGGTCAAGTGAATATCTGGCCCGAAATTCTCTCACTCTAGCCCTGGGTCAGCCAGTTATCATTACTGTTGAATCTTGCCAAGGAATTTTAGGATAAACATTTGATACCAAGTACTTAAAAGAAACACAACTGAGAACTCCACGAAGCATTTTAAATTATGAAAGAGGAACATAATCTTCCTCTGGTACAAAGAATCTACACATCCATGTTTTCCACAGTTCAGTTTGTTATCTACCTGGACGTGTAGAACATGGATGTGTAGAACAGAACAGCTCAACCCTTCACACACATATACACACACTTGCATGAACTACTCCAGCTAAATCCACAGCCACTGACACATTTCCCTAATCACCTCCAGTCATTATTTACAGGATGCCAGAGTAGTGAGCCAGAAGCCAAAGTCAACCATTTGCAACTACCGTCTGCTTGGCTAATTGTGTACATCGTCTTTCATTTAGGGGTGATTGAAGTGCAGGAATGGATCCAGCCGGCCCAACGGAGCTTCAATAACTGAAGTTACTTTGCCAGCATCGAGACATGCACAAGCCTCTAGAGCCAGCAGCTTTTGATTCATAAGATGTTCTGAAGTTCTTTTTCCTCGTTTGCAGTTGGCTGATCTGAGAACATTAAAAATGAAAGGAGCATGCTGCTGTACTGGAGATTCTGGCCTGCAGCAGCGAGGAGTGGTTGGGCTAAATGATTCCCGTGTCAGAAATCCTCAAAAGTAGGGATGCGCAATATATTGAAATATCGAAAATGTACATATCACAACGGCACACAATATCTAAATGATTTTAATAGGCTACTTCAACATTGTGAAAAGTGTACATTTTAGGTCGACGCATATAGCAGAGAATAGACTGGGCACACGACTGTTACTTATGTGATTTGACGTTAAAGAGTTATTAAACGCAATAACTTGCGAAAAACAACTCCTCGTCTGCTGTCTGACACACACACCAAAACGTGCGCACAAGCCGCCTCTCTGAAAACGTGTTCTGTTTCGTGCCTTGTTGCACACTCGAACTGTCAAATACACACACAGTTATGTCAAAATGGCTGTCTTGAGTATTCATGTAAACACAGTCGGTTATGCTTTAAGTGAACGATATCAGTTGGGGAATCGTATCGTTACACGCTCACAGACGCACAACTAATTCAGATGCTGCCAAACTCACAGGTTCAGCCAAGAAGACATTGTGGAGTGGATGTCTGATGAAGGCTTTTCAGCTCAAAGACGGAACTCTTAAAGCTTGTGGGGGAGGTTTACACAGGCCATAGCTATCACTAACATTTTGGGTCTCAGTACCTGACTGTGTATATGTATATATGTGCATCCATAAATACGTGTGTAACAAGTGTATAATTATGATTCACAGTTAACTTTATCTTAAAGGTGGTCTTAAAAAAAAAGACCACCTATTAATAATAATAATCTGTATTGCATAAAGTGCTATATAAATAAAGAGGTAACACTTTATTTTAGGGTTCAGTTCTCACTATTAAAGGGGTCATGAATTGAGAAAACAACTTTTCCCTGACATGTCATAAGGTGACCTCAGACAACAGTATAAATAGTTTTTTTAAAAGCCAGTTCATACCCCTTTAACTAGTTGCTTATTAGCATGCATATTACTAGGATATTGGCTGTTTATTAGTACTCATAAAGCACATATTAATGCCTTGCATGACCTTATTCTCCATCCCTTAAGCTTACCCAATACCTAAACTTAAATGCTACAAAAACTACCTTAATAACTATTAATAAGGAGTAAATTAGGAGTTTATTGATGCAAAAGTTGTAGTTTATAGTGAATGTGTTCCCCATATTAAAGTGTTACAAATAAAGATGACGACTTAATAATCGATTAATAAAACCAGCTAAATCCATGAATATGCAAATAAATAAAAATCAATCAATAAATAAACTAACTAACTAAACCCCCATTAGTTTTCCTATATGGAATGCATTTATTTTTAAAACAGTGATAGTTAAAAAAATGTACCTTTAGAGGGTTCTAACCTGCCACCTTTCAGTTACCAGCCAAAGTATTTACCCCAGCCTCACAAAAACAAATACTGTAAATGCAACGCACAAATGCTGTTTTGTTGTTTTGTATGGCATTGTCAGAGCATTACTGGCTGATCTTACGGTCACTTATCTGCATAAACAACAACCAAATGGTTACATAATGAACTAACTAATGCATAGAAAAAATAAAGCAACTTTACAAATGCTCCCACCAGTTCTATTCGAACAGTACAAATCTAACAGTGATTAAACAGTAATTATAAGGGTAGCATGCATATGCAACCAGAGACATTATAAAAACACGATTATAA
This sequence comes from Paracanthobrama guichenoti, assembly GCA_018749465.1. Classification (NCBI taxonomy): domain Eukaryota; kingdom Metazoa; phylum Chordata; class Actinopteri; order Cypriniformes; family Gobionidae; genus Paracanthobrama; species Paracanthobrama guichenoti. The sequence continues at coordinate 970,442 of CM031963.1, read as the reverse complement.
TAATTTGTCTTCATTATTAAGAAAATAATCCTAGGCACTTGGGAGTAAAGGTAGGTGCAGGGAAATACAATGCCTAAGGTAATAAAAATTAATTATTGTTACATCATATTTTGCTCCTTATGCCTGATTTTGTAGCTTTTTGTTCTACTGGTTAGACAAGTAAGAAACCAGTACACAAACACAGATATGAGCACATGACCAAACAAACAATCTACTTCAACAAATGCATTTGCCAATACATCGAATTTGTTATTATTAGCAATGCACCAACATTTATGCAACCGAAAATATTGGGCTGGAATTGGTTTTGGTATTTTGGTGCATTTCTAGTTATTATTCAAGTTTCTGTAAACTTTAGCTAACTTGCTCAGCAAGATTCTCTTTAGACTATTGCTCTACCATGACAGTAGTTGAACTGACAATGACAAAAACAATGCTGAGAATGCAACATGTACTTGCACTGTCTTATGAATTGTAGTCTGGCACATTTCGAATTCAGAAACAAAATCGAACTTGCTTAGAGTATTTTCCAGGCCTAAAGGTTTCCAATTTTAGATGGTACTGAGAGCGAATGAAAAGAAGGACATAAAAGTTGCTAACAAAACAAAAGTTTTAAAAAGTCTAAAATATATTTTGTCATTTTCATATATATATATATATATATATATATATATATATATATATATATATATATATATATATATATATATATATATATATATATATATATATATATATATATCCATTCAAATCTTTCTGACTTCTGTAACGTCTACATCTGCAGTGGTAATTCAATCCACAAACTTGAAAAATAAATATTGCTGAAAAACAAAGCGGTGTTCACCTGTGCAGGTTGGATAGGCCCGTATCTCGAGTGAAAAGCAGTGCGATGTGTTCTGCCTGAAAGGAATTTTGGTGTACAGCCTCCCTGAAAGGTACACGATGCAGTAAAGGAAAACAGCCCTGTGGTTTCCATCCCTTCAGCTGACAGGAGAAGATAATGTATTTTAGATCGAGCTTATACACTGGACCGTGCCGCTGTCCATCAGTCGATCACTGCCTTGAGTCGATATCCCAGAGAGCCTGAGACATGTTTATTAAAGAGGTGGGGGTACAATTTGCTGTATGCAGGGGGCTGAAATTGGCACGCTTGAGACCTGGATGGATTCTACACAGTTAATTAAGATAAAACGATTCAATTCAGCAAAGATTGAGTTGCGATTGAGCCCAAGCTGCTCATGGTGGTTGCTCTGATTAGGAGCCAGAAAATGCATTTGCTGAGATTTTGATGCGAGACAATATTCCCGTTTTCAATTACACACACGAACAACCCCCTAACTACCAAAACTGACTCATTTGCATGATTGAAATATAATTACAGCAAGATGAAAAAATGCCTGTGTTTTGTTTGGCTACAATTGTGTTTAATTGTTTCTGCTGTTTGTTTTTGGCTTGTTCGCTTGCTTATTTTTTTTCATTTAGATATTAGCAAAAGCCCTCGTACCAATCGATCTCAGGGTCAACAAATAAGGACAAGCTTATTTTTCACATGTGGGATATAAAATTCCATCTGTTTTCAACCGTCCTCATTGTAGTAAAACAAATAAATGACTAACTAAACTAACCCTTAACTATCATATACTATGCTGACAGGGTTGTTCACAGTATACAAAATACTTTATATCTTTCCTGCAGAGGAAAATTGTAAGCCTGACACAAAATCCTCTGTGGGAAAAATCGATGGCACGAATAACACACACAAGCTGCACAACAATAAGGAAACTAGATGTTCTCCGTCACCATGTCAGAAACCTTTAATGGCATCTCACAGCTGTTCTTTCTCTTGTGTTGACAGCCACTGCTCGGCACATTAACAACTTACTGGCGGGCCTCGATACTCACCAACCCAAGAGTGTGAAAACTGTAATCAATGATAATAATGCTCAATCATTTGCTAAGGCCTTATTAACATCAGTCCCACACTATTGGACTCTGTAATATTGAGTTGTGTTCAGAGTTATGCTCCATGCGTCTGTAATTCAATGCCTGATTCTGACAGCAATCACACATGGTGCATTTCCTCCCACTTTGAGTCACAGTTTGCTGAGCTGCATCCTTCCAATCCTTCTCTCACTGTGGGGGGCCACTGCAATGGGCCCTGCTCCCTCTGGGACTACCTTTCAGTTTTTCTTCCCTCCTCAATCTCCACTCTCAGGTTGTCTGATCCATTTCGGTGCCTTCGGTGGCCTTTTCACTGCTAACAGAGTCAGTGTAGATGTCTTCACAAAACAAAACAGACGCACGTTCAATGTCTGCACCGATTCTAAATGTCAAAAGTATGCCAGCTATCACCATTCATCATCTAGAGGACGCTGCATGGTTTACTCAATGTTTAGCTCCTATCCATAGCTGTCAATTCATCTGTAGTGTATCAAACAATCAACTATCGAGATCAGGCCCAGATTAAGAATTCAGAGGCCCCTGGGCACAATGTCTTGTAGCCCCCCAACACCCCCTCCAGCAGCATTATCTTTGCAATATGCTATTTACACTGTGAAAACAGCAATATATTCTATTTACAGTTCTTTGCAATAAGTGCAAATAGTTGTTAGATGCTATTTACTAATAAACAGTGGCAGATACTATTTGCATATATTAACATGATGCAGTAATAGTATGGAGTGTAAATTACTATATTTCTTAAAATGATTAAATACCGCCTTATTGGATCAATAAACCCCTCCCTACACCTACCTAACCCTAACCGAAAAACACTATTATTAAACAATTGTTAAGGCACTTTATTTCCACTTTCCAATTTTTATTGAAAATAAATGCCTTTCCTATCTGATATGTGATGGGTAAAGGGAGAAGAGCGAATTCGTCAAAAGGCGGATTGGAACTCAGGTCGAACGCGTCAAAAACTACTTTCAGGAGCAACACTCCCTGCGGCCTACGCCACTGCAGACAACTTGTGGTGAGTCTTTTTTCCTTTCTTCCTTTGCCAATAAGACTTAGTGTAAAATAGACACTCCGTTATTTGCAGTGTAAAAAAAAAAAATCTTCCCCTCGCTTGGGCCCATAATGCCCATTGCCACACATTATTGTACCCTCAGTACATGAACAGTTGTAGTTCACTGAATTCCTTCACTGTGAACCTTTTACAGTCTATGCTGTGAACCCACGGAGCTAATCACGTGTGTGAGCGACCTGCGCACTTCTCTTTGCGTAGCGAAAACAGACAGTCTTTTGATAAGGACACTTAATCACTCTTTCTATTTTAGTTTGTTTGACAGAATGGCGCAAACACGACATTAAAAACCTTTTATGTTATTATGAGAAGTTTAAATATATTTTTGGGTCGCCACAGTCCAGTTAATGAATGGGTAGAACTGATCTATTTGTAGCGGTCAATGTTGATATTATGGCGGGCCGCCACAAATGAATCAATGTATGGGAAACACAATATTTTCTTTATAAGAAAAACTGCAGCATTTTAAATCCATACCAGTCGTGCTCATTAAGCAAATTCTAAAAATGTATGAGTGCAAAAATAGAAAGCAATTTAATGGAATGGGAATCATAGCTGGAATCATTGGGAAGGCATAGCTCTGAACAGATAAATACTACAAAAAAGAGCACATCTTCTGCAGAAATATGTAGGCTACATTATATAGCCTATGTTATACATTTCAGAAGCACAATCCCCTGTCAGAAAGAAATAGCTATATCTATCTATCTATCTATCTATCTATCTCTCTCTCTCTCTCTCTCTCTCTCTCTCTCTCTCTCTCTCTATATATATATATATATATATATATATATATATATATATATATATATATATATATATATATATATATATATATATATATATATAGTTAGTAATTCAAAAGTTAAAAATGTAACTATGGTATTCATTTACACGGTACTCCAAACTACATATGGTAATGGGATGGTACATTAAGTGTCAAATTTACGTCAGGTAACGTTGTTGGACAGGCACGTGCAGGGGATGAAATGATTTTACCTTTTTCGTCGTTGGCGATAGGGCGCTTTTGCACGATGTTCCGAATGGTTATAGATAAATATCCACATAATCCAGTGCTTTTTTTGCTCTGTTAAAAAGCAACACGTTAAATAACATTTTTTTACGCTGTGAGAAACCGCACCAAACGATTCAGTGAGACTTGGAATGATTGAATCTCGAACCGATTCACACCTTTCCGTTTGACCGAATCATGGAAAAGAACTGACTCAGCGTGATTCATTCGCAAATTCATCGCTAGTTCTGATTCTAAACAGACGCGAGAACACGAGATAACACAGGTTGCTGAAAAGTTTTTAGGGAAATGTTATCAGGTTAGTATATACTCTTGCCTGCAAATCGACGCCACCCAAGAGATGGTGCTGTGATTTCAACCAATCCCCATAGCTAAGTTTTGTTTATCTTTGTATATTCATCCTCGTTGATTTTATATTATCATATATTAAAGGGGTCATGAACTGGCTTTTTTTTTTTTGCTTGTTTGTTTGTTTTTTTTATAAATGTAGGGGAGAGCGGGGCACAACCTAACACTTTTTAACTTTCTCAGCTTGTGTAAATCCACTTGGGGTTCAGAGTATTTATTTTTTTTCCCACATTAATTTCACATGTCTAGTACAAATATGTGGTTTTGTTTCATTAATACAGTGTATACTTTTTTCTTGATTTAAAGAATGGAAGTGAAATGTGACAACATGCCCCATAGGTGGGGTTCATTGTAACATGTGAGGGGCACATTGTAACATGACCAAATGACAGCTTAAAATGTAACCTGATATAATAAAAAAAATATCCAAGACAAACTAAAATATGTTGTCAATAAAATACAATTATATTTTTTTAAATAAAATAATGGAATTTTTTAATAATAATAAAAAAAAATTGAGTTTGACAACAAACACATCGCTAAATACAGCTATGCAGCATAGTTCAAAACATAATAATAATGAATCATTTCTGAACATTGACTCTAAGTCATTATTCACCCTTTTCTCATGGTTTCTCAAATGTTCAGTGATTGTTCCAAATGTTCCAAAGATTTCTTAATTTTGGCTCAATTTTTTCTCTAAATAGTGTTGGTATGGCAACTAGTAAATACACAGAGTTTTATCATCCTGGCATGTGTGGAAAGTGTTAAACCATGCGTGTTACAACTAACCCCGCATTAGGTTGTGCCCCGCGCTCCCCTATACTGTTGCCTGAAGTCAACAATATGAAGTTCGCGTGATTTTACATTCAAAAACATCATAATGAATAAGTAATAGGCTAATCCTTTATTTGTGGTGTTGTTGGTTTTCATTGCGATTCGGGATCCCCAACGTCCCGGGGTTGTGTTGTCCAGATGGGCTACAAAACGTATAACCGGCCTGCCGATGGGCTATCTAAAATAGTGAAATAACATTCCTTTCTTGATGTACGTTGTTCACTCTCTTGACTTGATATTTGAAGGGCTTGTGCGTGTTCACCATTATATCCACCGATCAGGTGCAGGCCAAGTAATAAAAAATGAACATTCCAATCAGTCGCGGGTGGATGAGCGATAAATCATTGTGTTTGTTTGATAAAGACGTTTTGCGAGCCCTGTGGGCAATTCATTCCGGTTGCCGTTTTCCCACACGCTTTCAAAACAATTCCCACATGTACTGACGAGGGAGCTGAAGCTCATTAAATATGCAAATTTACTTCCAAGTCTTCAGTGAAGCACGCCCATAAAATGTTTTTGAATGTAAACCACGCTAACATCTTAAGTTGACCTCAGACAACAGTATAAAATTTTTTAAAAGCCAGTTCATGACACCTTTAATAAATATGTGAGAGTAAATATGATTTCAAATAGATTTGACACCCTTATTGAAAAGAACATGATGTTAAACAAGAATTTTATTTTTAAAAGAAGTTTTTGCTGTACCAAAAAAAGCATGTCCCGCTAAACTGTACAATTCAGTGGTAAGAATTTAAGAAATAAATGTACTGATATCCTATTTTAAATTAAATAATTAATTTTTTAAATATCTGTGAATACATTTCATATGTTAAAAATATAAATGTAAAATCTGGGTACCACATGAAATATAGTCAATCTTAATACAAATGGACAAATTTAATCTTATTTAGGCTTCCATATGATGGTTGATGTGCTTGGGTTATTTACACTCACCTAAAGGATTATTAGGATACTAATACTGTGTTTGACCCCCTTTCGCCTTCAGAACTGCCTTAATTCTACGTGGCATTGATTCAACAAGGTGCTGAAAGCATTCTTTAGAAATGTTGGCCCATATTGATAGGATAGTATTTTGCAGTTGATGGAGATTTGTGGGATGCACATCCAGGGCACGAAGCTCCCGTTCCACCACATCCCAAAGATGCTCTATTGGGTTGAGATCTGGTGACTGTGGGGGCCATTTTAGTACAGTGAACTCATTGTCATGTTCAAGAAACCAATTTGAAATGATTCGAGCTTTGTGACATGATGCATTATCCTGCTGGAAGTAGCCATCAGAGAATGGGTACATGGTGGTCATAAAGGGATGGACATGGTCAGAAACAATGCTCAGGTAGGCCGTGGCATTTAAACGATGCCCAATTGGCACTAAGGGGCCTAAAGTGTGCCAAGAAAACATCCACCACACCATTACACCACCACCAGCCTGCACAGTGGTAACAAGGCATGGTGGTTCCATGTTCTCATTCTGTTTACTCCAAATTCAGACTCTACCATCTGAATGTCTCAACAGAAATCGAGACTCATCAGACCAGGCAACATTTTTCCAGTCTTCAACTGTCCAATTTTGGTGAGCTTGTGCAAATTGTAGCCTCTTTTTCCTATTTGTAGTGGAGATGAGTGGTACCCGGTGGGGTCTTCTGCTGTTGTAGCCCATCTGCCTCAAGGTTGTGCGTGTTGTGGCTTCACAAATGCTTTGCTGCATACCTCGGTTGTAACGAGTGGTTATTTCAGTCAAAGTTGCTCTTCTATCAGCTTGAATCAGTCGGCCCATTCTCCTCTGACCTCTAGCATCAACAAGGCATTTTTTCGCCCACAGGACTGCCGCATACTGGATGTTTTTCCTTTTCACACCATTCTTTGTAAACCCTAGAAATGGTTGTGCGTGAAAATCCCAGTAACTGAGCAGATTGTGAAATACTCAGACCGGCCCGTCTGGCACCAACAACCATGCCACGCTCAAAATTGCTTAAATCACCTTTCTTTCCCATTCTGACATTCAGTTTGGAGTTCAGGAGATTGTCTTGACCAGGACCACACCCCTAAATGCATTGAAGCAACTGCCATGTGATTGGTTGATTAGATAATTGCATTAATGAGAAATTGAACAGGTGTTCCTAATAATCCTTTAGGTGAGTGTATATATATATATATATATATATATATATATATATATATATATATATATATATATATATATATATATATATATATATATATATATATATATATTTCTTAAGAGCATTCTGAAATGTATTGAAGCTTGTTTCCACCACAGAATAAAAAAAGGTATTTTTTTATCTCACAATTCTGACTTTTTTCTCAGAATTGCGTGATGTAGCTCAAAGTCACAATTGTGAGATATAAAGTCAGAAAGTTATAGTTATAACAGTTATAAAATCACAATTGTGAGAAAAATTGTCGGAATGAGTTTTATATCTCACAATTCTGACTTTATTTCTCGCAATTGCAAGTTTTTATCTCGCAATTCTGAGAAAATGTTTCCGCACAAATTTTTTGTTAGCTATTTTCTTTGCAAAACTAATGTTCGGATGGGAAAATTTATCCTAGATTTATGATTGATCTGAAATAAACATTTCTTAAATGCAGTGAACGTTGCTCATATTGTGCCCTCTATATAATCTGGTGTGTCTTTAATATGTAAATGTTTTGTTGGTATATTGTTTAGTTGAACATGTTTTATTTAGATTGTAATAAATAACAAATGTATTAGTATAATTGCAAGAGGCCATGCCAGCTGGTCAGGATTGCATCATGGAGCCCAAGAAGAAACAGAACAAGAAGAAACTGCTTCTAGACCACTGATTTGCCTGGAGTCTCAATCTCATGTGAGTGGTTATCATTTTAAACATATTTGTCAGAAATATTATTAATTTTGTTTTGTGTAAAACATTTTTAATAAGGGAAAAGATTACTAAACAGCACCTGAGGTTAGCTTTATATCCTGCCGTAAAATTCTAGCTGGTAGTCAAATATCTAATCTACTTTTCCACCTTGAAATTACAGAAACAAATGCCAATGGAGAATACCAAGCATTAAAGGATAACCACAACTCCTTGTTTTGATTAACATGTCAAAACCATAATTTATAATCTTATTAGATGTTGCCATCACATTCATCTTGTATATTAAGGGGCTCATAACATGGATGGTCAATCTACACTAGATGCAAATTTCATTTGACAAATTTAATTTGAGGCAGATTAAAGGGTTAGTTCACATGACATTGTTCTTTCAGACGAATAAAACGAGTTATATTTAAAAAGTCCTGGCTAATCCAAGCTTTATAATAGCAGTGACTGTTGTTTTGTTTTTTAAGTCCATAAAAGTGCATTCTGTCCGTCATATAACATGCTCCATGCGGCTTCCAGGGGTTAATAAAGGCCTTCTGAAGCGAATCGATGCCTTTGTGAAATATTTCAAATGCTTATACTACGTCTGATGACAATGCACACCAGTTATGCTCGTCAGATGTAGCGTAAGCATTTTGAACTGCTAGAGGCGCTACACTTTTTCCGTAAATTAAATGCGGAAGGCGATCGGCCGGAAGCTAGATCATTTACTTTATAAAGTTTTAAATATGGATATTTTTCTTACACAAATGCATCAGTTTGCTTCAGAAGGCCTTTATTAACCACCCGAAGCCGTGTGGAGCACGTTATATGACGGACAGAATGCACTTTTATGGACTTCAAAAACAGAACAATCACTGCTATTATAAAGCTTGGATTATCCAGGATATTTTTTAATATAACTCTGATTGTATTAGTCTGAAAGAAGAATGTCATGTACACCTAGGATGACTTAAAGGTGAGTAAATCATGGGCTAATTTTCATTTTTGGGTGAACTAACCCTTTAATCAGATTAGCATGTAAAAGTTGATAAGAAATCTACAAAAATAGATTTAGAAGGGAGGGTAATGATTCTTAGACATGTCCAGTATAATTCAATCTGTTAAAAACATCCATCCATCCATCCATTATCTTCCGCTTATCGGGGTCGCGGGGGCAACAGTCTAAGCAGAGACACCCAAACTTCCCTCTCCCTAGCCACTTCCTCCAGCTCTTCCGGGGGAACCCCGAGGCGTTCCCAGGCCAGCCGGGAGACATAATCCCTCCAGCGTGTCCTAGGTCTTCCCCGGGGCCTCCTCCCGGTGGGACATGCCCAGAACACCTCCCCGGGAAGGCATCCAGGAGGCATCCGAAATAGATGCCCGAGCCACCTCAACTGGCTCCTCTCGATGTGGAGGAGCAACGGCTCTACTCTGAGCTCCTCCCGAGTAACTGAGCTTCTCACCCTATCTCTAAGGGAGTGCCCAGCCACCCTGCAGAGAAAGCTCATTTCGGCCGCCTGTATCCGGGATCTTGTCCTTTCGGTCATGACCCACAGCTCATGACCATAGGTGAGAGTAGGATCGTAGATTGACCGGTAAATCGAGAGCTTTGCCTTACAGCTCAGCTCCTTCTTCACCACGACAGACCGGTACATCGACCGCATTACTGCAGAAGCTGCACCGATCCGTCTGTCAATCTCCCGTTCCATCCTTCCCTCACTCGTGAACAAGACCCCAAGATACCTGAACTCCTCCACCTGAGGCAGTAACTCTCCACCAATCTGAAGTGGGCAAGCCACCCTTTTCCGACTGAGAACCATGGCCTTGGATTTGGAGGTGCTGATTCTCATCCCCGCCGCTTCACACTCGGCTGCAAACCGCTCCGGTGCACACTGAAGGTCCTGGTCTGAGGAGGTTTGACTACCTGAATGACCCTGGGAGCTATGTTGTCTGGGGCTATATGCCCCTGGTAGGGTCTCCCAAGGCAAACAGGTCCTTGGTGACGGGCCAGACTAAGAGCAGTTCACAAACCCAATATGAGTCAAATTAAAATCAGGACCGAGACATCGCCCGGCATGGTGCAGCCGGGGCCCCACCCTGGAGCCAGGCCCGGGGTTGGGGCTCGTATGCGAGGGCCTGGTGGCTGGGCCTACCCCCATGGGGCCCGGCCGGGCTCAGCCCGAATGAGCGACGTGGGGCCACCCCCCCGTGGGCTCACCACCTGCAGGTGGTGAGCCCACATATCATATGGGGGCCGGTGCATAGTGGATCGGGCGATAGTCGAAGGCTAGGCCCCCAACGACCCGATCTCTGGACACGGAAACTGGCTTTAGGGACGTGGAATGTTAAAAAAAAACAACAAAAAAAACAAAACAGCTTTCTGTTGATTTCAAATGCAATTTATAGTGTTTTCCTCACTTGCAAAGGTAGTAAGATGGATAGAAGCTCAAATTCATTTCAGCTTCTTCCTCTGGTAAATGCTCTTCTTATCAAAGCTGAAACAAGTTTGACTTTTCTTTTAGCAGAGCTCTTTTGAGACCCTTAAAATGTATATCATCATTCTTTCAGTTGTGATACTCAATAAGGAAGGAGTCATAGAAAATGAGTGAAAGGAACTGCGCAGGAGCCTGAGTTGTGCAAGAATGCTGTAGTAGTTTCTCTTTTCCTTTCAGGTCTAAAGCATTTGACTCCAACACAGGAAAAAAAACAAGCTAACTGTATAGCAATTAAGCCAAAAAGCCACTTCATACCACACAATCAAAGACAAGAGGCAATCAAGCAAAGCAGGCTGTCCTCTACATCAGTTAGCCTGCATAGAGACACAGCACCTTCTCTCCTTCAGCAATAACAAAAAGACCCGCCTTCCTCCTGAGGGGCAAAAGCACTGTGTTTATGGAGATTACATACAGTGGCAGAGAGAGCCCAATTACCTACAGCAAATGTACTGCATGGAGCCAAAACCCATGGCAGCCCACAGCGAAACAAAGTGATTTTACAGCTCAATTTTAATCTGCAGGCTTTGGCCTGGTCTCCGGTTCCCCATGTGGGCCTTTTAAAATCTGATTTATCTGTACACTTTAAAGCAGACCAGTGGTGGCAGCAGCCCGATGCTTAGTGATGGTTCTGAGGGATCTCCAGTGATAGTGTATAGGGTTTAATGAGGTGGTTTGAACAGAGATGGTGCTACATTAAAATGGCCATTTTATTTTATATGCACGCACACACACACACACACACACACACACACACACACACACAGACACACACAGACACACACAGACACACACACGCACACCTGCATACGCTCTCAGAAAAAATGTCTCGGCTTGTCACTGGGACAGTACCCTTAAAAGGACATCTTTGTAAAAAAATGTACCCCTAAAAGGTGCATATTAGTACGTTAGAGTAGCAATACGTACCTTAAGGTACTACTATGGACCTTTTATGGGTTGTACCCCTAAATGTAAAATTTTGCACATGTTTTTCTGACAGTGTATAAATAGTGAAACATTTCAACTAATATTTACTTATTTTCAAGTTTAATCATGCCATCCAAATCCAAGTTTAAGTCAAAAAGCCAAATAAAATTTTTAAGACGACAAAATACTGCTCTGTTTAAATTACATATTATATCATCTGATAGCATATTTTTGCCCTTAAATATATTTAGCTACTTTTTATAGCATGACTGTAGTTTAACAGAGCAGCTAGACAAGCTGAAGTTTTAAAGTAGATTCCCCAACACTGAAACAAATTCCTGGTCGAATTGGAGTAACACTCAGATCTAGTGGCTATTTCAGAGTACGGATTGACTTTGAAAAAGGAACCATGGTACACTAACCAGGAGGAACCAGAGGGCAGCAGCTGGGAAAGGTAATTGCCTAGTTGGTGAGATGAGCATGGAGGGTGTTGCTTTATCTGTGGACTGTAATATAGGAGTAGACGGTGGAGGAAGCACAGAAGAAAAGAAGCAATTCGCTTCCATTTAGATTTAGGCTGCCTGAACCCAAGTGAACTCTGCTTAGTGCTGTTAATTAAATCTGAGAGGGAGATGAAGGGCAAAAAGGAGGGTCAGAGTAGGATGGTAGACGAGAGGAGGGGAAGCTAGCATGATCTTATCGAGGAATGCAGACAATGCTTTGGCAAAGAATAATGTAAATGAAGCAGAGGTCAGCAAGTTTTCCCAACGAGTGCAGCCCCCCTGCTGGCACAAGTGTTAACTTTACAACAGAAACAGTGGGAGAGGATAATGGTGTAAAGATAATTGCTGGACTGTACTTATCCAAGTCAAATTTGGGAATAAATTCAGCGCTTAAGCTCCATTTTCAAAAAAAAAAAAAGGTTTGTTGAAGACAGACGTTAGTTGTGTCCCAAATGAGGCACTATACACTATACTGCTTATGCACTAGGTACTCAACAGTGCATGAACTGTATAAGGTTATTTTTTCATTCAACATTGGACCCCCCCTCCCCCTGCAGAATCATTTTGTTGACATAGAAATGCATAAATCCAAGTCTGAGCACATGAACGGCTCCGTGGGTAGAACGTCATGGGTTGCCATCTTGCAATTACCGTGACATGATGTGAACGCAGCATAATCGTTGTTTTGGTTCAGGAGGAACTGTAAAAGATGACTGCTGTTTGTTTACAGCGCTCTGTGGCCATCTGTCTACAACTCTGCATAAATTTACGGAGCGCACTGATGAGGGCTTGACCGAATGCACTGATTGGACTAACCTGAGACTTCCACAGACATTGTAAATGTTTTAATATTAAGACCACTTCTATTATTGATTGCTTCACATGGAAGTGAAGAGGGTTTAAACCAGAAAAACAAAAGTTTATGAAAGAAATTGCCAACCCTACCTTTAATTACTTATTATGATTAATTTTAAGCAGGATTCAATGTGATATAAAATTATTTATGTTTCACAGATGTTGAAAAGAGTACTGAGATGACAGATGATCTTAAATTAAAGGAGGGCTGGAATAAAATTTTTTTTTTATAATATTTGAATGGCTGTACAAATTGCATGAGAATTCAGCTGGAAGTGTCCAATCTGCAAAATGATCACCGTTGACAGCAACTGATGTCTCTAAAAGGGTCTAAACATTTTGTTCCTGAATTCAGTTTGCAGAAGATTATCCATTTTGGGGGTGAATGACTAAAATATATCTGCGTGATTGTAGAGAGAAAAATCTAAATTCTACAGCTGAAAATGGAGAAGCCTTCGGCACAATTCATTTCCCAGAGGCAGCGTTGCTGAAAATTGGCAAATGGCTTAGAACCCGGAGAAAACTTAGATGGTTTGAATTTTTCAGATTTTTCTTTGAACATATTGGTTTTACTATTATCTTTGTACTAGTCATATTCAATATTTTTGACATCTGTGGCCAGACATATAATTGCTGCAGAACTTTAAAAGCGGTTTCCTTTTTTTTATTTTTTTATGTATCGTCTGATTGGGGAGATTTTTGATAAGCCTCTTACTGAGGATGAGAACTGCCTTTAAAAATATCTTTGCTCATGTTCCCAAGAGAAAACTACATGCTTTTGCATCTTATCTACCAAAACATTTCAAATGACCCATTACTGGATATGTTGACTTCTCACTTTGCTCTTCTTAGATCGATCTATCTATCTATCTATCTATCTATCTATCTATCTATCTATCTATCTATCTATCTATCTATCTATCTATCTATCTATCTATCTATCTATCTATCTATCTGCAGAAACTGAATGATTTCTGAACATTTTAGTTCTCCTTCTGTATGTTCAGTGTAGTGATAATGGATAACGATAGTGTTTGTTAATATATAGATAATGATAGGTAATGTTCAGTCCAGTGTTTTTACAGTGCTGTGATTCAAAGATATTTAGGTGACTCTGTTATTAATTTCAGATTCTGTTTATTAATTTCAGAAACTGTCTTTGCGCATTGACGAGCAATCGTTAAAAGTTTATTGTCACATGCATGACTCGTAACTTCTCTAACAGGAACCCCAAAGAGTTCATCGCTTAATTTACTCTCCTGCTAAATTCTTTTCAATTATTATTATTCTTTTAAAAAAAATGCATAATTTGGAGGAACAATTAATTCCCTTCCAAATGCCTATGCTAGGAGCTTATGTAATTATGTCCCCTTTAAGGCTGCTGAGATGTTTGTCATCCCATCAACAGGGATGACGATCGCCAAGACTCGCATACAAGAGACTTGGAAAAAGAAGCGAGAATCATGCGAGAAGAGAAAGAGAACGAAACTGTCAGGGGGAGAAAGAGGTGTGATCTGATCCCTTACTCCTTCTTGCTGAGTTTGGAGGAAAAGCGAGATAGCGGGTGAGTTGTTTGACTAATGCTCTGTTAGCTAATGTGTCCAGACCACCCACTGAGTTGCACTCGTCTGTCTGTCTGTCTTCTCTTGTAGTAGTGATGTGTGCTCACTTGCATGAGCCCAGCACTCTCAGCCCTATTCTGGGGAGGAGCGTGCGTTACTCCCACTGGTAACAGCAAGCTGGCGGGAGTTTGCTCTGGCTCTCGTGATAATGTATGCATTTTTCTGCTGCTTTATATACACCGCCAGATGCAAGCCATCGTTTGTTCGTTCGCATGAGAGTGTATTTTTTCAAGGTTGCCACAAATGTTCTCCTTAGTCAAACTGAACAAATTGGAAATTTAGACCATGGCTAAGCTCTGATGTAATATGATGCAAACTGTAAATTGTGTTCTGAAGCCTGTTGTTGTTGTATCTCTAGAGATTAGAATAGAAATGTCTTGTTTAGTGCCACAGGAAGAACCATCCGGCAACGTGAAAGGAAAATGGTTCACTGTCAAACACTACAGTGCATAGTTCTCTTTTGAAACCCCCATTGGAGCTGAGTGAACTGCCTTGCTTCCCACTACCTAGATAGTTGCCTTCTAATGCAGCATTTACAAATAAGTAAAATGGATACTGATAAGTACCATACCAATAGCGTTCCTCATGTGAAACGTTAATTAACATCCCAATACTCTAATAAGCATAAAAACACAGAGCACACACAAATATTGGGCAGAATAGAGTATATATAAATTAGATTAAATTATATATATTTTTAATAAATAGAATGAATAAAGGTGTGGGCACATTAATGAAAGGTCTATTGTCAATAGTGTAGTGATGCATGAAGCACCGCTCACACAGAAGTGAAAGCTGCGTGTGGAACTTACATGAAACTCTCGATCACATGGATTCCTACTGACATGATTGGATTTTGCCCACAACATTTTTCAGTGCTACAGAAAATGTGACTGCATCTTTATATTTATAATCAACATTTTTTCAATTTGTATTGGTTGGACTTTCTCTGCTTGAACGAACAAATTCACACAAAATGATGTCAAAATGCTTGGCAATAATCCTTGTAAACATTGTAGGTTATGTCTTAAATGAACGTAAACAGTTGAGAAGTAAAACGCATGTGTAACATTATATTGGATCTGGGCATTCGATTTTAAAGTGACAGCAGCCTAATAAACCTGCTGCTGTCTGCGTCATTAATGTTAATCAAAGAACAAAGGACAAAGAAAAAAATCACTCACTGCTCTTGACTGAATAACTTTTGTAACTTTAATAAGGATTCATCTATTAATTTACGTTAATTAATTTTATTAAGGTTGTATGGGTCAAACACAATGAAAATTTAATTTATTTATTTATTACTGTTTTGTGGTGCGGCCAAGTAAAAATTTTAACCACTGGTCTGACCGGGGCCAGTAGAAACAATCCTTAGCGTTGAGCCCTGCCTTATCATAGAATGAGTACACTATTCCGAATTCATGATACCTTGAAACGTTCACCAGGTTTTGGAATAGAACCAACATCTTATTTTACTTGCAACACATACACATACGAAGGAACAAAATGAGAGGTTGTCAAGACTGTCAACATTTTTCTCAAACAATATATCAACATAGACATTCACTGCAATGATTATAATACTCAATCTAATCATTTTTGAGGTCTAAATTGCCATCCTAAAGCCAGGTTGTCAGATTGACACTTATTTATTTGGACCATGTTCAACAAAACAGTCCCTGCGTTTATTTTTATTGATGTCAAGCAGGAAGCGGCATACGGTTGCTGGCAGCCACCCTGAATTATGAGGAAGGTGATTACAGCCCCTCTCTCGCTCTCTCCATAGCCAAAGATCGGTGAGACCGAGAAAGACAGCTCTTGTAATCACTCTTAATAGTCTTGTTGTTTGTGTGAGTGTGCGTGGTAATGATGCTGGCACTTCAGCATGGGCTCAGAGGGGACTCACTATTGTTTCATCGTCTCATTGTCTTCCACTGGCACCACAACAGGTCCCTCTGTGAGGTTCCTATAGCCAGATAATGTAATAAATAAAGATTATAGTCTTTTTTTTAGCTTTTTTCCCCTCTGTCTATATCATTGCTTAATCCCAGCAATGGATCTAATGACAATGCATTGATCTAAAGTGGACCAATCAATGTAATGTACTTCAACTTTCTCAGGATTCCATGTTTATGGCCTCTATCTCCATGTTATGATCCTCATAAAGTTTCTCATGATAGCTCAAAGTGCTGTTTGCTAAATTAATGATGTGAACACTCTTGTTCTTTCAGCATTAATGTCTTGTTGTTTTATATACTTCTCGGTTTCATTTTGTGATCTGAACGTCTAACCTAAAGCACATTTGAATGACGTTAGCATAGTCAATGCCATGTATCTTAAGCCAGTTTGGCGTGCCAGACAAATCAAACCCAATGCACAGAGTGTACACGACACAGCAAAATACACAGTCAAGAGAATTAGAGTGATTCATTCTCTGGGAAAATTATTCACCATTTTAATTTTGAGAAAAGCAACGATGATGTCTAAGTAAATTCATGTTTCCTCTCACTGAACGCAATAAACTATTTTTATGTGTGATTATATGTGACATTTTCCTGCCCTTTTGACCTGAATCATCTCTTCTAGAAGAGTAATGGAGCTAAATAAAGCTTCACGAGGAGTTATGATGCTGTATATAAATAGATGGTTACCTCACTATCATGACTATTCTGGAATCACAAATACAGTCATTTCTGTTCATTTACAACTAACTTCATTAGTAAGTATAGTTCTGGTGAGTATGACAAATCTAACTATTACACTCAAGGATTATATGAACAGATTAACATATGTAACAGTTTCAGGAAGAATCATTGGTTAGAACAAACCAGAACACATTTAAAGGGATAATTCACAAAAAAATTTAAATGGTCATTTACTCACCCTTGTGTCATTCCAAACCTGTATGAGTTTCTTTCTTTTTAAGTTATTCTAAGGAAAGCTGATTTGCATTGTATCATCAAACGACGTGAGGGTTTTCAAATGCTCAAATCCCTGAGGAATACTTAATGACAAACTGTAATGTACAACAAATGGATAGGTGCCAAAGCGTTTCTCTGCAGCATATTCTTAATTTCTGAACAGTACCGTTAGTTTGTCATACCTCTTCTAGTTTAAAATCCATATGGTAATTGTATATTCAGCACATTTAACCATGGTCATTTGGAACCCACCTTCAATTGCTTTACAACCGGTCATCAATAACATGTCAAGAGCACCTCTGGCAATCTGTAATCATATTGATTCACACACCATGAAGTAGCACCTTTTACGTTACTAAACTACTGTGTGTGTATCTGAGCTGGTGCATTTATTCCCATATACATGTGATATGGTGATGACAGAAATTAGCTTGGAAAGTAAAAGACACGGATCCAGCATTCAGGTCTTCACCTGTTACTGCTGATGCGCTCTGACAGACTCACCTCTGCAAAGCATGAACAATATGAGCCCAGCTAGGCTGAGACGCAGCATCTTCAGTTCCACTGAAGTTGGTCGGGGAAGGAGAAGGGAACGGGTCAGTGTTTTCCCACCGACAAATCTTCCTTGAGGTCTACAGGACGATACACACAGCCTTCATCTCGTTATAAGCAAGAAAACGAGTATCTGTTAGATGGTTCCCCCTCCAAGCATCTCGACACGAGTCTCTCCTGCGGTGCAGTTACTAAATGTTGTCATCTTGACAGCCATGATCGGTTTCGTGGGGTTTAAATGTCTTCTGGAGTGTCTGAGAAGCACCTTAAACGTTAAAAACATATAAGTGCCATCCCCTGAAAAGTCCTAAATTTGTAGTGCAGTGCCACAAGTGTCTGTTGTCAAAAGCAATCTGGTGGTCGTGGATGTGTGATCCGTCTAAATAAGCCTCAGTACACACAGATGTGTGAAGCATCTCAAAGGAAAGTTGAACATCGCTTGTGAGGCTCGCTTCATATGATGTGTAAAAGAAAAAGGAAAAATTCCACTGTATTTCCAGCAGGCGCAAGGTGTCCTAGCTTAAACGAATAAAGTGACTTTTAAAAGAGAATATCAGTGATTAAGAAACAACAGGGAGCGTTTATATAAACAAGTCCTCATTTAGAAAAGGAAGACGGCAATATATATACTCCGAGCTTCCACAGTTATTAGGCTAATACACTTTAAAAAATGAAACCGTAGTCCAGCTGTCGGCGCATGTATCGCCCGTCACAGTTTTGATGCCGAAAAACAAGTCATAAACTTATACAATGTGAGGAAAGAAATATAATTTAAAAAATCATCTGTTCTGTGAAAATGCTCCTTTCTCTTATCCATGAAGTCCACAGTGAATATTCCTTTTCGTCTGCTCTTTGGGTTCCGCAGCGACAAGCACAGTGAGTCATGAAACTCTCTCTCTCTCTCTCTCTCTCTCTCTCTCTCTCTCTCTCTCTCTCTCTCTCTCTCTCTCTCTCTCTCTCTCTCTCTCTCGCTCTCTCTCTCTCTCTCTCTCTCTGACTGGCAAATGCTGCTGAATTGGGAGGGCGGCATAAGATTTTTAATTGAACTTCAAAGTAGTTTATTTACAATATTGCTGCTTTACATAAATAGCTATTGTTAAAGCATTAACTCGATAAAAGCAGTGACACAAACATATAAAATAAGGTAAGCTACCAGCATTGTTAATTCAAATATAATGTAGCCTAGAATAAAATAACTCCATTCGAATTGTTGTGAATAGTTGGCTAGCGACGTGTCCTCCTTGTGGATGCATGCATTGCAAACAAGGACCTGTTGTGGATGGTTAATCTGGAGTAGATTAATCGATCAATAAGGCGCAAATTTGCGGAACGGAGAAGCCTTGGTTTTATAAGTATATTTTACAAACCATTCTATACCATTCCAATGAGTTATTATGCAATATTATAATAAGAGTGGTGAATCTGATGCAGGTGTTAATGTCGTTTCTAAGTGACTGGACCATGGATTATTGTGCTGTATTTGCTTCATCAAGCATGACAGTGCCCTCTAGTGGTGAATCTTGTGTCCCTAAGATTTTCCCATGACTCCATGCCATTGGTGGCATTATGCTGATGTTGCAACGTAAAGCGTGCTGCAAACGGCGCTCTTTTTATAAGATGTGGTGTGAAACTGGGGTGGTGTGGTGTGAAAGTGTTGACTGGGATGTAAATATCATATTTTGCATTTAAGGTAAGTGAATACATATATTGTCTTAAGGAAAACAGGGGTTAATTGTGATTGTTATTAGTAATAATTTTATTTATTGGTCTCAGAGAAATTTACCTTGCTCATTACATATAAATAGGCCTACTCAGTTCAGATTCACATGCACCATATTACCCCAATCACCACTTAATGTAGCTATTTATTAAGTATCAATAGTGGCACGACTTAAAACTTGAAATGTTGTAACGGAAATGTCGACACATAGATCCGATATTGTGCATATAACAAAAATAACAGTTTCTTTTCGTCACTCAACTCATATGCCGATGCTGTCCGAGATTTTGAATTGTTTCCCTCAGTCATGAGAGGATGGATACCTGAAACCAGACAGTTGAAAGTTTCTGCATCTGTGCAAAAGCTCATTAATGTTTAATGAGGCAAGCATTGAGGCAGCTTGTGCTTGGTTGTCTTTTGCAAAAGGACTAGTTGTAATCTCCAAAGATTTGGAAGTCTGCTTTTTTTTTCTCCTCTTTTAAGAGAGGCGGGCCACTGCAGTTGAACAATTATAGACCAATATCTAAACTATGCTTTATCTAAGCCTTTGGAGAAATTAGTGAATGAACAATTAAAAACTTTCCTGGAAATAAACAATATTCTTTCTTCTTTTCAGTTAGGTTTTAGAAAGCCACTGCTGCTATGAAAGTATTTAGTGATATCATTAATACTTAAGACTGTAAACAGATTTGTTAAGCTCTTTTTCTTGATTTATCGAAGGCTTTTGACACAGTTGATCATGACATCCTTTTAAAAAGACTTGCTCTCAGAAAGACTTCAGTCTCTCAAGTAATGATTGGCTCTGCTACCTCAGTTTGATATTGATGGGGTTCATGTTAAGCCTTCTTCCTTAGTGTAATATTTGACTCAACTATTTCTTTTGCCTCTCATATTTCTTCTGTTGTTAAAAACTATTTTTTCCATCTTCGTAATATTGTACGTCTTGGATCTTCTCTCACTCTAGCTGATGCTGAATTCTTAATTCATGTTTTAATCACATCACGTCTGGATTATTGCAGGGCTCCTACTTGTCCGCTGTAGGTGTAAGGTAATTTAGTGCTAAATGCTCTTAAATTATGGAATTCGCTACCCCTTACACTTCGTAATATCATCTTTGTCTACCTTCAAGAACCAGCTAAAACATATCTATTTAATATGTATTTTAGATAATGTGGCCTTATGTGTTTGCAATGTGTATGTGGGTGTGCAAATGTATTGTAATGTACAATGTAAATCGACCTTGAGCTTCGGAAAGTCACTATATAAATAAAACTACTACTTCTTCTCTAAGAAAATGCTATCAAATGGTTTGCCAACTACCTTTCAGTGAGAACACAGTGTGTGTTTTTAAAAGATTGTACCTGATTGTACCTTTAAAAGACTGTATCTGTTTTGTCAGTCTCTAAAGGTTTCCCTCAGGGGGCCTGTTCTGGGACCCATTTTATTTTCCTTGCATATAAATAATATTTGTGATAACATTCCCAATGCTATGTACCATCTTTATGCAGACGATACTGCTAAATATTTTCTGTGCTTCATCAGCTTCACAGGCTCTTCATTATTTACAGTCAGAGTTTGATATTGTACAGTCTCGTCTGTCAACTTGAACTGGTTTTAAAAACAGATCAAACTAAATTAATGAATTATTTATTTTTCAAATTCCAAAGCTCTATCAAGGAATATTCCTGATATTATATCTTCCCAGGAACAAAAATAGAATGTGTTGTGAGTTATAAGTACCTGGGTATTTTATTTGATAGTCAGTTAACTTTTAAGCCACATATTGATAAACTACTTTCTAAATTTAAGCTTGAATTGTTTTCTTTTAGTGCAAAGAAATATTTGGTATCTGTAACCTTTTTACCACTATTGGATTATGAAGATCTGCTTTATATGAATGCCCGAGTACATTATTTTGTCATAGCGCTTTATGTTTTATTACTGGTTATTATTGGAATATTTACAAAACAAAAATGTGTATTATTTACAAAACATCTTAAAGCTGACTATGCTTCCATCACTAAACGAGTTTAAGTTACTTTTAACAGATTATGAGCCCCATACACCCGGCGCAATGCGACGCAAGTGTTTTTTGCTAGTTTCAGCCCGACGCAGTTATCATTTCCATGTCCAGCACCACGTTGTTTAAATGGCAAGTGCGCTCGCTCCCATCTGTTCGTCCATAGGTGTGCTGGTCTGAAAACGAGGTGTGTTCAGGCGCATTGTTGGCTCGTTTCTATTTTGAGGCAACTGAAAACGACTGCGCCATTGACCAACAAAAACCTGGTCTAAAGTATTTTTTGTGTTATTTAAAGGGCGCCTTAATAATATGCATCTATAGGTAGGTGCACAGCGTGCATACACTCTGCTTATTGCACAGATGCACACACAGGGACACACAGCAGCACACAAACATTTTTAAATATTAAAAATAAAAGGATTCCTCTCTGGAGAAGCGTTCTTTTTGTTTTGTAAATAAAAATGGTGCAAACGCAACTGGTTTTTAAAGGAAATGGGAGATGACACTCTGATTGGTTTATTGCACGTTAAGCCCAAAACAAATGACTCATTAAGAGACTAGGTACAATCCTTTTGGACGCCGACCATTTTTTCAGTCATTAAACTAGCAAAAGTGGATTCAGACAAGCACTAAGTGCACCTGCACCATGCACTTCAGACCATGTGCTTAGATCGTTAAAATGGGGCCCTTTGTGTTTTATCCATTGGTAAATTTCTGTTGCGATCCTTGATTGTGTTTTTCTGTTTTGACGTGTATCTGTATGTTATTGTAGCTGCTTTATGGACCAGGGCCCTCATTTATCAACAGTGCATAGAAAAGGTTCTATATTTTGTCCTACGAATGAAATTTAGAATGTGCCTAAGTACAATAAAATCTGTATTTATCAAACATGCGTACACAGTTCTTAACATGAGTAAGCAATCATTGTTGATAAATCCCACATGTGAGCAAGTACCATGCTCATTCACGTTCACGATCATTAGCATTTGGAAACGCCTCCAATGAACCATATATGGTGACAACACTTCCCTTTAAAAATCACGTTATCGTGTTTTTTCCTCACCGCAATAAGGCAAAGGGCTGCTGGATCTGAGATTATTGATAACACATTACAGTTAATTATTCTTCTTGGGAAGTTTCATATACATAAAGCTAAAGTAATGTCTATCACACCTGCATTTAAGTTTTTCTGTAATGATCTTAAAATATCATTGTCATTGAACTCAATTACTAGAAATAACAAGTGTATTAAAACATCTCTCATATTGAAAAAGTAATTTGCAAAATGTAATGTTTTACCTTGTACAATGTAAGATCTATAATGCGTATTCCCCAATTTCTGTTTATTTTTTGTTTGATGTTAAATGTCATTGTATGATTATTTGGAAAATTGAATTAAAAAAAAAAAGGCAAAGGGAGCAAAGAAGAGGAACTTCACAAACACAGAAAGAGTTGCCCAATGACGTTTAACAACAACAAATTTGCATCACAAATGATTTGCACATTAACAGAATGAAACCCTTTTCTATTTACATCATTAAATACGTTGGTTGATGGTGCTTTTATGGCGATGTGGGTGCAGTCTATGGCTCCAATTATGTTTGGGAATCTGGCGATAGCTTGAAAGCCCCATTTTACTTCTGCTTGTTGAGGATTTTGGTAAGGGAACTGGATGTAGGTTGGGTCCAAGGAAATAATTGCATCCAACATTTGTCACAGCTGTCTTTTATAGGGTTTAACACCAATTACGCATCATGTTTAAAACTACAAAAATGATAAATTTAGTGTTTTATAATTAAAGGGAATACAGAACATATGTGGATTGCTTAATGCATATTGTGGCACTCTTAAATGCTTTTTATGTGTACAGGTGCTGTTCATATAATTAGAATATCATGGGGAAGACTGCTGACTGACAGTTGTCCAAAAGACGACCATTGACCCCTTGCACAAGGAGGGCAAGACACAAAAGGTCATTGCAAAAGAGGCTGGCTATTCACAGAGCTCTGTGTCCAAGCACATTAATAGAGAGGCGAAGGGAAGGAAAAGATGTGGTAGAAAAAAGGGATAACCACACCCTGGAGAGGATTGTGAAACCAAACTCATTCAAAAATGTGGGGGAGATTCACAAAGAGTGGACTGCAGCTGGAGTCAGTGCTTCAAGAACCACTACGCACAGACGTATGCAAGACATGGGTTTCAGCTGTCGCATTCCTTGTGTCAAGCCACTCTTGAACAACAGACAGCGTCAGAAGCGTCTCGCCTGGGCTAAAGACAAAAAGGACTGGACTGCTGCTGAGTGGTCCAAAGTTATGTTCTCTGATGAAAGTAAATTTTGCATTTCCTTTGGAAATCAGGGTCCCAGAGTCTGGAGGAAGAGAGGAGAGGCACACAATCCACGTTACTTGAGGTCCAGTGTAAAGTTTCCACAGTCAGTGATGGTTTGGGGTACCATGTCATCTGCTGGTGTTGGTCCACTGTGTTTTCTGAGGTCCAAGGTCAACACAGCTGTATACCAAGAAGTTTTAGAGCACTTCATGTTTCCTGCTGCTGACCAACTTCATGGAGATGCAGATTTCATTTTCCAACAGGACTTGGCACCTGCACACAGTGCCAAAGCAACCAGTACCTGGTTTAAGGACCATGGTATCCCTGTTCTTAATTGTCCAGCAAACTCGCCTGACCTTAACCCCATAGAAAATCGATGGGGTGTAGTGAAGAGCAAGATGCGATATGCCAAACCCAACAATGCAGAAAGAGCTGAAGGCCACTATCAGAGCAACCTGGGCTCTCAGAACACCTGAGCAGTGCCACAGACTGATCGACTCCATGCCACGCCGCATTGCTGCAGTAATTCAGGCAAAAGGAGTCCCAACTAAGTATTGAGTGCTGTACATGCTCATACTTTTCATGTTCATACTTTTCAGTTGGCCAAGATTTCTAAAAATCCTTTCTTTGTATTGGTCTTAAGTAATATTCTAATTTTCTGAGATACTGAATTTTGGATTTTCCTTAGTTGTCACTTATATTCATCAAAATTAAAAGAAATAAACATTTGAAATATATCAGTCTGTGTGTAATGAATGAATATAATATACAAGTTTCACTTTTTGAATGGAATTAGTGAAATAAATCAACTTTTTGATGATATTCTAATTATATGACCAGCACCTGCAGTGTCGCTATTCGCTATCTCACACATTTCTACATATAAGTACAAGTTGGTCGATCCCACACTTTGCTGAAACTGCTCTTACCTGCTCATTATGCACAAATCTGTGCGTACGCACTGTTAATAAATTAGGTCACTCTTGTAGAAGAGATTTTTATAGAGAGAAGAGAGTTTTTAACCTGGTTAAATAAAGAATGAATGAAACATTCCCTAGCACTAAAACGGCATTGAAAACATGTTTAAACATTCAAATATTCCAACATAAAGGTTTAAGAATTGCCACTGACTTTCTTATTATTTTGGCACCCTATAGTTGCTATCCTTAAATTCACCTTAGAAATAAAATGTAATATTAAAATCATTCTCATCTTGGAGTAACCCAACACAGTTTTCTTCCTACAGGTTGGAAATTTAATGTGGCCCACTGTGGGGGTCTGGCTTTAACCTTGTACTCACTCACACCATGCTGAATAGAGATATTGACAGAAAGAGTAGCTGATGACTCCCCTACTGCTCAAGTCAGCAATTACTGTCAGTTCACAGAGGGAAGATGTGTGCTGATTTGGGAAGAAAGAGGCATTTAGGAAGACCCACATGCACAGGCATCCAATTAGCAAACACATTAATTGCTGTGCCAAATTCTGGGCAGGGTATTGAAAATTTTCCAACCACACTTACAAAGAGGCTTTTGTAATTGGCTGCGGTGAGACACCTGTAATAGATTGTGAAGTAGATAACATACCAAACCACTAACAAAACATTCATATAGAGTACCATTGCAAAGAAATTAAGTGAATATTGACCTCATTTACACTCTCTCCATTTGCACTCAGTGCCATGTCTTCTCTGTCATTTCAGTGTATTCACCAGGTTGATTGCCGTGACCTGTCTTTTGCTGCTAATGTCAGGTTATTAACATTTATCAGTCTCTGGGCAAGACCTTTCTCCTGAGGAGACGTTTCAACTGACCTGCTCTTTTAGCGTCCTTTGACAACGTTTCTCTCATTACTGGTTTCAACACATTCACACAAAGTACATGTCAGTGATGGTTTAGTCTGTGATGCCTGCTGTAATTTATTATTTATATAGCCAGCTGCATGTTTTTTTATGCTCTAATAAGAGCTTCACACTACTTCATGCACTGATAGTGCAGGAGTGTTATGGGAACAACTACTGTGATGCTAAAAGCAACATGAAAACACATTTGGCACCGTTTACTTTCTTAAGACATGTTCCTGGTCTTGAAAATACACAGCTATTTAAAGGTTTAGGGCCGTTAAGAATAGTTTTTTTGTTTGTTTGTTTTTTTGAAACAAGGCACTTATGCTGAGCAAGGCTGAAGCAATAGCCATCATTTCACAGACTCGGTTAACTATAGACCCGATATAGTCTGGCTATGAGTAACCCACTTCTAGCCACAATAACCTTCAATTTGGTTACCAAAATAACTTTTGCCAAAATAACTTGCGAGATGTATGATATTCCATCATGTAAGCAAAGTCAAAAGTGATTACACGTGTTTGGTTTCATTTCTTTGACATGTTCATTTTCTAGATGACTAGTCTATTCTTGGGCTATGGTTAAACTTCTATTAAATTTCCACTGACAGCCCAAATTTTGCCTTGTTTTAGCCTAGACGTCAGTGTTTGGATGGCTATTAGACATCTTTTAAACGTAAAATTGCTTGCAGGGTTTGATCAAAAAATCTATAATAAAAAGCTTGCTGACCTAAACCTTTGAATGCTATCACGTTGCAGTAAAATGCCATTTCACATTGACTTTAAAGTAGTGAACATGTTTTAAACATAGAACAATAGTGTAATATTTTTACTTGTTATTTGGGTTTTTCTAGACAAAAGCGAAAGTGTCACTTAGAGGTCAAAGAACAGAAATACACTTTTAAAAAATAGAGGTTCCAAAAAGGGGTTTTCGCAGTTATGCCATAGAAGAACTATTTTTGGATCCCCAAACACCCTTTCAGTTATCAGTTCTTAAAATAACCATGTTTTTCTTAGTGTTAAGAATGTTTTAATAATCCAAAGAACCTTTTTCCACTATAAAGAAACTTTTGCAATGGAAAGGTTCCATTGAAGGTTCTTCATGGATCATCAATGCCAAAAAAGAACGTCTCAAGTTATGTATGTAACCTCTGTTCCCTGAGAACTGCGTCCTAGAACGCATATGGGGAACGCCTCCAGCGTGACAGGTGTCTGAATCACTATCACCGTGCGACCAGGAAGTATATAAGGGCGCCATGCAAACATGACACCATCTTTTTTGTCTGAAGGGACCGTTTGGCAGGCATGGCAATGAGATGCAGTGCGAGTTCCCTTTCGAAAGGGAACGTCTCAGGTTACATAATGTAACCTCTGTTCCCTGAGAACAGGGAACGAGACATGGGGATAGAACGCATATGGGGAACGATATACCCACTACGCCATGCTGAGGGTAGTGCATGCCTGCTGGCAGTGACAACTGTCAGAACAAGCAAATTCAACTGAAATGCCTGAACCACTCCCCCTCTGGACACACTAGGCTGTCAGTGACAGCATTCCCTACGGTCATATCCCAAGCTATCCGCCTAAGAAAGGACCTTAATGAACATGAGGTCTCATAACCCAGGCTGCTCAAAGGCCTGGGACCAACTACCTCAACAGAAGGGGTCCCTTTAAGGGAATGTGGCTAGGGGAACCGAGGGAGCCCCAGCCAAGTCACTAATCAGGGAATTTATCCACCCAAAATGCCACCAGGGAGGCCTGACCTTGTGTCTGTTGCGTTGGACACTGCGGTCTGTCCAACCTGTCTGTTCGGGAACAGAGCCTCTGCCTTAGGAAGGCATCCGGACAGAGGGACTGTGAAGCTGGCATTGACCAGCTCGGACCGGATCTCAGAGACGGGAATCCTGGATAGCAGTACTCAGCATAGCGCTATACGACCCTTGCCAGTGAGGGGAGTTATTCTGCTGATCCAAGGATCTACAAAGCACTTATGTTTCAAAGTGCTAAGGAGGCCGGACAGGCCTATGAACTGATCTAATTGGGAGGCCTCACGAGGGGCCTACAACCATCTGATCAGACTCAGGTGGCCTTAAGCTCATAGACGACCCTCAGTGAGGGGAGCTCAAAACCTGCCCGGTAGGTAAACCAAGCTGTAGGCTGAATACGAGCAGGTCCCGTCGGGACCGCGTAGCAGAAAGCGACACTTTGTCGCGCTAGTGTGCGAGACCGCCTTCAGATGCCAACTAAGGCCAGATTACTGATAGCAGGTCCCCACCATGCCAGTTATTAGTTCCCGACCCGGGAACCCGATCTCTCAGGGAGGCCTGGTGAGGCCTACTGCCTGATAGAAAACCCTCAAGGAGGCTTGCTACCTGATAGCGGTCGAAGCCAACTGTCAAGGTAGCCGGAAACCAGAAGCTACCAGGGAGGCCTGGAAGCCTACTACCTGATAGCAAGCCTTCAGGGAGGCCTGGTGAGGCCTACTACCTGCTAGCAGTTCATGCTAACTGCCACAGCGACTGGAACCCGGGAACTCGCCTTCAGGGAGACCTGGTGAGGCCTACTACCCAATAGCGGAACATGCTAGCTGCCCGTGCGTCCAAGCCCAGGAGCTCGCCTTCAGGGAGGCCTGATGAGGCCTGCAACCTGATAGCAAGCCTACAGGGAGGCCTAGTGAGGCATACTACCAGATAGCCACACATGCCCACTGCCAGAGCGTCCTGGACCAGGGGCTCACCTTCAGAGAGGCCTGCTGAGGCCTGCTTTCTGCTAGCAATTTATGCTTGCTGTTAAGGTGGCTAGGGTCCAGGAACTCACTTCATCCAGGGGAGGCCTGGTGAAGCCTACTACCTGCTAGCGATCCATGCTGATTGTCATGGTGACTGGTGACCGGGAGCCCGCCTTCAAGGAGGCTTGGTGGGGCCTACTACCTGATAGATGGCCTGCAGGGGCGGCTTCCTGATGGCAGGTTGAGAAACTGGCTGCTATGACCCTGGACTGACAGTAGCTTCTCTGCTGGCTGACGAGGATGGACATCCAGTTATTACCTGGGGGCTCGTCCCCCAGGAGGCCCGCATAGGGCCTACTAGTTGACAAGGTTTCTGCTACTGAAGCCGACATCGTTGGGGAGCGTGCCACATCAACACACACATAGGGGTCATCCGCAGGAGGCCTCACAAGGCTGACTACCTGGTTGCAGCTGTTATACTCGTACCCCCAATGTCGTGACTCACTTGCAAGGAGGCCTGCTGAGGCCTACTACCTGTCCTGGAGTCTACTGCCCAGACTGCCCAAGCTAGCTGATCACAGCCGGTCCATCCCAGAGGCCTACTGAGGCCTACTGTGTGACGGTGCAGTCTCATCGGCAGTGCCTACGAGCCTGGAACCTAATTACAATGCCAACAGCAGTGTACTTGGAAAGACCGCCCTGGACCCTCTAAAGCAAGGGGAGGTCAGCTTACGCAACCCACTTCCATGGAGGCTCCGCATCTTTTTAGCGGCCTACCATTTACCTGTGAGGGCATCAGCCATGGCAATGCTCTGGCTTCAAAGGGAGCGTACTACCAAACCATCATAAACAAAGGTTGCGAAGTGCTACTCAACCCAAGCCATGGGTGGAGCAGAATGACACAGAGCTAGGAGTGGGGTACTCAAATATACCCTGCCTTGTCAGGAGAGTACTGCCACCTGGCCCTGATATATAGATAGGGGTCCGGCAAACCTAGTCTTCTTCGTGTATAAGCGAAAGATGGCCTAACCCCGGCCCACGACCACTGGCTAAGTCACTATCAATTCTGCCTCAGCACCAACCTGCATTACTCAAACAAACCCCAGAATGCAGAGAAGGGGGCGGGCCTTGGCCGGACGATTCTCAAATGAGAGGAGGCTGACATTAGGGATGCTAAAAACCTACATTCACCTAGTGAAGGCCCGGGGCGACAGCGCTTTAGCGAAACGCCTCAGTCATCCCTAGAAAGCCTAGGCCAGCTAATGCGATGGCCCTGGTGAGGGCCAGCCAGCAAGTATAGATCTTTACCCGAGGCTCAGGTTAGTAAATCCTTGTTAAGAATATTAAATAGCACTTCCTCCACCACTGGCTAAAATTATTAGCATCACATTCAGTTCAAGAATGCTAACAGGCAGGTTTACGTGGGCTAAGTCATTCACACCAGTCAATTCAAGCAATTGAAGCATTATTCAAATTAATAGCAGGTGCTAACATTACGATCTAAAAGCCCATTATAGTAATGGGGGGTTTTGGCAAGTGATACGATGCTAACGATTACAATTTAAACGACAGTCCTGAGCTAGCTACTAACAATAGGTAACGTTAGGTATGGGAAGGTCTAAACATGGACTAAACATGAGATAACATGTACATGTTCTTAGAATGAACACAAAACGACAAACTTTGTTTATAGAATCTCACCCCATAAGAAACAGAAAAGTATTCTTGCAGATATCATTGCCTCCAATGAAATAAGTCATTCGGGCACACTTTCTCTTTGTCGGAGTCTTCGGCAGAGAGTTCCCTTTTCTCCTTGTGTAGCATTTACAGTCAAAGTTACGGATTTTCACCATTTCTCTGTCTTTATCCCCATCAAATGTTACTGTCGATATAGCCATGCGATACTCTTTGCGGCGTCCATCTTCATTGAATTTTGATATCAGCTAGAGCCGGCCAGAGAGCTGCATAATAAGTAGCCACGCGTCCCTTGGAGGTCGGGGGCAATGGAAATACACTCAGACAATGACACGCCCCTACTGGACCCTAGAATCTCCGAAAAACAAGCCGATTTCAACCTCAAAATGTACGCTTTTAAATATACCAATACTGCTATCTCAAACACGGAGAGGCTTCTTCGTGATCTCAACTAACAGATTCTGCAAAAAACCGAACATCACCAATTTTGAAAAAAAAAAAACGCTTCTTTCTCATTTTGCTTGAAAGTTGTGCTGCCGACTTGTGTCACTGGTTTCTGTGACGGGTCACATATGTATGCTTAGGTCCACCACACGCCCCGGGAAAACTGTGACGGGGGAAAGGACGACAGCTGAAGTCTACCATGCCCTCGGGGGCAGAGACTTATCCCAGCGTGCTCTCCAACACTGGTTCCGGGTTACCTCCCCGGTGTCCTTCCTCTGCGCCCTGCTCGACACTGGGCGACACTGAGGCGACACTGGCTCGCTGGCCCTGACGGCGGTCCTCAGACCGGGAAGGGTCAGGGTGTCCCACCTGCCTGGGCGCAGCCCCGGATCTCAGCGGAATACACAATTTAAATGCCGCAGAGCGCGCCTTCGCCTCTCTGAACCTTCCCACCACCGCCTCGACAGAGGTGCTGAAGAGTTCAGAGGGCGAAACCGGGGTATTGAGGAGAAAGGACTTCTCTTTCTCCCCCATGTCCACCAGGTTCAACCACAGATGTCTCTCCGTGGCCACCACAGCCGCCATCGAACGACCAATGGCAACCGCTGTCTGTTTGGTGGCCCGGAGAGCTAAATCCATGGTGCGGCGGAGCTCGGCCATTGCATCAGGGGGTAGGCCCTCCTCCTGATCGAGATCCTTCAGCAAGTCAGCCTGGTAGGCCTGCAACACCGCCATGGTGTGCAAAGCCGCAGCCTGACCCGTTGACGTGTATGCCGTTAAGACGTTAAGGGGTCTTGAGAGCTTTAGATGGCAGGGTGGGAGCTCTCAGTGTCAATGGCCGCCCGGACACGAGATAGTTCACGAATGGCTTATCAATTGTTGGCATCGACACATACCCACATACCCTGAGTATGGATTCTTCCATACCCCCGAGATCTGTTCGTGAAGATCCGGGAGGAATGGAAGGAGCTGGGGGGTTATGGCCGGAGAGAAACCGATCGCCGAAACGATTTGGCCGCACGGTCTCTCTCCTAACGCGCTGCCACTGTAACTGCAGTCTGTGGGTAGCGCGTTCCATAACCTCCAGCAGCTCCCCCATACACGGGGCAGGATGGCTGGGAGGGTTCGGCCTCAGCTGAATCATCACCACCCTACTCAGCCATATCCTTTGCTCGTGCGGAAGAGCCATAGCTGACGATGAGGAGGAAAAATCCGACTCCTCCCCTCGACAGCTTCCTCTTGCGACCTGGCTGATCGTCTGAGAGGACTACACCTCTCTCAAGGTGATGAGCCAGGTCCATCTGGGAACCCCAGGACATCGGTCGCCGCTCAGCCTCAGCCTGAGGGGGACCGTTCCCAGATGCTGGGTCCTCCTCTCTCGAGAAGAGGGCCAGACAAAAGCGGAGCATCCTAACTGGAAACCGCTCACAGTTCGCACAGGAGGCTCCCTCGAGAACCTTCCGTGCATGCTCTTGCCCCAGGCAGTACACACAGAGAGTGTGGGTGTCCTTGGGCGTCAAAAACCTGGGACATGAGTCTGCGCACTTCCTAAAGTTGCAGGTCTTCTCTGTGCATTTCATAGTGGATTGCTTGCGATTCCTAGTCAGCTCAGACAAGTAGTCCCTGAAGACAAAAAGGATGGTGTCATGTTTGCACGACGCCCTTATATACTTCCTGGTCGCACGGTGATGACGTCAGAGGCTGTCGACAGTCAATAGGATTGACATGATTCAGACACCTGTCACGCTGGAGGCGTTCCCCATATGCGTTCTAGGACGCAGTGCGAGTTCCCTTTCGAAAGGGAACATTTATTTTCAAGAGCATAATGAACTAATTTATAACAAAACTGAATGCTTTACTGAAGAAAGAATTTAGAGAAAGAAGTAAATCACTTGCAGTGCAACACTTTTTTAGTGTATTGTGTTTAATAATACACAATACACAATTTAATAATACACACTGCTTGTCTTTTTTATTTTATTTTATAATAATTTTATGAATGTTTATATGTTTGCAGAGCATGCCATACAATGTATAATAATTGTGTTAAACAATGTTTTCAGATAAGCTTTTATTATAATCCTACAATGATTGAAACAACCATCATCTATGTAATATAATTAATTATTATAACAGTTGTTTTTGTCATCAGTTTTTAGTGGGTATAGTCATCGGTCAAATTTCCCTTGAGTCTCTGTTAATTTTGATTGAACGAAGCTCGAAGACTTAATTGAGATTTCTGTGTTGGCTAGGATTTAAATCTGTTTATTTTATTAGTGTCATGTAAAAATAGATAACCTTAATGACAGAAGCTAATTAGTGTGGTCATTTATTCAAGGTTTAATACACGCTCGCCTAAAGTCCCGTTTTTGTCCCAGAAGTTGTACAAGCCAATTAATGTGATGCCTCTGGGAACAGTTTATGACTCAAATTACAAGACACGTACCATAATAATTAATAGTTCAGGGGAGTTTATGTTCTCCATTTATTACGCTGTATGTCAACAACGCAGACATCCAATGTGGGTAAAACATGCACGTATTACTTGAGGATCATAAATATGAAAACATGTTATAAAATAAAATGAGCAAATGTGTTTGGGTGCAAACAAGCTTCTCAAGTGCAGTGTTTTTTTTTTTTTTTCACATATGTGAGTTTTGTCACTGAACATTGTCAATTGTTTAATTTTAGACCCTGCATGTAAAGTTAGTGATTAAATCACATTTTAATTGACCCATTTGACAAATCACACTAGAAAGAGAAATATTGCATTCAACAGAATGAATATGGTCTCCCTTTATCTTCAACAACTGCAGAGTTAGCACCAGTGCTTACTTTTTTATTGCAGTATTAAAGGGTACGGGAGTGGATTACAGCTCTCCTATCTGAACTACTTGCACTGTGAGCCACAAAAGCTTTTCACCCGTGAAGTATACAGTCCTTCTCAAAAGTAACCAAGATGGACACAAATAGATTGCATTGTGCCCCTTGTAGCCCTGGCCCACATTTTAAATCTCTCCTCTCTAACCTAATCAGTGACACTTAGGGTAGACAGTCGACATCTGCGAAACTATATCAGTTCATGTCAGTCAGGTGCTTAAAAGGCTGGAATTGGAAAACCAAATGGAAAAAGAACCCTGTTGCATGATCTAAGGACATTGTGTAATTTTGTAAAAAGGAAGCTTTAAATGGCCAACCTATATGAGATATTTTGTTTGACGATATACATTTTTTATGTTTTTATATATATATATATATATATATATATATATATATATATATATATATATATATATATATATATATATATATATATATATATATATATATAAGGAGGAATCCACAACAGACGCTCTAGGATGCAGGGCGGAGCAGAAGACCTCCACAGCCAGGGTAAACCCCACTGATTAGGTGGCCAGCAGGACAGAGCAGGTAACAGAGGTGACCACCAGGACAGGGCAGGTAGAGAGGATCCAACAGAAGATTTTGCTGGTTTTATAAATCCTGGGTCACATGAGACTTTGAGAAATGCTGCCTGAACTGTGAACGTCTGGAGGGCCGGATGACTTGCTGACGTCTGGAGGGCCGGCTGAGAGACGGGCATCTGGAGAACTGGCTGACTTGCGGAGTGCCAGCTAGGTGTCTGGAGTGGCAGCCGCGGCAGACCTGGTGAAATGCAAACAGAGAACTTGAGAATGGCCAAGATAAGAGAGCTATGATCAGCCTCTGTGGCAGTGATGAGGGAGCCCCCCAAAAAAAAAAAAAAAAAAACATTATTTGGGAGACAAGCTAGAGAACACCGCTGATGGATTTGAGATCCCATCGGGGGATGTAGGAAAGGACCCCTTCTTCCTCCTTTGCCTCCTTCTTATTGCTGGGATCAATATGGTGCCCGAAATGAAGGTAGTGGAGGATTCTGGGCTGAGCTCATGGGCTGGAGCGGGCTCTGGAGAGGGTGAAACTACAGGATCGACTTCACTGGCCCATACGAGGGGATCAGGTATAGTCTCACTGGTCGTGACATGAGCTGTCGAGTGTAGAGAAACAATGCCCTTCTCATTGTCACCCACACTGACTTTATTGAAGGGTCTGTCAACCTGAAAATCAGACCCATACTTAAAAATAGCCTTCCTGGACCTGGGTATGGGAACTCTGAAGCTGACTCCTGGGCAGAAAGGGACTCTTGAGCTCACATGAGGAGTGATGATGGTGCATGACTTGGGAGGAGTTCTGAGATAGGTGGTTTTTCGTTGCCAATACTGCTGCAGTGAAATGTTCTGGTATCCTGAGAGAAATGTGGTTGTCCAATCCACTCCAAAATAGGTCCATTAACAAATGGTCCTCCCAGGATAGCAGGAACACTGGAGGGGCGCTGGAGCTGGAGAACAGACGAGGGAACAAGGAGTGCAGGTGATGAGCTGGAGGAATGCTGGGAATTGTAGTTTTGAGTGTGAGTAAGGGCACGCAGCAGTGAGAGAGGACTGGTACACATTACAAAGACAAGCTAAAACTAGTTAGATTCTCAATAATAAATATTATTTAATTCACTCACATTGTTTCTGCAGTATTAAAATGTTGTTTTTCATTGGGATTTTTAAAAAAAAAATTATTCAAAGCATGATATTGTCCTAATTACTAATTTCTTCCCCCAGGGATGGCATATTCTTTTGTTATTTTCTCAATATTAATGCATCCTTGAAAACCACAACAAAAAATGCACAATAAACTTCATTAGAACCATGTATCCTAAATAGGAAGCTTTGTGTAGATGAAGAGTTTACCCATTGGTCCTGGCCACTGTCAGTGTGAAATATGAAAGTGCTTAACCCCTGTGAGCTGTGGGAATGGCAGGGAACCCAATGGGTGTTGAATTGCAGGGTTTGCATGTTTATAATGAGCTGAGAAAACTGCTGCGGAGCATAAAGAAGGAAGTCTATTGCACATTAAGCGGCTGAATGTTTTACAGAGGGTAATAAACTCCTGCCTGGCTAATCAAATTCACCAAGAAAATACCATCATTCAAGTCTTCAAGAGACCAAGTTTTTTACTCCGTTTCTTCAACAGTGTTTATTGAGAGTCATTGCTGCAACACAATTTACCTGATTACAGAATGCATCTTCTTGCTCATTTTCAAAACAATTTAGCAAAGTTTAATAGATTACTCAAAGTGCCCTGGTGTGCCATTATGGTGATTTAGTTGATATGGGATTCCAGAAGCTTTATGCCTTCTCAGATTAGTAGATTTTTAATGCAACTTTCAAAATAAATCAATCAATCAGTCAATAAAATATCTATATACAATATATAAATAAATATTGTATAATTTAAAAATTAAAGGGTTATTTCACCCAAAAATTAAAATTATCCCATAATTTACTCGCCTATCAAACCATTCTAGGTGTGTATGACTTGCTGATTTCAGCCGAACACAATCAGTGTTGTATTAAAAAATATCTTGGCTCTTCCAAGCTTTATAATGGGAGTGAATGGTCCCTTAGATTTTGAAGCCCAAAAAAGTGCATCCATCCATCCTAAAAGTAATCCATACCACTCCAGGGTGTTAATAAAGGACTTCTGAAGCAAAGCGGTGCATTTTTTGTAAGTAAAATATCCATATTTATAAATTTATAAGCTATGATCACTGGCTTCCATGAGTCTAGTTATGACAGAAGACCAAAACCCTATTTAAGTTATCTTCATGAGTTTATAGCAGTGGATGCTTATAATAAACTTGCTTAAATGAGTAGTGACATCTAGACAAGTGTCTTACTCTAACCTGACACTGATATTAAAATGGGTGTTTGCAGTTTACGAGATTTGGCTCTATTTATTAATTTTATATTGTTATTATTTCGTTGGATACCATCCATATTAAAATGAAAACATGCCGAAGATTGGTGCGCAAGCCAAAAAACACATGAGGCTAATACAACATCAGCAACCACAGACATTCGCTTTCAGACGGGATTAGATTGCCAAAATACAGTAGGTAATTTGCGCTGGAATTTTTACAGAAGTTGTGTGAGAAAAACAGATTTAGCAGATTCGACAGGATTAAAATATCAAAATATGCCTGTACGACACAAATTTCTCTAACGCCCTGTGCGAACTAGTCCTGTCCGAAGGCAAACCATGTTTGATTTGAGAGCTCCAGCATGAAGCTGCATGATTGGTCTGTTTATTTTCTTTTTCTTTTCTGTTTTTCAAATGGCTTCAGAAAAATTGGAGGATGACTTGGACCACTTTTACATGGTGCAATCCCCATTCACATGAATTCTTTAATTTATAGTTAATCATTATTTTATAATTTTGTTTTTATTTCAGCTAATGCCTGTTCATTCATCATGCAAGACATGTGTGCACCAGCAATATACACCAGCCATATCTGACATCATATTTACAATAATGTCCTTATCGCTATTAGAATGGTGAGGTAATCACTCCTATTGTTCAAATGTCTACAGATGTCCATTCAATGCATGATTTAGTGTATCTATGATTTATTTTCTTCATAATGAATGTAATTAAGGCTCTAATTTTCTTCTCCCGAAAGATAAAAGAAAATGGTAATGCACACTCAGAATGGAAATCTGTTTCAATAACAGTTCCTTTTTACATCAGCCTGCCCTTTTAAGCATTTTTATTTTTTACACTGCCCTGCATCTTGTGTTTTTAAACACAAAAATGCATTCTGTCCATTCCACTGTGCTGCATTTCCACTGTTTTCCCCCCACTGTAAACATGGGGGCCATATACAGAAGATGAGATGTGTTTTTTAGTTGAACTTATTTTTACTTAAGTGACGCATTTATAGATCACATCATGGGTGATGCGAATGGAAAAATTGTGCAGTAGGGGTCGTTCACACAGAAAGTGCTTTTGCATTCCGCTGCTTTTCCATTGGTTTTAAAAATGCACTATAGATGGACGTTTTGGGCCTTTGTGCTTGCATCTTTCGCAGTCTCTCTCACATGAGAGCATCCAAACATGGAACTCAAGTTAAAAGTAGTTCTATCATGACAACTTTCTGAGTGTTTGGCATGGTAATGGATATGACAATGTTAATATGTTTGGTTTTTGGGGAATAGATTTACTACACTCCTGCTACTGTACAGTATACACCGATCAGGCATAACATTATGAATATTGTGTTGGTCCCCTTTTTGCTGTCAAAGCAGCCCTGACCCGTCGAGGCATGGACTCCACTAGACCTCTGAAGGTGTGCTGTGGTATCTGGCACCAAGATGATAGCAGCAGATCCTTCAGTCTTACTAGTCCTGTAAATTGTGAGGTGGGGCCTCCATGGATCGGACTTGTTTGTTCAGCACATCCCACAGATACTCGATTGGATTGAGGAATTTGGAGGCCAAGTCAACATCTCAAACTCGTTGTGCTCCTCAAACCATTCCTGAACCATATTTGCTTCGTGACAGGGCGCATTATCCTGCTGAAAGAGGCCACAGCCACCAGGGAATACCGTTTCCATGAAAGGGTGTACATGGTGCATCCTGGAGCCATGTGTTCTCCAGGCAAGCAACACACAAGCACCCGGCCATCTACGTGATGAAAAGAAAACAATGATTTCATCAGACCAGGCCACCTTCTTCCATTGTTCTGTGGCCAGTTCTGATGTTCATGTGCCCACTGTTGGCATTTTCGGGGGTGGACAGGGGTCAGCATGGGCACCCTGACTGTTTTGTGGCTATGCAGCCCCATACACAAACTGCGATGCACTGTGTATTCTGGCACCTTTCTATCAGAACCAGCATTAACTTCTTGAGCAATTTGAGCTACAGTAGCTCGTCTGTTTGATCGGACCACACGGGCCAGCCTTCGCTCCCCACGTACATCTTCATGAGCCTTGGCCGCCCATGACCCTGTTGCCAGTTCACCACTGTTCCTTCCTTGGACCATTTTTGATAGATACTGACCACTGCAGACCGGGAACACCCCACAAGAGCTGCAGTTTTGGAGATGCTTTGACCCAGTCGTCTAGCCATCATAGTTTGGCCCTTGTCAAACTCCCTCAAATCCTTACACTTGCCTTTTTTCCTGCTTCTAACACATCAACTTTGAGGACAAAATGTTCACTTGCTGTCTAATATATCCCACCCACTAACAGGTGCCGTGCTGAAGAGATAATCAGTGTTATTCACTTCACCATAATCTCATAATGTTATGCCTGATAAGTGTACATGAATTACCCATAGCAGAATTAAACAAGTGGAGCTGGGAAAGGTGGAGGGTTTCTGAAAGCGTGCTGCAAATGCTGACCAAGTATTTGGAAGTTGAGAAAAGCTCATTGAGAAAAGCTCAGAAAGCTCATTGGCTACTGATACAGCAGGAACCAATCAGCTGCCTGTGCCCTATAGAAAACGATGCGATTGCAAGCAGATTGAGTTAAAGACCTTTCAGCCTATATAACAGCTTTGTATTTTAACTAAATCGTGTCTCTATATCTTGCTTTTTTTTTATTCCACTGCCCTGTGTCTCAGGTTTTTAAACAAAAATGATTAATATTGTGAATCATCCCTAAGAAGTTGTTTAAATCTTCAAGAAATATTGCTAGAAAGGAGGAAGATTAGTAGTTTATGAATTTGGCCAGTTCTAACAAAGATGCAAAGTAAAGCTTGGCCTCAGACTGTCTGGATCATAAAGCCTGATCAATAAGAATCTTGTTTTTAATTAATTTGTGGAATCTCCAATTAATGAAAACAAGCAAAGGATACATATGGGATTGAAACTCGCCTCTTCATTAATCGTATACTCGTGTAATACTCTTGCAAAATCCTGTTAGGTTCATATCCAGACCTATCAAACTACTGAGTTAATGTGAATTAATCCATGCTTGCGGCTCCGCTGTGAATTGGTAGTTTCAGCTCATAAGTGTTAAACAGACAGACACTGTCTTTATATATCCTCTTCATCTCACACTCGATTAAGACAAACAAGGTAAGAGTTAAGAAGTCAGATCAGATGTAATCAGGATAAAAGAAATGCTTTGATTGCAGAAATGTAACTGACAAAAAAAAAAAAAAAAAAATAATAATAATTGCTTAATATTCCACTACAGTACCAGACTGAGCTGACAACTTATTTCTTATGTATAATTCTGACTACAATGCAGAAATTCATCAGATCTGTATTACTTCTGCATTGAATGTAGATGTCTTTGTTTTACTGTTCTCAGCGATGTTCATGTGCATGTGTTCGTGATCCTGATGAATTGCAGATATGGAAAATTATGAAGTATTAAAAGGAAATTGGAAATTGTGATTTCTAGCATTTTATGCAAGCTTATACCCACAGTTAATTTAGGTATGAAAAATTAAGATATGAAACTAGCATCAGACTTTACTGGTGTTTTCATTAAGATGTACATTTGTCTTCAGCTGCCTCATAAATCATGTCAGTATGCTTTCCTCAGTATAATCATCTGGCAGGAATTTAAGCTGACATTCAGAGACAGAGTGAGAAAGGCAGTTATTTTAGAGGCAGTTCTCCACAATGAATTGCTGATTTAAGATAATTTAGCCGCATCACATCATGCCATAATTCGGTCTGTGCCTTTTATAATTGCAGAGCCTTCTCTTAAAGACACTGTGAACAGAAATTGGACTCATTTGAAAATATCATGGCGTTCATTTTTTAGTATGATAGCCTCTAATTATCTTTTCTATTGTTGTTTGGAAAAAGAGTACCCTGGGTGTTCAGGGTGTTTATCTTCTTTTGTGTTCCGTAGAAGAAAGAAAGTCATACCGGTTTGGAAAAACAAGATTGTAAGTGTTTTTGGGTCTACTTTCCCTTTAAGGAATATCTCATTATAAGGATGGGTAGAAGTTAGAGAGTGAAAAAGATAAAGGAAATACATATATTTATAATAGTATAGTTTTGTGTGTGTGCAATGTAAAACAGAAAATGAATGAGTGAAAATTCAAATGTGTTTAGAGCCGCCGCAAATTCATTTTGCAACAGTTACCCATCTTCTCTGTGGTCTCTTGTGCCTGCTCTTTCCCTGCTCGGCGCAGGCAGCAAGAGTGGGCTGGAGCCATGAAATCCATCATTCCACTTCATCTGCAGCACTCTCCCTTTCTGATCAATGATAGTGCTAATAATAACTGCCACATAGTTACCTCCAGCTTGCTGTCGGTCCAGCACTGCTCCGGGCCCCCCCTCTCCAGATTGCCCAGTCCGATTAAGAGCCCATTACAGGGGCTGTTTACTCATAATGTCCCTCAGGCCTGGCCCTGCTTTGTTTGCCCGTCTAGAGATCCAAAGGTGATGAGATGACCTTCTGTAACTGCAAAAGTTCATTCTCTCTCAGTCATTTGCAGTGGTTTTGTTGGTGTTTATTATTGACATGGGACTTGTGGGGATTCTGTCAAATGTAAATGAGATAATTTTGTTAACCTCTCCCAAATATACACTTGAATGCATTTAAAAATGTCATAAAAAAATACTCAAAATTGTTATCAAAAAGTCTAGTTATTAGTAGTATTTGTCTATTAAACCGGTTTCTGATGTCAAAATAATCAGACTTAAAGTGGCCCTATATGGTTTTTCGAATATTATTCATTCAGTGTGTAATATAGAACAACAAAATTTCAAACATCAAAGTGTAAAGAGAGCTTTCTCTGCTCTGATTGGCCAAATGGCCCAGTCTGTTGTGTATTAGGTCTAAATTTGTGAGTGTTTTCAAACTGATGGGTGTTTATAAATCATGCAATGAAAATGATTCCCTTCACCTGACCCGACCCGACCCCACCCCACCTCTAAACCCTACCCTCACTATGACATGGGCAAATCAGGTAACACAGTGGAAAACGCCCCTCTGTTTATAACCCCACCCACTGATCTGGTAACTGCTATTACTGTCCTGCAGAGACCTACACTTGAGTCTGTTACGATTGGTCTACTGCTTACAGTGCTTGCCGGAAGCTAAACGCCCATCACCATAACTGAATTTCAGCTCTGGAGCCTTCCTTGGTCCTCAGAGATTGCACACACTGTAAAGACAGTAACGATGATGTTAATTTTACCATATCAACCCACGAGTCCGATGATGAAACATTGGAAGAACTAGATATTCAACCTGAACCTCCATCGCAAGGATAACTTGAGGAGGATGTTTCTCATTAATACACTACTCCGTTTGAGGTACATTATGAGATATTGCAACTGTAATTCCTCACCATCAGCATTAACAAGGGTATGTCCATCAACAATCCCATGTGTATATTTCTAATTTATTGCAGCGCACATGTGGGAACTGTATCAATAACGGTGCATATGTTAGCCGAGCACTAACGTGAATGACTGATGTAACATTAAAGTTTATAAAACAAATCTTGCGCCATCCTTTATCATTACTCAAAGTACAACAGACAATCAGCATTGAGGCTGTGTCCACCAAAGCGTCTTTTCACGCAGCTGACTGGCGTATTCAATTGTTTTCAATGGGAGCGTCGCGTTTTTAGAACGCCATGAGCGTAAGAGGCGCTGAGCGAGTATTTCACGCTCAAGCGTTCTGCATTTTTTACTGGTCGCCAAGAGCTGAAGAATGTTCAACTTTCAGTAAAACACAGCGCTCATCACTGTCACTTTTCACCCAGCCATCCAATCAGAGTGGAGGAGGGGCGGGACAAATATAAAACCGACCAACCGCCACATTCTGCATGTACAATGTCAACAGATGAAAACAAGCAGCATAATAACGGAACAAAATAATTTAAAACAAGAGCCAGAGCAAATACTTTACATTGTATCAGCAATTTTATATAGAATCAACACAGAAACAAACTACCTGTGAAATGAGATACTAGTAACACTTCCGCCAATATTCCGTATCATAACAAGCAAAGAGTCTCAACTGAAGAAAACGCTGCGCTGCCAAAATGCTGTCAAGCGTCCACAGCAAGGTGTTTTCAGCAGCGTGCCTAACGTTTTCAGCTGGCTAAAAACGCTTTGGTGGACACGCGGCCTAATAGACAGTTTTAGGTGATAGTGGCCCACAGCTGATTTGCAGAAGACAGTAATAACGTGGGTTAGCCGGTTAGCCTGAGACGTACACAATATAAAATCTTTTGAACACCCGGTAGAAAATATATACATCAATAATTATTCCTACTTACTGGTTGTGATTCTGAGGAGCAAGCTGGTCCAAATAAACTGGGTACTGACCCATCTTTTAAGAGCAAGTGTTTTGTGAATCCTGTGTTGAACTGAGTAAAATTACGTGTTTGAAGGTGGGACAAGTTGTTCATCGGTGGACAATGTACAAGATAGGCGGTTATTACACAAATGTCTTGACGTAGAACCATAACGCAGTGAGATTTCGAATTACAGACGACTTGTATAGGCGATGAGAGTCGGTTCTTTCTTTTGGGAGACAACTTTATTTATTGTGCACTTTTGACTTTACAATTTTGTAGAACCTTTACATTTAGAAACATATATATTACACACTGCATGAAAGGGAATATTCGAAAAACCATAATAGGGTTACTTTAAACGTACAGTCCTGCCGTCACCCAGCCAAGGACCAGCAACTCTAAATCAAACTCACTGTGACATCCGACCCCATTACAGCATTCGGCTAAAGTAATCATTAGAAAGAGAAGATGGACTGCCTACTCTGTCCCAGACCTCTTCTGTCCCAATAGATCCACATTACCCGTCCCCCACCCCTACAAATGAGGAACAAAGACCTAATTTCTCTCTTAATGTTATATGATCTATTAATTTAGCTGTGGATCTATGTATTTATTTTGCTTGGGAAGTGAAATATTTTTATGCTTTCAATATGATTTGATTTGTTTGTTGGATGGTGTAAAAACCTTCATATAAATTCTCATAACTATTTGAAAATTGTGCACAGCAGTTATCTCAGCTAGACGTTGTAAAACATGCATTTCATTGACTCGCTGTCATGGCTGTTGAGAACAGATTGTTGTGTCATCACATTTTGATGCAA
The DNA here is from genome assembly GCA_018749465.1 of Paracanthobrama guichenoti. Classification (NCBI taxonomy): domain Eukaryota; kingdom Metazoa; phylum Chordata; class Actinopteri; order Cypriniformes; family Gobionidae; genus Paracanthobrama; species Paracanthobrama guichenoti. Next base: position 926,695 of record CM031963.1, on the reverse strand, counting down.
TTATTGCAGTGAACCGTGATTGGATAGATAAATACGGCTGACTGCTCTTTCATCAAATTAAGCATTTCATGCATTATTGACATTTTAAGATGTGCAAGAGAATTCAAGGGACTAAGCAAGATAGATTTTAAAGTTTAAAGGTACCAGTACAATGAACAATTCACAAACTTCATAAAAATCTGTACAAAAAAACAGAAAAGGTACTGGTAATCTTCTGCCAGGGCATTTTCCGTTAAGTTTACTGACATTTCCTTTAAAGGATTAGTTCACTTCAAAATGAAAATTTCCTGATATTTTACTCATCCAAGATGTTCGCGTCTTTCTTTCTTCAGTCGAAAAAAAATTACGTTTTTGAGGAAAACATTAAAGGATTTTTCTCCACATAATGGACTTTGATGGCAACCAATGGGTTGAAGGTCCAAATCAATGCAGAGTCAAAGGGCTTCGAATGGCTTCAAAGGGCTCTGCACGATCCCAGAAAAGGAATAGGGTCTTATCTAGCGAAACAATCAGTTATTTTCTAAAATATATATATATATATATATATATATATATATATATATATATATATATATATATATATATATATATATATATATATATATATATATATTACATTTATATACTTTCATTTTGAAGTGAACTAATCCTTTAACCTAAAAACAACACAATGCAATGCATAACTAAAAACACCTGTGAAAAATCAATACGGAAAATTCCTTTATAACAGTACATTGGGCCTATTTTTAATGTACCTTATAAATGCCTTTAAATTCAATACATAAGCCATAATGTACATTCGGTTTATTTTGCGGTACCCACCAAAAACATAAAAAAATAAAGACATGAAATATTGATTTGGCAGGAATTATAATCTTACCCTTTATATCAACTTAAAACTTCCAATAAGAAAATATGACAATGTGAAAAACAAGACGAACACTGAAACAATAACCATACCGTTATTACAGTAATATGAGATCTGAGGTCATCTAAGGTAACTACACTACAAACAATGGACGTTTGTACGCAGGAGTGCTACGAGAGACATAAAAAAGATCTGAGCACTGAATTCCACGATTGACTAATTAGAATCGTTTTTTTCTAAAGAGCAATGCAATAAAAAGACTATTTATTTGCATACAAGATTATAACTTTTTTCTAGGTGTTGATAGGAATCTAAAATTGTTTTGCCTTTTGTCACTTTTTTTAAATACAATGGGAGAACCTAGGGCCATTTTTCAAGCTCTCTCCAGATTATTTTAACAGCACCACACTAGCTCTGATAAGATATATTTTAGTCTCTGCTCTCATTTAAGAGCCCTCTTTCTGAGTCACCTCACTGTTAACTCTCTGCGGGCATTCACTGCCACTCAAAATCTGGCTCATAAATTTTATGCCAGCTGCATTCAGACTGAACAGGGGAAAGGTCCTCTTCCTCTCCTGAGGGACTGATAACGCCACACACTTAGTGGAGGAAATGGCTACAGCTTCACAGAATTGCCCTTTTGTATTTATTTGGTCATTTTGAAGCCCTATTTCCTCCATGATCAACCACTTTATTTGCAAATAATTTACAAATAAAAATATGTGTTGCTTTATAGAAGTCCTGGTTTTCATGAATCAGAGTACCAAGCTAAAGTGGACTGCTTTATCAAGCCACCTGCTTTTTGTTTTACATCAAGTAAAGTATTGTGACTAAATGCTTATATCTGATTATTTTCACTTGTTGCGTTCAATTACTTGTTGAGCTCTTGGGAAATTAATTTGAGAAGGAATTTGAACATAAATGGTTATTTTTCCTCTGCACAGATTGTCCTTGGGTGTTCATTGTGATGAATGAGTTTTCAACACCATGATTTCAGGGTGTTATTTATCATGACATGATCAATGGCATTTCATCAGTCCTGATCAAAAATCAATTTTATGGTGAAAATGATTTTCCAGTTGCATTAATTGTATACTTTTATATATGATGGTGTCAAATGTCCATCAGAAGAGAAAATCAAGGGTATAAATCAAAAATCAACAAATAAACTATAGGAACCAGTTTGATTGAAACAGTAGCCTTCACTTTCCCACACCGATTTGAAAAGGCTATTTCCTGCTCTTCGTCCTGAAAGACTTTTTTATCTATTTGCATTGACCCGCTGAAGATGAAGTTGAAAGAGATAGAGAATGGCCCTGATTACCAGTCCCTGATGTGACTTCACACCAGGTGATCATGGTCATCCAAGGGTCAAGAGGGGGTCACATCCATCAGCACAGCAACGAAAAAGGTCCTCGTGCCAGGGTTCTTCCTCTTTTTCCAGCTGGAGAGTGATGACGGCCTTGTTCCAGATAAGAGACTGATCCATTGGCCTGATTTGTGGCCAGCAGAGCAATTTCAATACCCGTCTTTGCACTGATAGATGAGGCCTGCCTTTGATAAAGGGCCAATTTACCTTAGGGGCAATGGGGATGAAACTCCAGCAGTTGCCTTTATTTGTCTGGACCACAATTCAAAGTGAAGAAAAAAAGTGGCAAAAGAGAAAAAAAAAATAATGTATGAGTCAGAATGAAAAAGTCGCAGTGTTTTGTTTGGTATCTATGACAAAGCTTTCAAGTGTCTGGCTGAGAATATGACACATTTACATGGTGGCACGTTATTGCATTCAAAATTAGCTTTTTATTCAGATTTAACTTAATGTTTTAATCAATATTTTAATAAATAAATAATTTAACATGTTTGAATGGCCCCTGAGCTGATGATTCTAAATGATGCTTTCAGAAAGTCACATCTACGACAGAGAGAAGAAACAAAGACTGAAGTAATTTCTCTAATAGAAGATAGTGTCATAATTTACTCTCCCTCAAGTTGTTCTAAACCTGTATGAATTTCTTTCTCCTGCTGAACACAAAAGAAACTTTGAAGAATTTCAGTAACCAAACAGTTGATGGTCCCCATTGACTTCCATAGTACAAACCCAATTCCAAAAAAGTTGGGACACTGTACAAATTGTGAATAAAAAAGGAATGTAATAATTTACAAATCTCAAAAACTTATATTTTATTCACAATAGAATATAGATAACATATCAAATGTTGAAAGTGAGACATTTTGAAATGTCATGCCAAATATTGGCTCATTTTGGATTTCATGAGAGCTACACATTCCAAAAAAGTTGGGACAGGTAGCAATAAGAGGCCGGAAAATTTAAATGTACATATAAGGAACAGCTGGAGGACCAATTTACAACTTATTAGGTCAATTGGCAACATGATTGGGTATAAAAGAGCCTCTCAGAGTGGCAGTGTCTCTCAGAAGTCAAGATGGGCAGAGGATCACCAATTCCCCAATGCTGCGGCCAAAAATAGTGGAGCAATATCAGAAAGGAGTTTCTCAGAGAAAAATTGCAAAGAGTTTGAAGTTATCATCATCTACAGTGCATAATATCATCCAAAGATTCAGAGAATCTGGAACAATCTCTGTGCGTAAGGGTCAAGGCCGGAAAACCATACTGGATGCCGTGATCTTCAGGCCCTTAGACGGCACTGCATCACATACAGGAATGCTACTGTAATGGAAATCATAACATGGGCTCAGGAATACTTCCAGAAAACATTGTCGGTGAACACAATCCACCGTGCCATTCGCCATTGCCGGCTAAAACTCTATAGGTCAAAAAAGAAGCCATATCTAAACATGATCCAGAAGCGCAGGCGTTTTCTCTGGGCCAAGGCTCATTTAAAATGGACTGTGGCAAAGTGGAAAACTGTTCTGTGGTCAGACCAATCAAAATTTGAAGTTCTTTTGGAAAACTGGGACGCCATGTCATCCGGACTAAAGAGGACAAGGACAACCCAAGTTGTTCTCAGCGCTCCGTTCAGAAGCCTGCATCTCTGATGGTATGGGGTTGCATGAGTGCGTGTGGCATGGGCAGCTTACACATCTGGAAAGGCACCATCAATGCTGAAAGGTATATCCAAGTTCTAGAACAACATATGCTCCCATCCAGACGTCGTCTCTTTCAGGGAAGACCTTGCATTTTCCAACATGACAATGTCAGACCACATACTGCATCAATTACAACATCATGGCTGCATAGAAGAAGGATCCGGGTACTGAAATGGCCAGCCTGCAGTCCAGATCTTTCACCCATAGAAAACATTTGGCTCATCATAAAGAGGAAGATGCGACAAAGAAGACCTAAGACAGTTGAGCAACTAGAAGCCTGTATTAGACAACAGTGGGACAACATTCCTATTCCTAAACTTGAGCAACTTGTCTCCTCAGTCCCCAGACGTTTGCAGACTGTTATAAAAAGAAGAGGGGATGCCACACAGTGGGAAACATGGCCATGTCCCAACTTTTTTGAGATGTGTTGATGCCATGAAATTTAAAACTTATTTTTCCATTAAAATTATACGTTTTCTCAGTTTAAACATTTGATATGTCATCTATGTTGTATTCTGAATAAAATATTGAAAATTCGAAACTTTCACATCATTGCATTCTGTTTTTATTCACAATTTGTACAGTGTCCCAACTTTTTTGGAATCGGGTTTGTATTTTTTTTCCCCCTACTACGTATGGAAGTCAGTGGGGTCCATCAACTGTTTGGTTAACCACATTCTTCAAATGATCTTTTATGTTCAGCAGGAGAAAGAAATTCATACAGCTTTGGAACAACTTGAGGGTGAGTAAATAATGACAGTATTTTCATTTTTGGGTCAACTATCTGGGATCATGATCGTGAATTGATAAGTCAAAATTTCTTTGATCTTTCAACACATAAGATAGCCTGACAAGCCAGACCCACATCAAGATGTTGGGTCTGGGAACTCACCATTGGCAGGGCTCAATGCGAGGGGCGGGATAAACGGTTGTCTTTCAGATTCCCTCTGCACGCAATAGGATAACACTACAACCAACCAGAGCAACGAAGAAGGTGAAGCCGAGCTAGTTGATAGATTAAACTTTCGCTGTATCCGGTCGGCAAAACTCCGAACACATCTTCCTTTCTTAAGAATGACTTCAGTACCGTTCTTTGTTCTTTTCTCAAAGAAAAGTTTAACAAGTCTCCCAGAGTCACAGCCAAAGCCGATTCGAAAGACCACTGTTCGCCAGCTTCTTTGTTTTTAAGTAGCACGCAGAACCGCCGCAACTCTGCCGTCATTATGTTAAGTCCGCCCACCAACTCTATACACGATGTGATTGGCCTGACCAGAGTTTGGTTTTTCCAGCTCGTAGGTCTACCGAGAGCTGCTAGACTACACTCGCAGAAAATTAGATTTGCTGCCGCTAGGGTGTGTCTAGATTTCTAGGCTACACATAAGAGGTTCTTGTATTAAAAAAATATTCTGTAAGATTTAGAGCTCAAAATGTCCTTGATGTCCTTTTATTGAAACCAAGCTGCCAAAACAACTCGTTTCCGATTTTGTCTCAGTATGATGTCATAGTGTGACAAAAGACCGCCTCTGACCGAAAATCAGCGCCTACTTCTACATCATTTCTGCTTTAGCCCCGCCCACCAATTTGTGCATGTCATGTAGTAGTAAATACAAGGCAGATGCAAACATAACGATAGAAATGCCTCTGTGGATTATAAGAAGTTTTGCAGTGCTAAAATTGTGAGAAAACAGTCTTTGCATTACATTCCTTGTGATCCTAACATTAAAAAGCTTGGATGAACTTTATTTTTAAGAATATAAGAACGACAGTGTGACAAACAATGGTACATTCATTCATAATTTGTTTACACAAAACACCGAAAATCATACTTTGTCACCGATAGACCTGGTAACTCATTACTTAAACTTTATTTGCTTAAAAACAGGATAAAAATTTGCCTGTCACGTCTCAATTATGATGTTTTTTTTTTGTTTTTTGTTTTTTAAATCATGCTAACATTATAAGTGGACCTCAGAGAACATTATAAAAGAATTAAAAAAACTTTTTAAAAGCGCAAAAAGCACAAAAACAGCCATATCCATATCCAAAAAACAGCCATATCCATTTATCATTACATTCACAGTTTTTACATGGAATTTCTCAGATGGAGATGGAAATGTCAATTGAGAATTTTTAATGCTGCACTTGATATTTTGTCTGTATGTGTTGGTTGAGCACGATGAGAAATAAGACTTATTAAGAATGGTGTAAGAAAGAAGAAAGATCAGCAACTGCTTCTGTATTATGTGGTTCGTATTTTAATACACATTTTGAATACTCTTGCAACTAAAAAAAAGCAATCTCTCTCGAATTGTAAGTTCCCTCGGAATGATTAACGAATTCATCTCAAGGCTCAAGCAATAATAAATGAAAACCGAGTGAGATGCTTCTCACATTTTCAAAACATTAGTGACATCGTTTCAATACAGTCCTCATTATTTTGTTGTATTTCAAATGCAAGATGAGCCTTATATAAAAGCAATTATTAACCACTTTCACTTGGTACAGACATGGCTGCTTTCTGAATTAGAGATGAGCTTGTCTTTTTTCTGAGTTTTGCTGGGGTGAGATTAACATTTATTTCAAACACTGAGCAAATTTGAGAGCTCATATAATGCAATTTTTACAGATTAAAAAATGACTGATTATTGTTTTCGTAATATTGCTGTTACATATCCAGATTGCCACTGTCTGCTATGTAGCAAAATTCTTACTCAGACTGAATGAATGCATATGTTTGACTGAGAAGTGCAGAAATATCTACACAACCCTTACGGCTGTTGGATGTGACACACTTTTATTGCATTAGGCTGCTGTTTTGTTTGCGCTATCGGTGCTACTTTGCCTCAGGTACTTTTTGAAGTCTATCTACTTTGACAAATATTTTCCATAGTCTTGCCTTTATTACTCTGAATTTCATATAATCACAAAGATCATATATTAATTTGCATCCAAAATATTGGGTGGTTATGACTAATGTAGTCTGATGTTCTTTTGAATCCTCCCTCAACTGGGCCTGTAGTTTGTCCAGCACATTTTCTCGGATAAACCTAATAAATGATTTTATGAGTTCATAGTTTATGGGAGATGCATGATTCACATGTAAATATTTGGGAATAAAATAACAATATATTCAAGAGGTATCCATCAGCATCTAAGTTTTTATATTTATATTAAGAAAATTAATGGTTTTAAAAATTCTATTCTATTAAATCATTCTATAACTATTTTGAGAAAAGTTACAAGAAAATGCCATAATAAAATAAACATCATTTTAACAAACTTCTAAAATGACATGTCAGGGAAACAAACAGAACACAAATGTGCATTCAAACGAATCAAAACAGACACATGGAAATAATCTAATTATTTTTATGCTAGAAACTATTTTTGTTGTTCTTTATAAAGCATAAGGATTTTAGAAGTGAGTCTAAATACATTTTTAGAAGGGAGAAAAGATGGGATACTAATCTATGTTCATTTTTAATATTATTATAATAAAAATCATGTAGGCTATTTTGAGCTAAAAGTGTGTGTAGCATTTAAGGAATCAAATATATGATGGTCAGAACAAAAGTGTTTGGATAGGGCATCGTTTTTTTATTTTATTTTTATCAATGTCATAACACAACGAGACATATTCATTCAAAGCAAAAATACAAAGTACATAAAGTAAAATAAATTAAAACAGTGCCAGAGGACAAGAACAAAATTATAAAAATAAAAGGACAAGGACATCATACAATGTTATAAGCTCTAATTGCCTTTTTACTTGTGCAATTACACAAAACAGAACAATAAAGCTTGAAATCATTTTTAAAGCAAGAAAAGTTAGGTTTGGAGTCAGACCATTTCATTTTATGAACGTGAAACATTCCCATTAATATGAATGATTGTATGAAGTATGCCTTATCTTTCTTAAAAGAGACTTATTTTACTTTGTTATTAATATAGAATTGAAAATCCACCCCCTTTATTTATTCTCCATCTAGGATGGGGTGATGGGAGGGAGAACAAGGTGAAAATGTTTGCTGTGTTTTAAATTATTGTTATTCATTGTGTAATCTGATGTGATATGTGAACTGAAAATCTAATAAATATATTGTTGAAAAAAAAAAAAAAAATATATATATATATATATATATATATATATATATATATATATATATATATATATATATATATATATATATATATATATATATATATATATGAGAGAGAGAGAGAGAGAATTTATCCACTGTTCACCAAGCTTTACGCCTAATTCACATCTCCAAACACAGAAGACCAGAAAAAGCTAGCTGTAGGATAAACAATAATATTAAGTATATTTCTAATGTAGTTATTTGAGACTCTACCTTATCTTGTAACATATATACTGACATATATGTATGTCAGTTACATATGTAACATATATAAACTGAGAGACTCAGGAGAAGCTTCTTCCTCCCTCTTTCCCAGACTCCTGAACTCAGTCACTTAACATCACGTGACTTCACTTCAGGATAAACATCGACATACTGACATTGCACTGCACTTTCTGTTCTCGTTGTTACTGTGTAACAACCTGTTATAAACCTGTTTGCACATTATACTTTGTACATTTCTGTTAACCACATATTTATAAGTCTACAGTTTACTCACTGCACAGTTTATTTCACTTATTTTATTCCACTTCTTTATTTATTTTTCTACTTGATTTAGTTATAATTTATATTATATATATATAATATAGCGGATATAGCTGAAATATTTTAGCTGATATATATTCTATTTCTATTATAATTTCCTCCTTGTGTTTTTAACTGTGAATTTGCACTGTCCATGGAGCGGACCTGTTTACATTTCACTGCCGGTTGTATATTCTGTATATAACTGTGTATGTGACAAATAAAACTCTTGAATCTTGAAATCTTGAATATATACATTAGGAAGTGCATTTCTATTCGTGACGTCATTCTCAGCTCTCAGCCTATAGATGGAGCTGTTACAGGTCTAGTAGGCGGACATGACATCATAACAACCGCGTTTGACTCTTCTTGGATCGAAGCGCGGTCTATTGGAATTTACTAGAAATATAATATTTCTCTCTCTTGCGTGCGAGGTAATATACTCAAGAACTAATGTGGCACGTTTAATATCCGTTTTAAATGAACATGAACCCGACTGAGCGTTTAGTTCTATTACAGAGCAAACTCAGTAATGTGCGGGCTACACAGTTAGCTGATAGTGGAGCTATCTGGCTAACATCTAAGCGGCAATATTAGAGAAAAATATATTTAGACGAATTAAAAAGTTGTGTTTAAGTATAGTCTGACAGTGGTTAGTTAAGCAGCGTGAAATACGTTGTTTTTCATTGATAACGTTCACTTGCACTTTAGGTAACGTTAGTGCTAGAAGTAACTGTTACCTCACTAGTTATGCTGAATGTTTTGAAATGTCATTGTATTATACGACTTACGTTTATTTCAGGTTTGGTGTTGATCTGTGGAGTTTCCATGGCTGCACCTGCCCTGCAACAGCCCAGTTATCTTCTGGTTAGTACTATATATCTATAGTACAACACACACACACACATACATCCATCCATCCATCCATCCATCCATCCATCCATCCATCCATCCATCCATCCATCCATCCATCCATCCATCCATCCATCTAAATCCCTTGTGTCTTGATGTCTTCAGGTCAATTTAAAGGCAGACTGGACCAATAAACCTCTTCATCAAAGATGTCATGAGTTGAGCAAAATTATAGACGATTACCCTGCAAAGGTACAGTTTTCTGATTTAATACATATGACAATGTTGAAATGCCCCTTTTTATTTGTACATTTATTATTAATGCTATTATTTACAGTATTGTGTTACACTTTTATAGTTTAACATGGCGAATCCGTTGCTTGTTTATAAAGTCTTTTTAAACCGAACCCAGGCAGTTTTTTTTCTTTCTCGATTCATCTAAGAAATCCATTAAGGCTGCTGCGCAGTTGCCCATGTATTTGAGATTAAACGGCGTGTCATCTGCTTGGCACATGGCACTGGACCAGCTGCTGTCCTGCTGGCGCCACTTTACCCTCACCCTGACTGAACTCCGTGCTGTCTGTCTGAATGAATGATGTTTGTTTAGTGCTGAACTCTGTGACCCCCTTTCTCAGATTCATTTGAGTGTTTGTGGGCCGCACATGCTTGTACTTTCGCTTCATTTGTTGGCTTTTCTAAGGCTCATGTTTATTTGGATTATTTAAAGGTTGGCTTGCGTGCACCCCTGCTCTTTGTATCAAGAAAGTCATGTCTTCATTGTGTTTATATGACAAATGTTTCATTAGGAGCTGCATGCGGTCTTTCCCTGGTTGGTGGAGAGTGTGTTCGGTAGCCAGGATGGAATCCTTACTGGCTGGAATCTTCGGTTTCTGCAGGCTCGATCAACAGAGTACAGCATCGCCATGGACTTCCTGGACCCAAGGTTTTTTTATTTTTTTTTATTATTATTTATGTTGTTCTGTTTGTGTTTGTATGTATGAATGCTATTACGACAGTTTTTGTGGTACAAATCTGATATATACTACTGTTTAAAAGGTTTTTTTTGTTTGTTCTGTTGTTGTTTTGGAAAGAAATGAAATATTCAGCAAAATATGAAGAAATTAAATATTTAGCAAGGATGCATTAAATTGATCAAAATTACACCAGAGACATTTATAATGTTACAAAAGATTTCTATTTCAAATAAATGCTTTCTTTTTATCAATGAATCCTGAAACAAGGATTTTGCTGTTTCCAAAAAAATAAGTAGCTCAACATTAATTATATATCATAATAATTAGAAATGTTACTTGAGCACCATATCAGCATATTAGAATGATTTCTGAAGGATCATGTGACACTGAAGACTGGAGTAATGATGCTGAAAATCCAGCTGTCATCCCAGGATTAAAATGTGTTTTTAAAATATATTAAAATAAAAAGTTATTTAAATTGTATGATCAATTAAATGTCTGCAAGACTTCTGTCAAAAATATAAAAAAATCTTACTGACCACAAACTTTTGAACAGTAGTGTACATATAGTCAAATGAGCTCTGTTCTAATCAAATTTTAAATATTTATTCAGCAGTGGTCCTATGATGAAATTGGTGTACAAACTACAAGCTGAGGAATACAAGTATGAGTTTCCAGTCAGTTATCTGCCGGTAAGTGTGCTCTACACTCAAATGTGTTTTATGTTTTAAGGAATTATGTCCATTAATTGTGTTTATGTTCAGAGGTATTCATTTAGGTTTTGGTGCATCATCCCCTGATTAAGGGGATTAAGTATAAAATGATTTTATTTTCACATCTTTTTTTTAAACGATGTGTGCATTTATTTGTTGTTTGCACAGGGCCCTGTAAAGTCGTCCATTCAGGCAGGGGTTCTGCCGGATTGCCCTCTGTTTCACAATAAAATTCAATTCCCCATGTCAGGCCTTCTATTGCTCAGTATGTCTTGGCTCTTTTCACCCTCACTTTTGTGTTTTACAATAAAATGTATTATCTAACTGTTACATGGCTGTTTCATCACTATCTTTTTCTCACATAAGTGTCTGTTGTTAATCTTTCACAGATCCTTTTGAATATTATATGTTCAACTTTGCCTCCAGTCTCATTGCACCAAAGGTAAAAGCTGCAGTTGTTTTTCAAGAATAAATATTAGTGTTACAGGATTTTATTGGCTGTATGTTGAAATGTTGTTTAATAATCTTTACAGAACTACCCTCCAGGGCAGCATGGGAGTTGCTCAGACAGTGCATACTTTGTGCTTGTCGACACCTACCTCAAGTACTTCCTTCCTACAGAGGGCAATGTGCCTCCATCACCTTTCTCAGACACCAGGGGCACTGCGGCCTCTCCTGCTCCGAGGTATCATGATGTCATTTAAACGTTTTCTCAGCAAATGAACTCCAATTTTATAAGCTTTTATATGCTTCCTCTCCCAGGTGTCCCAACGTGCCTTATGTTGGATACGGTGGTTACAGCACCAGTCTGTTGAAGCGTCATATTACCCATCAACCCTCAGTCAATGCTGACCCTGCCGCTCAAGAGATCTGGAGGTCAGAGACGCTGCTGCAGGTAGGAAAACAAGTTCTTAATTTTCATGCACAATTTTTCTTCACATTTTGGCATAAACTTCATGGTTGTTTGTTTCTAAAGGTGTTTGTGGAAATGTGGCTCCATCACTATTCTCTGGAGATGTACCAGAAGCTGCAGTCTCCTCAGGTGAAGGTAAGAACAAGATACAGGCCCTTAAACCGACACTCCCTTCTTCCTCTGCGCACGGCTGGCTGGCTGAACACCACCACCCTCCAACCCTTCACCCCTGCACTGCATAGGGACTGCTGCACGGCACCCACCATGATTTATGCACTTCCTCTCCCTCTGTGAACGACACGTGCGCTGTTTACAGATATATCCTATATTTTTGTAAGCATTTTTAAGGGGGTAAATGTGGGTTATACCATATAACACTGATATGGGCTAAAAACCATAAAACTCCCTTTTGTGGTTTTGTCTTTAAAGCTGGTACTTTAAGGCTAAATATGTTATTGCTAGTGCTGTTACACAATTTTAAAATTCACATTAAGCTTTCTTTTGATTAAATCAAAATTAAATAACTATTATTCATTTTTTTATAATTTAGCATATAAAATACTTTAAATTATCCAAGTCAGAGTTTGCAGCTTATTCTATTCTTTAAAACCATCTTTTGCTATTTTCTTGTGTAAAACATGAGTATGAAGGGTATATATTAGATTAACTGCAATCAGATTGTAGTATAATATGTAATATATACACTTCTGAATATGTAATATACACTTCTGCCTCCCATCTAAAAGTAATTCATGAAAAATCAATGCTTTCCGTGTGTGTGTGTGCGTGCGTGTGTGTATAAATATAAATTACATATTACTATTTGATTTTTTTTTTTGTTTGTCTCTTTAATTGATGATCATATGGGAGTTTTATTAACGGCTTCATTTCAGATCAAGCAGCTGATTTTAAATGTTAGCTGAACAATTATCTCTTTTGTAGTTGGCTTTGGGTGCATCCTCTTGATCCAGCGTGAATGCGTTTTAAGCATATTGCTGATGTATTTGATGTGATTTTGGTCATCTTGTATAGCTCTCTGGAAGTTTACTGAGGCCCCCTAGTGGTTTCTTGCCCCTGTAGTAGAACATGAATTTCCCTTGAATTTTTTTATTTCCTCAATGACTTGTTAAAATCAACCCAAAGTCATATGACTGCTGGAAATAGATGGGGATAAAAGAGAAATACAGCTTTTTAATTCATATTTACTCTGTTCTCTGCCGTTTGATCATTTGGGCAGAATAAGCACGGTACACATTTGGCATGTGATTTGAAGTAGTGGAGTTATTGCTTCATGTTTGAGTCTGCATGATGCAGCCCGCTGGCTACTTGATACGTCTTCCGTCTTTGTTCTTTGGCTGTGGGATGTATGTAATCTTTTGTTGTCTCTGGCTTCTGAGTCTATTTTCCTGTCCGTGCGTTATTTACAGTCAGTATATCAGTGCAAGTCTCCCTCCAGTCAGCCCAGAGCATATTGAGTTTGGCATCATTTTTTCTTTTGTGCTGGAAATTATTAACTGGAAGTCACCAGTTTACTGAAAATGAATGGAATAGGTCACCCAAAAATACAAATTCAATCATTATTTATTCATCCTCATGTTGTTCCGAACCTGTATGCTGTTATTTAATTATTTTTATGCAACACTAAAAGTTTTATAACAATGTAATATAACAATTTTCATATACTACTGTTCAAAACTAACAGATTGATGGAAAAAAGTTTCTTATTCTAACCAAGGCTGCATTATATGATCAAAAGTACAGAAAAAAAAAAAAAAATATATATATATATATATATATATATATATATATATATATATATATATATATATATATATATATATATATATATATATATATATATATTATAATTTAAAATAATTTTTCTATTTTAATGTATTTTATTTTGATGGCATTACTGAATTTTCAGCAGTCATTCATTATTACAGTCTTCAGTGTCACACGATCTATCAGAAATTATTTGAATATGCTGATTTAAATATTTAAACCGTAGTCTGTGTGTATATTTGTGTAACTATGAACACACTGCATAAGCAAATCTGTGATCTAAGATTTTTTTTTTTTTTTAAATAACAGTATATGGACTAGGAATGACAATAATAAACTGACAGAATTTCCATTTAATTGGAGGTGAACTGTTAAACTCCAAACTCTGTTTGCATGGCCTGATTTTATTTAATTATTTGTCTGAAAAAGAGTAAATTGGTGACTTTTTACTGGTATATTTCATGGTGAAAACTTTGAAGATGCAGTGTCTCCTTTTCTGCTCTCATAAGCTCCATTCGGTTTTATTTGGAATTATAGCGATTAGACAAAACTGCAAAGCTGAAGGCAATATAACACTTCATCAAACAGACTCTTCTCTTGAGAATCAAGGCCTACATTACAAATAATGTTCCTTGGTTGCCTTGACTACAGTACAGTTGCAGGCTTCCTGAGGCAAACAATTCTACAATTTAGTTTATACTCTAGTTAGCATAATTCCTAAACTTGTTTTGCCTTTTTGAAAATATTAGTCACAGAAAAGCACATTCTCTGTCATTTTCTTTGAGTATATCCTCTGGCCATGTTTCATCATACACAATACACATAGTTAGAGAATCAAAGTGGCCATTTTAAATGTTACTCAGCCTTACACTAGAGATTTGCCCTGGCACGAAAAGGACAACTGCATCATCTTCATGTTCATTGCATTTGTGTCTTCTGTGGTCAATATCGATTTGTCTCTTTCTTTCCTTTTGTACACCCCCATTTCGGTCCTGACTATGTCCAACTATTTTTCTTGGATTGCACTCTATCCTTTTTCCTTTCTATTCTCATGTTCACTGCCCTGCTCCTCTCCCCTTTTTCTTCTTTTCCTCCCCCCCACTGTGTTCCTCTCCCCCACCCTCCCCTCCACCCGTTTGTGATGAGTCCTTCAGCTGGCGTTGTTGCAGTACCGCCTCAGTATGTCCAGCATGCTGTGCCAACCCCCCGCCCCACCAGGCTCTGGGACCCTCCACACATACCAAGTACTTTTACCTTTTCATTCAGTTCCACGGGCTTCCTGGAGGTAACCTAAGATTAGATAGGAGTTAGACAAGGGGTTGGTTTTAACACCTAATGTTTAGGTTGGGAGATTTGGTCTGATTATAATGTGTGATTGAATTAATGTGACTAACTTGTCTTGTGATCTCTTAAATAATCAGAAGATATTGTGACATTGAGAGCTTGTAAATGTGAGAAACTTTGTGTTGGTAAAAGCATGTCTATTTATGTGGTGATATTTAACACATTTTATGTGATCTGTTCTTTATTTATTTGGTGTAATTTTCTCTTATTTGGCGTGGTTGTTCAACTGTGCAAACACTACACAGAATATCCAGACCAAATTGCCCAAACATCTTTTGTTTTCTAAAGTACCTTGTTTCAACTGTATGTGTGAAGCTGCCGGTACGATGGTTTCACTCTGGATGAAATATGCGTTTACACTTGCTATTGACATTTGTCTCGGATGATCTGACCACAAGTGGACAAATGAGACTGATCACGTTTACACCCGTTAGTAACAAATGTTTCGATTCCATTTACTGTGACCACTTGTGATTTGATTTAGGAAGGTCTCAATTTGGCGAGATTATCGCGGTTATCTTAAAGAGTACATAAAAAATAAAAAAAAAACATTTTTTATTTAAGTAAAAAAAGGAAAAATATTTAACACATTTAGAGCAGAATGTTAATTGTTCTGGTCGAATGTAAGCATAAGACGGTCATAATTTTTTTTTCAGTATTTCCAAAAACTATTTTGTGTCTGATTATTAACTTCTCATTAATGACAGAATGTGCAAACATGTTTCGCATGTTAACATATTATTACTATACTTTCAATTTATTTATTTTTAAATTTGAAATTTCTAATTCTACATGAACTATAGCAAAACCAGTGTGATGCAAGGAAAAATAAAATTTATCAATATTCTTGAATACTTTTTTTTTTTTTTTTTTTTTATGAAATTGAGAACAAATGAATGAATTTAATTGAATTCCTTAAATGAACTTGTCATTAAAAAAAAAAGTCTGACTTGTGTTTGGATGATGTCTTAGGAGCCCTTTACGCCTACGGAGGAGCACGTCCTTGTTGTCCGTCTCCTAGTCAAGCATCTGCATGCTTTCTCCAGCAGCCTGAAACCGGAGTCGATTTCCTCCTCGCCCTCTGCCCACTCCCACAGCAGTCCTCTGGAGGAGCTCAAGCGGTGGGTTTTTACAGCCTGCTAGCATCTGTCAACTTGTCCTGAGGATCAGGCTAGAACTAAAACATCTGTAAATCTAAGGTGGCATGTCGTAAAGATTCACCCGATCAGGTGCCGGGGACTTGATTGAACTGTCTTCTGTTTTACTGCTCTGTCAATAAGCCTCCACTCTCTGTCTCCCACAGTGTAGTGGTGCAAAGGTTTGTCCAGCAAAAGCTGTATGTCTTTCTACAACACTGCTTTGGTCATTGGCCTTTGGATGCGTCATTCAGAGCGGTAAATGTCCTTGAATGCTCACTGACATTTGGAGCCTACTTTATACTTTGGCAATAAACCATATGTGCTGTTCAAAACATAGTAAGGGTTGTGATGCTAAAGAAATGCATTAAATTTAATGCAATGTTTATTTTGTTGTTTTAGGTACTAGAGACGTGGCTTAGTTACATCCAGCCCTGGAGATACACTGGAGAAAAAAACAACACGCAAGCAGATGGCCAGAACAAAACTGTTCCTGATAAATGGTATTTTATATATTGGATGCTTGCACTACCGTTCAAACTGCGTGTATGTGTGTATATGTGTATACTGTGACCACTTGTGATTGTGTGTGTGTGTGTATATATATATAATATATTTTTTATATATATATATATATATATATATATATATATATATATATATATATATATATATATATATATATATATATATATATATATATATATATATATATATATAAAAATTAAATGTGGGCTGTCAATTTAACTTGTTAATTAAATTATTAACGCACTTGCCCAGCCCCAGACCTACTTCGGTCATCTAACTTTTCATACAGTTGATTGATGAAGACTATGATGCAGGGCAACAACTTGCTGTGTGATGCTTTTTACTCGGGACACGTTTGTTGTGGTCCACGTCAGAGCGCAATTGTTCCCGCCGGTGCTATGCGCGAATACACTGCAGGCTCACTCTTGCTCGTATCCAATTAATCGACACATCGTGTAATTCATTCGATTAAAATTTTATCGCTTGACAGCACTAAGAAATTAATACTTTTATTTATCGAGTGCGTTAAATTGATCAAAAGTGACAGTAAAGACATTTATGATGTTACAAAAATTTGTCATGTTCTTTTGAACTCAATTCATGAAAAAATCCTAAAAAGAATGTATCATGGTTTACACAAAAATATTAAGTAGCATTGTTTTTAACTGTGATTTATAAAAAAAATAATGAACACTTAATCAGTATTTTAAATTGATTTCTGAAATTGTGACCCTGAAGAAATTTTTATTTTGTAATAATATTCAATAAAATGAACGTTAACTCTAGGTTGATCAAATAAATGCAGCTTTTGGTGAGCATTGGAGTCTTCAAAAACTTGTTAATGGTAGTGTGCATTACATGTTTCACAGTGAGCATTTGATGTAATTTGACAGTTTGTGACCTTCAGATCAGTGTGTACCAAAAAAGATTTTTGGTCTTGTCATTTACAGGGCGTCATTTGTCCAGGAGAATCTGCTCATGTACACAAAGCTTTTCCAGGGCTTCTTGAATCGAGCTATGCGCACAGACTTGGTCAATGCCAAAAACGCCCTGATGATCTTTAGGGTCGCCAAAGTCTTTGTTCAACCAAACCTGTCAGAGATGATCCAGAAAGGTATTTTATAAATATAAATGAATGTATGATATAAAAGAATCATATTCTTTTATGTTGTAAACTTATAGAACACCCCATTGATTTTTATTATGATATGATATTGTTTGTATCTCCAGGTGAGCAGCTGTTCTTGGAGCCGGAGCATGCCATTCTCCAACGACAGAACCGTGTCTTCCTGACACCTTCACATGGTGGCAGCTTCCTTTCTTCCCGCCAGCCAATGGGGACGGACAGTGTCTTCAAGGTCAAAAGTCATGTTTATAGCCTGGAAGGGCAGGACTGCCAGTACAACCTGATGTTTGGTCCGGATCTACGGAAAACTGTAAGCTGACAATTAATGCTAGATGTGCTAAAAAGAGTTAGTGTTTCTTGCGAAATCAGTGTTTAATGTATGCAGTAAGCAGTCAGGTTTTTATGCATGGTGTTACCACAGAAAGGAATATTATAGACCATGATTCCTTTTGTCAATTCCAGGTGTTAAAGCTCATCCAGATTATTGCCCAAGCCCGACAGACTGCTAAACGGATATCGGATCATTCTACAGAAATGGCTGCAAACAACTCTTTTCTCTCGTGGTTTGGCGTGGGCTCCTTGGATCACAACAACACCTTTAGCGGAGGAGAGATGGACGATTTGGGAGAGGGTGTAAAGAAAACTCACGAGTTCCTGGACAAAGCCCTAGACTATCTCTGTCAAATATTTCGAGTCAGTCTATTCCTCTTATTTTGGATGCATGTCAAAAGTTTAGGGTCTGTATTTTTTTATTTTTGAAGTGCTTACAAAGGCTATTTATTTGATTTAAAAATACAGTATATACTGTGAAATATTATTACAATTTAAAATAACTTTAATATATTTTAATGTAATTTATTCCTGTGATGGCAAAGCCGAGTTTTCAGCATTTCAGGATTTGCTACTCCACAAACATTTCTTATTAATGTTGTGCTGCTAAATATTTTTGTGAGGGGAAAAATAAGGTTCTTTGAACAAAGTTGAAAAGAGTGCATTTATTTGAAATAGAAATCTTTTGTAACATTAATGTCTTTACTGTCACTTTTAAATACGTTGCGTCCTTGCTGAATAAAAGTATTAATCTCTTTCGGGTGAAGAAAAATCTTACAGACCACAAACTTTTGAACAGCAGTGCATATATTTAAAGTACGTAGTTGATTACATAAAATGAAAGGTGAACAAGTTAATTTTGGTTCTTTTGTACAGTTAAATGCCGGGCAGCTGTCTCAGTTGATTGTCAATGTGGCATCTGTAGACAATGAAGGAGCATCTAAACAACTGCCAGACTGCGTCCCAAGTGAGAATGGCCTTGTGTTAACAGACCTCGGCAGGTTGCAGGTGAGTTTTAGAATGGTGATGATCATCATCAGCATTTGTTTTGCAAATCATAATGATTTTCTACATGGATAATTTCTTTTTTTACAGATCATCAATGGTCTTCGTCGATTTGAAATCGAATATCAAGGAGACCCAGACCTTCAGCCTATCAGGAGCTACGAAAATGCTTTTTTGGTTCGACTGATGTTCCAGATCTCGACCTTTATTAATGCAAGAGTAAGAATATTGCTTTAGCTTGCGAAATGAAACCTTTATTATGGTCTTTCATTTGCATTTAATTTCAGTCAAATGTGTCCATATTGTTTGTGTTCTGTAGTTGGGAGACCACATGGAAGCACTGTGTTCTCGACAGGACCTCCTGGGCAGACTAGGACGACACTACCTGAGCAGTTCCTCGGTTGTGGCAGAGCAACGGCGGAAGAGTCCGGTGACGCGGCAGATGAGGGAACGTCCTCAGCGAGTCCGTCTCAGCCTGCGGGTTCTGGCCAGCTATCGCACCCTCCTCATCCTCCTCCTGCTCTACATGCTGTTTGCACTACTATCATTCGGTGTTCTCTCCAGCATTGGACTCATTCTCCTCATCAGCTTTCTGTATGAGCTCCTCTTGAATTTCCTTAATGAAAAACTAAAGACTCAGTAGATGGAGATTCATTATGCCTTTTTTTTATTCTTTTAATATCGATACAAAACTTCAAGCAAAGGTGCATGAAGGGTTTTTTTATATACAGTATTTGCACTGAAAGTGTATTGGTATGTTTAATCACAAAACGTGAACCAGGAATGTTGTATTCAATGCTTTTTTTTTTTTTTTTAAACACTATGAAATGTGGTTAATCCAGTTTTTCAGTCATTGAGTTCATTTGTAATGGTGTTTTGCCAATGTCAGAACAATCAAACATTTGCGCTTAACTGGCTGCATTTCATTAAACATAATAAGTGTCTTATTAGTGTACTGGATTTTCATTGCTGTAGAAACATGGATATGCATCAGATCGCCACGTAGTTTCACACCAAGAAGTAATGCGATGACTTTGTTAAATCTGTTATTTCCCAGTTGTATTGGAGGAAGTAGTGCTGTAACCATAGCAGCCACTTCAAGATTAAAAGTTCCAGTGCGAGAGGAGTACAGGTTTTGAAAGCATCAACCCTCTGCGCAAATGCCATCTGTGACTACATGTATTGGCAGGTTTATTGTGTGGGACATGATTTATGTCGCGACGTGGCAGTGAAACGTCATCCGCCTGATTAGACGCATGTAACGTAAAGGTCTTTGCAGGACTCTAACTTGTTTCACAGCGAAATGGATACGCGAGTCGACTCGCTGCGGAGGAATATTGACTTCTTACAAAAGCAGCACAGAGAAACTCTGGAGAAATTACATGGTGAAATAGATAGTTTAAAACGACAGAATAAAGGTAAGTTTGTTACATTTCCTTCTGTATATTACAGGAATAATGTTATGGCCATTTCATAAACAATGCATTGATGTATGACACCTACTTGTCCGCACACATACAACAAAATGTAACCTTTTTATTTTAACTGACGTACTTGACTGAAAATGTCACTATAGTGTTGCTATAATCTGTCTGCTTGCCTGTGGGTTGTTTAAGGTATAGTTAAACCAATTCTGTCGTAATTTACTCACAAAACCTGGATGATTTTCGTGTGAAATACAAATATGTCAGCTGGAATGACGGCATCAGTTACCGTTCACTTTTACTGTAAGGAAAGTTGCAATGACAGTGAGTGGAGACTCGTCTTTTTTTCCTCTGTGGAAGAAAGCCATGCAGGTTTAGGACAACACGAGGCGAGTAAATGATGACAGAATTCATATTCAGGTAAAGTGCATCTTTATGGAGGACGGGCACCTTCTTTCAGGGCCAGGGGTATCAGAGGTAATACTTTAGTACAGGTTGCCTAGTGACGTCGAGCTGCTGAAAGAAGAAAATGAAAGAGTGGCGTTTGTGACCGCTGTGGGTGGCAGAGGATCAGTTTACACTGACAAGCGTTTTGGTGTTTTGTTTCTGACTGTCAAAAGATTTGTTTGAATCGATCAAATGTAAAGGTATTTTGCTAACACCAAACGGGTGTGAGAAATGCATTTTTTGCTGATGGTAAGGAAGACCGGGACTAGTTGTCACGGTCTCAGATATTTGAGTCAAATGTTGTATAAATGCAACTTTGTATTTTTGTTTTTGCTCTCGAATTAACAATGAAACAACTATGGAGTGTTTTTCATTAATGTCAGGTTTGGACAAGTTGTGGTTTTGTCAGTTGTAATTTTATAGCCTAATGTTCATTATTGTTTTATGTTTGGTAAAACCATAGCTATTAAAAAAAGACTACAATTAACATTCGATTCACATCACATTCAATTGAGTTCACATCCGATTCACATTCGATTCACATTAATTCCATTCATATTCGATTTAATTCACATCCGATTTGCATTCAATTTAATTCACTTCACATTCAATTTAATTCATAAATCAATTCACATTTGATTCGATTCACTTTCAATTCATATTAAATTAAACAAATTTGATTTGATTTTGATTTTCCATTTCACAAATTTTTTTACTGTTTATTTTTGTGAAATGCCACTAAATTACACCATAAGGCTATAGATGGATAGACAGACAGACAGACAGACAGACAGACAGACAGACAGACAGACAGACAGACAGACAGATAGATAGATAGATAGATAGATAGATAGATAGATAGATAGATAGATAGATAGATATTGGTGTTAAAAATAAAACGTATTCTCAAATCAGCATCAATGAACATCAGATATCCATTGTAACAACTTTTCCCATATAATGGGGCATGTTGTCACAAAAGGATGTGTTAACATTATGCCCTTTTCCTGGGCAAAAATGTTCAATAACTTTTTGGTTATCACGATTTCAAGGACTTTCAAAAATGAACCTATTCTGTGGAATTAAAAGGTGTGACACCTAGGCCTAGTTTCCCTACACAAATCATACATGCATTAAATTGGACATATTAAGCACTATTCGCATTCTGTATTTTTGTCTAATTATGTGGCTACAGATTTGCAGTATAAGCTGATAATGGAGCCTCCAAAGTTGAGCAGTAAAGGTTAAGTGACACTTCTGTTCTCTCTTCTTCTGTTCATCAAAACCTTATGACAAATATATTGTTACAAGTTTACTGAAACTTACTGCACAAATGGATGACATGACAGGATCCAGCTGTATTCAGAGGCATCATGCAGAAAGTAACAAATTCCAGAAAGATAGAAAGAACTATCTGGAGCAAACTCTGGACATCTGGTCTTCACAAAGCACAGAGATCAGGTGCTCGCAAAGATTATCAATATTTATTTATTTGATATAATAATGATTATAAATATGTAATAAAGGGATACATATATTAGTAACATTCTTCTAATATCTACAGCAGGTCTTTAAAATATAGAGAAACTAGATCAAATTCTTCAGGGACCCTCACAGCAGACAGAATAGAAGGTCCTTCAGAAGCCAAAGCAGGGTTCATCACTTCTCTTCAGCCTCTAATGATCCAGTGTAGTCCATCTCAGGCCCCTCGACCTCCCACCCTACAGGAATGTGAGGTCATCATACGCCAACTGTACAGCGCTAATAGCCTGCAATCCCAGGAGGTGAGATCATATATTTCTCAATCTAGCTCAATATACAAGAATGATTATATAATGCATTTTAATGTCTCCTTTCAGATCCTACGTGTAAAGGCTGTTCTCAGAGACATTGTGTTCAACAAGAAAATCACTGCAGAGAATTACATTTTGACCAAGGCTTATCTTGCTGATGGTAAAAGGTAATTTCTTTATCACATTTCATATAATGGAAATAGCTGTTAATCGTCTTGAAAATATAAAAATATAGGTCCAACTTTATATTAGCTGTCTTTAACTGTACTTACAGAAAAGTTAGGTGCAATATACTTACTGTGTTCATGTATTGCAAAACCTTTGCTGCTATGTATGCATGTGTAATATATACGCACATATTTAATGTGGTTACACTTTATTTTAAGGTTCATTGTTACAGTGTAATTATATATTTAAGTACAAAGTAATATTTAGTAATTACATGTACTTACCGTAGGGTTAGGGTAGGATTAGTTGCATGTAATTATAATTTACTGTTATTACTATGGTAAGTACATGTAACATATGTAACCAGGACACTGTACAATAAAGGGCTACCTTTCATTTTTCCCAACTATTACTATTCCCATTATTTTCCAGTAATAATTAAGCAATATTATAAATGAGAATAAAATGTGTAATTTTGTATGATTTTCTTAAAATTAAATTACATTACAATTACACAAATAAAACCATTATGTAAATATTTTTCAATGTATATCTTACATTATGGTAAAAAGTTATGACAATGATTTTTCATATACATTATGGAGCAAAAATATGACTTTTTTTACTGATACCTCCAGATGACCTTTAACCATTTACCTTTTTTTTTTCTTTTCTTTTTTTTTTTTTGGCAGAGCTGAAGATTCAGAGACATTTCCTCAGCTTTCTTTCCAAACACTGCCTAGAGGACTGTAAGTCACTGCTTGTAAATTTCTGATATATATTTTGTTTCTAACCTGCCTGCCAAGAACAAGTTTTTGCAGATATCAACCTCTGCTCTGTTACTATCTGAACAGACCTGTGTCTCAGGCTAGTAAAGCAGAGAAAGTGATCCTCCCTGCCCTCAAACAGACCCTCAACAACAACATAGCAGACAGACAGAGGAGAACTCAGGCTGTGCAGAGACGTCGTCTACAGAGGACAATGCGCTGAAGGACCAGTCATGTGGTTATATAACTACATGTATTTGAGTTCAGATTGAAACAGCAGTTTAAATGACTTTATTGATCAAGCAATGCACAAACAGTTAAGGCTTTAGTGTACTGGAATAAAGAAAACAGATGATTATTCATGTAAATAAAAAAGACAGAAAGTATTAATATATTGCCATCATTCCATAGAGGTGCAAGGATTATACTGGGCTGCTAGTGCTGATGGGAAAACATCTAAGCAGCTGAAAGGCAAGCCTGTCTTACGCTTTGAGCCCAGGTGTTCAGCAGTGCCGTCACCGAGTGCTTGTCAGGAAGCTGAAGGAGTTTAGAGGTCATGTTCTTATGCACAGTCTGCAAGAAGGGGTTGGCCTCTAAAAAAAACAGAGAAGGTAAGGAAGTGTTCAGTTCATACGTTTTAAATTTTCATTTAAACTGGATGCTTAAGAGGGTTTGCATTTTAGAAGGCAGCCAAAGATAGCATGTTGACAGTTAATGCACAAAGACTCACCATACTGCTGACCGTCATCTTCCCAGTGGGGGCTCTGATCGGGATAGTCAGCTGGAATGCTCAACTGAAGAGGGGGAACACTGGGAAGATTTTTATCATCTAGACAGAGATAGTGCCAGGAGTGAATTAGTGTTGTCATGGGTACCGACTCCGGTACTGACATTTTAAAAATGTGACAATACCAGCATTTTGAGCACTGTTTAACGGATTCTCAAAGACCTCTGATTGGCCATTGTGTTCACATGCTTAACATATGTCTGTGATTGGTTAAAAATGATCAACGCTTCAAAAACATATTGTAAATAGACATCTTTGACACTCTTTACTGAGCACTTACACAGATACAGCAGATCCGTCTACCAACGGATATATTAGATCATTGTAGCCAATCACAGACATATACGTTGAGAGTGTTGTCATAGGTATAACACTAGAGTGAATGGTTACATGTACAGGACGCATATAGTGGGCACAAGTTTTTAACTGACCTAGTTTACATATGAGATGCACCGTTCCATTGTTGCTGCAAAAGGACGGGTCCAGATTGACCAGGAATTTGGAATTAAGCCGAGCCACCTCCCCTTGAAGTATGTTTGGGATGGTCTGGCGCTCGTCATCTTCAAGCCTCCGTTTACGGGAAGGAATTGAGGGGCCCTGTAATGAAGGAATATATTTTGTAAAATGTACATTTATGAGTTAAAGCTGGGAGATATAAACCATACAATGGTTTAGTTGTTTTTAATGCAAAACTATAGCTATTGTGAAGCTGATTTTTATGCAATACTTAGTCATTTGTTACAATCATCTTTTGGTTTGCAGCAAGTAAAAAAAAATGTGTATTTTGTTTTTATTTTTTAAATCCATCTTAATGAGATTATATTATACACACATGACTACGTGGTAATATACTTTGTTATAAAAATGATTTCTATTGTGATAAAATGTATAACTTTTTTTTTAATATAATTTCTTGAGCATTAAATCAGCATATTAGAATGATCTCTGAAGGATCATGTGACACTGAAGACTGAAATAATGATGCTGAAAATTCAGCTTTGCCATCACACAAATAAATTACATTTTAAAACGTATTCATATTATATATATATATATATATATATATATATATATATATATATATATATATATATATATATATATATATATATATATATTTTTTTTTTTTTTTTTTTAATTGTAACAATATTACTATATATATATATATATATATATTTTTTTTTTTATTGTAACAATATTACAATATATATATATATATATATATATATATATATTTATTTATTTATTTATTTTATTTTTTTATTGTAACAATATATTTCAAAATATTACCATTTACTGTATTTTTGATCAAATAAATGCAGCCCTGAAATGAAAAAACATATATATATTTTAGCTGTTGATCTTACGTGATTGGGGGTCCATGAATTGCTGTCATAGCAGGAGCAAACGTGCGGTAAAGTGAATGGTTGAAAACCGGGGAGCGGATGTTGGCCAAGACGGCATCCAGCAGCGGCTGGCACAGGTACTGCTTTTTGGTACAGGGCACTGGAGGAGGGGGAGGAGTCGGCTGGAAACAAAAGTCAAGACATCACTGTAGAAATCCGTTACTGCTTTTAAATGAACATCACAACTTAACTTTGACTTCCTATCTTGAAAACGTTACTCACCACTGCCATGTCATTCTTTAGTTTCTCCAATGCTATTTCACACTTCTGTAGTGTTTTAAGTGGACACCTAGTGGAAGACAGTAATAATGCAACCTTAAATCACAAGCCAAAAATCAGCGCTAGAGACAGTGTTCAGTGCCTGCTTTCTTACCTTGTGTTTGGGTCAGTCAAAATGTTAAGCAAACTTTTCATTTTGCTCAAATCCTTCTTCCTGTCTGTAAAGAATAAACATAAAACATAAGCACTAAAATCAAGGGGGAAATAAATCAGCACCAAAAGAGAAAAAGTCTCCAATACCTTCATTTTTGTCTATTTTGTTAATCATCCTGCGTAGCGGCTCAATATATTTTGACAGCTGCTTCAGTTTATCCATGTAAAGCTGGTCCTCAGACTGTGAGGCCCCAGCTGGACTCATCACAGAGTTTGGATTGCCTATAATCCAGAGAAATAGGTTTGCACCGAAATTAAATTCTGGCTACCACTGAGAAGCAAATAATTATTTTCATGGTATGGCTAATAACCATTAACTGACTGAAAATATCTAATTAAATTAAAAATAAAACAAAAATAAAGTCATTTGATAGTTACAAATAAATGTAGGAATCCAAAGATTATAAATCTTTTGTACTAAAAATGCATATTCATTTTGTTATTGAATTATTCCAACAAAAAAAAAAAAATAAGAAAATTGAGATGTATACATCTGAAAGCTGAATAAATAAGCTTGATGTATGGTTTGTCGAAGGGTGCAAAAAAATATAAATAGAGAAAATCGCCTTTAAAAGTTGTCCAAATTAAGTCTTTAGTAATGCATATTACTAATAATAATAATAATAATACATTTTTGATATATTTACAGTAGGAAATTACAAAATATCTCCATGGAACATGATCTTTAATTAATATCCTAATAATTTGTGGCATTAAATAAAAATCGATCATTTTGACCCATATAAAGTTGGCTATTGCCACAAATATAGCCATGCAATTTATGACTGGTTTTGTGGTCCAAGGTCACACACACACACACACACACACACACACACACACACACACACACACACACACACACACACACATACATACACATACATATATATATATAAAAAACAAGAAATCTTCTCTGTACCTGGTGTATTCAGGGGTCCAGGTGAAGGTACCTGGAGTGGGTAACTCTGTGGAGTACGTGAAGAGGCAGGACTGTGGGATGGCTGGGGAGAGGGACTGGGTTGGAAACCTCCTGGAGATGGGGTCGGACCAGAGCTAGAGGCAAAAAAGGTTAACCTTCTGCAGGTTTATACATATTGGAGAAAAATGTAACTATTTTACTATACCTGACAGAGTTGGGCTGAGAGGAAGGAGGCTGGGGGGATGGCTGAGGCTGCGGGGGAGGTGGCATCGACTGGGGCGTCTGCACCTGAACTGGGGAGGGTGATGACATCATTTGCTGACCCTTTGAAGAAATTAGGAAAAAGGGAAAATGAAAATGGGTTCAAAGTAAATCGACGAGTGGAGGAGAGCGGGCACAGCACTGGTGAAGCCAAGTAACCTAGAGATAACAGAAATACAGTCAAGATCAGCTCGCTTTGACTATAAAGCACCAGTAGATGGCGCTGTTTAACCAGTAGATGTTTGCTTCTTATTAGCTTCCTCACTAACAATATCCAGTCCACTTACCTGTGCCACACACGTTTTCATTTCAGTTTCACTTGGCTAAGTGCTTCTGGGTAATTTCTGACTAAATGTTTCTGATTGAGGTGGGAGTGGGGAGTAAAGGGAGGCAGATGAGTGTGGATTATGGACAGCCTTCGCTCTAGTGTAAAGCCACAGACGTACGCACCCACTGGGTTGCAGCGCTGAGACCCTGCACTCAGCCCTGCGGTAAATACCTGTGGCATTTGCTGTCCTCCAATGGCAGCGGGGTTTTGAGGAATGGCAGAGTTCGGGGTGGCGCGGGGCAACCGGGGTGGAATTTGCATCCCAGGACGGTGCATCATCTTTGAGGAGGACAGAGGGGACAACAGACATGTCACAAGCAAAACAATAAATGCAGTGCATCAGCGGACATGAGGAAGCACATGCAAGAATGCAAACAGAAAAAGATTCGACAGGTTTGCAAGCACAGATGCACAGTCACATTCAATTATGCAAAACGAAGCCATCCAAAAATAAAAAGATGTGCCAGCATGGCAGTATAGTGAGCTTCTTGTCATTCCAAGAGCATGTAAATGGAATATCCTGGGATTAATGCGAGTAAAGCTTAAACAACAACACTATGCTGACTGCTACTAAAAAGGTTATTTTAAAAGGACTTTAAAAGAAGCAAAAATCTGGGACACAATAAGCTGGCTACAATAGAAGTGAAAGATGTAAGATGTACAAAAAGTATATTAAAGAGATAATTTACCCCAAAATTAAAATTTTCCCAAAATTTACTGACCCTCAGGCCATCCTGGGTGTATATGTATATGCGCTATTTTGACTTTCAAAATTTACCATTCACTGCCATTATAAAGCTTAGAAGAGCCAGGATATTTTTTAATATAAATCTGATTGTGTTCGTCTGTAAGAAGAATGTCATATACACCTAGGATGACTTGAGGGTGAGTAAATTATGGGGTAAATGACACTTTTTGGGTAAACTATCCATTTAAAAGCAAGTTAACAAGCCGTTTACTAACGGTTCTGTATAAAGGTTGTCCAATTTTATTGCCATGACAAAGTAACCTCTAAAACGGCAAATAAAAAATTACAGCTCAAATAATAAACAAGTTTTAACAGAAGAAATAATGCAAGTGCTTTTACAAAATTAACATCAGAGTATGTTAACAATCATGGCAAACTAATTTATACAGCTTTGTGCAGGCTAACCTAAAAAGGAATGCATGCAGAAAGGGCTTGTGGGTTCAAAACAGCAAGCATGCAGTCAGGCTGTTAGCTGCACAAACACGCATAATGCAAATGAGATTAAAAACTAATGCTACTCAAACTTAAACTGACTGCGCTGCTGGATTTCACAGCTCTGCAACAGAATAGAGATTTCCATCTCTGACTTTAGCATAAACTAGGGCCACACAGATGGGAAAAGGTGAATAAAAGCAACAAAGCAAAATGTATCCACCGAATGCTTGCAGATGAGAGGGCCACTCTTGAGGGAGAGATCTGACTAAATGTATTTGAAAAAGTAAAACAGGCATCTAGTTGATCTTATCTTTATCATTAATAACTAATACCTGCTGATGGAAAGTGCTGACAAATAAAGCAGAAGCAGTTATAGGAAGCAGTGTTGGGCATTTATTATCTAAAACTAGCTACACTACAGAACTAACCATGTTGTCAGCAGTGTGATTTTTTTTTTTTTTTTTAAATCACAATTTAATCAGCTTTTCCAGTTACAAGATTTTTTTTTCCAACAAGTAGTGTACTTTAACAAGTGTCACATTAATATATTTTACATTTCAAAAATCAAAAAACTTCAAAACTAAGTTCAGTTGCCCATTTTAAAATACACTTGCTATTTTGTCCTTTTATTTTAAAATAAAGATTATATAGAATTATTCAGCTGTTTGCTTGCATATTGTCTTAATATGGCTCGCTTTCCTCTTTTCAATGTACCGCATGTATTCATGGATCAATTTTGAAGTATAATTTATGTCCATAGCACAAACAATGGGAGTTAACCCCTAAACCCAAGAATGAGTAATAGTAAGAGTGGTGCTTGCTAGTTATGAGTAGCTTGTAGTTTGTCAAGCTACTTGCAAAGTAGCTTCCCCAGCACTGGTGAAGATGTCAGTAGCGCTGTGATTGGAGAACAAGGCCCACCGCTGTGGCCCACGACTAAACCTCTTATTGACAAGAAAAATACTGATGTATAATCCTTCTGTTGTTAGACATTGTGCATTACATTACGGCCCACCACCAGGCAAAGAATACACAGTTCTGACGTCCAAAAGAAATTCAAGTATTGATTTTGGTAGCATGCAATCACTCCACGCTCAGTTTAACTCAATCCTTGCACTAAGCTTACCTGGCCAGAGACGGCTGTGTGCTGGGTCGCCTGCTGGACCTGTTGAACCTGCTGCTGCTGTTGCTGCTGCTGTTGTTGTTGTTGTTGCTGCTGCTGCTGCTGCTGTTGTTGTTGTTGTTGTTGGTGTTGCTGCTGCTGCTGCAATACTCTCGCCTGCTTGTATGAAGCAAACAAAGATATACAAGACACTGAGACTAGCCAGTGCAACATGCATCTCGTTTCCCTCTCCTGACCACTTGTGGACAGGTTTAAACAGAGACTCAAAGTTGTTATTATGCATTTTGCATTATGATCAATTCTGTTAGGGCAGCTGATCTTTACCTGCATTACCTGCTGGAGCTTCAGATGTTGCGCCTGCTGTTGGCTGATTTGTTGATGCGGTCCTGGAGCCATTTGTGGTAATGACTGGGACACCAAGACTTGTTGTTGCGAGTGAGGGGGCATCTGACTTGCCACTCCCTGAGCCTGTGCCTGGGCTTGACCTTGAGCTTGGACCTGAGCCTGAACCTGGGCTTGAAGCTGCTGCATTTGCTGGATACTCTGGGCTTGGGCTTGGGCCTGGGCCTGTGCTTGAGCTTGAGCTTGAGCTTGAGCCTGTGCTTGGGCTTGAGCTTGGGCTTGAGCTTGGGCCTGGGCCTGTGCTTGGGCCTGGGCTTGGGCCTGGGCCTGGGCTTGAGCCTGGGCTTGAGCCAGTTGCTGCTGCTGGTGTTGTTGCTGTTGTTGTTGCTGTTGTTGTTGCTGTTGTTGTTGTTGCTGTTGCTGTTGTTGTTGCTGTTGTTGTTGCTGTTGTTGCTGTTGCAGTTGCTGCAGTTGCAAATGCTGCTGCATTCTGGTTTGGTGCAACTAGAGTTAAAGCCATTAAAAGAATAAATACACAATGAGCAACTTTACAATATTATAAATGTAGTATCATACTACTGTCATGTAGTATCTTTATTTGGTCATGATTTCACCAATCACCACCACCAGTATCGGTATTGGGTCTGACACTGCCCTCGTATACTCCTACTCATTCAAATGCTGATACCAACAACCAATACCACACAGCGTCTACAGTAAGGTGCTTGTGACAAAGAAACACAGACAACGGAGCAAACAGACAACAGAATGGATATATCAGAGAAGGATGTCAATTAAATAAATCTATCGAATTGATAAAATGTTTAACAAATTAAATATTTATGCCTATATAGCTGCTGTGTGGAAGCTGATAAGCAAAAACACAGAGTTAAGCGCTCAGTAGCACAGACATGCAAGCTTGTCGAGCGCATCCCTTTTTCACAGACATCGTACAATTCATGATATAGTAAGCAAGTTTGTGAATATTTTGAACAAAAAGGGTGAAACTAAATAAACGCGATACATAGCCTATCTGTCTGTGTGGCTGCATGACACGTCACTAAGGAAATTAAACAAACATACTAAAATGTTCCAAAATAACGGTCGCCTAAAAAAATAAAATAAAATAAAAATCTCACACTGGGGGCTAGAATATAGATACCCCCGGCCCACACAACCAAACCCAGGAACAATGATTCAAGGTTTCTCTGAAGTATAACCTTTTCAATTTCGGTTTTGCAGCCACACAGAAGACCGCTTGCACTACATACTTCTTGAATTAGGTCTTTTGACACATCCACGACCAACAATCATCTCCATATTTTGTTTAGCCTATTCTGATTCGTAAGGGAAACATCCATCATTTTAACATCTTATCCTTACTTTTTTTGTAGCTACGTTTCCGTAGCTAAAATGCCAGTAGGTGGTGATTAATGAGTGAGTCATTGAGTCGATTCGTTGAAATGGCTGAATCATCAAAGAATGAGGCAGTCGTTTACATATAGGTCATTGAATCTTTGATTCAACCGATTAATTCGAAACGCTGAATCATTCAGTAACACACTGTTGCTGTGAGATGCGTTATGGTTCTGCTGTGACCTTTATTTGGAACTATTTTCGCTGCTGAAATAGAACAAAAACAGTCAATATTGCATCTAAAATGTAAGTGACTGTTATATGTAAGTGACTTAATGTGAAGAATAACTGTTTATGGAACTGTCATATGAAATCAATGTCACATTTACAATTGTGATGGTATTCAGGAAAACAGCACTCTTGGTCGAACTGAATCATATGTTACAAAAAAAAAAAACTCCACATTTTTACCGCAGTATGTTACCAAGTTTCTCTGTGTGAGCTGTGCTCATGTGTTTGGATTTCTCCTCAAGAGGCTGCAAGAGCGTCAACAGCGCAAATTGAACTTATTCTGGCTGTGTTTACACTTGGCATTAACATGCGATCATGTCAATCAGGACACGCATTTACATTTGTTCACATCAAGTGGTCGCCATCTGGATAACTGATCGGATTTACGTTTCCCGCAAAATATTTTAATTAGATATGTAATAGGCCTTTATCACGGAGTGTAAAACAACTTTCGCATTATCCTCTATTAATGGCAGTGCCCATAGAGCATAGGATTTTTGTGATGTATTCATATACAATCAATCTCATATAGGGTACTTTATCTACAAGTTTAAGTTTCCCAACATTAATCTTATACTATGAAACAAAGAAACATGTTATTCCGACACATTGCATGATTGAAAGGCGAGCACGCAAGCATTTATATAGACTACTGTACAGAAAACGGCATTACAGTCCCTAAAGGGTTAGTTCACCCAAAAATTTATTCTGTCATTTTTACTCCCCCCTCATGTCGTTCCAAAAATCAATAAGACCTTTGTTCATCTTCAGAACACAAATCAAGATGTTTTTCTTCTTCTCTAAGGTCTTACGGCTTTGGATCGACATGAGGGTGAATAATTATCAAATCAAAATCACCTTTTTTATATAGCGCTTTTGACAAGTCCAATTGTTTCAAAGCAGCTTCACAGTGTTAACAGGAAAATAATGCAACAGAATTTGATTCGGCTGTACAGCTGCTCTGGTGAAAACGGTGATGTTATCCAGCCTGTTTCAATTATCATATAGTGTCAATGCGGTCAGATCGGTAATATAGTTGAAATTTAGGTGTCACCAACTGAGCAAGCCAAAAACCAAAGGCAACGGTGGCAAGGAACCAAAACTCTTTCAGGGCCAGAATGGAGAAAAAAAACCTTGTGAGAAACCAGGCTCAGTTGGGGTGCCAGTTCTCCTCTGGCCGACGAACAAACAGTGTATGATTATAATTCTGGCAACATTGCAGGTTAAGTCATATTCGGTAAACAGATATTTGTAAGATTGTTCGAAAGATTGGAGTCGTCATGCCGGAGACGGGCTTAATGAGGATGTCGTGTTGATGCGGCATTTACAGGGGGGAGTTTAATTGATACGCTCTCTGCAGACATTTCAGGGATGCGTTGGTTACTGACAGAATTTTCAGTTTTGGGTGAACTAACCCTTTAAGGGGGGCGTTTCCCCCACTCTATATTGCAAACAGAAATGGGAGATTATTTATAATAAACATGCTGAAACAAAAACATATAAATTAAGTTAATGTTGCACAATTAAAATGAAAGATGACAATGCATAATAAAGATAACACAGCCTCTGTTGCTATTGATTCTTTGCGGACGTCTACTGGAAGTTAAGTCTGGGCCACAAATTCGTGCATGCACAGTAACGTTTGTTTATGTTGTTGCCGTTGAAACAGTCTATACATTATATATTATTATCCACTATTGATCGCCACTTACACTAAATAAATGCAGACTCATTCTTGCATTTTGGTGATCCCCTAGTTATTTTTTGTTATTTATGTTTTAATCAGGCTACTTGTTCGGTTGGGCAAGTAAAATTCTTTCACTTGCCCCTTCAAAAACAAGCATTAATGCTAAGGCCCAGAAAGGTAGAAAAGACACTGTTAAAATAGTCCATGTGACTACAGTGGTTCAACCTTAATGTTATGAAGCGACAAGCATACTTTTTGTGCACAAAAAAACAAAACAAAAATAACGACTTTAATGAATAAACTTGATTCAACAATTTCTTCTCATCTGTGTCAGTCTCCTACATTGCTGACGTAGTGTAAACATTGCAGCTCTGCATGTCACGCATGCATCGTGGTGCTCATGTGAACAATATTGTCCAATGGTAACGCTGGTTTCACACCGCACGTGCAATGCGTATGGAGAGCGGGAGCAGCACACGGCCATTGTGCTTTCACACTGACAGCGTTTGGCTTGTGTACTGCAAATACAGATGATTTCAAATGAATTCTGTCACCTTTTCCAGTATTCTCCATCTGTCTCGTGCTTTGATTTAAGATGGGCAGCATATATCTGCTGCGAATGCCACCGTGTTCCCCTCTGTCCCAAACACATATGCATATAACATGCTGTATATAGGTAGTTTGCATGATAAAAGTAACCTTATTCTGACGTACCGCTGCACTGTATTTACTACGTCAACAACATAGGAGACTGGCACAGATGAGTAAATAAAGTTACTATTTTAGTTAGTAAGTTACTTGAATAAAGTTGCTATTTTTGTTGTTGTTCTTTCTGAGCCTTGAAAGTGGTAATGAAAATGCTGTCTATGGAGGAGTTTGGAATGACATGAGGGTGAGTAATTAATGACAGAATTTTAATTTTTGACCCTTTAAGCATGAAAATAACTGAAGGAAATATATCTTTGCTAAACCAATTAAACCAATAAATTAGAGCCTGACATTTTTTCGGGAATCCTGCGGGATGGGAAACAAAATCACTATTAAATCACATGATTGGGACGGGAGAGAAAAAAAAATTCAGCGGGAGTGGGCAGGACCGGGAATCGTAATAACACTATGATACCAACTATATAGCTACACAAATATACCGTTTATAGAAATTAACAATATATTTTAATTTTGAAACTCAATTGTAGTTGCCCTGTCTCTTTATGCTCTCCTGTTTGCTTTGGCATGGCTGGTTAAGTGAATGACGTGCTCCACACCTGTAACAGTTGGTGGCGGTAAGTTGGTATGCCAATGCCAACCACCAATAAGAGAAGGAGGCTTCCCTATGCACTTTGTAGCCACTGAAATCATAATCAACATGAAAGCCACGCTGCAATGACTACTGTCGGAAAACGATACCTCAGTTGTACATTTCTGGATAGTCTGAAGTAACCAAAAAGATGGCGTGAAAGCACCATACGCAAGACATTTACTGCATGTGTGTGCGTGCCTGTGTGCGTGCCTGTGTTTGTGTGTGTTTGAATAGATGATTTACATGGAATTTAATGTGTGTGCATTGTTTAAGCTGGCTTTCAGTTCAATAAAATAACAAAAACTACATTTTGTATTTTTATTCAACTAAGTAGGCATGCTGTGATCTGTACTGAATTTTTTACCGTGACAGATTCCAGCCAAAAAAAACACAACACAGGAGTGGGAGGGAGCAGGAGTAGGGGTGGGCGATATAGCCTCAAAATTATATCACGATATTTCAAGAATATTTGCGATAACGATATAGAAAAAAATATATGGAACAAAGTTTTATTGGTTATTGCAGCTGGTAGGCAGCAGCATTTATTAGTGCAAACAAAATGTAGGGCATTGTCCATCCTTTTCCAGTGAGCTACTGTCATTGATGAGAGAATATTTCATTCAAAGTGTAAATCTATTGTCATAAGGTGGGAGCAGCAACACACAGCACGAGTCAAATGAAAGCAAAGTAGCCTTGGTACAAGTTATTAGTGTTTTCACTGGAAATCTTAAGTAAAACTATAACATAACATTTTAGTTTAACAATAACTAAAGTAATTTATGCCATGGTCTGTCTGAATATTCGATTTTGACTGGCTGGAAGGTGTGCAATAAAATCATTTAATGCACAGGTAGTTCCAAGTCAGATGAATCATCTTTCTATATTAATGCGCTGTTTTCATTATGAAGAGCACACACACGCATGCACACACTTGGGGACACTTAAATTTCAACTATATTACCGATCTGCCCGCATTGACACTATATGATAATTGAAATTAGCTGGATAACATCACCGTTTTCACCAGAGCAGCTGTACAGCCGAATCATATTCTGTTGCATTATTTTCCTGTTTAACACAGTGAAGCTGCTTTGAAACAATTGGCATTGTAAAAAGCGCTATATAAATAAAGGTGACTTGACTCGCGCGTCATCTGCGTAGAGAGCGGCGCTCGCGCTGCAGATTCAGGAGCACAGAAACTTGTTATCAACGCCGCCCCACGACTTTTAGCAATAAAATAGCTAAGCTACTGGATCACTACATTATATTTCTCAGCAATGATGGGGTTACATCGCTATTTTTAAGTAATAAACGCACATCTTCATTGTTAAGAGAGACGCTGAACAGACGCAGGCACGAATCTCTCTCTCTCTCTCTCTCTCGATAATTAATTCAAATAAATGCTATAATCCATTCATTCAAATAAATGTAAATCTTACACAATACTTTATCTCTGTGTCTGATTCAAAGGAGGCAGAATGCTGGATCTAACGAGCCGTAACTGACGAAAATAACCGTCAATGTTACCCTTCCGGTCAAATATTGCGCTGCAAACAT
The DNA here is from genome assembly GCA_018749465.1 of Paracanthobrama guichenoti. Lineage (NCBI taxonomy): Eukaryota > Metazoa > Chordata > Actinopteri > Cypriniformes > Gobionidae > Paracanthobrama > Paracanthobrama guichenoti. The sequence goes on along the minus strand of CM031963.1, from coordinate 889,814 downwards.
CAATAACAGCTTTAAGTTGTCGATGTTATGTCAGTTGTCAAGAGGGCTGACCTCTCGTAACCAAGTTGCTCCATTTTTAGGTACTAAATCGTCATTGGAGGCTGACATGCAGCTCTTCGTGTATATTCTCAGACTACTCAAGTGTTGTTGTGCACGCTAGGGAAAGTAAATGCGCCATACGTCATCGCTATATCATTGATATCGCAATATGACACTATTTTATCATGTAAAAATGTATACCGGTATTTTCGTGGACGGTATAATATGGCACACCCCTAAACAGGAGTCATTCTTCTGGGCTTGGGACGGGATGGGATTTCCCCCCAGTTTTTTCGTGGGATTGGGATGGGATTTGTTTTGGTGGAAGTGGGACGGGAGAGTTTTGAAAATCCACTCCTGTGTCACCCTCTACAATGAATACGATTCATATTCTTTTGGTTTCTCTACCTAATATATTTACCTGGTTCTGTTGTTGCTGCTGAGTCTGGGCCTGCTGCTGCTGCTGATTCTGATGCTGCATTTGCTGATTCTGCTGGTGCTGCTGTTGAAGTTGCTGGAGTTGCCTTATCTGTTGGAACTGCTGCTGCATGGCATTCTGCTGCATAGCTGTTTGCTGCTGAGGCTGCATGGCCTGTTGCTGCAGCTGGAACTGCATGGACTGCTGCTGTTGCGGCTGCTGTATCATCTGCATCTGCCCGGCAGCCCCTGCTGGGGTAAATATTGCATCTTATGTAATTTTGTGGAAATGTATGAGAAGTGAATTAAGATTAAGTTGACAGCTATTGAATTTACCAGCCTGCTGGCCTCCCGCTACTCCCTGCATGGCATGTTGACCCATTTGCATTTGCCCCATTTGCCCTATACCACCCATTTGTGCACCAGGGGGGCGTGGTCCAATGCCAATAACTCCAGGACCACCTCCACCCACTCCTGGTAAATTCTGCAGGGCATTCATGGGGTCTAAAAATAAACAAGATTACAATGAAACACAGCAGAAAATATATTCTGACAATTAAATAGTAGACTTAGGAAGATTTTAAATAACTCTTTAATTTACCAGGCCCACCTTGAGTCTTTTTATCTGCAAAGAAAAACAATCTGTTCAATACACAGTCCACATCCAAACATCACAGCAGCAAGACAAAAAATTGCCTTGTAAACAGTGAATTGACTACTTACGAATGTCTCTAAAATGAATTATCAGCCTTGCAACCAGAGATAAATACTCCTCCTGTTTCCCGCAAAAAATATGAAATATATTTTAACAAAATCACACACTAACAAAACAGTTCCGTTAAAGTGTAAGTTGCCATGTACATTTAAAAGTAGCACTTACTCTGGTTTTTGCTTTGATAAAAACATGGCTCTCCATGTCAGTACTGGACTTTGTGTGAGCAGTTCCTGCTTTTCTCATGGCTTCATCTCTGTAATATAATAAAGCAGAAGTCTGAATATCTGATCACAACTGATGCACGACAAACAAGAAATGTTACCTATTGTTTACTGACGCCATCAATCATTTAAACTATGTCTCAGAACATGAGCACTATTAGAAGAGCTTTTTATTGCAACAAAGAAAAAAAACTATTACAGCAAAGAGACAATAAACTAAATATTCAGAGGGTTATAAACAATAAATGAAATTCTGAAATGAACTAAAGTGTATTCTCTTTTATGTATTACATCAAATAAAAGTCTTACAAGCAAATTAATTTATTAATTATTTTTAAAGGACTATATAATATATATAACGTCATCCTTCTTAAAAAAGTTTTTGTTTTAAATGTACATTTATGAATGTATAATTTTGCAAGGAATAACAACAAAATAATTAAAAAGTGATTGATGTGGGTCTATCTTCAAAGATTTATTTTATTTTTTGTCTAATACAGAAGTTTGGGGATAAATTCCTTTTAACAATATTAGAAAAGTCCATTCAAAACATGTTTCTTCAAAGTTATGACAAAAGGAGCAACTATTAGAAGAGCCTAAAGTGATCACAAGAGCGATGAAAAATATTTAAGGTTGATTTTCTTTTGCCCACAACGTTCAAGTACATTTATATACATTTAATACATATTTCCCTTGTACATATTTGATTAGTTTTTAATGAGGCTTTACTTTATATTAGCTAACCGCATAGCGAAACAAACTCTAAACAGAAAATGTAATCTCACTTAATGAAAATAATACCGTGATTAGATAAATATCATATATAAATACACGTACAGCCTATTTTTGAACATTTCGACTCTTTAAAAGATGAGCTGATAAGCCTGAGCATCCGCTAGTTAGCAGCTAACTAGCTAGCTGAGTTTGAGACGTCCAGAATGCGCTTAATATAAGGATATAACAAAAAATATATATTTGTGTGCTCACATTTGTGCCACTACTTTCTGTCGAAAGGCTGGACTCCTCCAATCACTATCAGGACCTGGGACCTCCATAACTGTTGTTGCTGAACAACGTTGAACAAGCTGCTTTCAGTTAGCGATGTCTGTCCGCTTCGTAAATGAATCATTCCACTGAGTCGGATCTTTTCAAGGAATCGGTTGAACCCACTCACAGAACTGGTCTGAAAGATTCGTTCAAGAATCTGAATAAACAAACTGTTCTCGAGTAGAGAAATAATACAAATAAATCTTACTTGAAATATAAAATGTATATACTTACTATACGTATAAGGTTTAATTGCTTGTCAGATTTATTAATCTACGTGAAAGCTTATAGCAGTTTTTAACGTAAATGCAAATTATGTAGGTTTAAATGCTTTACCTTTTTGAGCTTAATAATAACTGTAACAAACTGAAGTATTACACAGTAAATGTCAATAAAAACAGTTAAAAGAAAAATAATGCAATGCGTAAAATAATCACCGAAACGGTTCATTGGCATGAAAGAAATTAAACAAAAGAACCGCTTCTCAGAAATGAGTCGGACTTCCCTAAACCAGGCTAGACTAAAACGGCTGCTATTCTCAAAGTCTGTTCTAGCAAATCTGCAATATAAAGTGTATTCGTTATTAATACTATTAATATTAGCCTATTATTTGTAATTGATGTAATTGGCGCACAGTGACGTCTTCCTTCAAATTTCTTTTGACCTCAGTAATTAGACTCACAATCCCCCGGTTTCACAGACAAGTCTTAAGCATAGTCCAGATTAAAATGCATGCGTGAGCTGTTTATAAATGCATATTAAACTAAAATGCATTTATTTAATAAGTCCTAATCTAAATCTTGTCTGTGAAACCAGGCCTATGTATGTGACAAATAAAACTCCTGGCCCGGTTTCACAGGCAGGGAATAAATTAAGCCAGGAATAGGCCTTAGTTTAATTAAGACATTTAAGTAGCTTTTATAAACCTGCCTTAGAAACAAACATCACTGGTGTGCTTGTGCATCTGGAGACATATTGTGCAAACTGCTTTCAGTTAAAACAGCTCAAACATGCATTTGGTTCTAGGACTAGGCTTAAACCTTGTCTGTGAAACTGGGGTAAATGATGTATGGTTTAGATTACATCATTTTCAACCCCTAGATTAGAGTTGATTGTCACTAACCTGTGGCAATTTATATATACCTATGCAAAATTCAAGTCATGCTTAAAGTTTATTTTGATTTCTTTATTTGATCTGTGTGTGAATCATTGTTACTTAAGTATCATTGAGATACTATTATAGTTTTTATTCTTATATTTTACATTTTCATATTGGTTAATTTTGTTGTCATTTTGCTGTGTTTTTGTCGTTTTTGAAAATATTATTTGTTTTGTATTTCTATTTAGATATTTTAGGATGACTTTAGTTAAACTAAATGAGAAAAGTCATACATTAAGTTTTGTATATATTTTATTTCAGTTAATGTTTATCTTATTCATTTTATTTCAAGTGCCAAAAATGTATTTTATGGTTTTAGTTTTTATAAATTATTTACATACATTTAGTCATTTAGCAGACGCTTTTATCCAAAGTGACTTACAAATGAGAGCAATAGAAGCAACTAAAAACAGTCAAGGGCAACAATATGCAAGTGCTATAACAAGTCTCAGTTAATCTAGCACAGAACACATAGGACAGAACAATTATTATTTTTATTTTATTTTTTGTTTATTATAATAACACAACATTAATTAAATAGTAGTAACATTTAGAACATTAGAGTCACTTTATCATTGCATTACTGACTTTTCATTTTCAGATATTTACTCTGGGGTGTGGTTATTGGGCAGACATGCCATGCGTGACGTTAATAAATGAAAAACTTCTGCATTTTTCACACTTTGGTTAAATGTTAGCTTCCTGCCAAAACATTGTTTCACTGTATTTGTACTTACTGTAATATTGTATTACTTTTTTTTTCTCTCATTTGGTGGCCATAATCAATAATGCTGAATGCTGATGGCAGTTCAAGGCCTTGACAAAACTTAAGCAGCATGTCTCATAAAATCTACCCCATATTGCAACTCCCTGTTGACATTGTTGTAAGACTTAACAGTTGTATGGCTATTAGACTATTCTATGACCATATTCTTGACAAATATTCTTTACATATTCTTTGTAAAGGGTATGATGTAATAAAGCAGTTTAACAGCGTCAGTTTGATGATTCAGTATCCTCTGGTTTTGAAAGGAATTTGCACTGAGCTCCAGAGTGTGTGTAGTTTTTGTTTTAAAAAGTTTACCCCCTGGTTTCACAGACAAGGTTTAAACCTAGTCCCAGATTCAAATGCATTTTTGAGCTGTTTTAACTGAGAGCAACTGATCTTAAATTAAGTCAGTGCCATTTTGTCTCAAGATGCGCACCAGTACTGCTTTTTTTTTTTTTTTTTTTTCCCTCTAAGGCATGTTTATAAATGTTACTTAAATGTCCTAATCAAACTAAGGCCTAATCCTGGATTAATCTAAACCCTGTCTGTGAAGCCCACAAGTTTTAAGGTTTTTTTTTATTTATTTTTTTACTTTGTTTGATCTAAACACGTCTGGCAAGCAACATAAAAGCTTTTTGACTAGGGCATCCGACCTACTTTTTGCACATTTGGGGGTGTGTGTGTGTGTGTGTGTGTGTGTGTGTGTGTGTGTGTGTGTGTGTGTGTGTGTGTGTGTGTGTGTGTGTGTGTCCACTTGAACGAAAAGACTCTCTGTGTTCACACAGATTAAGTCCCACCTTGCAGGAGTGTTAGAAGGTTTCTCTTTTGATATGTCAAACCAATTTGTTGCACCACTGATCCAAGGAAAGATTTAGAAAATGGCAAGACATTATGAAATAAATGTGAATTCCAAACTTGAAGTGCCAAGTGCACCTCATAATATTGTAGCTAAAAGAGCTCTTCTTTATTAAAGGAAGAAAATAGAAAGTCCTTGAAAATGGCAGTCTTGTTAGATGATGCCAGTAGAATTGCTGTCTATTTTTTGTATCTAAGGTTCTGGGTGAAGTGCTTACATATGTGCCCTGAATATAATCTGATGGTTTTGCTAGATAAGACCCTATTCCTCAGATGGGATTGTGCGGAGCCCTTTGAAACTGCATTGATTTGGACCTTCAACATTTTGGTTGCCATTGAAGTCCATTATATGGAGAACAATTCTGAAAAGTTTTCCTCAAAAAACGTTATTTCTTTTCCACTGAAGAAAGAAAGACATGAACATCTTGGATGGCATAGTGAACTAATCCTTTAAATAGTGAAGTAGTATTTTTACATCTCATGTCAATTGCCCATGTCAACAACAGATCTCCAGATGAGATGTGAGCCAATCCAAAATGACACCACTACTACAGCACCTTACAACTCGCACAAGGCTATACAATCTTCTAAGCAGTATTTTATGTTATGTGCCCCATTATATGGCATTTGAAATGCCGCGCCTCTGCACGCCACTCATCGTATTCTTCCTTTTAAGTAACAGCCGCTCGAGGCGTTCATGACTGGTGATCAGACAGACCGGGAGCGCGCGCAGATCCGCCCTCCAGACGCCATTTCTCGGACGGTGTGGGGAGCTGAAGCAGCTTTTACACCAATACCGGGAAGGAACAGAAAACACAACAAACAGAAAAATTTAAAAAATCTTTTCGAACGTCTTGTCGCTTGGCAAAGTCGTGCGTCATATAAGGGAGCAAGGAGGGAATCGTTCTGTTGCGAGGTTATTCACAATTCGTTGTGTGTGAAGACGTGTTGCGGGCCGCCATTTTTGTTACAGCCTTCGAAGTCTGTTGGGAGTCTAAATAAGAGACAAAACTCTTCCGTACTTTGGTGTAATACACGAAGAAGAACTCGCGGTTGGACGCAACTGACATATGTCGCCTTGAATTGTCATGCAGGGCGATTTGTTAACATATTATGCTTCATCTTGAGCGGACGGTGACTGAAGACGGCTAGCTGGCTAACGCGTTATATTGTCTATAAGCTGCAGCTACTTTCACGGAAGAGAGAGCGGAAAGGGGAACTTTGATTCTAAATACGCGTTTTTGGGTTCGTTACGAACTTTTGGGATTGTTTAAACCTGTTCTACGCCCGTCGTGATTCATGTGTTGATGTAAAATTTAGCAATGCATCAAAGTTGGTTGACGCCAGTCGCAGCCTGTCAGGTCAAACGTCAGGTTGCGGTTCAGTAGGACTGTCGGGTCAAAAAGGCGTTCGGTCGCTTGTGAGAATAGGCGTTTGGTGTTTAATTTATTGCTCGTTTCTGTTTTCTTTTCGAGTTCATCAGTTACAAGTGTATTTCGAACAAACATGTCGTCTGCACGGTTCGACTCCTCGGACCGAGCTAGCTGGTATTTCGGCCCGGTTTCGAGACAGGAGGCGCAGAATAGGCTTCAGGGACAGAGACACGGGATGTTTTTGGTGCGAGATTCGTCCACCTGTCCTGGTGATTATGTACTGTCAGTGTCCGAAAACTCAAAAGTTTCTCACTATATCATCAACTCTTTGCCAAACAAGAGATTCAAGATAGGTGACCAAGAATTTGATAATCTACCTGGCCTTTTGGAGTTCTATAAAATACATTATCTGGATACGACCACCCTGATAGAGCCAGCACCTAGGTAAGATCTTCATTTAGTTTTGACATCGTCACATCATCAACCTCACTTCTCACTAATGTGCATTTCCCTCCCCGTCGTTGGTATGGCAAGCTGTTTAAACATTCATTCATTTGAACTAGGGTCTGTTTTTGTTACTAATTCTTAATTTTATTTACTAGCCGGCAATCAAATAGATTAGTACCTTTCAATTTCACTAGTAAAAATTCATTCGATACCAGTACTGATTTATAAGCTACTGTAATGTTGCAACTAGTCACTATTTCGTAGTGACAAGTAACTAATTGCAAATGTTTCTGGTACTGTTTCAAGTTTTACTAGTCGTCATAATTATGTACTTTCAGTTTGCTAGTCACTACCTAGAAAATTGGTACTAGTATATTCAGATTTAACTACTAGTTACATTTTTTTAATTGAGCAATCAGAAATTGACACTTTTCAATTGATCCAATGTGACAAGTAAATATTTTGTGACTAGTGAGATAAGACACTAGCATCTCAATTGTTTCCAGCAACATTTCTTAAGTATTTATGTCTAATAAATAAGTGCTAATAAGATTGGAATAATTTAAGATGATACAAGTCATGTGGTTAGTTTAATGTGTTCAGTTAAACTAACAAAATTATGCTATACTTCATCACATTATTATATGGAAATTATTGCTTCTTATGGTCGTTTACACAACATAAGAATTTGCCAGTATTGCATGTCCATCCAAAATTACCATCATCCGAAGTCTTCACAAGTGTTGTTGTCTGAAATCTTAGCAAGCTAATAGTAAAACGGAAAGTTAACGTTACTGATCAATATTGGCTTGCATACTAGTAATTAAAAAAATACTAGTGGTTCAACTGATCACAAAGCTCACTGTTATATTACAGTTTCAGTTAGATCGGATCTTTTTTTTTTTTTTTTTTTTTTTTGATCAGTGAGAAAAAAATTGGGGGGTATCTTTGCATTCCATGTATTACTTAAAGCACATTTTGATTTTGAGTACTCCGATACCACAGCAAAAACACCTTGCCTAACGTCTTGTTCTAACTGTAGTATTCACTTCAGGTACAGAAATGAACGTAGACAACAACAGGCTGCTGTCACTTTAAGGCCTAATGCACAGATCCGATTTCTTTCTCAACTGGTTACGTTCACTTAAGACATAACTGACTGTGTTTACGAGAATACTTGCCTAAAATCTATTGAATGTATAAACTGGCAAAACAAAACGCATTCCAATTTAAAAAAAAAAAAAAAAAAAAAAAGGTTCACTGAAAAAACGTTCATAGTGGTAAACTTGCAAATAAAACACAAATCACATAGCCTGATGTCATCATACTCAATTCTAGTCAGAATATGAGTCTGATACTGCTCCATTGGGCTGTGATTATGGGGCGTTTCAACCGAACCAGGAAAGAAATGCCTCTGCATTCAATTGGATAGACATACAACCAATCAGAGTAACGGAGTAAGTGATGTATGTTGAGCGACGTATATTAGTGGGCAGTTCGGATCATTTTACGGACTCGGATCTTTGAATCTCGTTCAGCAAAATTAACAAATATTTTTTCAAGTCATTTCATTCATTTCAGCAGAATATGATTAAAATGTCACATTAAATTCCCCAACACATCTAGTACTTATGCAAACGTTGGTCACATTTGGAATAAAAAATAAATTATAAGCTAATGCAGCCAAGGCCAAACTTCAACAAAGAAATGATTGATTAATTGCTTGGCTGGGTCTTCAGACTATTCACTTCACCTCCGAATCCGAGTCGTTCTCTCTTTTGTCACTTCACATTTAATCATGTCTGTTCCCTGGAAATATTAGTACACCTCTCCTCTCTTCGGGTTCGAGTCGTTAGTTCAGTCATCAGTGTCTGATCTGGGCCGTGACAGCCCCATATGCAATGCATGCAGTCCAGAAAACAGAATAGATTAGTTCACCTCTCCTCTCTTCGGGTTCGAGTCATTCGTTCACCAACTCGCAGGCCCATCGGCTGAATGCAGAAGATCCTGTACAGAACCGATGGCCTGTAGCACATACACGGTCAACACAAAATGAACGAATCGCTCAATGAGGCAACTCGTTGTTCCCGAGTCATATTTAAGATTAGTTCAAAAAGAACGTATCGTTCATGAACGACACATCGCTAAAGTTGTCAACAGAACTCAACTGCACGCACGCTGGAAGAAGAGGAAGAGGATGATGAATGTAAACGATCTTTGCCGGTGTTGTAAAAAGATTTTAAGGATACGCAAAGTATTTGCTAACACAATCATAATTTTTGAGAGAAATAGTAAAGGTGAATGCATATACGAACAAGTTTTAGTATTAGAACAAATTCAACCCAAACACCTTTTGGTGATGTGGATGATTACGTTGCGTTATCAGTCAATCATCGTAGAAAGCCCGCCCCGACAATTTGATTGGTCTGAACAACTCCTGTTCGGGCATAGTCACTCCACAATGGAGCAAGTCCAGACTGAACTTCCCGACCTCAAATGTTGTGGGCGGGGCTAAGTTCAGCTGGCATCCAGGCTACAAATCACAGGCATGCTGAACCGTGGGGTCTGTACGGATCAACTACGATCCGTTTAACCCCTACTAGTAACATAAAATAGATTCTGCTATTTTTAAGGAATAAATGTTAAAATCCGCTTGCCATTGCTTTGCTGGTTCATGTTCACATTCATTCCTCTTATGCTTGGAGATAAATATTGTGAAGGTGAGAGTGGTTAGTTAAACCTCTGTAATTCCCCTTAATTTCCTTCCTGTATGTTCATTGAGCCATTCACTTAAGTCATTTGCATTCACGATACCAGGAAGTTAACTGTACGTGTGAAAAGTGCACATTCAGTAGTGGAATGAATATTGCAAAACTGCCTAGCAAAAAGTGGATTTAAGCATTTCCTCTTAGATATGCTGTTTTGGATTAGTCAATCCTAAAAACTATTATCGTTGTACTACAGGTACCCTAGTACCCCTCTGCCCAGTGGTCCTATTCAGCCATCCGGGGGACTCGGAGATGAGAACCAGGAGTATGTGCGAACTCTTTATGACTTCACTGGTAGCGATGCTGAAGACCTTCCTTTCAAGAAGGGAGAAATCCTAATTATTCTGGACAAGCCTGAGGAGCAGTGGTGGAGTGCCAAGAATAAAGAAGGCCGAGTAGGCATGATTCCTGTTCCCTACGTAGAAAAGCTGGTGAGACCTTCGCATCATCCCGGTCAGCCTGGCCATGGTTCACGAAATTCCAATAGCTATGGCATACCTGAGCCAGCACACGCCTATGCTCAGCCTCAGACTCCATCGCCCATTCCTCCCGTCACACCCGGTGCTGTTATCAACCCGCTGCCGTCCGTGCAGAACGGGCCAGTAATGGCGAAGGCGATCCAGAAACGAGTGCCATGTGCATATGACAAGACTGCCTTAGCACTGGAGGTAGGTTGCTAAATGATGGACTTCCCATAAACCAGAATTTGCATTTGTCACCAGCGCAGGTTTTTGCTAGTTTCCATTGTCTTATTGATGAGGGATAAAGTGGAGCAGCCTTATGAATGTTAAAATATTTTCTCCAGTTTACTAATTACTAAAGGTTATTCAGTCAGCATATTTTTTTGTTAATGTATAGGAATATATGATGCAGTGCTTGCTGCCATAAACACTTAATGAAGCTATTTCTATATGGTTTATAACATTTAACTGGTGCAGTGATTACACTTTTAAAGGGATTTTTACCCTTCATTACATTTGGTCAGATGGTGTTGATAGCATGGAAATGACAAATATTTTCTCTTGATGACACACTTGTCAGCTCAGTTCTATGTTTCTGAGGGACTTTCCTTATATTTGTGAAAATGCCTTCCTCAGTGTTTTCTTATGCTATATATATTTGCATGGGCCGTATCTCTTTAAGAACTGTTTCAGGAGAAAAATAAGCACCTACTTGAAGTTTTTTTTTTTTGTGTGTGTGTTTTGTCTAATTCAGTGTAGTTCATTGGTTTGTTCAGGGTTTAGAATGAAATTCCATACTTAGTCATCCTACATGGCAAGTTCCAGCACCCCTCCATCCGTTTCTACATGCAAGGCCTTGTCCATTTGTAGAAAACGTTACATAACCTATGTCTTAGTCAGCCTGAGAATGTGTCAGTAGATTCAGGTAGGCACAAGAAAAAGTGAAAGAAACTCATGGATTGGGTCAAATGCGGATTTACTTTGTAATGTAGCCCCATTTTGTATTTTTCCATCTGCCTGCTGTATTTTACATATGAGTGCAGCTTGTGTATGGAAACAAGGATTATGACACACAGTTTGTTATGGCCTAAAGCAAAATAGTCTGATTTAGAGCAGCTATTGTAGGCATTTTGAGAAATTTAAGCATTTCAGGTAATGCAGATGATTTTATCCTGCAAGAGTGATTTTAAGTTTTATAATGCTTAATCTGCTTCAACTTTAATTTTAGATAAGAGTGGTATTTTTATCAGTATTTTAAAGGGTACAAACCAATAATTCTGTCCAGCCCACTCAAAGGATTTTCATGTCTTTGAAAACTATTTTGTTCCTTGGATCTAATTTCTGGTGGGCAGGCCATCATCTTCTCCCCAGGCTTTCTTTGAATTTTCTAGGTTATGCTTTTTTAAAATGGCAAAGCTTTCACTGTGCTTTTTAAGAAGCCAGTAATATACATGCTAAACATGAAAGTAAATACCATGCTGTCAGTTTGTTTTCTGTATCCTATATGCTTTAAAAGACCTGTAGATTATTTGTTTTTATTGAATTTGTCCTGTTTTTTTCCTCAGGTGGGTGACATTGTCAAAGTGACTAGGATGAACATCAGCGGTCAGTGGGAAGGTGAGGTAAATGGCCGGAGAGGTTTATTCCCTTTTACCCATGTGAAAATATTGGACCCCCAAAACCCAGATGAGAGTGAATGATCTGGACCATGCTCTGTCAGCTCGCCGGACGCCCCATTGAGTCACCGCTGGTATTACGCTTGCCTGCCTTGGGGCTCAGCCGTGGCGCATTTCTCAAGCAAACCATTTGCGTGGCTTCTGACTGTTTACAGCTCCAAAATCAAACTGTTCTTAATCCCCCTCACCTGGCCAATCAGTATTTGTATGTCTGCCCTTAACATTCTGTTATTTCCACACATCTCCAATCTGGACCTGTGACAAGGTGAAATGAGGCCTCCAACATTGACCTAAGCCTTCCTGCCACTCTCCTGCAGTTTTCTGCCTTTAGCTTTGACTTTTGCTAGCTAAAATATATTGTTAAAAAAAAAAGGGAAATAAGGATAATTATACCTCTGGTTTGATGGCTAATTGTTTACCTGTTTGGTCCAAAATGTATCTTTTATTTTGTCTTTTGTTACATTTAAACAAAATCCTAGTGATACTGATCTGACTTTTGGTAATGGCCATGACTTGAAAATAAGGGTATGATATTGCAGGATCTTAGAAATAGCAACAACTGCACCACTCCTGACCTTAGAAACGGACTTGTCAACTAGTTATGTGGGACTAGTCTACTGTAGCCTTTTTATTTGTGCCATAATAACTTATCTTTAAATTGCAGTAGTAGTGTAGCTAGATGGTTGTGGCTAGACTCTCGGGGATCTTTAGAATGGTGAAGGGTTTGCCTGTGGAGCTTTTTTGCATCCAGTTGTGATGCCTTAGATGCGAGATTGGGTCTGGGGAGAGTAAAACACACCTCATCTATTCCATTGGACAAGCTGGAAATGTCACCTGTGCAATCACTCCGCATCTCTTCTCCGCATCCTCTTCTACTCATCTACTCAGCACATCACAAGGTCTCTGCAACAACTTGGATGATTTCTGCTCAATTTCGATTCAGTAACCTGACATGCACACAACTTTTTGGTTTTGCCCACCTGTAATCCGTTTCTTTGTTTAGCCAGGTGTTGAATCAAGCATTTACTGTGTGTTGAAATAAACTGGCAATTTTAAAAAGGGAATTAAAAAGCCTGCTGGTGGCCTCTGTGCATGACCTTCTGGCCAAGAGGGGTTTCCCTCTTTGGTTAAATGCTGCTTCATGTTATGTTTTATTTGTCTGTTGATTTTCTTTTTCTCTCCTTTTTTGTAATTAACTCCTCTTTTGTCTGGTTTACATCCCTAGCGACAAGTTAAGGCTAAACATTCATATTAAGCAATAGACCAGCCCGTATCTTTTAGACGTGCTCAAATAATTTAAGGTTTCAAATGCAAATGTTTTCCTTTTTATTTTGGCTAAGGCTTTTACAGTATTACTGTTCATGTTTCAAAATAAAATTTGTGCCTTTTATTTTCTTACACCATTTACATGTTAATAATATTTCCCATGGTTAACACCTGTGCTGGTATTACCCATAATGTACAGAACGAGTAAATAAAATTTATGTCTACTTCTCTTTGTGCGTATGACCAACTTCCCGTGTATGAAGACTTTGAATGCAGGATTGCCACGGTCATGGAAAACCTGGAAATATTAGGGGAGTTTAAATTTGTGATTTCCAGATCTGGAAAAGTTATGGAGTTTAATAACATTTTAAATTGTAATGGAAATTTATGTAGTGAATACTAATTTTTCCAGTTTTACTTTGCTCTTACTAGTATTGTATTATTGTTTACATCTGTTTAAAGATTGGTTCCTAACGTACAAATGAAGATCCACCACAGCAATTTCTGCTATAGTGATTCCTAAAATAAAACTTCAGAAATCACAAATGGCTGCTCATTAAATGAACTAGTCAAATAGGATGGGAACCCTGTAAAGAGAAGTTCAAATATCATTCTGGAGACTTCTGATTATTGAAGTGGGTCATTTTGAAGCCCATCTTTCAACAGACATTTTGTTCAACAAAACGGTGACGTAACAGCCTGTTTAGAGACAATGTTCGCTATCTGGAACGAGAGGTTGGTTATCTCGCTTGAATTTTTTATTAGCACCAGTTGTGACTGTGACTGTGCCCTGGAGAGAAGACATAATTAAAGAATTTTAATGAAGCGTCCAAAAAAAGAAACCCTGTGCTATGGTGACCTAGAGAAAGTTATGAAGGTCAATCTTTGCATTTTTTTTTTTTTTTAATTCAGTAAATCAGGATTCCATCATTTTGGGTATTTGGCTCCGTGACCTTGATGTATGCATAAACTTATCCCGTCAGTTCAAACAGAACGGTTATGTGTTACGGTGCAAGAAAGGTTCCTCATGGCACAGGTTCTTCAGCAGCAATAAATGGGACTGCAGTCTTTTTGAGAAGCTTGTGATTAGTCCCATTTACAGTTCTAATCTTGTATTTCACATACAAAACGTGTGGTTCCATAAGCTGCAAACTGGACCAGACTAGTTCATGTTGATCGTCAAAAGAGTGACTACACAAGACTAGCCAGACATATCATTGACTCAACCAATGGAAGTTCAGGTATTAACTTTACCTTTGAAGTGGGCAAGACTGTAAAAGTTATTGTTCTTCTAAGGATTATTATTATTATTATTTTTTTTTTTCTTTCTTTTTTTCCCCCGCCTTTTTGCCCTTTTTGGGGCCCTTAACATGCTCAAACTCTTGAAACTTTGCACACTCGTCGGAATGCGCGGCCATCAGGGTTTGGGCTGGGTTTGGTACCCGGGCGTGGCAGGGGGGCTCGACAGCGCCCCTTGAAAAAGAAAAGAAAACTGTCCATAAATCAAAAACGCTTGCATGTATTAGTATGAAACTCGGTACACATATAGAGCTCATCGGGCCGAACAACTTTCGCGCTCTAAGTTATGCGTCAGCCCAACAGGAAGTGAGCTATTATGGGTCGTTTTAAAACGCAAACTGGAATTTGAAATACTCCTCCTAGGCGATTAACCCGACCAGCACCAAACTCGGTCAGCATGACGTCAAGGCATTGAGGATGCTAAATTGCGAGCGGATTTTTGATATCTCGAACGGTTTGGCCGTGGCAGGAGACGAATTTATGGCGAGAAATGGGAAACAGAAAGTGTGTTATAACTTCTGCATACATTGACCGATTTGGATGAAAGTTCAGCTGTGTGTTCGTTGTAAGAGGCCGATCACATGGATATGACATTTGTGAGTCAAAGTTATATCGCCACCAACTGGCAAAATTCAACATGAAACAAAGACACTGAAGATGCTATAGTGCGAACGATTATAGGATATCTCAGACGCTGCTGCTATGGCGAGGGATTAAATGAAGGACAAAAAAGGGAAACAGAAAATGTCTAATTTCTTGTAAAATCATTGTTTGATTTAAATGAAATTAAGATTGTATGTTCGGTAATTGAACCTAGGTGAATTTAAAATGAATGTACTATTTTTCAGATCAATATATTAATTTTATTTAATATATTTAATCTGAATCTTATTTTATCTGCCCTCCCTTCATTGTCCAAAAGATGTCACTGTTGACTTAGTAATGAAGCAAAAATGTTTGTCCCTGTTTGCCTCTTTGTCTCTACCTCTGGCTCTTGTGTGTGTGTGTGTGTGTGTGTGTGTGTGTGTGTGTGTGTGTGTGTGTGTGTGGAGGGAGGATGGGTGGCTGACAGCTAAAGCATTCCTCTCTGTCTCTGCATTCTCTTTGTGTGTGTGTGTGTGTGTGTGTGTGTGTGTGTGTAAGGGGATGGTGCACCTGCACCTGCAGTATTCTGAATGTCATTCTGAACTCAGTTTGTAGAGCACTGCAATATAGTTTTATATAATTATTTTAATAATTATGTTAATAAAAATATAAAAGACCTTTAGATAAATACTGGACTTAAGGACTTTAAAAATGTAAGCTGCAAAAGATAACTTTGCACTCATTTCAAAGGTACCTATGACATCATCTGACATGAAATTCATCTAAATTGAAATGATCTCACGGATGAGTTATACTGTACTTGTACATGTGTAATGACGAATAAACTTCAACTTCAACTTCAACTTCAGGCTGTTGTGGTTAACGATTATATTTGCTGCAGTAAATGTGGCATATTCAGATTTTACTTTAATATAGTTCTTTTATATTTAACGGATTCAAAATCATATTGCAGCAAATGATAACTTCACATTTGAAATTAAACTATGACACTATATCACTATTCAGACAGGACTCATTTTCTAAATGACATTTGAGTTACAATTCTTATCACCTGACATCTGTGATTTCATGTACTCATTTAGATAGTATTCTTTTTTTCTTTTTTTTACAGAGGAGTGTGTGTGTGTGTGTGTGTGTGTGTGTGTGTGTGTGTGTGTGTGTGTGTGTGTGTTTTCTATACAAGATACATGGGCTTTACAGAAGGTCATGTGCTGTGTTTGCAAAGATCACGTATGACGCATGTCTTTAAATGAATTATTTACTGATAGAATTCAAATTTATTAAAAAAGTTAATTTCACATGATTTTATAAAAGTGGCTGTTTATAATAAACTTCCATAAAATTTAGACACGCATCTTACTCTTACCTGACACTGATATTAAAATCGACGTTGTGGTTTCTGTGGTTTGGCTCCATTTATTAATTTTGGAATTAACACTTTTTATTGGATACCTCCCATATTTAAATGAAAGCACGCTTTTTGGTGCATGAGATTGCTGAACAAACAGTAGCTAAGGTAGGTCAAAAACACATTAAGAGAAATGTTAGGATAATACAACATCAGCATTCGGACGGTATTCTGCACTCATTTGAAATTGACCTTTGACATCATCTGACATGAAATTCATCTAAACTGAATTGATCTCATAGATGTTGTGGTTTGTGGTCATAGCAGCACCGACTGCTGCAGTTAATGAGGTGGATTCAAATGACTTTGACAGTCATTTTATTAAAACATTATTTTCACTGCAAAAAATAAATAAATAAACAACTTGTCTAATGTACTTTTACGTAATGATGATTGATCTTAAGATATTTTAATTTATATATCACAAATAACAAACTTAGTTTTTAAAAAACTATACAAATACCTTGAATTAAATACTGGCCTTCTGGACTTGTGCATTTTTGAGCTGCAAAAGATAACTTTGCGCATATTTGAAAGTGACCTATTATATCCTGTGACAATAAAATTAATCTATATTTAAATTACATCATGGGTGTGGCTTGTAGTGGCACCAGCTGCTGCGGTAAATGTGGCATATTTAAAATATTTGTTAAAAAATATTCTCCTGTTTAAATGCATAATGCCTGTCGTGCACAGTCGCCCCGAAGCCACCGGGGTGGCGGTGCCACCGGCTTGGGCCCGTCATCGCTGCTCGCAGCTTTAATGAAACTATGTAATCAGTCCTTAAAATTAATTTAATTATATAACCTACATTATGATGCATTTTAAAATGGGCCGTTTTAAATATATTAAACACTGGGTTTTGTTAGAAATGCAGTCACTCTTCAAAACCAAATCGTTAGCACATGGCTTTTAGATGGTTGCGTTGGTCTAATGATTCTTACAAACAGGTGCAGATAAGCTTGACAGCATCAAACCATTACCCCAGGACTGTATGCGCTTTGGAAACATGACAGACGCTGCAATCGCGGAGCTAAAAATAAAGCAAATTGCGCAATTGTTGCTGGGCTTTGATATTCACTTATTTATTTATATGTATTTATTTTAGGGAGCTTGTAGGAGAAATGTAGAAGAGCTCACTTTGATGTCTGCTGGATATTGTGTCAGTTGAATCAGCGATACAGAAGTTAGTTTAATTCACAAGATTAAATTAGCAATGCATAAAATTCAATGAGATCTTAATTATTTTTTGTTGTTGTATGGCCAAAATTGCAGATTAGACACCAGATTTATTATATATCATTTATTTTTAGTTGTTATAAGTCAGAAGTGGTGATGTTAAATGCTGAATATGATTATATTTGGGGAAAGCTGGGGGGAAAAATTGGATTTGAAACTATTGCTTGTGCTATCATGACATGGAAACTTCAAAAGTATGAAATCAACAGTACAGCATGTGTCACTTAAAAAGGCCAAGTCAAGTCAATGCTGTTGATTTGCAGCAAAAGTTAATATTTTGTACATTGTCAATATTTTGTTCATGATTATTTTAACTAACCATATCAACACTCACTGTGCTTTAGAAATCATATTTTAAATGCTTGCTACAGTTAGACCACAACAACAACAATCCTCTTCATCTGCACGTTTACATTTGCATAATTAAAAGTGACACCACTCATCAGAATTGATGGAAATGGATTCTTTTTGAGAACAATCACTGGGTCTCTGAAACGGAGGTCAATGCAGGCCCATTTTAGCCCATTACCAGCTTGTCCCAAGGCTAATTCTGCTGCTATAGATTGCCATAATGAGTGGCTGGCCCAGTCTTAAAGCGACAGCCCTAATATCAGTTTAAAATGGCACAGTTAAAATATGTAAAGATTAAACATGAAGATGTGTTGTTCAAAGTGCGGCTGCAAAACTTCTGACTGGGTCGAAAAAGAGGGACCACATATCCCCTATTTTAGCATCTCTTCACTGGCTTCCCATTAAATTAGAGTTGATTTTAAAATCCTTATGTTTGTATATAAGGCATTGTCTGGCCGTGCACCAAGGTATACAAGTGATCTTCTTGTGCCATACTGTCCCGCTAGGGCACTTGCTCTTAACTGTGCCTCGGTGTCGCTATAAATCAAAGGGTAATCGGGCCTTTTCTGTGGCTGGGCCCAAGCTTTGGAATGTTCTCCCGTATCATGTGAGGTCTGCTCCTTCCTTGGACATTTTTAAATCTACTCTTAAAACGTATTTTTATTCTTTAGCGTTTGGAAACCTGTAATTATTTCTGTGTAGAGCGATCTGCTTTGTACTTTGTACAGCACTTTGGATTGATTCATATTGTGTTTAAATGTGCTTTATAAACAAATGTTGTTGTTGTGTTGTTGTTGTAGTTGTGTTCTAAAATCTCCCACTATCTTCTATTTAGATGCTGCAAGATAAACCTCATCTCACAGACAATCTGCAAAAATAATCTGTGTGTGCAGAAAGGCAGAAGCACTGATGTGCCTATATTTAGCCTTTAGATAAGTTTCGATCAGCTGAACCTTTCCCACATCTGTGCAAGGTTATTATTATGAGCATTTTAATTGGAGGAACCAAACAATGTATAGGCATATGCATCCTATTATCTTACTTTAACTACTGAAATGACAGTAGAAGCTTGAAAATGTCTATTAAAATGGCAAAATATGCATTTATTGTTATTGATTAATATTGTTATTATAAATAAATACTTTTAAAATACCAAACTTATGGAAAACTTTTTGCAATTCTGTTTGGGGAAGCTATGTGCACAAACATTTTAAAACCTTTAATTTGCCAAACCAACATAATTGGCTTCTTTGGCCACTTTGACAGGTCTTTGTGTTGTGTAAATCAAGCTTGAGCCCTTCCAGAATCTTCACGCTCCATTTGGGAGTGCTGACGATTAAACATTTACAGGACATACGCCGCTGCCTTCTGCTGTGGAAATGAGGCCATGTTGAGTTGTCGTGACTCCCCACTGACTCTCTGTGGGATCTGGGTCAGATATAAAGTCAGAACCGGGGCTTAATTCTTCTCTCTATACCCTGTGACCTCACCTAATAAGAAACTAAAATGAGGATAATGTTTTACAACGAGTAGGTTTAAAGCACTATTATCATAATGCACAATCTGCAGCCTACTACTGGCTATCAGCTACACAGTACAGTAGCCAGTAACCATAAACATCATTGAAATAACAGGCCCAGCCTGATGGGAGTCTGATGTCGCAAATTATGCATGTTGGAAAAGTCAATGAGGATCAACTGATGTGGTCAACATCAGTTGTGGTAGAATAACTGACAACATCTTTAGACTTGATAACTATATAGAATGAAAATAATTCTTAACCTAACACACTCTAAAAAATGCTGGGTTAAAAACAACCCAAGTTGGGTTGAAAATGGACTAACCCAGTGATTGGGTTGTTGTAACACAGCAATTGGGTTGTTTTAAGCAAACATTTAACCCAACCACTAGGTTAAAACAACCCATTTGCTGGGTTAAAACAACCCATTTACTGGGTTAAAACAACCCAATCGCTGGGTTAGTCCATTTTCAACCCAACTTGGGTTGTTTTTAACCCAGCATTTTTTGTGCATATAAACACTTAACCTTGGTTATTAAATATCACAAACAATATCACAAATTAGAGTTATGAACAAATAAATCACGCACTAACCCAGGGCTTTTCAAACTTTTAAATGGCATGGACCCCCAAAGATGAACATCCTGGCATTTAAAAGACATAAACACCCAATTAATACACTAAAAATGAATATTATATATCTAACATTAATTTATGTTACTTTATTATATATATTTTCTACTCACTATAATAAAAACTGTTAAATGTATCATTTATTTAAATAATTTTTTATTTAATAGATTAATAATTTTAATCTAATTTATTTATTTTAATTATTTTTATTTATTTACTTTTTTACATTTATTATATGTTAATTTAATATTTAATCACTTATTATACACCGATCAGGCATAACATTATGACCACCTTCCTAATATTGTGTTGGTCCCCCTTTTGCTGCCAAAACAGTCATGACCCTGTCAAGGCATGGACTTCACTAGACCCCTGAAGGTGTGCTGTGGTATCTGGCACCAAGATGTTAGCAGCAGATCCTTTAAGTCCTGTAAGTTGTGAGGTGGGGCCTCCATGGATTGGACTTGTTTGTTCAGCACATCCCACAGATGCTCGATTGGACTGAGATCTGGGGAATTTGGAGGCCAAGTCAACACCTCAAACTCGTTGTTGTGCTCCTCAAACCATTCCTGAACCATTTTGGCTTTGTGGCGCATTATGCTGCTGAAAGAGGCCACAGCCACAAGGAAATACCGTTTTCATGAAAGGGTGTACATGGTGATTAGGAAGGTGGTATGTGTCAAAGTTACATCCACATGGGATGGACCCATGGTTTCCCAGCAGAACATTGCCCAAAGCATCACACTGCTTTGGCTCCGCCGGTTTGCCTTCTTCCCATAGTGCATCCTGGTGCCATGTGTTCCCATGTGTTCCCTAGGTAAGAAACGCACAAGCACCCGGCCATCCACCTGATGTAAAAGAAAACGTGATTCATCAGACCAGGCCACCTTCTTCCATTGCTCCGTGGTCCAGTTCTGATGCTCACGTGCCCACTGTTGGTGCTTTCGGCAGTGGACAGGGTTCGCCGGTTCACCACTGTTCCTTCCGTGGACCACTTTTGATACTGACCACTGCAGACCGGGAACACCCCACAAGAGCTGCAGTTTTGGAGATGCTCTGACCCAGTCGTCTAGCCATCACAATTTGGCCCTTGTCAAACTCGATCAAATCTTTACTCTTGCCCATTTTTCCTGCTTCTAACACATCAAGTTTGAGGACAAAATGTTCACTTGCTGTCTAATATATCCCACCCACTAACAGGTGCCGTGCTGAAGAGATAATCAGTGTTACTCACTTCACCATAATGTCATAATGTTATGCCTGATTGGTGTTTATTACCATTTAATAATTTATTTATTTATTGTAATCTAATTTGTTTATTTACTTTTGTCTTTTTTTTATTTCTCTACACTTTTCAGCAAATTTATAAATAAAAATTAATTTATAAAACTTTATAAATAAGAAATTAAGCAAATGTATTTATTTACTTATTTTAATTTTATTTATTTTTGTTCATGTTTCATATGTTAATTTAACATTTAATCACTTATTTGTTAATATTATTATTATTATTTTTTTACATTTTATTCATGTTTTTTTTCTTTTTCTAGACATTTCCACAGACCCCCGTCACTCCTTTGTAGCCCCCTGGTAGTCCTCGGACCACTGTTTAAAAACCCTGCACTAACCCAATCATATTTTTTGTAGGCTACTCTTAATATTTAAACTAACGATTTTTAAAGTCCCAGTGAACTGGAAGTAACAAGTGAGTTTTCTTCAGTGCTGTGACGTATTTCCAAGTGAAACGGAATATTGAATAGAGGGCGGGGTTTTACTTCAGCGCTCCTCCTCTCCATCTCGCGCTCATAGCAGACTAACGGTTGGAGGGGAGTGGTTAAGCATTTTCAAACCTAAGCCGTCAAACTGACATCATCTGAGAAGGAACGCCGTTTCCAGACCGGAAGTTACTTTTCAGATTTTGATTAAAGATTACAGCGACAAACTTTTTTTTTTTCTGTGTATTAACTTTAATAAGACCTTTAATATGTGCTAACAAAGTAAATAGGGTAAATTTTGATTTCATGAAGACTTTAATGAGTTTTTGAAACTTGTCATAGTGCATGAATAATGTTTTAGCAGGGGGTCAAAGTTTTGCTGGTTAACTCAAGGGGTCAAGCAAAATGTTATATATAAACACTTGTCCAGCTCACAGGTAAAACAGACAAATCGAGCTATTTTCATGCAGTCTTTGCAAACGATTTTCTCTACTGCTTGACTAATCTTTTAGAAATGTCGCCATCTAATGGTATATTAACATGTTCCATTCATGATTACTACAACTCAACATATTTTTGCAACACATCTGTTATGAAGGCAAATTTGTTCAAATAAAATGTGGTTATATATCTATAACTTATGTTATATATTCAAAGCATCAGGCTCTCTCCTCTCCTGCACCCAGGCCAGGGTTGCCAGGTCTGTATAACAAAACTAGCCCAATGGCTAATCAAAAATAGCCAAAAAGTAGCCCAATTACCATATCAAAACTCAAAATATGCAATTCCCATACCTAAAATACACATTTTACAGTAACTGTTATGCAAAATTAAACCATTATTTCGTAATGATCACAAAACTTCCAGTTTTATCATTGGTAGAATATAAACTATTTCAATTCATTTCAGACAAATATAATTTATGAAATATGTCAAACCTTTAACCCGTGGCAACAGTTTAAAATTAGTCAAATTTCACGGGGAAACCGCAGACTTAGCAACCCTGACCCAGACACAAATAATCATCCAAAGCGTGACCCCAAGGACCCACAGCACTGGCATAATCAATCAATCGATTACTTTGCCATGGCCTAAAACAGAAAATAAATGTTAGACTATATCCAGTTTATTTTACACAAGATATATCTAGCCTACTGTGTTTCCATTTCTATTGCTCCTCCTCCTTCTCTGTCGTCAGGTAACATCAGGTAAATAGTGGTTATTAATTCATTCAAAACATTAGTCTCCATTCTCCTGGAATGTTACTTAATGATTTGTAAGAAAATTCACTCTACAGTATTAGAACAGGATACAGTGTATCTGTTTTTTCAGATGGTGGTCTTGTTTTCATAATTTGCTCTTAAATGAAGTGGAATAAACATGACAGAATACTGTCTTCATATCTGAATAATTAAATGGTAGTACAGAAATCTAAGATATCACTATTTTCTAAAAATGTAAATATAGGATAGGCTACAAAATGTAAATGTATGTTGTGAATATGTTACCAGGGCCATGATCACCACAGGCATTGAGGAGGACATGTCCTCCCAGTGTATGTGGTTTTAACAGTTTTGATAACAAACTAGTCATCGAAATTTACACCCATCTTTTCACCTCACCTGAGCAAATCTGATGCAAAATGATTGACAGGAAAAGAGCATTTCTGATTGGTTAAAACGTGTGGGCTGGCTTATTGTTTTTATTTATTTTGCCAATATTAATCACTTTAATCACTGATGCATGTCAGGTTGGACATGTTATGTGTGGTATTCAAAAAAATGTAAATACTGTGCTTACTGCACCTTTTAATAGTTTTCCTATCTTTTATGTTTGGTCTTATTTTTGATATACTATACGTCTGTCTTTCACACAGGACTGCAAAGGAAACAAAGAGAAAGTGACTTCACTGTGAATGAGTTCCAAGAATCAGCTCACCGGAGCATGTAGAAACATCTCTCCACTCCTGAAGTCAGCCTGACCCACAGAGCTGGAATTCTCTCTGTGCCTGAGGAGGAGAGAATTCATGTCCTGAACACGAATGACTCCACCTATCAAGAACTATTACAATATTTTGGCCAGAATTGACTGGAAGTAAGAACTTACTAAGAGGAAGTAAGAACTGTTGTGGTTTTCTATGTAAACAATAACCTATGAAAACTGCCTCACTGTGTTGGATTAGCCTACTTTATTTTATCTGGCCAAAAATATCTAGTTTTATAAGACTCAAACCTATAAACAGGAATAAGAGGTTTATTTTTAAAGACGTTGACAGAACAGAAGTAGACATTTATTGTATTTGGGTAGATGCCACTTCTTTTTGCTTGCCAATTAACTGCCGGTTCGCCAGTGTTTGTTTTGGCTCTGTAGTATGACTGCCCTCTCCATAAACCAAGACTTCTCAAATAGATTTGGAATAAAACGTTTAAAAGAAAAATTAGAATGAATTTACTCACCAATCCTCATACTGTAGTTTCTATTGCAGACCAGAATATTGTGCAACACTATATGTTAAACATTAGATGGCAGTATTGGGTTGATTTAGCAACGCGGTTAGCCATACTCAAACTGTGTCATTGCACCATGTCACTGTTTAACAGTGTAGTTACCATGCTTTGCTCTTTATACTTTGCCCTTTATGGAACTATGTGCTAAATATGTGTTTAAAAGTTTGATGGCTCACTGATAGCTCATTTGTATCTCATCTCTTATTCTATTTTGTGTTTAGAATACTGATATGCTAGCAGCCCTTCAAGGCTTCTTAGTTGGGCACCATTTTTAGCTGTAGAACAACATGGCAACATGATTGATCAAACTAGCAATAAAGCAATAACCAGCAGAAATATCTAAGCCAGGCAATTTTGAATATTTTGCATTACTTTGTGTAGTAATATGTTTAGTATTATAAGTTTCTACTTTTAGGATAGATACTTAAATAATAGATTAAAATAATAGGTTACTCCATGCTGTCAGTGCTCAAGGTTCAACCTAAAATTAGTCTTCCTACATAATGAATTAGTCCCTGAGCAATTTTGGGGTACTGTGACTGTCTAGTTCTGGCTTCGTCCTTTTCCAATCACGAACCGTCACACATGCACATCCACATCCACACACACCCCTGTCCTTTTGTCACCAGAGAACCTGAGCTGCTGCTAATTGTAGTGCTGGCAGGATGCCGTAGCCATTATGGGCCGTCTGTGCAGCGGGCTCTCATTGAGAACTATGGCTAGCTGAGCTGCCACTGCACCACAGTGCGGGACAGCTGCCAAAATGAACTCAGCAACCTCTTTGGTGTGCCCTTTGGGTCAGCTTACACAGCAGCGCACAGTTCTGCTGAAATCCCTGAATTAATGCAGAGAGGGAAGAAGAGGGGGAGGAATGACTCAACCGAAAAAGGAGGTACACAAAATGGTGCTCACTTTTATTTGCTGTGTCAGAGTGGGGCAGTCCAACACAAGGGGGTTTACACATTGTGATGTAATGTGAGAATGTTGGGGGGAGGGGTGACAGTCATGTCCATGTCATGTTCACTTTTATTCAGTTGGTGGTCGTCAAACAGGCTTGGATCCGATAGTGCACCCCTTTCTTTCGTGTTTGGGGGGTTTCAGTCTCTGGTTTTGTGTCAGCTCTTCACTTTTTGACCTTGCCCTGTGCGGCCACAGCCTCCATGGCTTTGCGTACTGTTTCCTCATCTCCCAGGAACTGCATGGGTTTGATGGGCTTCAGGTCCTTATCCAGCTCGTAGACGATAGGAATGCCAGTGGGAAGGTTGAGCTCCATGATGGCTGCATCTGACATGCCTGTAGACACAGGTGTACATCTTGTCACATACAGTTCTTGAAGTTTTCTATGCCTTGACCTTTCCTGACCTTTACTTTCTAAAGTGCATCTCTCTCTAGCTCTCTAGGGAGAATGCAGAACCTTTCTGCTGAAAGGTTGTGCCCGTAACAGGAACCTAACCCCCTTCTCATCTCTTCTGTGTATGAATGAGGGCTATAAATAGTCTCTGTGTCATTGGGGATCATTGAAGCCTGGTGGTCAGATAAGTTTTGTGTCTGAATGCTATATGTCCTTGTTCCTTGACATGCTTAGCTAACATGCAGTTCTATTATATAACACATTGAGTCCCTGAATAGTCTTTTATCTAAATGCTTGTTGGGATGATACTCACTCTCTAAGTGCTTGACGATACCACGCAGGCTGTTGCCGTGGGCTGCGATTATGACGTTTTTGCCGGCCTTGATCTCAGGTACAATGACTTCGTTCCAGAAAGGCAGGGCACGAGCAATGGTGTCCTTCAAGCTCTCGCAGATGGGAAGCTCACCCTCTTTTAGACCCTTGTAGCGCCTTGACTGGTAAAAGAGAGGAATGGAACATCATCAAACCTGCAGTCATTCCTACATCAGTGTTTACATGAGTGACGTAAAAGCATATGCCATATGTCATATGCATTCACGAATTATATATATATATATATATAAAACAATCAATCCCTTTGTCTTACCTCACTGATGATCTTGTGGTATGAATGGTCCTTATCCATAGGAGGAGGGGGAATATCGAATGATCTGCGCCAGATCTTGACCTGCTCCTCTCCATGCTTGGCTGCTGTCTCTGCCTTGTTCAGACCAGTCAGACCACCATAGTGACGTTCATTCAGACGCCAGGTGCGCACTACGGGCAGCCACATCTGGTCTGTGATCTCCATAATGGTCCAAAGAGTTTTGATAGCACGCTTCAAAACAGAGGTGTAGCACACATCAAACTTCATGCCTGCATCTTTAATGGCCTGAGCACCACGCTTTGCTTCCTCCAGACCCTTTTCACTGAGGTCTGCATCAAACCAGCCACAGAAACGGTTCTCCTGGTTCCAGGAACTCTCGCCGTGGCGTACAATCACTAGGCGATGAGCAGCAGCCATTTTGAAAGAATTTTGGTTTTACTACAGTATTAACACAGCCCTCCTTGCTGTTGTGCACACACTCTGTGACAGACAGTGAGTCCTGCGTGCCTATGCTATGCTCTTTTTATAGCATTCTGGTATGTGGCCCGTCATGAATGTCATAACTCTCCTGCTTTGAACCAATCATAATGTTTCACTTTCAGAATGACAGTTGAACTTGCCTATTGACTCTTATGTGTAAAGGGGCGGACCGGATATCTATCTACTGCTCGAAGGGCAGAGGTCGTGAAAGGATTCGAAATAGCAACATGACTTTTAAACTGAGAGGTGTGGAGTAAAAGTGCAAAGATCACAGTCAGCCTTAGATCTCAGAGGATAGTAAGAGGACATCAGTAGAGAATGCACAGTATAGCAGGAGTTTCCAAGGTTTCTTATCTAAAAGGTATTATATATATATATATATATATATATATATATATATATATATATATATATATATATATATATATATATATATATATATATAGTGTTTTTTTTTTTTTATCAATGTAATTCAGCTTTGGCATGTTGCATAAACATACATTTCTGTTATGTATATTACATTTTAATTAAAGACATTAGTATATGGTCATGCAACATTTATATAAGTGTGTGTTTGTGTGTGTGTGTGTGTTTATAATAAAAACATTACATGATCTTATTTTCCATTTAGTCTGCATAAGTAAAAACATTCACTTCTTTGTATTGTATTGTACTGTATTGTAATACCCCTCATATCCAGCAGAGGCGATGGTGTGTTTCCACAGGTAAAGCACTGAAAATAGAGCTGTAACCATTCCTCACTTCTTTTCCAACACCCCCACCCCTCCCTCCCCTCTCCTCTCTTCCTCCAGCTTTTATCTCTGTATCTGCAGTGGAATGTATATATTATGCTGTATGTATCTATTTTTTAACGTCTATGTTTCACAATTAAATTACATATTAACATAAAGTGACGAGGTACATTGCAAATCATAATTTGCTTAATTTTAGCTTTTTATCTCTTTTATCCCAAAGAATGACCTTGGTGGCACAAAGTGTGTGCTTAAGCAAATGATACAAATTTATAATACGTTCAGAGCGAAAACCTCATAATTTATTAACAAAATGGTGTTATACTCTGACTTGCATATACATCTGCACATAGCTCTCTCTCTGTCTCTCTCTCTCATGCTGCTATTGATACTGCATTGTCAGAGTTTAGAAAATCACTTGCGTCAGAGCTCCTTTCTGGCTATATAAGCTGCACTGACTGCGGTAGGAGCAGCAGATCAGTGTTTGAAGGCTGATCGAGCTGACTGTGGTACCGAGGCACAGAGCAGCTTGTACTTGGAGCCATGAGTGCCGTCGGGTTTGACCCCTACTTCTCGTCCTCTTACAAGCGCTGGTATGTGGAGAGCAGCCCCCGGGTCTCTCAGCGTGGTCGTTCTCGCACCACATTCTCTGCCCATCCCCCTTCTCTCTCCTCTCGCCTCCACTATGCCTCCCCCGGCCGGAGCTCCGCTGGTCTCCTGCTGAGCAGCGCTGGCCGCTCTGTGGACATGGACATCAGCCACGCCGCCCAGGTAAGCTCCGAATTCCGGACCGTGAGAACTCAGGAGAAGGCCCAGATGCAAGAGCTCAATGACCGCTTTGCCGGTTACATCGAGCGCGTCCATGAACTAGAGCAGCAGAACCGTGCCCTGGAGACTGAATTGCTAATGCTGAGGCAGAGACATGTGGAGCCTTCCCGCCTGAGGGGCCTGTACGAGCAGGAGGTCCGCACTCTGAGAGCCGCCGTAGAGGAAGCCCGCATGGAGAGGCAGGCCGCACTGAGCCACCGGGAGAGCATGGAAGATGCCTTGCGGAGCCTGCAGGCCAGCTACGAGGAAGAGGTTGTTGCCCGTGAGGACAGCGAAGGCAGGCTTCTGGAGGCCCGCAAGGAGGCCGACGACAGTACTCTGGCCCAGGTGGAGCTGGAGAAAAAGGTTGATATATTGCTAAATGAGCTGGCGTTCCTGAAGAAGGTCCACGAGGGTGAGATCTCTGAGCTGCAGGCCCAGATTCAGTATGGAGCTCAGATCGCCGTTGAGGCGGAGACCGCCAAGCCCGATTTGTCCAGCGCCCTACGTGACATCAGAGCCCAGTACGAGAAGCTGGCAGCCAAAAACATCCATTCAGCTGAAGAATGGTTCCGCGGGAAGATGGGCCACCTGACGGAGAGCGTGGCGCACCACAGTGACGCAATGAGGAACTCCAAGGATGAAGCAGGAGAGTATCGCCGCCAGCTTCAGTCATGTGTTCTTGAGATCGATGCCTGCAAGGGCCTGAATGAGTCTCTGGAGAGGCAGCTCAGGGAGGTGGAGGACAAGCAGAGTGCAGAGATTGCTGCCATGCAGGTTAGTACTAGAAACCACAATTTTAGTTATTTTATGCCCTTAAAACCATTTTAACATCCATCCTTTCCTACAGGATACAATCAGTGACCTTGAGGATGAACTTCGTGCCACTAAGGGTGAAATGGCGAGATACCTTAAAGAGTACCAGGATCTTCTCAATGTCAAGATGGCCCTTGATATCGAGATAGCTGCTTACAGGCAGGACCACTAATATAAAAGACATTTTGACTCATGTTAATGCTTCTGATTTTTCACGTAATCCTTTATGTTTTTTTGCAGGAAGTTGCTTGAGGGGGAGGAGTCTCGCTTCAATGTGGGTGTGGGAGGTTTGGTCGGTGCTTACTCAGTTGGTCCCGTCTACTCCCGGCCCATGTACTCACTGTCCAGCCTGAGTTCTGGCACCCCCTACCTGCTTAGTTCTCGCCTAGTCAGCGCATCCCTCTCAGCTGATGAGGCCATCACATCCAGTCAAGCTCAAGAAGCTGCAGCCAGTCCAACCCAGGAAGAAGAAGAAGAGGAGAAAGAGGAAGAAAAAGAAGAGAAAGAGGAAGAAGAAAAGGAGGAAGTAAAGGAAGAGGAAGAGGAAGCAGGAGCGGAAGAGAAGGAGGAAGAGGAAGAAGAAACAAAGGAGGAAGCGGAAGGTAAGATTCAGTTGCAAGATTATGAATACAAATATTTTACAATTCTAAATGTTGACAAGAAGTGCATTACTAAATTATTGTTTTAAACAGGTGCTGAACAGGAAGAGGAAGGCGAAGCTGGAGCAGAGGAAGAAAAAGGGGATGAGGTGGAGGAAGAAAAGGAAGAAGTTAAAGGGGAAGATGAGGAAGAAGGAGACGAAAAAGAGGGAGACGGGGAAGAGGGTGAGCAGAAAGAGGGAGAGAAAGCTGAGGAGGAGGAAGTGGCTGCAGAGGAGGATACTGAGACAGAGAAAAGTGAGGAGAAAGCTGACACAAGTACTGATAAGGCCACAGAGGAGACTGAGACAGACAAGGAAGACACTAAGACAGACAAGGAAGACACTAAGACAGAAAAAGATAAAGTAGAGAAGGAAACTGAAAAGGAAAAAGTTGAGCCTAAGGCTGAAAAAGCCAAAGAGGAAGAAGAAGCCGAACCAGCCAAAGAGAAAACTGAACCTGTACCTGAACCTGAACCTGAGTCAAAGGATAAAGGCAAGGAAGAGCCAGAGAAACCAAAAGCAAAGGAAAAGGTAGAAACAGAAAAGCCTAAGGTAAAAGACGAAGGCGAGAAAGGCAAGAGTGAGAAAAAGGAAAGTGTGAAGCAGGAAAAGGGAAAAGAGGAGACTGAGAAACCCAAGGGAAAGAAGTAATAAGTCGTATATATATAACAGCACAAATACCAGTAGCCTGACCTGCTTCTCTAGTCTTCCTTCAGTCTCTTACTATCAATATGCCTTGATCAATGGTGCTCAGAGCAAATTGCAATACAATGTTTGAAACAGTGTAACAATGTTACAGTCAACTTTATCAGCTTTTAAAACAGATGATGATTGTCTGATGTTACTGAAATGATCTACACACCTGAGTGAATGTATGCTTGTGAAGTAGATTATATTTTTGAAAGAAGCATCAGTCTTGTAATAGATTGCAATAAGTGAATCTTTGCTGCCAGTGCAATAAAAACTTGCTTCTTGATGATCAAAATGTTTTGCTGATTTTTTTCATTGACATTGACATTTCATTGGGTGTAATAATTTTTAATAGTTTCCTTATGCAGAAGTACCTAATGTTTGTTTGGAATGCCTTTAGATAATTAAACTTTCAAATATAAAAGATATGAATCTGCAGCATTTGTAAATGTTATACAAAAATGTGGTATATTTAATAAATAAATAAAAAATAGTAGATGCAGAATGCCTAATGTAGGAAAATGTCATAAACAGAAAATATTATTATTACAATTTCTAATGTCTATTTAGTTCAATGGATAGCTTTCATATGAATTAGATGCAGAATGCCTAATATGGGAAAATTGAAAACGCCAATAAGACATTTATTAATAGCCTTACTCATCATGTGATCTTTAATTAAACTGTTCATTGCACTTGTACACACCTTGTAAAAGGTTTTTTTAAAAAAGTAAATCCTTGGGGTAACGCAGCGATGTTTTATCATATTAGATCAAGGGTGTCCAATCCTGCACCTGGAGGGCCACTGTCCTGCAGAGTTTAGCTCAAACCCCAATGAAACACAGCTGAACCAGCTAATCAAGGTCTTACTAGGCATACTAGAGACCTCCAGCAGGTGTGTTGAGGCAAGCTGGAGCTAAACTCTGCAGGACAGCGGCCCTCCAGGACCTAGTTTGGACACCCCTGTATTAGATATATTATTTGAGTGTGTTGAAAGTTGTTATAATGCTTCTCTGTGCGTTCACTCGCCGAATACTATGAGACACTTATTGTGCACTGCAGTAAGCTAGATCAATATTAGGCATGGTAAAACATAGTACTCGACTCGCGGGAAATCAAGAAAACAAGATTTAACCAATAATTGAGCAATGTAACAATGATTCGTTTTCTGCCAATGAATGTATCCAAACAGTTGCTCACCTGTTTCCATGCATGGTTTCTACAAAATAAAACGAAAATCAAGGGTAACGTGAGTATGATGTCATTGATAGGCGACACGCAGACGCATAAATTCAATTGTCACGGGTGTGTGTAGACAGGAAGACGAAGACAGGCTGATACAATTCTCAAACAAAGTTTAATAATCAAGCAATCTCAGGTGAGTGAATACAGGCAGGTTAACAACACACTCTATACACAGACGAGACCGGACAGAGACTGAAGGAAACAGGAAAACTTAAATAGGGAACACAAACGAGATGAATACACACAGCTGACACAGAGGAACTCATAATGACGGTGACCATGGAGACAGACGAGTGGCGGGAAACTGGAACAAAGGAACATGTCAAACAAAAGCAAAACAGACTGAACATGTGACATGTGAACATGTGAACGTGTGACATCACGTTACTTACTTTGTGGAGAAGAGTACAGAAGAGAAAGAAAGAAATCCTTTACAGTTGAGAGTGTGTTGACAGTCTGTGTAGTCATAGCGGAGCTCCAGAAAATCAATAATGAAGTTGCTTTGACAGTTACAGATTTGAAAAACAAAAATGCAGGAATAAGGAACCCTAAACTCTAACACAAAGAACCATTTCAGCATATGATTATAGGCACACCTGTGCAATAATCATGCTGTCTAATCAGCATCTTGATATGTCACACCTGTGAAGTGGATGGATTATCTCGGCAAAGGAGAAGTGCTCACTAACACAGATTTAGACAGATTTGTGAACAATATTTGAGAGAAATAGGCCTTTTGTGTACATAGAAAAAGTCTTAGATCTTTGAGTTCAGCTCATGAAAAATGAGGGGAAAAACAAAAGTGTTGCATTTATAATTTTGTTCAGTATATATATATATATATATATATATATATATATATATATATATATATATATATTATATATATTATTTTTTTTTTTAAATACATACATACACATATATGTGTGTGTATTCAAATACACATAATAATTAAACACATATTATGTAAACACAATCTCTTATTTTGGATGTGATTAATCACGATTAATAGATTTGACAGCACTAATATGTACATAAACATGCACATAGACCAGGAGATAAAATTGACAGTAAGAATAAAATAAGAGTACATATAGAAACTTGTCAGATAGGAACCTGGGTTCTGTTCTGAAGACACCAAGTTCAATGTATTTAGCTAGTGACAGTCATTAATGTCTGTTAAATTTAGAATTTTTCCTTTAAATTTTGAATTTGACTTACTAACAGTAAATTAGATACAGTGCAAAAACTACTGCAGTACTGAAAATTATAACAAAATTACTAGTGAATAATTTTAAATGATCATATTGTCATGTCCTTATTTCATAGCTTGTAGTGCACAAAACTTCGAGATGCACATTTTAATGAGACCTTTAGGGAACTAAACCCTGAGCTGTTTTCAGAAATAATTATGAAAATGTTTTTGAGACAGAAGCACTGATTAAACTAGTATTGTCACTTTTATTTTGAATCATAAAATGTTGTCCCATTTTATATAATTAATGCCTTGAGCAGTCCATTATGAATCCTGCATCAAAATTACATGTATTTGTGAGTAATATGTATCATATATCTCTGATGATGCACTTTGTCTGCAATGCAGCAACATTATATGGAACATTTACACGCAGATACTTACACTGATAATTCAATAAAATTACATTAAAAAGTGCACGTAGATATAAATCATTTTTAGGAGATCTTTGAGTTGCTGATCATGACTAGAATAAAAATCTGATGAATCTCTCTCTCTATATATATATATAGATTCATAATTTTTTCTGTAAATTTATATATATATATATATATATATATATATATATTTTTTCTGTACATTCTATATATATATATATATATATATATATATATATATATATATATATATATATATATATATTCATAATTTTTTTCTGTAAATTATATAATATATATATATATATATATATATATATATATATATATCACTTTTGAATTAACTTTTGAATTAGCTTACTGCCATTTTTAAAACAAACTTAAATAAAAAAATTTTCCAAAGGCAATCACTCAGAACTTGCAGTGAATGTTAGTATTATTTTCTTATCTCTTACATTTCTTACAAAGAATATGTAAATCACACTCTCAAAAAATTTGCTTAGAAAGGCAAATGCATACCACACGAGGAAAAAAGACAAAGCATATATATAGTGTATTTAATATGATGTTTATTGAGCAAATGCTGCTGAGAAATTCATTCAGATGAACAAAGACATGGGACTGCAAACGGTAGCACCTCATTAACGGTAAGTAGTTGAATTCAAGTCAATCCTATGCATACAAGAATGTATGTGCGCATTGACAGGGTTATTTTCAAATGCACTCATCAGGTAAACATAACTGACAACGGTAAAAAGCATGTTTAAGGCTAAGAGTTTCTTAGTTGCTTTATGTACTGAGTGTATATGACCATGGGCTATTTTCACCATCGTCTTCGTCCTTTGTTTTGTTTTTTTTCTTTGTTTTTTACATTTTTGGCTCAGTTGGTGTCCTCGCGATAATATTTATAAGGCTACTTTGTCAGAAGAACGTATCTCTACGACCCTTGTTGCCCTAACTTGAAGCAAATGTCATTCCCCACCACTCTGCGAGTATTTTATATTACTCTCATACATAGGGTGGTTATTTTTCTATCTCAAAGAACGAGGAGCGCACTCCCCCTGAGCTGGCATGCAGATGCCACATTCAAGTGACCGCCCCCCTTCCCCAGGTATTGCAGTTTGAACAAAAGTGAAAAGTGAGTCCCCGGCGTCCCGGACCGCATACGCAGCAGAACCCATTTAAAGCTGTCACTCAACATGCATTTTTTTAGCTTGCTGTATCTTGTGGCTTCTCTCTATGCTTTGTTTTAGTGTGGTTAATGTAATTAAGTACATCTGTTGAGCTTTATGATTTCTTTATGTTCGTTTTGTGTTGATTGCTTGAATGCCTCCTCCTCAGTTCCTCTTCGGTCGGCTATAGCTGTATGCTCGGGTCTAATCTGCTTCGGTGGCCTTCACTGCCTTCTCCACGGTTTTAGAGACCACCTTCTCCTGGACGGTCTCCTCCACCTCATCTCCTTTCTCAGTGACGGTAACAGTTTTTGTGACTTGTTTGACTCCGCCTTCCCCAGTTGTGATGGTCTCCACCGTCTTGGTGATGACCACCCTCTGGCTCGATTCATCTTTGGTTGGGCTCTCGTCCACTCCGTTGGAGATCACGTCCTTCTTATCGGACTCTTTCTTCTCATCTTTCTTGCCCATGTCTCCATTCACGGTCGCCTCTTTCTTTTTATCTTCAGGCTTTTTCTCTGGTTCACTCTTTTTCTCATCTGCTGGCTTTGGGGATTCTTCTTT
Source organism: Paracanthobrama guichenoti (assembly GCA_018749465.1). Taxonomy (NCBI): domain Eukaryota; kingdom Metazoa; phylum Chordata; class Actinopteri; order Cypriniformes; family Gobionidae; genus Paracanthobrama; species Paracanthobrama guichenoti. The sequence continues at coordinate 854,529 of CM031963.1, read as the reverse complement.
AGCTTCAGCTTTCGGTGGTTCTGACTTTGGGGCCTCTTTCTTGGGTGGTTCTGCTTTAGGTTCCTCTTTCTTAGGGCTCTCAGTCTTGGGAGACTCAATTTTGGGGGCTTCCTTTTTTGGAGTCTCTGTCTTAGGTGTCTCCTTGGGGCTTTCGGCCTTTGGACTCTCACTCTTTGGACTCTCACTCTTTGGAGATTCTGGTTTGGATTCTGTCACAGTTGCATTGTCTTTTTCAGATTTGGGCTCTTCCTTCTCCTCTTTTCCCTTCTTGTCTTCCTTTGCTGTTTCTGCTTTCTTAGGCTGCTCCTTTGCTTCAGCTTCTTTTTCATCTGTTGATCCTTTGTCGCTACCTGCATCTGCCTCTTCTTTCTCATCACCTTCTTCTTCTCCTTCTTCTTCTCCTCCGCTGGTCTGCTTCTCTTCTGCTTTCTCACTCTCAGGAGAGGCCTTTGCTTTGGGTGACTTAGTTTCTTCTGCTTCGTCCTCTGCATCATCCTCTTTCTTGTCCTCCTCACCCTCCTTTTCCTCCTCTGCTTTCTCTTCCTCCTCATCACCCTTTCCAGCTTCTTCTTCTTGTTCTTCATCACCTCCCTCTTTCTCTCCCTCCTCTTCATCCTCAGCAGGGGCTCCAGAGGCTACTTTGGCTTGGGTTGAGGCAACCACCTCCTCCTCTCCTTCTTCTTTCTCCTCACTTTCACCTTCCTCTCCTTTCTCTCCTTCCTCATCACCACCGTCTTCACCCTCAGCCTCTCCCTCCTCCTCTCCTTCATCTTCCACTTTAGCAGCTGACAACTCCTCTGCCATCTCAGCCAAAGCCTCATCCATCTCAGACTTCTCATCCTCCACCCTCGTCTCCTCGATGATCTCCTCCACAAACTTGTGTTGCACTTTAAGTTTAGGCGGCTCACTTTTGACCTTGGGGCCTTTGGTGACGGTCTGGCGATATGGGAAAGTGCTAAAGTGGCTCTCCTCTCCTTCAAGAAGTTTTCTACATGAAAACAAAAGGCATAAAAGAAGGAGATTTAGGCTATTCTAGATTTCTCTGAAATAATTGTTTCTATGGCTACAAAATTGGTCAAAATACAAATAATTACAGCTTCTTTACATACAATAATATAATATATACTCTCGTTTGACATATTTGCATTGTTAAATGAAATATTTAAATAGATAATGAATGATTAAATCTAAAATATTTAATATAATAATAACATTATTAATAAATATTACTCAGAAATTTAAATAATAAAATATTATATTGTACCAATACATATTAGTCATTATTTTTAATAAAAATCAATTATATTTATAATATATTTAATATACTAATATTAATAAGTACAAATAAAAGGTATTTACACCATACTCATTTGCAAAATTGATCCCAATATTACCTGTACGCTGCAATCTCTATATCTAGTGCCATTTTGACATTCAAGAGGTCCTGGTATTCACGAAGATGCCGTGCCATCTCCCATTTCGTGCTCTTGAGTTCATTTTCCAGCTGGTGGATGGTTTCCTAGTGAGTCAGAAGACAGACAGACAGACAGAAAGAAACAAACTGTCATATTCTCAAGATAGTCATTTGTTTATGCATATTCCACACATGCTAATGCTCTCACTGCACCAATTCAACTAAAAATATAATTCACAGTATCATTGTATGACTTCAAGGACAACCAATAGGTGCATTGAGTTTATGTGCATGAGGTGATTCCAGGACACAGCCAATGAGCGAACCCTGCCTCTGCTCTGACTCAGCAAAGAGCGAGGAGAGACTGCATTGTGGGTGTCTGCCTCTCCTTAACCCTTTCTAACACCATTCCACTGCACCTATGATGTAATGAAGCATCATATGCAAATCCTCTGGTGAACATCCAGTCCGTTTCTCTGCTTTCCATATACAATAGTGAGTTCATAATAAATATCATTCAACAGCCATACAGACTTAACTGCGACTTGAGGAGAGCTGCAACACATTTCAAAAGTCGAAGTGATTTATGAATACAACTGCAGCAAAGGCTGCAACCATTGCCCACCACAGTATTCAGAGTGGTCAGACAATATTAGTTTTTCAATGGCATATTCTTAAATGAAGTAACAATAATTTAGATAATCAACAAAAAACACTATTAGATGTGGTAATTGTTTGATAAAGTTATTTTTTTAACATTTAGTGCACTTTAACGCACTTATAAAACAACACATACACATTTGGAGGTTCAGACTTGCATATTGAACTCCCTTTTTGTTGGAATGCAACAATGAAATGTGATACTAGAAATGTTTAATGTGATTATGTACCTGAAGGCTGGCAAGGTCATTGTTGTGTCGGTCCTCTATGTCGTTGAGCTGCCTCTCCAGAGAATCTTTGGTTCCTCGGACAGACTCCAACTCGATGGTTTTGGACTGTAACTGGCGGCGATAGTCTCCGATCTCGTCCCGTGCGGATTTGATGGCGCTTTTGTTTTGCTCGGCGGCCTCGGTGAGTTTCGAGTAGCGGCACATGAACCAGTCTTCCACCTGCTGGAGGTTTTGCGTCGAGTGGCCCTCCAGCTGCGAGCGAATCTCGCGCAGCGCTTCGGTGATATCCGCCTTCTGGTAGTCCCTCTTCTCCACGGTGATCTGCGACGCCTGCACCTGCGCTAACAGATCGCTGATCTCCTCTTGGTGGTTGTTGCGGATAAACGCGATCTCGTCCTGCAGGGACTGCACTTTCTTCTCCAACTCTGCTTTGACGAGTGCTGAGTCACCCATGTCCTTCTTCAGGGCACGGAGGATCGCTTCAGTCTCTTCCCTGATGCGGGCTTCCTCATCGAAGCGGTCCCTGAGGCGCTGGATGTCTACCTCAATGTGGTCGGTGTCCAGTTGGATCTGCGCCTTCTCGTGGTGGATCTGCTCCAGCATGGAGCGCAACTCCTGCAGCTCTTGGTCGTAAAGTTCGCCCAGCTGAGACTGCGACACCTGCTTCTGCCGCAGTGCCTGGATCTCCGCCTCGATCTGCTTGTTCTGTTGCTCCAGAAAGTGCACCTTGTCGATGTAGCCCGCGAAGCGGTCGTTGAGTCCCTGGAGTTGTTCCTTCTCATTGGAGCGCTTGTAGTCTCCATTGTGGATGGAGGTCTGGGTGAAATCAAGGCTGTCAGTGGCGCTCAGAACTGTGGAGCCGTAAGCTCGCGCCACCGGGACGTTGAAGGTCCTCTTGTACGAAGAGGAGCTCGGGCTTGGCCGCGACCAGGTCTGGGAGCGGAACCCGCTGGAGGGGCTCGAATAGCTCGTCCTGGTGTCCATCACCCTCCGGTAGGGACTTCCTATAGTGTCTATCGAATAACTCATCCGGACAGACGGGGTGTGAACGTGCAGATGAACAGAAGTGTGAGGTAAAGTAGTATATAGGTGTAGCGTGTGTGGCTCTCTCAGCGCTGGATAGCAGCTCTGCCTGCCTTTATATACTCCAGGCTCTGTTGCGAAAAAGCTCAGGCTTGTTTTGACTGGACCATTGATCCGACGAGGTGGGAGGGTCCTGCTTGCTACACTTATCTTTATCAGTAGCCTTTCCTGCTTCCTATAGTCACACATACCGAGTGCTTGGGTGGCTCGTGACCTATAAAAATAACTTTCAAAAATATTTTCTCTGTTGAAAATGTGCTAAAAAAGACTTTTGGACCACTAAATTGCTTGTGATGTATTTGCGGTGTTTATTATCTAGGCTTATAATAACGTGATAAACTATAAGTAGGCCTATAGGCTAGGGCACTTTTGTTTTATTTGCTATACTGTTCGCTATAGCGTGTACATGTAGCGCACTAAACTTGTGTAAAACATAATACTAATACATAGCCTACTTTTAAGACGCTCTCTATAGCCAACCTGTCCGTTAATACACCCAAACCTCCATAATTTGCGCCCTGGGTGGTTGTGAAATGTTTAAAAGAACAAACTCTTACAGAATATTATATTTTTTTCGATATAATTACAATATGCTATCACGTCTTATTTATTATTGGAGGGCTACAGTTACACTGGACGTGACATCATTGGTACTTGGACAGAGTCTGATCACGCAGCCCAATCACTGACCGAGCGTCTACAGTCAGCACCAAGGACAGCGGCCGTATCTCAGACACATTCAAGGGCATTTAGCTGTGGTGTGCTACTGCTAACTTGCACTTTATTTTAAGGTGATGTAGGTACACATGTTGCATACAGTAAATTATGCATAATTTCAAGTAACTAACCCTAAACCAAACCCTAACCCAACCTTATAGTAGGTCTAAGTAACATATATTACTCAGCACCTATTTGTGTAAATACACTGTATCAGCGTCACTCTAACCCCTTTATCAATATTATTTATTATTAATAATAAAGTTTAACCTTATTTTTCAATCAACCTTGTGAAAATGATTAAGTTTAATGAGTTTAATTATTTATAAGAGAAACTTTGAGCAGGCATTTGTTTTTCAATGCGCCTTGCACTCTGAAAAATTAGATTTCTGTTGACTTAAAAAACGAAGGCAACAGTTTGCATGGCTTTTTGATCTCAATTCAATATACATATATTATCTATTTATGACCTATGTAACAATACCTATTTAGATAATATAGTATAATAAGTATAATGAGATAAAAACCGTGTATAACAGAAAAGCTGCTTTAAGATACACTTGCTAAAACTTCAATACATTTTGTCAAAAACTACAAAATCAAACAAGAAAAAATACAGCAATTAAGAAAACATGCTATTTAAATGAGCAATTACTTGATCTAAGCATCATTCTTTTTACATGTGTAAAATCGTGTAGTAACATTTACTCAGCAGTGAGAACAAAGTATGATGTATTCATTTTAAATAAATTCATGTTATTGACATAGAAAATAGAGTGCATAAATGATTATATGTTGGCATATACTTTTATTGTGTCATCCTTAAAGTTAGGAAGCACCGCTCAGCTCTACTCTGCTGAAAAACATTATTTGCTGCACATTAGTGCAGTTCTAACTTAGGCTTTTTGTGCTGGTTGATGAATGACTTATTTTCTATTAACCAGAATCCTGCCTTTTCAGAATAGATGCATTGGATTGGGACGTGTCAGATAGTGCATACTTCCTCTAACAGAACACCTGCTATGCATAGAAACCTCTCTATACCTTATTTGATTCAAATGTCAAGGATTTGAAAATTTTAACCTGAAGGACATATGACTCATCTGCTTATCTGAAAAATGAACAGAAGGGCTGTCAATAGGCCCGTAATATGCCAAAGATGTGCATTGATGTGCAAAGAAAACACAACCCGAGAGTGTTGAGATTGTAATTGATTGATCCAGAACTGCAGTTGCTATAGATAATTCAACCAAAGTGCTTCATTCAGAGCTTCACAGTGCTGAAAGTCACTCTGACCATACACGGACATCTAGCATTAGCAATTGCTAATTTCCTATATTTCCCTTCGCTCAGCAGAGTTTAATCATATCACCAGAAATTCTAAATGATTCATTGTAATGCTCCAAGTCATTCCTATTGAACCATGAGAGGACGATGAATTTGTCCCTCTGAGAGGACTAAAATGAGATATTTCCAATTAACTGTAGGCCTTATTCTATTTGCTTTGTCATTGGATTTGCTGCGTCTGAGCATTGAAGCCAGATTTAGCCTCCGTGCAGTCATGCAGAGCGGCAGAAGAAGAGCTCCTGCACTCAGTGACCTTATGTCTCTACTGTCCACTCTGCATGTCCAGCCCTGAGTAAAGACCATCCCTTTTAAATGTGCAAATCATCCCTGAGGAGCAGGGCGCCTGTCGCTCAAGGTGCTTTTGTGGCCATGCAGAGCAGTGCGGTTTAAAATTCAATGCAGGCCACCAGTAATGCTGCAGAGCACGCCCTTACAGTACCAGCCTACTGTGATGCATTATTGGAGATCCAGCTATAATGTGACTATATTACGGCCAGTGAACTCAGAATCAGTATGACAGGGATGAGGCACGTACGCAGGGAGAGAAGTCTGTGATTTATTAATAAAGTATGAGGGGGAATGCGGCGCAATACTGGAGCCAGACGCTCATGTAAGTGACTTTCATAAGACAATGTCTGCCAAGAACAGAAATGTAAACGTAACGAATCAAACGGGGTCTTTTAAAATAAGTTTGGTGCAAAACGAAAAAATATTTTGCATACAAAAATGTCGGTTGCAAGATAAGCTCTGGTACAAATGCAGAGTAGCGGTGCATGAAGACTTGATGCTGATTTAAATCTCTGGAGGATACTGTTGTTAAATCAGCCCTGAAGGGATTCTTTTGCTCGGTTCCCTCCCCTGATGAGACCGGATGACTCAGCAGTAATCTGCAGACAATGTGAGAAGTGCTTTATATCTGAAAGCATTTGGAAATACATTGATCTGCGTAATTCATGACTCATTGAAGGTCCTACCTGACTTCAACTAAACATTTTCCATTCCTTGCCTTCTCAGAGTGTTTTTCTGCCAGCCATGTTTTATTCATTCTCTCCGCGGGGAGAGTTAGAGAGTGGGTTAACGCATGTGTGTGAATGTGTGTGTGTGTAAGATATAGAGAGACCCCTGCTGGTCTCTTTTTTAGCTGTGATTTATGGCCGTATTCTCATCATCCCCCCAAGGTGGTTAGCAGAAGGAAGATGTTGGGAGTCAGCATATCGATGAGCAAGCAGAAAACAGCGTCATATGAGCAGAGAGCCTTAACGATCCGTGTCATGGACAAAATCCAACCCTCATTAGACACTCCTACAACATGTGTATTTACTCATGTAATCAATGCACTTGAGAGTTGAAGAAGTAAAAAAAGTGCTTCAATATCATATCTCCATACACAGACCCCTACCACAGACCCCTACCACTCGGCCAGATATGGCTGGCTTCGCAATCACATACTCTTTTGAGTAGATACTTATTTTGAATAAGTACTTACTTTGTGAGTTCTATATAATGTGTGTAGTATGAATGAAATCTGGACGGACTACTTTCACCATGTTGTCATTATCCATTATCGTGTGACCTACCAGTTGTGCCGCTTCACTTCCATTCACAAATCCTCTCCCATGGGCTCATGGGATAGCAAAGTGTCCATCGTATGCACACTTCAGAATCTAACCAGAAGTAGTAGGTCATTTGGGTACTTTTTGCCTACTTTTTTATGAGTAGGCCTACTATGAATTCAGACATACTTCTTTTGTCACATACTGTTTTTCACTTACTATATTGTAGGGAAGCCCTGGGCTGCGTTCGAAATCGTCCACCTTTAAATAGACCCTATTTGAGGGAATAGCCATGTAGTGGTGTCTGAAACCATAGTGGATGCTATCGAGTGCACTCATTCAATCCCATAAAGTACAGTAATGATGAGTGTACAACTCAACAGCTAGAGAATACCCATAATGCACTGTGAGAGTCATGCCAAATGAATTCCTTTGTCTCGGTCAGAAGATGTTGCCCGCAGCAGAATCATCCATCCATTTTCCAAACCACTGGTCCAATGTGGGTACAGCGTAATATCATACAGGTATAAATTCCTTTCAAGAGTTCAACTACTGGAAAACTACTGGAGCTGCCAGTTTGATAAGTTTCAAAAGATTATTAAACAGCAAGCACAAACTTTGAATTCCAATATTGTCCGAATTTGTTTTTATTCACTTTTTCAAGAGGACTATATTAGTGGACTAATGTAGGGAATAGTGAATGAGGGCATAGGGCATCTGAAAGCTTCAACTTGTCCCACATGACTGCTGGACTGCTACAGATTCCTGCTGTGTTCATGCCATGTCATAATTATTGTAATTTCGAGATGACAACACATGACATTCTTCAACAGAAAAATAGCAGCATACAGGTTTGGAACAACACGAAGTTGAGTAAATGATGACAGTCTTTTCATCAGTGGTGTGCAGTGGTGTCCAGTGTTTTTATTTTTTAATTTTTTATTATATATATATATTTAAATTCATGTCCCAGTTACACTTAATGTTGTCACAAAATGTTTAGACCAAATACAATTCTATTTTTTTTTTTTTACGCATTTTTACAATTAGTCGGAAATAAAAACTAAAGGCAGTAAAAATTTAAGAAATATATTTTATTTTTAAAATTGATGTTCAGCTATTCTTTTTAATAGTCAATTCATTTTCATCAGTCATCAAGCTCAGTAAAGACTGGTCACAGACAGGTCATCATATCCAATCATAACACGATGGAGGCATTGCCTTATGTGACTTTCCCCCCGTTCATTCTCAACTCTCCCCCCACCAAACCCACCGTATGCTATAGGGGGTCTGTTCTCAATGAAAAGGGGTTCAGGGGAGGCAAGAGAGACATGGACTCCCGTTGTAACATTACCTGCTGAGTCATTGTCGAACTGTTACTTTAGTAAAACAAGTGATTTGTACACTTTTAATGCCGCATTTTGTAATATTTGCATTGTTTTATTTTTATAATATGGATTGATTTCTCATCCAGTTTTAAGAAGGCACTTACCACTTTGGAGGAAACGCCCCTGGTTGTTTTTTATGTATAGGTGAGCTGTTCCTTTAAACGAAGGTGGTGAGATTCTGACAGCCATTATTATCACCCTATCCTTGAACATCAGCTCAATCTCTCTCTCTCTCTCTCTCTCTCTCTCTCTCTCTCTCTCTCTCTCTCTCTCTCTCTCTCTCTCTCTCTCTCTCTCTCTCTCTCTCTCTCTCTCTCTCTCTCTCTCGCACTTGGGTGTCACAAAGCCAAACAGATTTGTCAGATCTGAAGGCTTGCTCAAACTTCCCAGGAGGGGGCTTTCTGTTGGGCTAAAATGATGACAGGAGAAACTGTGTTCATTTAGCTTACCCCCAGGAATGACTAGTTGCAGTTTTCTTCACAGTTATTGAACGCACTCCCTGACCCCATACCTCCAATGGATGAGTAGCTCAAATCCACTATCTCTGCATTTCAAAGGGTAATGCAGAACCCTGGACATCAGTCAAGAGGAAAAAATGATTACAAAACTTTGCTTTAGTCTTGCTTTTTAAAGACTCAATGAGTCATCATTGTTTTTACTGCATAGAAAAGAAAGGGGTTAAAATTCACCTTTCAAATTTCAAATGAGCTTTATTTTTAACTTTACAAATTAGATTTTGTTTTTAATTGCCATTCAGAAGTTTGGGGTCGATGAGATTTTTAAATGTTTTAAGGCGTTTCTTATGTTCACTAAGGCTGCATTTATTTGATACAGTAATATTGTAAACTATTTTATATTTTAATATGTTTTAAAATGCCATTTATTCTTGTGATGGGAAAGCTGCATTTTCAGCAGCCATTACTCCAGTCTTCAGGGTCATGTGATCTGTCATCTTTGCTTTCTCATATTCACAACAGCTTTACTTTTACAGCAAATTATAGATTTGAGAGATTGGATTGTGGCTGTGTTGTAGGGTTGCCCAAATCTAGGGGCATTAGTCTGTAGGCTGAGTCACATCTCCCTCACAGGACATCATCAGGTTGGAGGAGGTGATGTGATGATGTCATAGAGGAAGCTTGGGGTGTGTGTATGGATAGGAAAGGGAGGGGTTGCCCATGCAGGATACGCAGTTTATCTGCAATGCATCAGCAGCTTCCTCTTGCATTTTCCTTCTCCCCTTCCTCTCTTTCTGATTTTCATACTATTAATAATGCAACAGATAGCAATATTACAATTAACATACACAAATCAGCATATTTGTATCACATATGCAATTGTTTATTTGTGTCCCAAAGTTAGCCTGCTTTGTGGGTGGATCCCTCTGTCATGTGATCTAACTAACCAATCCAAACCTGAGTCCTTCATCAGGTGAGAGTGTTCGAGGAGTGTCATCGCATCACTGATGTCTGTGTCGACAAATTGTCCCTCTCAGGGGACAGGGAAGGAGACTGCTTACCCTTCATAGATTAGATTAGCCAACAAAAGATGACTTTCAGCAGAAAACACACACACACACTTGCATGGACCTGCAATCTCTCGCTAACAAGTCTATTTTATCCCTGTAATGTATATGCAACCCTCTATACGATACAGTAACTGTGTTGTTTGATTGCACCTACATTTTCATCACCTCTCTAATATGACTGCAGTTTACGTAGCTAAATGTATACACTGATCAATCATCGTGTCAGAAGACTGCTGCAGAACGCTTGCTTTACTTTTTGACAAAATGATTTTACCCAGCAGACTAAAACAAATGACAGCAATAAACATTGATATATGCAAAAGGAAGTCTACAATATAAAAGTCCTCTGTGCTCTGAGATGTCTAGCCTCAAAATGGCATGCTGCTGTTGTGCCTATTGCCGTGGTTGTGTGTCTGTGTGTGTAGTTATTCCTACGGGGACTATGAGCCAATCCTTTTGGGTGTTTTATTATGCAGAACTATTCTTAGTTCATTGCAGTCTTTTCCTTTGCCTTCCTCTCTTTCAAATTTATGTATGATACATTATTACTATTTTGAGTCTCTTATGCTCACCAAGGCTGCATTTATTTGATCAGAAATACAATAATAACAGAAATATTGTGAAATATTATTCCAGTTTAAAGCAACAGTTTTATATTTTAATGTTTAAAATGTCATTTATTCCTGTGATGGCAAAGCTGAACTTTCAGCAGTCATTACTCCAGTCACATGATCCTTCAGAAATCATTATTGATTTACCCATAGCAGATTTATACAGGTGGAGCTGGGGAAGGTGGAGGGTTGCTGAAAGTGCGCTGCAACTGCTACAGCAAATGCTGACCAAGTGTTTGAAGGTTGAGCTGCGAGCTCATTGGCTGTTGATACAGCAGGAACCAATCAGCTGTCCCTATAGAGAATGATGAGTTAAGGACCTATCAGCCTGCGCGAGTTTCATGACAGAGCTTTGTATTTCTTCTTATTATCAATGTTGAATACAGTTGTGCTGCTTAGTATTTTTGTGGGAAAATGTTGTCATAATTTACTCACTCTCATGTTGTTCCAAACCTGTATGAGTTTATTTCTTCTGTTGAACACAAAAAATAAATGGTCAAACGTCATTTTTGGGTGAACTATCCATTTAACACCAAGGGATCAAAATTGGGCTGAGTTATATGGCTCAGTTAGCCCCTGATTGTAACTACGTCTTTAAAAAAACCCATCTTTCTCCATTGATGGTCATTCGAAAGCAGCCACCTTGTATTCTGACTAAATATTTTTTTAAAGGTAACATATTGCATATTTCATTATAATATATTAGATGCTCTGGCATGTTCTGTTACACACTGAAATGTTACCCTGCAACTTTAAATGACCATGCAATTGATTCAAGAACTCTATACAACTGTAACTATGCAATAAAATGCTGAAAAACAGCTGAATATGTTCGTTTCTGATTTTCAGTGTAGGGCTACTATTCACTGTAACTGGAATATGAGGCCATGTGTTTATTTATTTTGCATCAAATAACCCATGAAATAGTGCAATTAGAGAAGGGCCACAGATAGCAAGTACTTCACCTGCTTATCAGAGCTGCTATCCCTGCCAGGATCAAGTTCAATACACTTGTCCTATAGCAGACGGTCCACGACAAGCTCCCTGATGCTTAGAAATGCGACTCGTCCACTCTGACTGAGCACCGCTGCACGTCTTGTCATTCTTGGCATGGGCCAGAGCCTCAGTAACCGCTCTACCAAATTTCTTGTACAATAAGATTCATAATTAATTATCCTGAGTAAGCTATTGATTATATAATATAGTCAATTTGTTCAACTCATTAGTAAACCACAAAGGAAGGCATAATAAAATGGTGGGGACCATAACTCTTTCACTCTTTTGTTTTAAATGGGTGAGGGGTCCAGTGCCTCCGCAGACTGCAAACAGACTTAAATATATAAAGCAGGTAATCATCCAAACAATAAAACATAAGATAATCGATCCTAGCCTTACACCAAATGCATATCAATTATTCTTTATACCACAAACATTTATGTCAGTAATTAGAGGATGTGTGATCCATATTAATAAAAGTCTCCATTTACTTCTCCTGCAGTGCAATCTTGGACTTTAGCCTATAATAATACTCTCACTAATTCAATTATAAAATAATCAATCCACAGAGACATGTACATTATTTTACATTATGAAGCTAGCATGCACCTTGTTAATAAGCAGAAATGGTAGCAAATGAGTTTGAGGACCGAACTAACTTAGGACAGAAACCTGGTCTTTGCAATAGGCTATATATCGAAATGCAGACACATGCAGACTTTCAAAAAAACAAGTATGTTAGGATTTTAATGATAAAACAATACATATCATGGTTCAAAAATGATTCTGAGTTGATAGAGTCGAGACTCGTCAAATGTATTTTCTCGATTCTTGAAGTGATGTAAGATATTTCAATTAAAGTGCTGCAGTGATTACGTATTTTTTGTAGGCTAAAAATCCGGAAATTAGCATTTTGTCATGTGGTTCGTTAAATATAGAGCAGTTATTGGGCCAGATTTACTAACATCTTGTGCCAGTGCAAACCCTCTTTTGGCGTTAAAAACTACTGTCAGGATTTACTAAAGACACGCAGTGAAAAATTAACGCTGAAAAGGCGTGGGCACGGTTACTTTTGGAGCTGACCTTCTTGCGTATGCATTTGTAGGAGTTTCCCTTCAGACGCAAAACTTATGGGAGGAGAGTATTTAAATGAATCACGCAAGGTGATTTACTAAGGTTTGTGCTCGTCAATTTACTGGTGTTTGCGGCATTATTTATCGGCCCAAAACAGCATGTCTTAAACCAGACGCTAATTTGCGCTGCTCTTGAATGAATTATTATAACGCAGCACTACAGAAGATTGGTGCATCTCAATCAGCACCTTAGTTCAGTAGTCAGGGCACTGATCAGGGAATCGGCCATATTAAGGGCTCAATCGCAAAATCCTTCCAGTGCACTGAAACATTCGCTCCCTAAAAAGTTCCACAATGCACCGTGAAAACCAGGGAGCTATGGCTGCATCCAAAAACTCAAACTCTCTTGAGTAGTTACTTTTTTTTACTTACTTCACAACCACAAAAAAGTATGTTCTATATAGTATGAATGTGTGTAGTATGAACGTATTCTGGATATACTACGATCACCATGTTGTCATTATCATGTGACCTGCCAGCATCAGTTACAGCGCTTCACTGCCATTCACAAATCCTCTCCCGTGGCATCATGGGATGTTAAGTGTCCATCATATGCGCACTTCAGAATCTTGGCAGAAGTAGTAGGTCATCCGGGAACTTTTTGCCTACTCTTTTATGAGTACTGTGAATTGGGACATACTTCTTTTCTCACATATTGTTTTTCAACTACTAAGCATGCAATTTTGGATGCAGCCACTGTTCCCACAACGGAAGATCTGAACTGAGAAACAAAAATCATGTGAGCCTGCTCACTACACAATGACTCGCAATAGATGTATTTTACAAATCTTTATTTCATTTTATCTTTATCGTTAGACAGGTAATGAACATAATCTAGCTAACATTTGTACAAACCCAATTCCAAAAAAGTTGGGACACTGTACAAATTGTGAATAAAAACAGAATCCAATGATGTGGAAGTTTCAAATTTCAATATTTTATTCAGAATACAACATAGATGACATATCAAATGTTTAAACTGATCAAATGTATCATTTTAAGGGAAAAATAAGTTGATTTTAAATTTCATGGCATCAACACATCTCAAAAAAGTTGGGACAAGGCCATGTTTCCCACTGTGTGGCATCCCCTCTTCTTTTTATAACAGTCTGCAAACGTCTGGGGACTGAGAAGACAAGTTGCTCAAGTTTAGGAATAGAAATGTTGTCTCATTCTTGTCTAATACAGGCTTCTAGTTGCTCAACTGTCTTAGGTCTTCTTTGTCGCATCTTCCTCTTTATGATGTGCCAAATGTTTTCTATGGGTGAAAGATCTGGACTGCAGGCTGGCCATTTCAGTACGCGGATCCTTCTTCTACGCAGCCATGATGTTGTAATTGATGCAGTATGTGGTCTGGCATTGTCATGTTGGAAAATGCAAGGTCTTCCCTGAAAGAGACGACGTCTGGATGGGAGCATATGTTGTTCTTGAACTTGGACATACCTTTCAGCATTGATGGTGCCTTTCCAGATGTGTAAGCTGCCCATGCCACACGCACTCATGCAACCCCATACCATCAGAGATGCAGGCTTCTGAACTGAGCGCTGAGAACAACTTGGGTTGTCCTTGTCCTCTTTAGTCTGGATGACATTGCGTCCCAGTTTTCCAAAAGAACTTCAAATTTTGATTGGTCTGACCACAGAACAGTTTTCCACTTTGCCACAGTCCATTTTAAATGAGCCTTGGCCCAGAGAAAACGCCTGCGCTTCTGGATCATGTTTAGATATGGCTTCTTTTTTGACCTATTTATGAATTCAATTATTGCATCCCTTTTTTATTCACAATTTTTTTGGAATCAGGTTTGTATTTTATTCACGGCTGGAATGTTGAACATATATGTAACAAGCAAAGTATTCATCATAATGTAAAATAATATAATAAAGATAATAGTTCTGCTGTTGTTCATAAATACCAGTAATGATGTTGTAGGATAAGGACGTTGTCATGTTGCCAGAAATAGAGTCATCAGTCTCCCAATGTGTAGAGAGCCAGCATCCTTTACTGTCCTTACCAGTGCTTGAATTCGTGTAGGCCTATACAAGATATACTAATTCACGACCTGGGAAAGTTGATTGAGATTCAGCTCAATTATTCGGTTCTGATCAGATTAAAAAACGTTTGACTGCAAACTAATATATTTGGTCAAACATTGTTAATCACTGAGATGAATCAGAATTCCCATAGCTTTCACAGATCTTCTGAGATGTGTAGTAGTTTGGTAATCGAGTTTGCAGTCGATTCTATCGCAGTGCCTCTGAAGCAAGACTCTCAGCGCTATATGAGCCACTACCAAACAGTTGAGGTGTGCAATGGTAGGAATAATTTTTTCTTCATTCTGCATTGACCTGCATCATTTAGATGAAATAATTAATTTCCCCTTTAAACATATTTCTTTTATTTAAAACTTGGGAAATCTTAATATATCTCATACATATTGTTTAAAATATCCAAAAACCTTTTGGGGCCACTGTGCTGTTTTATTACACTGCATTTATTGTTCACTATAGTGCTGTGCAGTTTTATGATGTCCTAGATTGTATTGAGCTGTGTAGCACTTTCTCTGTATTATATTGTGCTGTGCTATACATCCTGTGCTTGGCTCTGCTGTGTTGTTTTCAGGCTTTTGTAAAGGCCTGCAGCTTCCAACAGTAGATAACAGAACAGACAGTTTCCCCTCACATTCCTCCAAGTAATTTGCTTTTGTCTCCGCTAGAGCCAATTAGATAATGAATGCTGTTTACACAGACAAGCTCAATGTGCCAGGAGTTTCTGAAATGCACTTGGCTTTCTTCGACCAACTTTGCAGGATTCCAAACCTTTCTCGTCTGCCTCTATTACATAAAGAAAAATACGTCAGAATTCAAAACATACTCATATCCATAAGATATATAATTCTGCAGTATTTCCTCAGGAGCAGGAGAAAATTAGATCACTGCAGAAACAGCTGAGGGTGGAGACACTGCATTTTCCAT
The DNA here is from genome assembly GCA_018749465.1 of Paracanthobrama guichenoti. Classification (NCBI taxonomy): domain Eukaryota; kingdom Metazoa; phylum Chordata; class Actinopteri; order Cypriniformes; family Gobionidae; genus Paracanthobrama; species Paracanthobrama guichenoti. The sequence goes on along the minus strand of CM031963.1, from coordinate 838,900 downwards.
AGGTTGATGCCACTGGATGGGTACTGCACAGACTTTCAGATATTTACATTCTCTGTCTCCTTCCTGCAGGAGCAGTATCTGATATTTAATCAAAAGCTGTAATGCAATGCTGTCTCACCTCGCAGGGTGAGGGAGATATATGGATGTGATTAGTTTTATGGCAGAAAAGGGCAGCCAGCCTGTCTCACTGCAGCCTTGAGTCGCACCCAGAAACCCCGTCCAGCCCACTACAACCTGCAGCTTGAAGAGCAAATAGAATCAGAGAAACATAATATGATTTAATGGCATGTGAGTCATGTTGCAACAATGAACCACATGATACTCTATCTATCTATCTATCTATCTATCTATCTATCTATCTATCTATCTATCTATCTATCTATCTATCTATCTATCTATCTATCTATCTATCTATCTATCTATCTATCTATCTATCTATCTATCTATCTATCTATCTATCTATCTATCAAAACCATATATATATATATATATATATATATACGCACAAACACACTTACACAGACATGTTTGAAGGGGTGGTTTAATGCCCCTTTTTACAAGATGTAAAACAAGTCTCTGATGTCCCCAGAGTGTATATGTGAAGTTTTAACTCAAAATACCCACCAGATAATTTTTATAGCATGTTAAAATTGTCAATTTGGTACATTTCTTGAAACATCCCTAACATTTGCAAATCAGTTAATGCATTTCTCAAAACAACTCGTACAAACAGCACCACACAATGGATTACCTGCAAAAGCATGCAACTTGCTCAAAACCCTTAGTTCATCGCTTAAAAGTATTTATGTCACTGAACACATCAGTGCCAACAGAATGACAAGTCCTTGTGTCATTGTTCACAAACAAAATGCTCAGTCATATTTTCAGATGTAAACTATGGCTACGATTTTAATGACAATGATTGAAAATTCACAAGACTGCACACTATCTGTATGGCATATATACATTTTAAATTTCAACAGTACAAATTTACACATTCGGCTACTTTGTGGGATATTGATTGAAAGAGAGGATTCACAGTTACACTTTTACTGTTGGTCTGTCAACAAATTACAGTACATGTAATATATGTACATGAGTGTGTGTGTGTGTGTGTGTGTGTGTGTGTGTGTGTGTGTGTGTGTGTGTGTGTTACATTATGTCTTTATAGAGTATATTTACTGTATAATGTAAAATGCAAGTGGACTAATGTAATACGGCATTACAGTAAATGTACAGTGTTACAGTATAGTGAACATTATCTGATTACATGCCTCTTCTGTTCTACAAACGTTTGAATGGTTGGGGACATGGTTGTTCTCCCAACTTTGACCCACCTTAGCCATAAGGTCATGATTGAGAACATGGTCCACAATAGTGGCCCTTATTTCATCAGAAACATGTCTACAATCTTGGCCTCTTCTACCTCTTCTACCTTCTACAACTTCTTCCTCTTCTTCTCCCGGCTGTTGACCCAGTTTGTTTCCTTGTTGTTCTTCCATTATAAGAAATTGTAACACTGTGTTGTGGTCTGTCTACATGCTTGCCAAATGAAGGTTCATGAGATGCATCTCTGAGCTATTTTAGAGAACTGGTTGATCATTGATCATCTATTCTAGCCCTTTACATTTCCATTCATTCCTGAAATTCAAAATTCTCCTCTGCAATTCATCTATTCAGGACACACACACACACACACACACACACACACACACACACACACACACACACACACACAAAGTAGAATAGAAATGTATAGAAAATACACAGCGCATTATGACAACTAGTTTAAGCTTTTTGCATTTAATGACTTATGCAAGGAACTAATGCCTATATGATTTGAGGGGCAAGACTATTCAATGAGAACCAGTATAATACATTTTGATAAACATGACATAAGCAACTGATAATGTAGGATACAGCAGACAATTGCACATACTCAAATGCATGACTATACCAAAGCATTTGCAATTTGTTCAAAACAATGATAAGTTGCTTTTATGATGTGCACAAGTAACTTGATGAAGGCTGAACAAGTAGTTTTGAGAATTTGAGTTGTGATCTGAGAAATGTACCAAAGCGACTGAGAAAAACTGTAAATATTGATTATATATACCTCCAAACTTTGTGTGGCCTTCAGATTGGCCCAAGAACAGTGCGTAGAGAGCTTCATAGAATGGGTTTCCATGGCCGAGCAGCTGCATCCAAGCCTTACATCACCAAGTGCAATGCAAAGTGTCGGATGCAGTGGTGTAAAGCATGCCGCCACTGGACTCTAGAGCGGTGGAGACGTGTTCTCTGGAGTGACGAATCACGCTTCTCTGTCTGGAAATCCGATGGACGAGTCTGGGTTTGGCAGTTGCCAGGAGAACAATACTTGCCTGATGGAGGGGGATTATGGTGTGGGGTTGTTTTTCAGGGGTTGGGCTTGGCCCCTTGGTTCCAGTGAAAGGAACTCTTAATAATTCAGGATACCAAGACATTTTGGACAATTTCATGCTCCCAACTTTGTGGGAACAGTTTGGGGATGGCCCCTTCCTGTTCCACCTATGCACAAAGCAAGGTCCATAAAGACATGGATGAGCGAGTTTGGTGTGGAGGAACTTGACCTGCACAGAGTCCTGACCTCAACCCGATAGAACACCTTAGGAATGAATTAGAGTGGAGACTGCAAGCCAGACCTTCTCGTCCAACATCATTGCCTGACCTCACAAATGCAATTCCCTTAAACACCATCCTAAACCTTGTGGAAAGCCTTCCCAGAAGAGTTGAAGCTGTTATAGCTGCAAAGTGTGGCCAACTCCATATTAAACCCTGCAGATTAAGAATGGGATGTCATTAAAGTTCGTGTGCATGTAAAGGCAGACGTCTCAAAACCTTTGGCAATATAGTATATATATTCAATTGTGGTGCTGCCATTTTTTCAGCTTTTTTCATTTAAAATTTGTATACTGTCATTTTAAATAATTATACTGTTATATTGTTTTTGATTGTGTTGGAAGGGATTCCAAATGAACATGAACATTTAGTGAACTACTGCAGAAATTCCCTGCATAGGGACCCTGTGAATGGGAACACGGGTAAGGTTTCTGCTGTTGTTGGCTCTGGACTGGGCTGGTCTGGGCTGGGGGAAATGTGCTGCGTCCGCAGGCCCGCTAGCTGATATCCGATGTGAGATGGAGGTGTAATTGATAATGGTGCAGCCTCTTTTCTGCACTGCAGAGCCGCTTTACTTCCTGTGTGTTCATCTGAGCGTGTGTTTGTGTGTGTGAGATTTTGTTTTGGTGGTGCTCTATTACATTCAGCTACAGATAATATGCTGCCCTCTGTTGGACAGCGAGAACACAGGGGCACTATTGTGCTGACTTGCAGACTAAAAAATTCTGCTGAGGCAGCTGCATAGGAGGAAGGCATACTGGCTTCATCTCCAAAATTGTTTCTCAGTACATAGCTGCATATTTCTCATAAGAGCCATAGTTATAGTGTTATCCGTGGGCAATGAGTTGATCTGAGGTGACCTTGGGAAAATGCATGCTGTGTAAAGAATGGACAGGGGGAGGAATATTGCTTAGTGAAAACATGTGAGAAACTGAGCGGGAATGGGAGGGAGAGGAAGAAAAAATAAGAGAGGATAAGAAAAAGGTATTGACTAACTAATAATTAAGCTATCCTTGTGTTGTTCTATCTCCTTGCTTTTGTGTGTGTGTGTGTGTGTGTGTGTGTGTGTGTGTGTGTGTGTGTGTGTGTGTGTGTGTGTGTGTGTGTGTGTGTTTTCATGTTTCTGGGGAACTTAAACCTGAATGCACACTGACTCTTGGGGACTCGTGACACCGCAGGGACCTAAATTTAGGTCCCAATGAGTAAAAAGCTTATAAATTATACAGAATTGTTTTTTTTTTTTTCTGAAAATGTAAAAATATACAGTTTTCTGTCATGGGAAGGTTTAGGGGTAGGGTTAGTGTAAGAGGATAGAATATACAGCTTGTACAGTATAAAAAAAAAAAAAAAAAGAACATTTCTATAGAGAGTCCCCACAAAGGTAGTGAACCATGTGTGTGTGTGTGTTTGTTTGTTTATCACTAATAATAATAACGATGATGATGATACTATTGTTATCAATAATAACATCACCAGTACATAATAATACAATATTATACAATTATATTGTTATTATTATTTAGTGTTTTTGTGTTAATTTTTAACAAAAGAAAATATTTTAAAGGTTTAACACCACTAGAATATCACAAGAAACTAACAGAAATATAAAAGTCATTTTAAATACCATAAAACCATGGACTTCATCTACAGTGAGGTCCAAAAGTCTTTAAGGCTGTTTAGTCTATAATTGTAATAATAATTGAAGCTTTTAATTTTTTTACATTCTTTCATCATGACAAAAATGTGTTATGAAAGGCAAAACATGAAAGTGAAAATACTTTTTATCAATATTTCAGAATTTCTCAGTATTTGGTTTGTCTTGAATGACAGAAAGTTTGTGTAAAAACTGATGATGTCATCCAACATGATTTGAGAATTATCCAAAGAGCATCACGTCTGTACAAAGAAGTTCAGATGAACAATGTTACTAATTTACTTTTGTCAGGTGTGGGTCAGGAATTGTGAGGACTTTATTTAATCAACAAATAAACAAAAGTTATATTGAGTTTGTTCAAATAACAATTTAGTTGTATGAACAAAATAAATTCAAGTAAAGCTGACAAAATTTCTTTGAGTAAATAGAAATAATTTGAATTTTCCAGTTACATAATATTTATATGTGCAGTCTACTTAATAATGTTACGTTGAATTTATAAAAAGACATTTATTGACTTAATTTACCTTATTGAATTAACTATTTGCTCTACAAAATGCACTCAATGACAAACTCGAAAGCAGGAATTTCATCTTAAAAACATGCATACTGTATATGAGTGCTCACAGCCTAAACAATTTCTTTTGTTCATACAACTAAATTGTTATTTGTACAAATTACTCAGTATAGTTGCGTGGAACCCACTTGACTGCTTTTTTAAGTAAATCCTACAATAATTTTTTTTTTTTTTTGCATGCATGTAGAAACAACTCAGTTAAGTTTAGTTAATGGAGTTACATGAGTTTTTAAGTAATGTGAACAAGGATGGTTTGAGTGAAACTAACAACAGTGAAAGTTCATTTTAGTTTAGTGACCTATAGTGCAGAATATTTACTATTTCTTATCATTTTTACACCATAGTGTTAACAATCATAGAGCTTTCTATTCCTTGCCAGGTTTACACTAGATTTTCATTAGATTTTGGACTCCACAGTACTTTGACTAGTCTCTGTATTGCATCACCAAAGAAATGCGCTAGAGTTCTGGAACATAACGATATAAATAGGAGCTCCATTCTAAGAATGTGAAAACTTTTTCTCTTTCATCCCACGTAGTCTGCCTGCTGTTTAATTCACTCTGCATTGCTTTGAGATCAAAGGCACGGCAGTATCATAGGCCATAGAGCACTTCTATCTCTCTCTCTCTCGGGAGAGATGAGCTTTGTGCTCCTCCTCTGAATGCGCTTCACACTCGCTGTGGTAGTGAAGGACTGTGCGTGCTCTGTTAGTCATGGTTTGGTTGAACCTCATGAGATCGGCCCAAGTCCTTGATGAAAAGACCTTGCTATTGTCCCCAAGCATCTCCTGCAGCATTGTAAGAATAGGCATCTACTCTTGTCTCTGCAGATTCCTCTCATTAAATATTTAAAACTCTAAAAGCAGCTATTAGTAATCGAGATATATATGCAAAGCTTCCTTTTTCCCTTACCAAACCCCTGTGCTGGTAAAAATCTCCCTAGTGTTGCAGAAACGTCCAGAATTTCTTGCCGCATACAGTTATTGTAAAGTTTGAACACATAATTAAAATAAATCATATTTTTTAAATATCCTAAATTATACAATCTCTTAAACTCACAAATAATAGCAAGAGAAACATCAACCTTGTTTTTATTCCTGAGTATAAAGTATTTACTTAAATATTTATGTAAATAAACAATAGCTAGCATGGCATTGGAGAAAATCAAATAAATGATCTATATTTTTCTCCAGTGCCATGCTAATTGTTGTTTATGCAATTTGCTGTAATACATTTTTATGACAGTGTTCATAAAACCATTAATACGTGTTTCATCACAGCTTTGAGTTTTATTATTATTTAATTATTTATTCATTCATTTATTTATTTATATTCAATAAATTCTTACTTCATTATTCTTCAACACCATGCTAAATCTTGTTTTAATTATGCAATTTCAATAATAAATAACTAATTATGGCATCATAGTGTTTATCCGAGGCATTGTTTCCCATTGTAAGGAGCGTTTCAGCACAGCTTGGAGTTTTACACAAGCTTTTTTTGCAATCTTTCCAAGCAAATGCTAAAGTAAATGTCTGTATAAATGTGATCAGTTTGCTATAGCTTTATTTCATTTTATTACATATTATTTATGACATGCATCTTGTCCCATATAGTATGTAAATGGTTAACTGATACCACAAAGGTCAAAGAAGTCACTGAAAATCATCAATAAGCAAATAAATGCTCATTAACTGCCAACTTAAAGTTGTCAGGTGCAGTCTTTTCACAGCAGTGCTGAAGTATTAATACAACCCTTCCTTAGCACTCTCTATCTCTCTCTCCCTCTCACATAATCCTTCTAGTTTTATCTTCTCTTTTACATTCAGTTGTTCCACTAGGCCTCATTTGTTCACCGTCTTGCATTACTCCCTCTCCTCAAATTCACAGCCAACGCCCAGCTTCTGCAGTACTGCAGTCTCTCCTTTTCCAAAAGTCTCACCCCTCCTCTTGATCACTCTCTAGTTATCTGCAGTGAGGAGGAGGGAGAGAAAGAGAGATGCCGTGAGGAAGAGCACACCTCACGACTCGCGCTGCTGCAACACACCCAAGGATCAGTTCATCACAATTCACTCAGGCACTTAGAGGCTTGTACATTTACACAGAAACGTAATTCATAACCCACACGCTCTCTCTAGTGCCTTACGCTGGCTAGCATGCCTGTCCTCCCTCAGTTAATCAGAGCTCTCTAACCCAATGCCCTCTCACAGGAGAAGAAGCATCTCGGTTCTTCAATCTCGGTTCCTCATGCTAGGAATAAAAAAGTTTGGCTAAGCTGGCTAATCACATCACAAAAGTGTTGCCTGATCTAACTAACTTGCATAAAACATTAAACAAGGCTAAATTGCCATTTGCTGCAAAAAAATATATCTTTTCAATAATTCTACCCTTTTATGCTGGATGGATTTATTGAAGCATAAACTTGCATAAAACATTAAACAAAGCTGAATTGCATCTTGCTGCAAATAAAATGTATATATGATTTATTTATAGAATATAAAATAAATATAATCTTCATATACAATGAATATTATATTATATTACAAAAACATGTACATTTTTCACATAGAACCAGTGTTGTTTTAGTATTATCTATATAGTACTTATTAATGATTTAAATGAGCTTTTTACTTTTTATATTTTCTTAGTTTGTTTTAGTACCTTTGTTGTGTGTTTATAAGTTGTTGTTTTTTTTATATTTCTATTTATCTTTCATTTATTTTTAGTAGTACTTCAACTTTTACTTCATTTAGTTGCCAAGGCAAGATTTATTTTTATTTTTTCACTTTATTATCAAAAATGATTTTAACATTTTTAGTTAACAACGTTGTTAACCAGACCAGTTTTAGAAGCCCTGTATCAATAATCTAGGGACTGGATTGTCGATTATTCAGAGGAAGCGTTTTCCCATTGATGTGCCTCAAGTGAATTCATATAGTTTTGAAATTGTAATGTACTGCAGTTATATATTTAGTGGGTTTATTTCATTATTATTACGTGTTTGCCTTATTACTTGATTGTGTTCATTATTACTTCTACCGACAATTTTCTCTTTTTTTTTTTAAATTGTGGTTGAAAATCTTTGTTGTGCTTTCTGCTAAAGTTGGAAAATGTTCAGTAAATTTTTAAAAATTAAAACAACAACAACAACAACAGTGTTGGGGTAACGTATTATAAGTAAAGCGAGTTACGTAATCATTACTGAATTGATGCATTTTAAATTTACTAAATATCTGAGTTACTTTTTCAAATAAGTCATGCAAGTAACTTTATTTTCCCATTTTCTGACTGTCATGTTCCCATGTTGAAAGAAATCTGGAGAGAGGTGTTGTGTAAACATGATGGTTATTGTAGTTCTAGACTACAAATCCGATTCCAAAAAAGTTGGGACACTACAAATTGTGAATAAAAAAGGAATGCAATAATTTTAAATAAACTTTAAACTTATATTTTATTCACAATAGAATATAGATAACATATCAAATGTTGAAAGTGAGACATTTTGAAATGTCATGCCAAATATTGGCTCATTTTGGATTTCATGAGAGCTACACATTCCAAAAAAGTTGGGACAGGTAGCAATAAGAGGCCGGAAAAGTTAAATGTACATATAAGGAACAGCTGGAGGACCAATTTGCAACTTATTAGGTCAATTGGCAACATGATTGGGTATAAAAAGAGCCTCTCAGAGTGGCAGTGTCTCTCAGAAGTCAAGATGGGCAGAGGATCACCAATTCCCCCAATGCTGCGGCCAAAAATAGTGGAGCAATATCAGAAAGGAGTTTCTCAGAGAAAAATTGCAAAGAGTTTGAAGTTATCATCCTCTACAGTGCATAATATCATCCAAAGATTCAGAGAATCTGGAACAATCTCTGTGCGTAAGGGTCAAGGCCGGAAAACCATACTGGATGCCTGTGATCTTCGGGCCCTTAGACGGCACTGCATCACATACAGGAATGCTACTGTAATGGAAATCACAACATGGGCTCAGGAATACTTCCAGAAAACATTGTCGGTGAACACAATCCACCGTGCCATTCGCCGTTGCCGGCTAAAACTCTATAGGTCAAAAAGAAGCCATATCTAAACATGATCCAGAAGCGCAGGCGTTTTCTCCGGGCCAAGGCTCATTTAAAATGGACTGTGGCAAAGTGGAAAACTGTTCTGTGGTCAGACGAATCAAAATTTGAAGTTCTTTTTGGAAAACTGGGATGCCATGTCATCCGGACTAAAGAGGACAAGGACAACCCAAGTTGTTATCAGCGCTCAGTTCAGAAGCCTGCATCTCTGATGGTGTGGGGTTGCATGAGTGCGTGTGGCATGGGCAGCTTACACATCTGGAAAGGCACCATCAATGCTGAAAGGTATATCCAAGATCTAGAACAACATATGCTCCCATCCAGACGTCGTCTCTTTCAGGGAAGACCTTGCATTTTCCAACATGACAATGCCAGACCACATACTGCATCAATTACAACATCATGGCTGCGTAGAAGGATCCGGGTACTGAAATGGCCAGCCTGCAGTCCAGATCTTTCACCCATAGAAAACATTTGGCACATCATAAAGAGGAAGATGCCACAAAGAAGACCTAAGACAGTTGAGCAACTAGAAGCCTGTATTAGACAAGAATGGGACAACATTCCTATTCCTAAACTTGAGCAACTTGTCTCCTCAGACCCCAGACGTTTGCAGACTGTTATAAAAAGAAGAGGGGATGCCACACAGTGGGAAACATGGCCTTGTCCCAACTTTTTTGAGATGTGTTGATGCCATGAAATTTAAAATCAACTTATTTTTCCCTTAAAATGATACATTTTCTCAGTTTAAACATTTGATATGTCATCTATGTTGTATTCTGAATAAAATATTGAAATTTGAAACTTCCACATCATTGCATTCTGTGTTTATTCACAATTTGTACAGTGTCCCAACTTTTTCGGAATCGGGTTTGTAAATATGAAATATCAAAATGAATAAAAACAGTGAAATGCAAACTTATTATATGTATATTACGTGCAATAATTAAATGTTAAATAATACATATATTTCATGCATTTAATCTCACTTTATTAACCTATGTCTTTGTTGCTGACCTTCGGGTGCATCTCAATCAGTTCCATAGCTCTCGAGCTCGTGAATCAGTATAGGCCTATCGTGTGAACAAATTCGGGCACTGGTAAGGACAGTAAAGGACGCTGGCTCTCTACACATTGGGAGACTGATGACTCTGTTTCCGGCGACGTGACACATCCTCATTCTACAACATCATTACTGGTATTTATGAACAACAGCAGAGCTGATATCTTTCTGACATTACTTGTAATGTTATTTAAAGTACATTATGATAAATACTTTGCTTGTTACATATACGTGCAACATTTCAGCCGTAAATAAAATATAAATGTTAGCTAGATTGTGTTCATTACCTGTCTAACAATGTATGTTTATGCTGAAATATAATAAAATAATGTTTATAATAATGTAACGGTCGTTATGTGTGGTGAGTTGGCTCATGTGATTTAAGTTTCATGCTTCAGAACTTCCGTTAAGGGAACATAGTGAGCATCGACATTGATGCACCCTGGGTTTTGCGGTGCATTGAGGGACTTTTTAGGGAGCGAATGTTTAATTTTAGGGAGCGGCCGATTCCCTGATCAGTGCCCTGACTACTGAACTAGGGAGCTGATTGAGACACACCCTTCAATACATTTTGGTATTTTCTTGCAATCCAGAAAGGCAGCACAGATGAAAAGTTTGAGCTGCGCCCTCTACTGTACAGGTGTGAATTTGCATTTCCTTCAGCCTGAGGTTTGTTAATTTCATTTTTGGGTTGAAAGGGCCTTTACATTTGCCAAAAACAGAGCTTTTTTGTTATTCAAAAACAAATAAGCTAACCCAGCCCAAGTGAGAAAAGTAATGCAAAAGTAACTTAGCGCATTACTTTCCATAAAAGTAACTAAGTAGTGCAATTAGATACTTTTTTAGTTACGCATTACTTTTAAAAGTAACTTTCCCCAACACCGACGACAACAATACTGTATAGAACTGTCCATCTAAATAACTAAATACAACTCTCTTGTCTGCACACACACAGTCCACATATTTTTGTGACAAATACAAGACTCAATGCAAACTACATCAATAAGCCACTATGAATATAAGCTCCGTACATGTATTTCAAACACATTTAATATAACTATTGGCTACTGTACTATGTAGTTGATTTATTTTGATTATCACTATATTATAAGTTCAAATCCTAGGCAATTGCACTTCAGTTGTCAAATTGTGATTTTGTTAACTTGACCTGACAATATCAGAATTTTTTCCATATTATAGTTTTGACAGGTGGCCTATAAGTTCCCCACACAGAAAAAGCCCTAGATCAGTCCAACCCTGCACCGAACTGTAAAGTAACTGAGGACCTGTTTCAGATTGGGCTCAAATTGAATCAGCAAAATGGAGCCATGAATGGAATGGAAAAATGCTTAAGATATTTCAGGAGATGTGATTAGAATGGATTGTGCAATTCTTAGAAACTCCTACTTGACAAAGATAAATGTATTAGATTATAGAAGGTTTCTCTGGAAATATATTAAGGTTTCCTATTTAAGAACAGGAGCATGCAAGAAAAATGCTTGGGCAGGTAAGGACAAGGTACACTGAGGAAATGAGCAAGCAGAAAGTAACGCAACGTCACCATCATTCAGATGTCCAATATAGCAAAATACTATATAGTAGTGAAAAATTTGATATTTTATGAGCTCAGCATATGAAAGGCTTAATAACGAAGCAGGTTTAATGGATCAATATATTGTTGTCGCACTGAACTGTGCAAGGCTAACAAATCTGCTGTAATGTAATGCTGGGTACACGTTGACCAGTCGCAGCATTGACATCATCCTGAAGTGCTCCAGAGTTGTTCTCAAGGGGCGTCGTAATTTAACCTGCATGTGAGCTTCAGCAGATTTCCGAGCAGGACACAAGAGAATCGGTTCGATACTGCGGAGTGAGAGGCTCCTCCAAGCATGCTAGGTATAGGCCTACATTACCTCTGTGCAGGTAAGGGTCAGCAAAAACAGAAGCATCTTAATGGGAACAACATGAAATTCTACAACGTGAACCTGCGCCACTGACAGACCCTTCAATTCCACCATCTCCCACCATACAAAAAATTAACTGCATTAAGAAGTGGAGACAAGTGTCTGTCTGATGTTGCAGTAGAGTTCAGTATTAATTTCACACACAGAGGGAAAGTGAGCTGGCATCATTCCTCTTGACAGGAAATATGGTTGCAATATTGAGTTTTTGATTTTGGCTACACCTCTCATAAAGGTTTTCTGAGTTCTTGCCCAGTGCTTTGGGCCAAATGAACGCTTTGACTGATGCAGTGGAGTGACTCCTGCAGTAGCCTATACCTCTTAACACATTTCTGTATTTATTTGTATAGTTCAAAACACTAAAATGTTAACTAAGATGAACTAACTAATTACAGGCATGTTCTATTTTGATTGTTTTTATTTAAAGAATTCAAAATTTGGAGTAGCCTTCTAGAAAATCCAATAAAGTAAAGATTCATGTTGAAGCCTTCAATAGCCTATCTAAAACATGAACAGTGTGATATGCAACAGGATGTGCACTATATTTATTGGGTAGGATTATGGTTTGGGGTGAGTTTGGAGTTGTGTTAAGCCTCATATTCTATCACAACATGCTGGTAGCACAGTTTGAGGAGGTATTAGGCTATTTTCTGTGCTACCAATGTTTTTAACACATTTCACTGTCCTCATCTGACAGGTTATTTTGCGTTCAAAATATGCTACCTATGTTTTGGACAGTTTAAGTATGTCCAAAAAAAAAAAACTTTAAGTGACTGCACATCCTGAGCTAGTAACACAAATCGTCAGAACTCCGTCACCGGCCCAGAAGTAGTTTTACCATCAGTAATTCTGTGCTGCCCTCTAGCGGTGAAAGAGGGGTAAATGTTTAATTTTAATATTTCTTTTATGATGAAAGATTTTTCGTATATAGGCTAGTTGAGTAAATAAGGGAAATTAGGAAAATGTTGCCACAATGGGGAAAAAATATATTTAAAATTATGATTTTCTTTTCTATTTAAATGCACTCTTTTTAAATGCGTTATTTTAGAAATTGATATATTTATATATTTGGAACTCATGTAAACCAAAAATAAGTTGATCCCTATCATTAAACCTTCAATATGGCAAAACTCATCTTCAAAACTCATCCTCACTCTCATCACATAGAAGAGCTAAATCTGCACTCATTCTATTGCCCTTTCTGTAAGTATTGCTGTATTCATTTTCTGAAAAAATGAATAATTTTGTTATTTATACATTAATACAACTATACTACAATAAACACTTTAAATAAATAAATAACTTCACTCTCATATTATTGATGCTACTATCTATAAAAAAATCCCAATGGGGAAATACATTACTGCAATTCCACTGTGGGACAGCGTTGCCATATGGAAACATTAATATTTTCTTAATTTACAGTAAAACTATGTTAGACAAAGTTGATTTGTGGATAAAAATATCTAATTTACTTTCCAAAGATGCTGCAAAAAATAAAAAAATAAAAATGTAAAAATCCCCCTTGAGAAGGGCTGTTTAGAATTGAGGCTGAGCACTTCAGCAGGTGTCTTCTGTGTGAGGATGATAGTGGGAAAGAGAGTTTTGGACAGAGGTGTAAAGAGTACCTGAAAACCATACTTGAGTTAAAGTAGAGATTCTTTACAGCATAATGACTCCATTACAAGTTACAAGTCACCAATTCCATTACAACTTGAGTAAAAGTCTTAAAGCATCTGATTTTAACAGTACTTAAGTTTTACTCATACTAAATATAGGCTCAACGATGCACTAGTCCTCAACACCCGAGAGACATACCAGTGTGAAAATAAGAAATTGATTTGTAAGCTGAGAAATCATGTTTATTTTCAAAATTGACTCTATTTACTTTGTTAGCACATATTAAAGGTCTTATTAAAGTTAATACACAGAAAAAAATTGTTTGTCGCGGTAATCTTTAATCAAAATCTGAAAAGTAACTTCCGGTCTGGAAACGGCGTTCCTTCTCAGATGATGTCAGTTTGACGGCTTAGGTTTGAAAATGCTTAACCACTCCCTCCGACCGTTAGTCTGCTATGAGCGCGAGATGGAGAGGAGGAGCGCTGACGTAAAACCCCGCCCTCTATTCAATATTCCGTTTCACTTGGAAATACGTCACAGCACTGAAGAAAACTCACTTGTTACTTCCGGTTCACTGGGACTTAACTGTTAAGCTCAAGTGCATAAAAAGGCCATTAGTAAACCAATATCCTTCAAAAAGGTCTCGTAAATATAGCAGATAAATAAAATAATGTTAAGTAAAATTGAATAGTCAAAGCCTTCTTATCTTCTTCTTATGAGGTTTCAGCCTCATCACCGGCTGCAGTCATGTCCTCATCTCATAAATCAAACACTTGCGATTCATCAACTCCCTGCTAATGCACTCGCATTCATGTAATGTAGCCTTGTTGACATGTTTGGGTGAGTAAAGGCAAAACGCACAAGATATAGTACCTTCAAAAAGTAACATTTCTTATTAAAAAAATGTAGTCAAGTAGAGAGTAAAAGTTGTCATGTGGCGTTCTGCCCCTCTAGTAAGTTATCTGAAGTTATCTGAGTAAAGATAAAGCGTCTAACAAGGTCTACGTGCATTCATTCTAACGGCTAGTTTTCCCCCACGGCATATGGCAAATATGACGTTTTTGTGGGCGTTCCCAGAAATGCCGACCAAAATTCATTTCTACTAATTTCCTTGCTATTCAAGAAAAAATACCGTATATTGCACTATGGGAATTAAAAGGCCAGGCCTTAAGATATTTAGAAAAGACTGGTCGCACGGCCACTGGGCGGCGCTACCACTTTACCAAAGCGATCGTTGCCACGGATGACTTTCCACGAAGAAGTAAGAACGGATTTGTTCTCCCAGAATGCCTTTCACTTCCTCTTTCCTTCTGCGGCCTGAGAGCGTAAGTGCCCATAAGAATCCCACTGCAGCGATGTTCAGAATAATCCCTTTATATCACCAGCATCATAGACTTTTGTGTTCAGATATCACATCGACAGTTTTACTAAAGTTGTGTTTAGCGTTCTCAGAGAATATGACTCGTCGCCGGAGATAAAAGCATAATGTTGTGTTAGTAGATTGATGATGTCCCGTGCGCTGCCATTTTCTTGTCTCGGTGTTGAACAGGGGCTCCGTCTTGACATGAATGTAGCTACATGTGCTTAAGAACTTAGTCATATTTTTCCTTCGTGAGTTATAAACTCACTAGATATTAATTGTGGCTACTAGACACGACAATTTCTATGTATGAGTCGATGTGTGTATCATGCGGCACCCATACGGGTTGTGCCAGTGTCATGGTGGTTTATTTTCCTGGACTCTTCTTAACCGCTGTTTTGCTTTTGTTTTTTGTTAGTCGAGTTTATTTTTTGCGCCTGTTCTAACAACCCAAGTGTCATTTTGTTCTCTCCGTAGATCTCTGAAAATGGTCCGCTACTCATTAGACCCAGAAAACCCGACTAAATGTGAGTTGGTGGCTACTTTTAGCAAAATGGCTGTTCGTTATTGAACGTGAAGTAATTGGTTTTTGTATTCTACAGCATGCAAGTCGAGGGGCTCAAACCTTCGTGTTCACTTCAAGGTAAGACTTCATGTTACAATTAGAGGGATTGTCATGGCACTGACATTCATTGATTCTTCTGGAGCTCATTTATGATATAGTGTCTGTGTGGACCAACTTAAAGTTGCTGATCACAGGTTATATTCATAATGCAACAGTGCAACATTTATAAGTGTAGCATATATTCCCCATTCATTTTTGCCATAGGAAATAAAACAAATCTTGCTTCTAACAACCGATCCTGAGATTCATCACATTGTTTTTTTACATTGCATTATGCATTGAGATTATGAACTGTGTAGTTACAACAGAGCTATTTGTTAAATGGCTCTTATAAAAAATATTAAGTTGATTGCAAAATCAAATGTATATGAAAATCTGAAATCGCATCTGGGTACTTAGGGCCTGTTCACACCAAGAACAATAACTGAGAATGATTAAAGATTTTTCTAAAAGATTCTCAGTATTAAAGAGTAACCTCTATAATAATGGCACGCAAACCATATAATTTATTATTCATTAGTGAATGATGAAAAACGTTGACAGCCACTCAGAATCCATCCTGCTGTAACCAGCTCAAACATTTAAAGTGACTAAAGCACATGCTTAGAATAAACAATGATATTGTTTGCTTGTCTGGATGCTAATATAGTTACCTTTTTATAGTTATCATATTTGGTGGGAATTGAGTCTTTGAGCACTGTGAATTTGGATGTACTATTCTTGTCAAATGCTGTTTTTTTTTTTTTTTTTTTTTTTTTTTTTTTCTCAGCAGGGGATTATGTGACTTTGGATGTAGCCTACACTTGATATCTTTTGGTGTGACTTTAGTTTCCATTGTAGTAATGGTGCAATCTGATAATTCAAATAGCTACTTCATGATCATTAATGGTGTGTTTCTTAATTTAAATGTTCCTTTCACTCAATCTTGGTGCTCGTAGAAAAAATGAATGGGATTCTTACCTGATAGTACTTATCTGTTGCACTCCATGCCTGAATAGAATTGCAAATGTTCTGTGGCTGCAATGATGACCACTTAGGACACCTTTTTATGAATCATGAAAAGAATCAAGTATATTCTGAGTAGCCACATTTGTAGTCTGTTAAAGTGTTGGTAGAGGCAGATTTACATGAAGGTGGACTGCTAAGTGTTCTTACCGTTCCCCACTCAGAACACCCGTGAGACTGCCCAGGCCATCAAAGGCATGCACATCCGCAAGGCTAACAAGTACCTGAAGGATGTAATGGTCAAGCACCAGTGTGTTCCCTTCCGTCGATACAATGGTGGTGTTGGCCGTTGTGCTCAGGTGAGGTTTGGTCCCCTTCTTTTAAAGCTGCCTTTTAAAACCTTTCTGTCCATGTTGCAATGATGACCATCTTAGGACACCTTTGGAGTTCACCATGAAAAATCATCTTATTCTGAGCAACATGTACAAAAATGTTCAAAAGTTTGGTTTCTATGAGAGTTCTGACATGTATTATGCTTAAGGTTGCATTTATTTGGTCACAAATTAGTAGGGCTGTGAATCTTTGGGTAGACAGCGACTCAAGTCACGATTCATAGGTTTTCAATTCAAGAACTATTTTTGCAAATTCGAGACATTCATAGGATTATTATGCTTCCAATGTGTCTTAGTCAGGGTGTGAATTGCACAATGGCCTTCAGGGGTCAGAGAGTGGGCAAAACGTGTCCATTGTTAATGTTAGTTTGTATTATTGCATTATTATTTTTATTATACACTATTTTAATAGCCTAAAATAAATTTGTAGAAATCTACCTATTTAAAGTATTGTTAGTTCATGCTAACTATTGTAATGACTACACAACCTTAGTGTTCCAGGTACGTTAAACATGCAATGCTTCCATGGAGAGACTAGAATCATGCACTTTTCCAACTAATCCTAAACTTTATAACTTTTTTTTTTCACAGAATAGAAAGAAACCCTCTTTGTTCTCTTTATATGGAAAATTGTCCTTATCCTGAAAGAAAAACTGTTGCTATAGTATCGGATTCATCTGATTTGATGGATAGAAACAGTGCACCATTTCAGTGACGTTAATGTTGTAGTTATATCAGCAATTTCCTTTGTACATTGTCAAACAACATTTAAGTTAAATTTTAATTTCACTCATCGGAACTGTGCGTATGCATTTTAGACACTTGTTGGCTCCATCCATATGCATCCTTGAATAAGCGGGGTTTTACTTGAACTGCTCCGATATTGTATGACCCACTTCTGTAAAACTTCAGTGGGCTAGTGACCCCGGTGACTTGGCAGTTGACAATGGCTTGAGCGGTTTGACTCAGAACTATTCCTGTCTTGATATAGAGCTGTCATATGTGAGTAGCAGTGGCCGTCCTGAGGATAGCTTAAACGTTGGCTGCTCAAATGTCAGTGAGGGCTACGGACAGCGCGCAAGAGCAATCCTGTGAAAGGTGGTAAAGGGTGCAGTGCGTGTCTGAAGGAAAGCTGTGAGGGCGCAGATGGCGCAACGTCTTCGTTAATTCACGCATGTAGTATAATCTGTTTATTTTAAAGCACTGAATCGCTATCAAATCAGGATTAACTCAATTCATAGCATGTTAAATCGACTATTGACAAATCAATGATTCAAAGATGCATGTTTCAAGATCTATGCATCGTCAAGATTTGTACTCGATGCATCGAGAAAACAATTGAATTGTTACACCCCTGTAAATTAGTCAAAGTGGTAAATTGTGAAATTACAATTTAAAATAACTTTACTGTTTCTATGTCTTGTGTAGTTTATTCCTGTGTCAGCTAAATTTTCAGTAGCAGTTGCTCCAGTCTTCAGGGTCACATGATCCTTCAGAAGTTGTCTTCATAAGCTGATTTGATGCTCAAACATTTCTTTATATTAAAAACGGTTGTGTTGCTAAATTGTGCTTTTCTTGACAACTAAATCATTTTAATACTCTTTTCTGAATGAGTATTAATGTCTTTAAAAATCTTATTGGCCCCAAACTTTAGAACAGTATTGTAGCGCAGTCTAAGTGAAACAAAGATAAAGTTTTTGCTTACTGGTGTTGTTGTTATTTTCCATTTTTAGGCCAAGCAGCACAACTGGACTCAGGGACGCTGGCCCAAGAAAAGCGCAGAGTTCCTGCTCCACATGCTGAAGAATGCAGAAAGCAACGCTGAGCTCAAGGTATGTCTATCAATAATTGCAATCAGTTTATAACTGGGCACGTTGTGACTTCAATTTATAACTGTAAACTGGCTTGCATGAATGCCGCTTTATTACTGTTAGGGTGTTGGCTTTATTTCATCTCACGTCGTGATCCTGTAGGGTTTGGATGTGGACTCTCTGGTGATTGAGCACATCCAGGTGAACAAGGCCCCAAAGATGCGTAGGCGTACATACCGTGCCCATGGACGCATCAACCCCTACATGAGCTCCCCATGCCACATCGAAATGATCCTCACTGAGAAGGAGCAGATTGTTCCCAAACCAGAGGAGGAGGTGTCTCAGAAGAAAAAGGTATGATTGTTAATGTTCTTCGGAAGTAAAGTTCATTTGGCTGTAATGATGACCTCTTAGGACACCTTTGGATTAATGATGAAAAGAATGTGATGTTTTCTGAGCAGCCATTGTGCATTAAATTGAGTTGTGTGGAGTTTCTTGCTATTGGTAAATGTGCATTAACGTTTTCTGTCTCTTTACAGGTTTCTCAGAAGAAGCTGAAGAAGCAGAAGCTTATGGCTCGGGAGTAAATGTAAATAAAGTCCAACATTCGTACTACACAATGACTGATCTTTTTTTTTTTGTATTCAGTTATTTTACTTTAAGGCATGCTGAAGTAAGCTTGTGCTGTAACTGGTTTTAACCCTCTGAGGCTCTTCGTTTTGGGGTCACACTTGAATCCTTAATATAACTTGTGTGTGTATGTATAATATATATATCTCCAATTAATGCAGCTTTTCATGGTAAATCCAATTTTTGAAGTCAGATTAGTGCCCTCTGGTGGAAGTAAAAGAAACCTGTGTAATCACTAGATTCCCATGTAGCTCTATATAAAGAGGCTAAACATTCTTTTGGTGTTAGTTTTTGCATTAATTTTACTAGTCACCAGTTTACTTTTTTTGTTTTCATTTGCTACTTCCTGTTCCCTTTTAACATCTGAATCATGTTTACATGGCTACTGTGACAAATCTCCACCAAGTCTCATCCCATTTTGATGACATTGGCCATTCCAACTAAAGGGCCCCAGAGGGTTAAATGAGAAATCAGGTCAGGGCTGCATTTTCAAAAAGTTAATCGTGGAGGCGATTTGTGGCAATTGTTCTACAATCAACTGCTTTTGGGAAACTCAACCCTGAGTAGTCTTTACTCCTTCAGTGTGAAACAAAATAATGTCAGTACTAAGCAAAACTTGGGTTATTTGATAAGGACAGAATACTAGTTCTTCCACCTATGGGTTTAATCGGAAGCACACTTTTTATATAAATAAGTGCCTTAAACATAATTAACTTTATCCATGAAGATATGAATGCATGGATCAGGCATAACATTGACCACATTCCTAATATTGTTGATCCCCCTTTTGCTGCTGAAACAGCCCTGACCTGTCAAGGCATGGACTCCACTAGACCCCTGAAGGTGTGCTGTGGTATCTCTAACCAAGATGTTAGTAGCAGATCCTTTAAAGGGATAGTTCACACAACAAATCAGGTTAATACAGGTTTTTGAAACAACAGCTTTATGGGTTTGTGTAAGAGAAATATCCATGTTTAAAACTTAAGGTAAAATATCTAACTTCTGCTGGACCGCCTTCTGTATTCAACTTGTTTGTCGTTGTATGATGTCAGACGTTTCCATGAAACCATGGGTGTACATGGTCTGCAACAATGCTTAGGTAGGTGGCACTTGTCAAAGTGACATCCACATGGTTGGCAGGACTCAAGGTTGCCCAAAGCATCACACTGCCTCCGGGTGTCTTCTCACAGTGCATTCTGGTGCCATGTGTTCCCCAGGTAAGCAAGGTGCACACACCTGGCCATCCACGTGATTCATCAGACCAGGCTACCTTATTCCATTGCTCTGGTCCATTTATAATGCTCACGTGCCTAATGTTGGCGCTTTCGGCGATGGACAGGGGTAAGCATGGGCACCCTGACTGGTCTGCGGCTGTGCAGCACCATAGCAAAAAAAAAAAACTGGAAGCACAGTGTATTCTGAAACCTTTCTATAAGAACCAGCATTAACTTCTTGAGCAATGTTTGATCGGACCACACGGGCCACCCTTCGCTCCCCACGTGTATCAACGAGCCTTGGCCGCCCATGACCCTGTCGCCGGTTCCTTCCTTGGACCACTTTTTATAGATACTGTCCACTGCAGTCCTGGAACACCCCAAAAGAGCTGCAGTTCAGCTAGTCGTCTAGCCATCACAAGTTGGCCCTTGTCAAACTCGCCCAAATCCTTATGCTCACCCATTTTTACTGCTTCAAACTCATCACAGAGTACAAAATGTTCACTGCTGCCTAATGTAACCCCACCCTCCAACAGGTGCCGTGTGAAGAGATAATCAGTGTTTTTCGCTTCACCTGTCACTCAGTGGTAATAATAGTATGCCTGAACAGTGTATATAGATTAAATTGTACCTCATTTAAACCGTTTTGGTGTTTTGACCAACCTCCGTGCGTTTCAGTACCAGAGGACATAGCGTTAGGTTAAACATTAGAGGGCGCTGCAGCACCGCCGATCTGTCAATGTGAACGCAAACTAAAGGAGGCAAGAGCTTTTTCTCGAGGGACTGTGTATAGGGTATATATGTATGGGGGAACAGTCAAAGGAAATTTAACTTTTTAAAATATATATATATCTGGAGTTAAATTTAAAACTTTTTAAGAATTCCACTGCTTCTCATCTTGTGATTTTGTGCATATTTCTTTTGCCGTTTTTGAGTTTATATTCCTTTAAATAATTCAGCATAATTTTTAATAAATGTATGTACTAATATGCATTAGTGTTTATACAGATAGATATATAGATATTCTACTGTATGCAGTATGTAAATATAGCTATCACAGGAATAAGGGAATATTTTATGCAACAGGAGGGTTGCATTAGTTGCCACATCCCAGTATATGCTATTTCACTGTTTGACCACTAGATGCTGAAACACTTTGCATTAGGTTATAAACCTTAGATGGATTAGGACAGCAGAAAATGTACAAATTATACATAAATTATACACCTTGACACAAAAACAGTCTCCCTTTGGTTGTCTTGCATAACTTCTTTAAATAATATTCTGTAACTACAAGTCAGCCTCTTTCTCTTTAATTGACTGCTGATGATTGTAAATTAGATTATACAAATATTTTGATATATGCTACAGCCTTCTGTGACTTCCATAGCCCAAAGAGATCCTTAAACCTTAACGACTGCAGCTGTGAGTTTCAAATATTTCACATGTATTCATTTGGCGCTTAGTTTACTCAGAAGAAAGCAAATAATACAATAATCTTTGCCAATATTAACTATCAATTTGGGGAGAAAATTGCGGAAGGTTTTAATGAGAAGGTGGGAAATACATTTACCTTGGAGCTCAAAGTTGAAGTAAAATGAAAGCGTTTATTCAAGCCCCATCACCCTGTGATTGTGTTGTGATGTATCTGGAGTGTCCACAGAGACTTTTAAGCTCTTAAGAGATCCGACCGCCTCACATGACCGGCACGCACGCAGATGTCCCTTTATTTAAGAAATAGATCTCAAATTGACTAGATTGATTTTGTCCCCTTTTTGTATTTAATAGTGGGTCGGATGGCAGCTCTTTTAATGTGCAAATGAGAACCAATGAGGACAGACTCCTAAATTCAGTTCAGACAGAGCCACTCAGCTGACACGGACCGCGTCACCGCCGGGCTCGGCCAATCACGTCCCACCGAGCCCCTCTACTTTCCCAGGCACGCTCTCAAAGTTTTGACTTTTTGCAGCAAAAGACAGCAGGTTGATGAAAATGTTTTATTATCTTCCAGATCTTCATGTGAACTACCCAGAAAGACTCTCTTTTTATTTATAGATTTCAAAACACTCTATCTTTTAAAGGACGGTTCTCTGTTGTATCATGCCATATTTGCAAGATCTGAAAGAAGGGAATGGATTTTGCAAGAGGAGATGGGTTTGAAGCTTCAATACATCAGATTGGGATTTGTTTTTAGAGAAATTACTTTTTGTCTGAAGGCTTGAGATTGCGAGGTCTTTTTCTTTTCACCCCCTCGTTCACTACGTTTGTTTTCACGTTTTCTCCGGTCTCCGCCGTCTTGCTTCTTGCGCAATATTTAGTTAAAGTTGTAGTTTCTTGGTTATGTTAGCGGTGGGGCAAATGGACGGGTCTCGCCAGAGCGCTTTTCTACTCAATACCCCACCTTTGGCTGCTTTACACAGTATGACCGAAATGAAGACACCACTTTACCCAGCCTACCCGTTATCTTCCACTGGACCAGCATCCTCCACTTCACCGACAGCTACCTCTCCGAATCCAGGTGGTATCCCCGTCTCGTCCCCGGGGATCAAAACATCCACTGGACTTTCTCTTGGATCACCCCAGCAGTTCGCGGTCGCCACACCTCACGGAATAAACGACATCCTCAGTCGCCCCTCGGTGGTCGGAGTGGCGGCGGCGGCTGCATCTTCTCCCGCTGGAATCTTGTCTGGACTGCCCCGTTTCAGCAGCCTGAGTCCGCCGCCCCCTCCAGGGCTGTATTTCAGCCCCAGTGCCGCGGCCGTGGCGGTGGCTCGCTATCCGAAACCTCTGACAGACCTTCCAGGCAGAACCCCGATATTCTGGCCTGGAGTTATGCAAAGCCCGCACTGGAGAGACGCCAGATTTGCATGTTCACCGCGTAAGTGCACGATTAATTCGTGATTAACTTTCTTGAAGGCATTGTTAGGCTACTTGATAATATGGACATTATCATAATAGGGTGTGCTAATAACATAGCTGAATTTTCTATTCTACCCCTCTACAGATCAAAACTCAGTGCTGCTGGACAAAGATGGGAAAAGGAAACACACGCGACCAACGTTTTCCGGGCAGCAAATTTTTGCTCTGGAAAAAACATTCGAGCAAACGAAATACTTGGCAGGACCCGAGAGAGCGCGGTTGGCCTACTCTTTAGGAATGACAGAGAGCCAGGTCAAGGTAAGACAGTCCTAATAGTTTATGTATGAGAAGGAAAACCCCTGGCTGACTTGATCATTCATTAATTCAATGTCTAGCTATTAAAAAAGGGAGTTTAATGTGGGATCGGCCTAATAAATGTGTTTATTCTTATAGCTGTTAAGTTACAACTTTAATATATAGGTCTTCATCTATTTATTTCTCAACAGCAATGCAGTTTCAATTGAATTCAACGTTGCAAAAATACGTTTTAATTTATTTTCATCCACAAGTTATTCAGCCGTTAAATTATCATAAACATATGTAACACTTGAATAGTTTTAATCATTGCGATAAAACAATTAATCCTCAGAGAATTTTATTTTCGTTGCTATAGCTTTTATAATTCGAATATTGACTTGAAGAGAAGAAGGTTATGGATATAAATATTCAAAGAGCTCTGTTCAAGTTATTATTATTTTTATATATATGAGAAAATCGGTTTAATTTGTTTCACACGGTTAAATGTTTCTGGGCGACAATTCCCATTTGGCATGCTGACTTTTTGATTGAGATAAATCATATTTTCTGTGTGGATTAAAATGCGTTTTTATCTCATTTTTAATTGTAAAGGTGTGGTTTCAAAACCGAAGAACAAAATGGAGAAAACGGCACGCGGCTGAAATGGCCTCGGCGAAGAAAAAACAAGATTCAGAGACCGAGAGGCTGAAAGGGGCTTCGGAAAATGAAGACGACGACGACGACTACAACAAACCTTTAGACCCAAACTCGGACGATGAAAAAATCACGCAGTTACTGAAAAAACACAAACCAAACTCAGCTCTTATCATTCACACATCGGAAAACGAGAGCTCGTAAAATGGAAGCGGGAGATGGGTTGTCAAATTCTTCAAGAGGTGTCAAAAATAATATAGGCTACTGTTTTTCACCGAGTCTGAGCTCTGGTTTGAGGGGAAGGATGCACATCAGAGGAATATGCACTATTGGTGGAGCTGAACGTGCATCACTGTCTGCCATAGACACGTTTCAACAGAAAGACAACGGTACATTTTTGTAAATTAACAGCGTGAGTTGTATCGCATAGGAATTATATTACTGTGAATATTTATGTGTAAAATATTTTGAATAGTACACATTGCAGAATTCGTTTAATTTTTGGTTAGGCTTTGTGATTTGCATTTTCATATAATTAATTTGTATAGTTGCTTATCACCCTGAGTTATTATTTTTTATTATGTTTTTTTATTTGTATTTTTTTTGTCCATGGGTATAAGTTGCCTCAGCCTTAAAAATAATCAACCATGGAAATATAGAATAATTTTCAGAATTTACCACTGAAGGTGAAAGACATAAGCGACAGCCTAAATTGAGGCTCAGTCAAAAGATTGATCTGGCCATAAGTGTAAATATGAACAAACACCTAACCATATATTTGTAATATAATGCATAGTGTTCGTCTCCCAATGTTAGAATGTTTCTTTAAAAAAAAAAAATTCATGATTAATTTATGATATTTTAAGTTTGTAACAGTGTTTGAATCCTGCAAAATGCGCCTTGCAGGTTGTGTATTGCACTTTTATTTAATAAAATGTTAAACATATGAGATTTTTTTTCTTTCTGTTATTATTAAATCGAATATAAATATTTTGTGAATAAACTACAACAGAGTTGTCAAGCATTAATAAATATGCTTGCCGATGCTCGCTTACTTATTGAATCTTTCGGTAAGAGGTCGTCTCACTTTTAAGGAGCCAACTCTTCAAATGTATTTTATATATAGGCCTATATAAATATGTTGTATTATTATTATTATTATTCGTTATTTGACAATATCAACACAGTGATGTGTTTCATTTCAGTAACTGAATAAGCATGTTCTGTGTTATTGCTCTGTGTGAACACATAATTGTTTTATTATAAAGACAATTACTCCGAGCTCTTACAGTAATTTACTGGATTTTCGATCCATTTTAATTAATTGAGAAATGTCTATAAAGAATGCTTTTGGCGGAACTGGTGGGATAATGAAAGTAGAAAGCGTATTTGGTGGTCTTCAGCTGATCGCGTCACAGCTTCAATATGTCAGCTGATGCGCGCGATTAGATCACCATGTTCTTTGGAAATTGGAAATCATTCAACCGATTACTTCTCAACAAACCAACAGAACATTTTAATTCATAAGGTGAGATGATGCGCCGTGCACAGGTGTACTGTCAGAAAATATTTTGAGCTGGTATTTTTGAAGGACAGCGGGTTCAACGCTTCTCCACAGGTTAACCAAAATGAATCCTTTTTTTCTGGAAGCGATACAGCCTGAGCCTATCTATTAGTCTATGTCACATTTAGGCTCTAATTGTACCTATATAGCCTACTCAAAATAAATAATTAAAAAACACTATTTTTACACATTAATTCGTTTGACTCATTGAAGTATTTAGATTTTAATGAGCAACAGAGATTATAACATTAAGAGTCGTTGCCAAAATGATGTAAAACTATTATTAATCTGGAAAAAAACCAAAAAACAAAATGACTTTAGTTGTTCAGCATTTTGCAAGTTATCGAATTGACAAAGGCGATTTACTTAATCTGTTTTATGCACTTGGCAAAGATGTGTGGCTTAGTGCATACAGATAAAAGCGTTTGAAATTAATAACTGAACGATAAAATAAAAAATAAAATAGGCTATATGTTATCATCATTAAAGAAGCAGAATGCCTGGAAACTGTCACGGTTCTGTGATTAAATGGAATATTAACAACTTTTCAAATTAGATTTCTTTGAGCAAATCATACGGTAAAAATAAATAAATAATCATTGCCATTCCCTAAACAATAATTTTGTAATTTACACGCGTGACATGTAAAAATCTGAGTCTTCAAGCTGGAGTGTCTAATCGAGAGCGAGCCGGAATCTGACCGATTTGCAAGAGTAGAATTTTTTTTTTTAATAAAATAAAATTTCTTTCTGAGCACACGTTCAATTTAGCCCTTTTTTTAGCATTCCAATACTCAGCTTTTTTCCATTTCAGTCTTTTTCAACTTTTTCAACAATTTCTCTTTTATTCTGTGGTTACGTATATCCAATGGCGTTTACCCAGCCTTGACTTTCCAATTAAAACAACTGAAATTAGATCATTTTTAATACGAAAACTATATATATATATATATATATATATATATATATATATATATATATATATATATATATATATATATATATATATATATATATCCCTTTAACGGTTCGTCTTGTTTTTCAAGAGCATCACTGTTGTTTTCATTGCATTATATCAGCTCAAGATTTCAGCATGTCAAACTCTAATGAATCTATCCTTATTTTGCTACATGTGTAGGCCAATGACCTGATGTCAATAAGGTATCAAATTACTGCTGAGCCAGAGCTTAATGAACTCTCATCTACAACAATTAATCTCTGATTGCTTCACATTAAAATACATTCATGAATATGCTCATTAGCACTCTTATTGTACAAAGCCATTTCAGATGAGGACATCATGAAATGAGCTAATACAAAAGACCAAACAATGAAAGTAAATGATTTGTAGCGGACCAACATTTATTTAGTAAATTAACAATTATAAATAAGTTTTGATTTATTTAATTATGATGCAGTGGGGTTAAACTGACACAGATTCCTCTTTATTTATGGAAGCAATGATAAAGTGAACAATACTTGATTGTAGATGTTATAGACACATTTCTATATTAATTTCAACTCAAACACTTGCATATAACGTCCCTGCATTTTTTTTTACAGTGGATTTGAGTGAGATGAGGAGGCAGAGCAGGACCAGGCATATAGGCAGGAAAGACCTGGTTCTGTTGGCTTGCTCTTTCCCCTGATCTGGGTAGAATTATGATCCATCACCGCGGTCCAGGTGTGGTGAACATGGCGTCTGCTCCTCAGGGGAGATATCTTAGCATCTGCTGAGTGCCTGCTGATGTAGTGCTGTGACTGCACTGCTCCAGGAACAGTGTTGGGGCTGCAGCTGGCCACATGATCCTGGGTCAGTGCTGCTCTCCCATCAGACACTTGTTGTAAGTGAGGTTAATTAGTTGAGAAATAGCAGTTGCCTCCCACAGCCCTTACCTGAGAAGACATGCATATTGCAAATGTGCAGTTTATCACCAAATCTTTACTGCGGCATTCAGAAATTAATTTAATGTGCCTGAATTTAAATTGGGCTGCAAACAGGATGTAGAATTGTGTTAATGTATTGTTTGAATGTAAGGATGTAGGCTATAATTAAAATCAATTGACATTCAAATAAATTCATATAACTGCACATTTTAACTACTTGTGTGAAAGTTTTTAATAAAGTAAAAAAAAAAAAAAAAAACATGGATGAATGGATGGATGGACAGACAGACAGACAGACAGACAGACAGACAGACAGACAGACAGACAGACAGACAGACAGACAGACAGACAGACAGACAGATAGATAGATAGATAGATAGATAGATAGATAGATAGATAGATAGATAGATAGATAGATAGATAGATAGATAGATAGATAGATAGATAGATAGATAGATAGATAGATAGATAGATAGATAGATAGATAGATAGATTATTTAATGAATTAATGTTTGTGGAACAGGGTGGAAGAACACTTCATTTCCCAGAATGCATTACATGTGCTTAATTTCTTTAAATTACAATTCAGGAAATTCCTGTCATTCCAGGTTAACTTCCTGTCTCACGGCAATTCGTATTTTACGAGGTGGCTAATTCGTACGATTTTTGCTAAATCGTACGTATTTTACGAGTTGGTCAATTCGTATGATTTCGTACGAATGACCTAACCTCAAACCCCGCCCCTAAAACCTACCCATCACTGCAGTATAGACAAATCGTACAAATTCATACGAGTGGGGTACGAATTTGTATGAATTAGCCACCTCGTACAAATCGATTCAGTTTAATTGATATATTGTCGTAACCAACCCCTAGCCCTAGTTGGTAACCCTGTTGAAATATTTTAACTAATTTAAGTAATTCAATTGCTGTTATGTTAAAAAATTAAAAATAAGGTGTAAAAAGTTTGAATCAGGTCTCCTGTGTTTGAGTACAGTTGGTTATATGGCACTGTCACAAAAAAAAAAAAAAACACAAAAACTAGGGTCCTAGAAATGCAGTCCTGAAAATCCTGCGTCCTAAAAGTGCAGCCTCCGGTATTGCAGGCAGATAATATTGGACCATTCAGCAATAGTGACATTGAACAGGAGAGAGAGGGAGGATTATGGGTAAATTCCTGTTCCTGTCATTCCAGTTCAACTTCCTGTGGGGTGTGGCCTTTTGAATTCAAATTCTGATTAATTGGAAGGGAGACATTTTTTAATTTTCAATTCTGAATGTTGCACAACTCCGGTCTCAGTTTCTATAAAAAAATAAAAATAAAAAAATAAAAAAATAAATGGATTCAAAGTCTTGAATTCATTTTTCAAAGTCAAATTCTTTTTTTTTTTTTTTTTTTTTCTGTTTTAATACTCTGGTAAACATCTCTGGGTCCATAAAAAGACAAATAATCCAGCGTTGGTTTTCAGCTGTACTGCCGTTCCCATACTCAGCTGTACTGCCGTTCCCATAGAGTGTTTTTCTCCACACATATCTTCATCCATGGCATTTGGTAAGATATCTTTTGACATTTAGTGATGTGACTAATTTGCTGATAACTGTGTGTTTTGGATAAAGAGGCCCATTGATGTGCTCTCAGTTGAACATGTACTACGAGAGATTACATACAAGACTGTGTCACAAGAGGCTGCAGGCGTAGAGAATGAATGCTGGCTTACATGTGCCTGAGGCCTTATCTCTTTCTCAAGCATTTGGAGAGTCCTGATAAAGAGCACCTTGGGATCCCCCATTATGAAAACCCTGGGTGCTTGTCACAGTGCAATGAGCTTCCTGAGATATTTTCAATGCATAAATGATTTTATTTTCTTTACTCTTATTATACCTTTTAATTCTTCTCTTAATGATTACATAGTGTCCATAATGATACACTTTAGTCTTCTTTCATGTTATTATTAAAGCTATATTTACCACATTTTATTTTTATTTTAAATAAGCAAATTACCCAGCTCACAGAGAACGTTCTCAGAACGTTAGCTAACGTTGTGGTTACGTTAAGGTTCTCTCAAAGTTGTTTCAATAGTGTTATAAAAACTTTATCTAATGTTCTCAATAAGCACAATTAGCACAAAAACATATTTATACATCATTCATGGCACGTTCTCACCGGAAACATTTTTGCCTAATGACTTTTATGTTCAGAGAACATAGTGTCGCCATTGTGTTTGTAAAATGATAAAATGGAATGTTCCAGTAACATTAGCATAACCAAGAAAAATGTTTTTAGAACATTAAAAAACTTAACTTAACGGGAACATTAGCAAAACATTCTTAGGACATATTTTTGTTAGCTGGGTTACTGCTCAGTTAATTATTGCTATTTTTAAGTATGTAGGTGCAGGTGATTGTGGAGGTTTGAGGTTGATGTGTGGTCTCTTGAGTATATTTGTATTGTTCTCCAGGAGCTGAGGTTTCGGGGGGCATCCTGGGTGGTATGAACACACTCTAGTGTTTATAATCTCCTGTAATCTTGTCTAATGATGTTCTCATAATCTGTCAAAGCCTCTAGTTGCAGTGGCTTACAAACAAATCTGGATTCACAATCAGATGGTGGTAAACAACCAAAGATAAGAACATTTAAAATAATCTGATGGAAGGACTTGTACATTGTGGAAAAAGGGCGGGTTTTGTTGAACGCAGTTAATAGTGAAACTTAATTTCTATATATTATTATTTACACTCTTAAAAATAAAGAGGAGGTTTTTGCAGTTAATAAGAACCATTTATTGTTCCCCAAAAACGTTCAGTTATGTGGAGAACATTTTAAAAGTCTAAGAAGTTTTTTCCACTATAAAGAACCTTTTGTGCAATGGAAAGGTTCCATAGATGTTCTTTATGGAACCATAGATACCAATAAAGAACTTTTATTTTAAACAGTGTATAAACACTAACGTTCAAAAGTTTGGGGTAAGATTTTTAATGTTTTTGAAAGAAATCTCTTGCTTGATCAAAATACAGTATAAACTGTAGTATTATGAAATATGATTACATCTAAAATAACTGTTAGTTGGTTAAGTTTATTAATGTAGAGTAGAGTATTGTGAGAGAGAGCTCGACTAAGCAAGTACATTACATGCATCTAGCTGATACTCTTTAGGTCAATGTCAATCTTATATCCATAATCATAATTTTAATATATTTTAAATGTCATCCATTCCTGTGATGGCAATGCTACATTTTCAGCAGTGTTAAATGATCCTTCAGAAATCATTTTAATATGCTGATTTGGTGCTCCATTTCTTATTGTTCTCATAGTGGAAAAAGGATGTGCTGTTTTTTTGTTGTTGTTGTTGTTGTTGTTGTGAAAATCGTTCTTATTCAAAAACCATAAAGCAAGCCAAGCCGTTGGCATTTTGTTTAATGTTTATGGTGGTGGGGGTCTAGGGGAGAATAATGACAAAATGAGCACCTTCAATAGACGGCTCAGGCCATGAATAAACTGCCCTCATCGGGCCAAGTCCTGAGTCCTGCATTTTATTAGCACTAGCCATGCTAAAATAACCTGCTAACACGTAGCATAGTGCAGCAATAATAACCTCCTCAATCATATTTTAAAAGTCACGTCAAGCCAGGCCTGTATAATTCATCTCTATGCAAATACATCAATGTCAGCCCATTAGTGTATTGCTAAAGAGGTTTTTTATTAAAATGCATTCTTGCCTTGTCCTTTTTTTTTTTTTTTTTTTTTGTCGTCTTCTTTTTTTTTTTTTTTTTTTTTTTACTCACTCCAATAAAACATGAGCCCTATTGGCCAAGAATTATAGCAACTATTAGAGTAACATATGGACAGCATGCACTCTGAAAATAAAAACCAACAGATAAAGTAGCAGGGTCATGGTAGGGTACAAACACTTAGGAAAATGGCAGCAGAGTAATAGATTTCTCCCTGGCTGGCTGAGGAGACCCAGTGTGCCACTGAAATCAAAGCCTTATTATACATGCATTTAGGGCTGTATTGTGTGGCAAGATGCGTAGCCCTCGCTCGCTGGGAGAAAAGTTATGGTCGACACAAAGAGGACCAGTGCGATGAATTAAAAAGACAATAAAAAGGTGATAAAGTGCACCCTGAATGTATTATATCTTTTAATGAAATTAAAGTAGTGGACAAGCTCTGTCACGTCTCGTATCATTCAGCTATAGTGACATTGAGCAGGAGAGAGAGGAGAGAGAGAGAGAGAGAGAGAGAGAGAGAGAGAGAGAGAGAGAGAGAGAGAGAGAGAGAGGATTATGGGTAGAGCACAAATCAGCTGATAGTGT
The DNA here is from genome assembly GCA_018749465.1 of Paracanthobrama guichenoti. NCBI lineage: Eukaryota > Metazoa > Chordata > Actinopteri > Cypriniformes > Gobionidae > Paracanthobrama > Paracanthobrama guichenoti. The sequence continues at coordinate 806,738 of CM031963.1, read as the reverse complement.
ACTTCCTGCTATTGGAGGACACAGAGTTGAAGCCAAGTGTCATCCAGCTCCAAAGGATTGATCAAAAGTGAGATTACTCAGGTGATTATATTTTCTATTATGAACAGAACTATGAATATTATAGGCCTATATACACACTCTAAAAATGCTGTGTTATGTTTGGGTCAAATATGGACAAACCAGCCAGGTTTAATTTAAAAATGTAAACCAACAGTTGGGTGTCTCCATATTTGACCCAAACATGGGTTGAAACAACCCGGCATTTTTTAGATTATATAAGCAATATCACACTTGTAGCCGTGCGATAAGGCTCTATATCAGCATGTATGGCTGTGATTCGACCATACGAATGTGATATTGCGTTTATTCAACAGTTCGATGGCACAAGTGTGTAGAAACAACAACGGAGTGTCTTTAAAAACCCTCTTTTGTTCGGAACTACTTCCTTTCGCCACGGATTCAAAGCTCAAATTGACAGTTTAACAGTTGAGCCCATCTCCGTTACTGATTCTAGTAAAAACGTAATTCTAAAACGTCACTTTAGAGACTTATGAGAGAGAGATTGACTATGCGAGTGCATTACTTGCATCAAGCTTATATTTTTCAGGTCAATGTCAATCTTATATTCATCATCATAAAATCAGTTTGAATGTCTGAGGAAATGTATCTTTGTCTTTGTCCTTTTAACAGTTAAGGGGGCTCTCCCATGACATGCTAATTAAATGCATTGTTTACAACCTTGTTTCAGTCTCTTTCAATATAAAAGTATTTGCTACCGACTCACTCATAAAAACAGTCTTTACTGCCATCTAATGGTGTAATAGTGTAACCTTCAATGAAGTCAAAATCACAATCACTAATGGATCCTTTCTCAATACCAAATACATGTTATGTATATAAAATAATATTTGTTGAAAAATAATATTTAAATAAATAATATTAACCATTATAAATGTATAAGAAGATTGTACAATAGGAAATAAACAAGCAAACAGTTCGTAACTTTGCTCTTAGCCAAATTGATTTGCTTTGGAACAAGACCAAGTGACATATTTGAGGTCTAAATAACTACATATAAAATTTTACATATAAAATGATTATAATAAATTATATAATGATTTATAATAGTACTGTCAAATGATTAATCATTATTAATTGCATACAAAATAAAAATTTGTTTACATAATATATGTGTGTATGTTTAATTACATTTATGCATTTGCCAGACGCTTTTATCCAAAGTGACTTACATTGCATTCAAAGTACACATTTTAAAATGTTTTTGTCAGTTCTTGCTTTCCTGGGAATCGAACCCATGACCTTGCTAGCACCACGCTCTTATTGTTTGAGCTACAGGAAAGCTTATGATGTATATATAAATGCACACATATGCATATATTTAAGAAAAATGGGTTATATTTATATATAAAATATTTCTATTTACATATAGGCCTAATATAATTATATATATATATATATATATATATATATATATATATATATATATATATATATATATATATATATATATATATATATACACATATACATACACACATATACACACACACAGTATATAAATGCAAATATTTCTTAAATACAGGTATGTGTGTGTGTATTCAAATATACATCATAAATATAACCTGGTACACACTCATATATTAGGCTATGAAAACACAAAGTTTTATTTTTGGATGCGATTAATCGCGATTAATCATTCAACAGCCCCAATTTATAATAATTTTAATGGTAATAATAATTTATTTATGTCATAGTTCAAGTGTAGTTATAAAGTAATATATGTTTTTACTTTCATTTACAGTCTATACTTTTTAGACAATTTTGGTCGTCTCGGGGGATACCTGCACAAAACGGCTAGAAAAATGTTTTATGAACCTCACATAGTATAGTGAGTACGGTACATTCCCCACGCCGTTTGCCGTGTTGTGTTTGGCTGGATGTTGTGTTTTCAGGGCCTGATTACCCCCTTATAAGTTTAATGCTTTAGCAGGGCCAGTGGATCCTGTCATGCCTGCGTGAACAGTGGATTTTTCTCCTTTATGGTGTCATTAATTTAATGCGGATCATTAGCTCTCATACAAACCCATGTTTTGACAAATGTAAGCAGTGAATTATGTACATAATGTACCGCGCCCGTTCGTGAATGAATCACATGATAAACAGGAACTGCCCTGGCATATTACCCAAATGTGTTTCAGGGGGTGTCTCTCCCCAGACTCGTCACTCCATTACAGAGACAGCTCACTCAATAGCGGCTGTGTGTCTGACACATGCGGCCATTGACAAGCTTTTCATTGTGACCGCCGGTGCGTTCTGGCTAACAGCATTAAATATTGGGTCTGATGAAAAATGATGAAAAAGTGAACATGGAAATGATATTATCCTGCAGCTCTGGGTGGTATTCTTCTGCCCCGCGTACTAGAAATATGGAATTTTAAACTAACGCGCAGCGTGAATTTCATTGATGAGCTCGGGCGTATCTTTCTGTCATTTGTCTGAAGTGATGTCTTTCTTTCATTTTTTTTTTTTTTTTTTTGCCAGTGGTTCAAACTGATATATACTAGATTAGGTCATGATACTGCGATGTGTTATCGTTGCAGAAAGTGCTGTGGGAAACTTAAACCTGGCCACTAAAACATATAGCTACTGTGGTCGTCACTTAATGTTTGACTGAGAAAATAATGTTAATATCATTGTATTAATAACTTTATAATATAAATATAAAATATAGAATAAATCTAGTAGCTATTAATAACTCAAATAACATCAGACACAATTTAAATGAGGACCAATGGCACAATTTCAGTGATGAAGAATGAACCAATTCACAATTTAAAATTATTATAAAATGTAGGTCAAAATCTGTAAACTTTCAGAAACAAACCATTAACAACCAAAACAATAAACAAAATCAATAAACAATAAAAAAATCACCAAAATAAAGAAAAGCAAAAACAAGCACATCAAAACAAAAAACAAAAAACATCAATAAAGCAAAGAAAAAGCAAAGCCCAAAAAAAACAAAGCAAAACACAAACACAAACAAACAAACAAACAAACAAACAAAAAGTGTAACTCAAAAACTCAGATGTTTAATTAAAACGACAACAGCAAAGCAAAGAAAATGGCAAAGCATAAAACAAAACAAATGAAAATACTCAAACTCAGTTGTTTAAAAGACAACAGCAAAGAAAAAAGCAAAGCCAAACAAACAAACGGAAATACCAGTAACTCAAAAACACAGTTGTTTAAAAGACAACAGCTAAACAAAGAAAACAGCAAAGAACAAAGCAAAACAAAACAAATGAAAATACTCAAACTCAGTTATTTAAAAGACAACAGCAAAGAAAAAAGCAAAGCCAAACAAACAAACAAACAAACAAATGGAAATACCGTAACTCAAAAACACAGTTGTTTAAGTAAAAAGACAAAAGCAAAGCCAACCCCTCACCCCCAAACAAACAAATGAAAATAATAATAATTTAACTCAAAACTCAGTTGTTTAACTGTCTATCATCTGTTGAAGGAGACTATTATCAAGCCTTTTTCTTTCTCTTTCTGCCTATTGAATTGAGAAGATTCATGTATATGTTTCTCAGTTTTATTGCTAGGGCGAGAGCTTAAGTGAGAGACCAGAGCATGAACTCTACGCAGCCTCTTGCTGACCGGCGCTAATATCTAAAATGCTTCTTATGACCTACTTATGAAGTCAATCTTTGAGAATCTATTGATCTGAATGCCAAATCTGAGTCTGTAGCCTCATGCAAGTGCATGGAGGACGATGGGCAGAGAAGAACTTAAGTGCATTGCTCTGACCTCTTGCCTCTGATTCACCACATGACCAGAGCCCCAGACGATCCTCTCTGTCAAAAGTCGGAGGTCAAATGTTCCACAAGAGGTCATTTGCCGTCAGTATGGACCGAGCTTAATTTAATATTTGGACAATGGAAGTAAATACATAAAAGAATGAAATGCTTTTAAAGAGGAAGAATTCAAGACAGGAGGGACACTAATTGAATGGACTCCTGATTTTACTGCCAAACATGTTTTGGTGTGTATTTAATCAATGCTTAAGGCTCATAAAATACCTAGGTCATAGTCAAGCATATTTCCATAATCAATAATGACGAGACCTCAAGTTCAGCAGGCTATGATCCTATTCATGCCTCTTTATTTTCCATGGATATATTTGTCACTATTGCTGTCACTGGATATTGGAAGCAGTATATAAATGCTCTTCTTGAAAACTAAAAAATTATGTTCTGGGCAACCTATTCGGATTAGATGTTTATCCACTGGCTCAGTATTTGAAAGGACATAGACAGTGTTGTGCACATCAAGTTTGTCTACTGATTATGGGAAGCAGAACATTTTGAAACAGCATGTGAACCAGTGAGATCTATGACAAAATAATGCTTGAGCATGTTGAAGTGATAAACCTAAACATCCCATTGCTACCATTTAATCACCTGAGGTTAATGGTTCTAATTTTTTTACTTCCCATTACGTTTGGGGTGTTCCTCATCTCATTTTTATTTTACTTCATTTTGTTTGATTTTATAGGCATCTCTTTAGCACACATTGATGCCCCGAGCTGTTAAACTCTAAAGAGCTTCAATAAAACACCTCTGTCAGTGGCCTGCCAATAAAAAATGAAAACCCATTTAACTCTAAGGAGGTACAACTCTGGTCTGTGGCTAGTCAATAAAACAAACACAAACCGTGGGTTCTTGCTGGTTTGCAATGGAGATTGCAAGGTCAAACAGACAATTCAAACAAGGGAAAAAGAAAGACATTTTGGTTGAAACCATTGAGGAGGTTCATGCACATGTATTGTTTTTGCATATAAAATCAAAATAGATCAATACACCGCTAAATTTTTTTAATGATTTGAAGTTAAATCAACAAAAACACCAATCACGTTTCTAGATATTTGCCATCAAGTAAATCGATGATCTAATGCACCAGAAATATTGGCTGAACGACTTCTATATTAAAGACAATAGTAAGAAGTTCACCTCATGGAAGAGGGCAAAATGTCAAGCCCCCCTGGCTCTGGACATGATCGTCACACTGGCTGCAGTAATGAGGCCAGGATCTCCTTCCTCTAAGTGTGTGAGGAGAATCTGGATGAGGCATCAGGATCATTGTTTACACTTGGAATGATTCCATCTGAAATGAGTCCCATTACGTTCTCCTCAAACACCATCAGCTGTACCACAGTGACCAGGGGTCAAAAGTTTAGACTGGAAAGGCTGTGTCAAAGCTTCTGAGCAAACAAAAGGCATAGATTATAAATGGACATTCCTGTTCCTGTAGAACCATAATTTAGAGCTCAAAAGTAGACATTCACTTAACTGAACTCAGTTAATTTTGGGCTTTTGGACATCTGAAATATGGTTTCTTATTACACAGGTCCGTGAAAATACTGAAATACTTTTTTTCAGAATTTTATATAGTACATTTATACTATTTTCAAATGCACCATCTGTACACTGTAAACCCTAACGCTCAAAATAATTAATTGGTTTGAGTAGAGCCAACTCAAATTAAACAAATTAGTTAAATCAAATGAACATTTATGAGTATTTAGAACTTTCTTTTTCTTTTGAGTTCACAAAACTGACACATTTTAAGTAATCTGAATTGTCTCATTGTTTTGAGTTTATGAACTTGTTTCTTTTAATTTAGACAAACTTAAAGGGATAGTTCACCCAAAAATTTAAATGATCCCATAATTTACTCACCCTCTAGCCATCCTAGATGTATATGACATTCTTCTTTCAGACGAATACAATCGGAGTTATATAAAAAAATGTCCTGGCTAATCCACGCATTATAATGAATACGCCTTCCCTATCCAACTTACGAAGAAAGTGTAATACCTCTCGCAGTTCAAAGCACTTACACTACGTCCAACGTCATCGTCGTGCCAGTTACTCTTTTTCCATAAGGTAGTCCGCCGGAAGATAGATATTGTACTTTATAATGTGTTAAATATGGATATTTTTCTTACAAAAACCCACTGATTCACTTCAGAAGGGCTTTATTAACCCCAGGAGCCGTGTGGATTACTTTTATAATGGCATCCACATTTTGGGCTGCCATTCATTGCTATTATAAAGCTTGGAATAGCCAGGACATTTTTTAATATAACTCCGATTGTACTCGTCTGAAAGAAGAATGTCATATACAGCTAGGATGATTTGAGAGTGAGTAAATCATGGGCTAATTTTCATTTTTGGGTGAACTATCCCTTTAAATTTAACTGAAACTGGGCTGGGATTAATATTTTCCAGCATGATTTGCCATGACGCTCAAAAGGGAAAGTAGAGATTTAGATGTGTTTAATATTTTGTTATACTAGTTCTTAATATTCTTTGTCGTCCATGGAAACTGTCAGACATACTCTCATGGCAATTTGTAAGTATTGTTTTTGGTTTTGACGAATTGGTGGCTATATTTGTATGAAGTCGTATACAAACTCATTCATACATTTTTGTATGATCTACTTACGCACCACTATGGTTAAGTTCAATGGTGGTTCATCTATACATTTTTTTTAAATCATATGTTTCCATACGAAACGCACAAAATCGCCATGCACCTTGCACAATAATTAGGTTTTCTGATGAGATTTGGTTGATCAGACCAAATATATAATTATATTGCAATCATTTTACAAGGAAACACTATTTTAATCTCTCATTTCTACTTCAAAATTGTATTTAATTTTTATTCACTGTTACTTGCTGCTTCTTTGTAATTCATTCTGAAATTTCATTTGTGAAGAATTACTTTACACCAATTTTTTTCAGTGTATTTGCATGCTCTTTCTCTCATTTTATATAAATCCATCAAGCTGCTATTTTGTGCCTCAGTTATCACCTAAGACCTCAGAGGTCTTCAGTATTAATATTACTGTAATATTGTTTAAGTGTTTGTCTTGTTGATATGATTGTAATGGACTAACTTTATGATAATATACAGGTAAAAATAATTCAACTCAAAGCAATGTTTAATGTCCACATGTTTAATTATTTGATGAGTGGTATAATATATGTACAGTCTAGTAATACAAAAGCAATAATACATTTCCTGAAATGGCAGAAGAGAGCAGCTGCCAAGGGATATGTCAGATTCTTCCTAGTCACGGTGTAAAGAGCATTAGATTCCTGCACTATCACTTTCTGACCTCACAGTGACACTGTCTTAATTTCCCCTTTCTGAAACAGTCCCGGATTGAGAGAGGAAAAGCAGAGGCGCCTCTCCTGCTCCTCAACAGACAAGGGTGACATAACTAAAGAGGCATTAACACCCAATTGCGACATTGCTAAACAAACGACAGGGCCATGGCGAGCATGGGAAAATAGCATTATAGCCCTGGAGCAAATTGACAAGGAGAAAAAAAGAACAATTCGAGCCTTGTTTTGCTCACTCTATTTGCGTGGAACTGACAACTTTCTATCATGTATACCAACTTTCCCAGGCAGGATTAGGTACATAAAAGAGCATTTTCTGGTGAGCATGACCATAAATCAAGCTCTCCTGGGTCTTGCCTCTCTCTCACCTCTCACTTTAGACAACACAAGTTGTGTCTGTTCTCAAGCAAGGCAAGGTCTTGAAGGCCTGTGGGACAACTGTGAGAGTAAATATTAACCTTCTCAGGACCAAAGACCAAACATACTTGAAAAATCTGACTGGAGCAGGTTCATAAATCTGTATTTCAGTTGCTTGGTAAGTTATTAGTTTATTTAATGTTTTAGATCTGGACCTTAGCTGTAAAACCACATAAAAGTGCCAACTGACAAAACTAAACTGTTTAAAAACAAGAACAACAAGAACAACAACAAAAGATGTATATTTAAATTTATTATATTTTAATTAAATATTATATTATTTTTATTTAGGGTTAGGGTTAGGGTTAGGTTAGGGTTAGGGTAATGATTTTCACTTTGTGGCAAATCTTTTTTTTGAAAAACAAAGCTGCGCTTTTGCCCTTAAGGAGGATCAGTGACTTAAGAGTTTTCTTGAGATCTGAAAAGACGCTGGCTGTCACTCAGATAATTCCCTCAGCTTCATTGTTCATTAAGCTTTGCTCTGGTTTCCTGCTGCTCTTGTGTGTGTGCTGTGGAGAGCAGCTCAATGGGGCCTCTTTGTAATCCTCTAAAATGGAAAATTCACAATTTGTAGCAATTTGTCTCACAGCAGCTCCTGCTGTTACAAGAGCCCTGATCCACTCCCCACCCAAGTAGCAAATACTTTATATGTCTATAGGAAATAATAATATAATATAATATAATATAATATAATATAATATAATATAATATAATATAATATAATATAATATAATATAATATAATATAATATAATATAATATAATATAATATAATATGCATGTATATATTTAAGAAAAATATGTTATATTTATATATAAAATATTTATATAATAAATTATTAAATAAATTATATAAAATAGATACATTTATATAAATATATATACAGTATATACATGCAAATATTTATTGAAGGAATGTGTATTTATATATACACTCACCTAAAGGATTATTAGGAACACCTGTTCAATTTCTCATTAATGCAATTATCTAATCAACCAATCACATGGCAGTTGCTTCAATGCATTTAGGGGTGTGGTCCTGGTCAAGACAATCTCCTGAACTCCAAACTGAATGAACTCCAAACTGAATGTCAGAATGGGAAAGAAAGGTGATTTAAGCAATTTTGAGCGTGGCATGGTTGTTGGTGCCAGACGGGCCAGTCTGAGTATTTCACAATCTGCTCAGTTACTGGGATTTTCACGCACAACCATTTCTAGGGTTTACAAAGAATGGTGTGAAAAGGGAAAAACATCCAGTATGCGGCATTCCTGTGGGCAAAAATGCCTTGTTGATGCTAGAGGTCAGAGGAGAATGGGCCGACTGATTCAAGCTGATAGAAGAGCAACTTTGACTGAAATAACCACTCGTTACAACCAAGGTATGCAGCAAAGCATTTGTGAAGCCACAACACGCACAACCTTGAGGCAGATGGGTTACAACAGCAGAAGACCCCACCGGCTACCACTCATCTCCACTACAAATAGGAAAAAGAGGCTACAATTTGCACGAGCTCACCAAAATTGGACAGTTGAAGACTGGAAAAATGTTGCCTGGTCTGATGAGTCTCGATTTCTGCTGAGACATTCAGATGGTAGAGTCAGAATTTAGCGTAAACAGAATGAGAACATGGATCCATAATGTCTTGTTACCACTGTGCAGGCTGGTGGTGGTGGTGTAATGGTGTGGGGGATGTTTTCTTGGCACACGTTAGGCCCCTTAGTGCCAATTGAGCATCGTTTAAATGCCACGGCCTACCTGAGCATTGTTTCTGACCATGTCCATCCCTTTATGCCCCCATGTCCATCCCTTTATACCACCATGTACCCATTCTCTGATGGCTACTTCCAGCAGGATAATGTACCATGTCACAAAGCTTGAATCATTTCAAATTGGTTTCTTGAACATGACAGTGAGTTCACTGTACTAAAATGGCCCCCACAGTCACCAGATCTCAAACCAATAGAGCATCTTTGGGATGTGGTGGAACGGGATACACACACATATTGTAAACACAAACTTTTATTTTGGATGCGATTAATCGGTTGCCCATGCAGCACTAAATATAGTATAATATAATATAATATAATATAATATAATATAATATAATATAATATAATATAATATAATATAATATAACACACACACACATGCATAAATATATTTTTGAAAAATGTTATATTTATATATATAATATTTATATATAAGATAAATTATATAAATAAATACAAACCCGATTCCAAAAAAGTTGGGATACTGTACAAATTGTGAATAAAAAAGGAATGCAATAATTTACAAATCTCATAAACGTATATTTTATTCACAATAGAATATAGATAACATATCAAATGTTGAAAGTGAGACATTTTGAAATGTCATGCCAAATATTGGCTCATTTTGGATTTCATGAGAGCTACACATTCCAAAAAAGTTGAGACAGGTAGCAATAAGAGGCCGGAAAAGTTAAATGTACATATAAGGAACAGCTGGAGGACCAATTTGCAACTTATTAGGTCAACTGGCAACATGATTGGGTATAAAAAGAGCCTCTCAGAGTGGCAGTGTCTCTCAGAAGTCAAGATGGGCAGAGGATCACCAATTCCCCCAATGCTGCGGCCAAAAATAGTGGAGCAATATCAGAAAGGAGTTTCTCAGAGAAAAATTGCAAAGAGTTTGAAGTTATCATCATCTACAGTGCATAATATCATCCAAAGATTCAGAGAATCTGGAACAATCTCTGTGCGTAAGGGTCAAGGCCGGAAAACCATACTGGATGCCCGTGATCTTCGGGCCCTTAGACGGCACTGCATCACATACAGGAATGCTACTGTAATGGAAATCACAGCACGGGCTCAGGAATACTTCCAGAAAACATTGTCGGTGAACACAATCCACCGTGCCATTCGCCATTGCTGGCTAAAACTCTATAGGTCAAAAAAGAAGCCATATTTAAACATGATCCAGAAGCGCAGGCGTTTTCTCTGGGCCAAGGCTCATTTAAAATGGACTGTGGCAAAGTGGAAAACTGTTCTGTGGTCAGACGAATTAAAATTTGAAGTTCTTTTTGGAAAACTGTGACGCCATGTCATCCGGACTAAAGAGGACAAGGACAACCCAAGTTGCTCTCAGCGCTCAGTTCAGAAGCCTGCATCTCTGATGGTAAGGGGTTGCATGAGTGCGTGTGGCATGGGCAGCTTACACATCTGGAAAGGCACCATCAATGCTGAAAGGTATATCCAAGTTGTAGAACAACATATGCTCCCATCCAGACGTCGTCTCTTTCAGGGAAGACCTTGCATTTTCCAACATGACAATGTCAGACCACATACTGCATCAATTACAACATCATGGCTGCGTAGAAGAAGGATCCGGGTACTGAAATGGCCAGCCTGCAGTCCAGATCTTTCACCCATAGAAAACATTTGGCTCATCATAAAGAGGAAGATGCGACAAAGAAGACCTAAGACAGTTGAGCAACTAGAAGCCTATATTAGACAAGAATGGGACAACATTCCTATTCCTAAACTTGAGCAACTTGTCTCCTCAGTCCCCAGACGTTTGCAGACTGTTATAAAAAGAAGAGGGGATGCCACTCAGTGGGAAACATGGCCTTGTCCCAACTTTTTTGAGATGTGTTGATGCCACAAAATTTAAAATCAACTTATTTTTCCCTTAAAATGATACATTTTCTCAGTTTAAACATTTGATATGTCATCTATGTTGTATTCTGAATAAAATATTGAAATTTAAAACTTCCACATCATTGCATTCTTTAATATAATATAATATAATATAATATAATATAATATAATATAATATAATATAATAATATGGGTAAAAACTGTAACTAAACTATTATCATTAAATTGAAATGAAAATGAAAATAAGTTTACATGAGTACACTGTAAAAAATTATTTTCATTGTTTGTTATCACAACTTTGTATCATTTGTCAAATCAACTTAAATAATTAATGTGGTTCAAATAACATAATATTTTGAGTTTGTATTTATTAAACCAATCTCCTTTGTTGTATTAACTCAAATGTTTTATTTCAATGAACTCATTTTAAGGCAACCAGTTAAACCGACAATATATATATATATATTTTTTATAGGACACCCCAAAATGAAAATAAAAGGCGAATACACAAGCCAGCAGATCAATCTTGTCAAGTATGTTCTGTAATGTGCATTTACTTTATTTTCTTGGAAACAGGCAAATTGGCTTTTATTTGTTTAACCTCTTTTATGGCAGTCGAGTTTATGGCTCTCAACTTAATTTCAGAAGCTGATATAAGAGAGTGAGGAGAGCAATGCTGATGTACTGGGTAGATTTGGAGATTGAAGATCAGTAATGAGGTAACCATTAGCTAAAACATAGTGAAGAATTTTAAATTGTAAACAAATTATAAAGAGTAATGAAGCCAGCACTAAAAACCTGATTTAACAGATTATTCTGTAAAATCTTGCCAAGCATGCAGGATCTCAGGAAACTTGTATTCACCTTATGTAGTGACATGGAAGTAAGCTTTTTTCTGTGATTTGTGTGGGCACTTCTGATTCATTTGCCGCTATAACAATGGAAAGAATAAAAAAAATGCTGTAAATGGTAAAATAATTTGCACTACAAACAAGTGTGTCTATGATTAAAATAATAATTTAATATAATATGATAACAAGTAACAGTTTGCACTATCAAACAGTATAACGGACAGTTTTCATACAGCTAAAACAAATGGAAGCAAGCAGGCGAGACCAGAAATCTTAAAAACAGCACATGCTGGTTAAGTGTTTTAAAGCATACCAGCTGGTTTGAGCTGGTTTATGCTGGTCCTTAGTTGGTCATGAGCTGGTCTAAGCTGGTTCTGAGCTGGTGCTAGTTTCTTAGGGCCAGCTTAGGTACCAGCACGTGACCAGCTCGTGACCAGCTAAGGACCAGCTAAGGACCAGCTAACCAGCATATGCAGTTTTTTTTTTTCAACAGGGACAATCAAGCTACAATGCCCATATTTGAATCCTTTTTTTCTTGTAACAACCAACAATACACTGAAACTGTGGATTAATTTTTATATTGCTATTTACATGCAGCATAGTCCAAAGTTCAGAAGTTTTATGCACAGCTACTGAATCAGGACATAAAATCCTTCCTACTGGTTTTTATCTGACAGAGTCACAGAATCAGAAAGGGAACACACTTAAGAGCATGCAGAAATGTAAAGCCACTGTGAAAAAGACAATCAATCTCTGCTTCCACCCACATACACCCAGACAGGCTCAATATATTTGACCCTGAAAGTGATAAAGTGTTTTAATAATTCAGTTTTCCTGAATGATCTGTTCTGAACAATATGGGCAGGGGTGTTTAGTGCTGTACAGTTCCTCAGCCTGCAACAGGCTAGTTGTCTTGTTGTATTTTTGTTTCTTAAAGAGGTCACTCACCGGCACATTATAATAGCTCAGTAAAGTCTGGTGACCTCAAAGTCTCACCAATTTACAGCCAATGAGTTAAAGTGTGTCCAATCTAATTCTAGATGTTTATGGAATGGAAAGTGCAGCCCTGCTCTCAAAGTGAATTGAAGTCTTGCTTCTCCATGCGCTGCTCACCTGAATTAAATGATATGGAGTTTCAGACTGATGATGATAGCTTGGACAGGTGGGTAATATTATTCATATAATATTAATAATATTAATATGTACAGTATACAGATATATGCATTCATTTAAAATTGTAATTTTTCAATTAAATTATTAATGCGTTTCATTATGCAAAACAATTTTTTTTAGAGAATATCACAACTGAACTACAAAAAAATGTAATCTATGAAAATCAAATGTGAGACTGGAAAACTCACACCTCACAGTCCTAAAAAGCAACAATCCAGCTGTATAAATGGGAAAAACTGTATATGAAATGTAAACAGTGCCGATCAGTATAGGTTAAACTGCTGTTAGGCAAATAAATAACTTGACGTAATTGCATAAGGAGGTCTTTTTTGTCGACACTTCACCTCATTAGCAACTCGGCTGAATGATGTGAGTAGCCCATTTCAGTAATGAAGCATTAAAAGGGACTTTCAATGATTTTTGGTCAAGCTGCCCAGCTAAAGTTACTGCTAAAGTATGTTATAGTGCTCACCGATGAAACCATCATGAAAAATCAATATGGACAATGGCTAAGAAAGGTGTCAGCATTTATTAATATGGATCTTTCTGACATAAGCATCCGATATCTCGGATGCAGGATCCGTCCCTTCATTATAATACCCCTTTTCGATAAATATAAATCATTTAAAGTGCAATCAGATGTGTCACAGTTGGTTCTAAGTTTAATTTTGCAGACTGTACTCAACATTTTAACTTTGATAAACCTTTTATCTGTGCCCTTCTATTGCATATTATTCCCATATTTTTATCTGAAACCTCTGTCTAATATAATTGGATCCATTTTCACGTTAAAACCCTGGTGCCATGTCAATTGTCTTTTTCAATTCGCACACAGCCACTGGCAGACATTCACACAAAAATTGTTTCACCACCAGTAATTTTGTTTTGATTATTTTCTAGTTGGCTGTGATAATGTTTGGCATTTTGATATTTAAATGGGTATGTAATTGTTCCAGCCGTCGCATTTTGGGTCCGCCCTACCATCAAATCTCACTTTTCTTGTAATTTAGTTTTTGTTTTTTTTGTAAACCGGGCGAGCAAACAATCTAATCTCTTAACCGAATGAGAAGCTTTTCCACGGTTTGATTACAACCACACACACACACACACACACACACACACACACACACACAACAAAAGAAGAAAGAAACGCTTCTGTCTCAATTTATTTATTTATTCCCTCCTAAAGTGAGCCGTGTTGTTAAAAAATGGTTTTATATTAATTTAATGGATTATTTGCTCATTAGGCATTAATCATAGTGCCCCATCTGGATGGGACTGCCGTGACTACAGGAGAAACAGCTATTCTGATCTCAATTAGATTATGCCTCTCTTCTTAGCCTGCCCATAAATCATTCCCCCAAAGTGAAATTAACAGTTACTCGAGCGCATTAATAATCTGCGTCAGGCATAGGAGAAATTCAGCAACTGGAACCACCCGTCCCAGCCAATGGAGAAAACATCATTTTGTTTATGAAATATAAACATTCCACGGTGGGGTTCCTCCGCAAATTCCTCCCCCTTTCCGTCCGTGACAGGGAAAAATGATGGTGTGCCGTGTGCCAGATGAGCAGTCACCCGGACACAGTGTGTATAGCCACACAGCTTGATCGTACTCCAGATGGGCTTGTGGTGCTTTTCTACTACGCTGGCTTTACTGCAAACATATACTGTGCATATAATCTTAGATTGCTTTTTGATACGATGGGGGGAAATGCATGAAGATGCATGTTGAGGTTTAACGGGGTTGATTCATTTGAGACCTTTTTTTGTTTGAATTCTGGGTAGTGTTCCTTTTTTTCCATCCAAAATGAGCACAAACCATTTAAAATGCAGTTTTTATTGGCAAACTTCTTATGATTATTGCAGTCAGGGTGTCATTATCATTAGGGTCAGTGAATAGAATCTTAGCCATATATGGATCCATTAAAGGAATCCCAAATGAGCATAATATTGACACAGCTAAAGGATGGGGTTCACTTATTTCGGTCCCCCTGCGGCACGAAACATGTGTGGCGGGAGGGACTGGATGATGTCCTACAAAATTTCATCCTGCTCTGAGGCTGTAAGCCATGGCCGGGCAGGACTCTTATTGCACCTCAGACGGCAGATATTGAGAAATGGAGAGCAATCGTGATGATTACCTGAGTGAAAGCGCGGGGAATGAGTGATATATGAAGACCACTTAAAGCCTTTGTGTCTTGTACATTGCATCTCTGAGAGATTAGAAGTGTGACATTAAAATGGAAATCACTTCACTCGGGCATGACAAGGGACACTACGTGACCCCCGAGGTCCCAGTGAGACTGGCGGATGACCGAATGATCCTTTTGGGAGGGAGGTAGTCATGAAGCGATCCACAGGGAGAGGGGAAAGAGGGCGGTGTAGAGGAGAAAGATTTTCTTCAGGGGAGTAAACAAATCAGTCATCCTTCTGGGCCATTCTATGAAACGGGTAGAATTTTGAGTCATTAAAAAAAAAAAGTTGCTATATAAAGTAGCCTAATATAAATATATGCTTTCAGAAAGGTAACAGGGTTGAAAGCATTAGGTTTAATTTGACTTATATTAAGTGTGTGTGTGTGTGTGTATATATATATATATATATATATATATATATATATATATATATATATATATATATATATATATATATATATATATACAATGTTAGTTCATGTTGACTAATGTAGTTAACTAATGTTAAGAAATGGAAGGTAACATTTTATTTTAAGGTGACATAGTTACATGTTTACGTTTTTAGTAATAATCAAAAATTATGCACAATTACAACTAAACCAATCCTAACCCCAACCTTAACCCTATAGTAAGTACATAGTTAATTAATATTACTCAATAATTCTTTGTGTAATTACATTGTAACAAGGGCACATACTATATAAATATGTTCCCTTGTTACAATGTAGTTATACAAATATATACACACACTTGATCTATATATATATATATATATATATATATATATATATATATATATATATATATATATATATATATATATATATATATATATACACAACATATAAATATAGTATGTATAATATAGTAAATAATTCAATTCACATTTATTTGTATAGCAGTTTTCACAATACATATAGTTTCAAAGCAGCTTTATAGAAAATGCATGCATCTACATTACAATTTAGGGTGATCTGTTATCAGAGGTGACTGTGTCTAAGTTATGTATATTTTATAAATGTACATATTCAAATCACACAGTTAGCTAACAATCTCTTAATTTAAATGGTATATGATATATAGTAAATATACTGATAATTAAAGTTACTGGATTTTTGTTGGTGTTCAGAAAAATGTTGATAAGTAAGAATTCAATTTTATAGAACATGACCTAAACCTCTTGATCTTAAAGACATTAAGCAGAAATGATTCCCTTAGTTGAATTCCACCCATAAATGTTCATGGTGACAGCCTCAAAAACACACATTTTCTACATTTCAGATCAAACACCACACCAGAGGAAACAGAGAACAGCTTGATCTACTCGTGTTCATCTAGATTCATTTGAAAAACATTAATTTTTACCCAGCTGCAAATGAGAACACGTCCCTTTTGACACTCAGCCCGTTTCTCCATCCCACAGTCTCGTCTTGTTACACTGTTCAGGGAGCTAAACTGTGCCCTACACTAATCTCAGTTTGAAGAATGAATGATGAGCAAGTGGATTGTCAGAAGTATATCAGCTGTAATGGCAGCCGTGAAAAGAGAGAGAGATGTAGAGCATATATAGAGAGTGGAGGTAGGACAGATAAAGAAATAGATCTGGGGGCCGAAGAATTCCCTGAACTGCTCCGAAACCACCTCTCACATCTGTCAGAGCGGGCGGCACAAAGCGGCACGCCTGGTTCCTCTCACCAACGACCCGACACCACTATCTATAATTAATTACATCATTTACATTAGAATATTGACTAAATAAATACATAAATCACAGGGCCTCGAGTCAATAGATGCAGACATATTTAATCATGTTCTAAATAATGATCACTGTTCCCATAATGCAATAATTATTTTCAGCAGCTGACTGGAATTAATCTTGTGTCACTATGTCATCGGAGACATAGAGGGAGAGAGAAAGAGAGAGAGAAAGAGAGAGGCCTTGCAAAATGATAAATACAGCCTCATTTGGGAGGCTGCTGTGTGAATGACAGCAATAGAGAAAGTAGCATGTGAAAATCCCAGCTTGTCTCTTTATGTGGAGTGACAGGTGAAAAGCGGCTGTCTAAAAATGCACTGGATATTCGCTGTTTTGTTTATCAGCTGCCGAGCGGCGAATGAAAGAGGAGTAACATGTATTGCCTGTCCCTCCACCTTTTCATCTGCTGTTTAAATGGGCCAGGGGATTGGAGAGTGAAGTTTATTCCACCCATTCTCCCCGACACTGGAACCATTTATAGCAGAGCATGAAGGAGACAGCGTTCTGTCACTGGAGACACTCCTTCAAATCAGGTCTGGAGATGGCTGCCCGTTTAGGTCACATTTAGCAATCTTGCTAGTCCTTACAGGCCTGCACTAGTCTGTTGCCTCTTTATTTTAAAAGATTGCCAAGCCTCATAATATGGGATATTGTTAAAGAGCTGTGGTTGCTCCAGGACACATATTTTTACGTTTGTACGTCAAGTGGCGACCCAACAGTGTTAGTTTATATAATGTATATGTGACCCTGGACCACAAAACCAGTCATCTGAAAGATGAAAAAATAAGCTTGATGTATGGTTTGTTAGGATAGGACAATATTTGGCAGAGATACAACTATTTGAAAATCTGGAATCTGAGGGTGCAAAAAATCTAAATATTGAGAAAATCGCCTTTAAAGTTGTCCAAATGAAGTCCTTAGCAACACATATTACTACTAATAATACATTTTTTATATATTTATGGTAAGAAATTTACAAAATATCTTCATGGAACATGATCTTTACTTAATATCCTAATGATTTTTGGCATTAAAAAAGAAATTCGATTTTGACCCATACAATGTATTGTTGGCTATTGCCACAAATATACCCGTGCGACTTATGACTGGTTTTGTGGTCCAGGGTCGCATATTGTACAAGTAAAAATAAAATAAAATCAATGTCATTAAAATACAAAATGAACATTTATTAATGTTACAATGGACATAAGTCAAACTATACTCAAAATTGAAACAGGATTCTTTTATGAATAGAAAAATTAAAAGAAGTTTTTATATTTCAGATATTTAATTATAAATGTCTTTAATGTCACTTATTTATTTTTTTATTTTTACTTTAAAAGTAAAGCCTAATAAATAACTAAAATATTTGAAGCTCCTGGGAATCTCTTTCTCAAACAATCAGTTGGTCAGGTGCTGTTCCTTTGGCCTAAAATTTATCAGGGTCAAAGGTTAATGACTTTGTGTTGACCACCTAACCTGTTCTTTGATAAAGCAGATGCAGGGTTTTTCCACCTTTATAAAGACATCCAGTGTAGCAACAGGATGTATGGAATGTGGTGTTGCACAAGGCTTTGTCAGTCAGCAAGCACCCAAGTTGGATGGTGAGAACCACCAATATTTATTCATGATAAAGAGACAGCACTGGTGTGTTGGCACAGGCTACTTAATTTACATGCTGTTATAGACTGTTTGCCCCTGCCTGGGCACTCTGTCCATCACTAAATAGATGAACTTGTCTCTTTTGTTCCATCCCTCTGTCATCCTGCCTTCATATAATGGCAAAGCTTCAAACTTTATGTGCTACTACCTTTATTAAGTTTTTATTTAATTAACTTGTATTTATATAAAAACTACAATGTTCATAAGACAAAAATATATACTTATTATGCATTTTAAGAATATAACATAATTCTATTTATACACTGCCAGGCCAAAAAAATAAAAAGTTGTTTGTATTTAGATAGGCAAATGCTTAGGAATCTATAATTGGATTATTACTGCAGTGATTATTATGTTTCTAGCATGTTCTTCTAATCCTAATTGATGGCGTGTGTAGCTTTTCATTTCTTAAACAACCATGTAGGAGACACAGCATGGCCATATTCCAGGATGACAATGTCAAGATGCATCCAACCCGATCTCACAGCAATTTATGCGTATTTTACAAGGTGGCTAATTCGTACAAATTTGTATGACATCACTCGTATATGAATTTGTATGATTTTTGCTAAATCATACCTATTTTACGAGTTGCCCAATTCGCTTGAATTCGTACGATTGACTTACACCTAACCCCACCCTTCACTGGGGTTTAAACAAACTGGTCGTGCAAATTGGTCGTGAGATAGTGTTGAATGCATCAGGCTCAAATTGTGAAAGAATGGTTGGGAGGGAGCATGAAGAATCATTTTCTCACATGAATTGGAGTCCAGACCTTAAATTAATTGAAAGTCTTTGGAATGTGCTGGAGTAGACTTTACAGAGTGCTTGACTCTTATATTGTCAGTACAAGATCTTGACACAAAATGTATGCACACTGGAAAAAAAAAGTGTGTTGGATTTACATGATTTAATTGTGTACATCGGTCCCACATGAATCAATTAAGTTAAACAATCATAATTTATTCATGTAACTTCAACATCATGGAATGAATACATTTGAAGTGCCTCAATTTAGTAGTCTCAAAGTGAATTTTATATGGCTCTCTGAAATGATTCAGGCATTCAGTTTCATATATTCATTCATCTACTTCAATTTCATATACTTTAATGTTGCACAATTGAATTTTAATACTGCACTAGCCAGTTAACAAACTTTAAGCTAGTAAACTCACATTAGCATCTTAAATGCTAAGCATTAAAAGCTCCTTCAGCAAAGCAGTTATGACTTTAGTTGTATTAGTCCGCAGCCTAAGCAAATGCCCCACTCTTCTCCACAATGGTAACCCACTGTAATTTAAATTGTTCTAATAATTCCAACATAATTGAATATTAAACACAATCAAGTCTCCCCCTTTCTCATCTTGCTCAAAAATACATAAAATAACACTTTTACATATAAAATAACACTTTTACATATAAAATAACATGTACTCTCTCTTGATTTAGCGATGTGCAAAGCATGCTGGGAACTAACAAGCCCCACCCAGTTTCAGTTAATGCAACACAAATCATTCATGTAATCTCAGCACAAACGGATTAAGTAAACTTCAATTTGACTTATATTTAAGTGGATTGAACACAATCAAATTAAGTTAGGGCAAAATGTATAGCAATTGTGTTGCTTTAGCTCATTTTAATTAAGCAATTTGATCTTTCTTTTTTTATTGCATTGTCAATACAAGATCTTGACCAAATATGTATGCACCTCTTGATGGAAATACCATTACAACATTTATTTCCATCAAGAGGTGCATACATTTTTAATTAAGATCTTGTATTGACAATGCAATAGTCATATGTAAAGTCTATATATACTGTATATTATGTATAAAAAAGATCAATAAGTTAAGACAGCACATTTTATATTGCTTTAACTCATCAAAATTTAAAGTCAGTTTAATGTAATTTAAGTTGAAATTAACCGAATCTTTTAAAAATTTAAGGCAGCAAGCTTTTACACACGCACACACACACACACACACACACACACACACACACACACACACACACACACACACACACACACACACACACACACACACACACACACACACACACACACACACACACACACACACACACACACAGAGACACATTGTTTTAATTGTTGAAGTTCAATAAGGTAATAACAAACAAACTTTATTTTGCGAGTGTGTCAAGACCAGATTTTCCCTCTTTCCATTCCTCATGAGTTATGTGGGAACTGGCCATCACTCCTAACTTGGGTAATATATGTGTGATGTGTGTGTTTGCCTGTGTGTAGGTGAGTGAGAATGTGATGTGTGTATGTGGTGGCCTGAGAGTCTAATATCCAGCACTCAATCACCGGTGTTAAGAGGGAGGAGGGCTGAAGATAAGGCCAGCAGAGACTCATACCTCTGCACTCCCAAACGTATCGACCAGGAGATTCTTAAACGACAGCAAATGCAGTGCTTCTCACAGAAAGACGCTATCAGCTTCTCATCCACAACATTCAGCGCATGAAAAATCATCCAACAGCAAACACTGCGTTAAAGCTAAACTAAAGCTGACTGAAAGCATTCAGACACTTTTAAGAACATCTAATTTCTTCCTCATGCTTTGGTTATCTCATTAGGCCCTTTCAATATTCATTAGTGCGACAGAAGAGATCTTTTCCATCCGATGGTTAAAAACAACCTGACAAGTCACTGTAAAAATGATTTCGTCAGGTAATCTAAAAAAGATATATGTAGTAGCATCTAAACTAACTGTTTTTATTGAAGTTTAATATATTATTTAACTGATTCAACTTGACTACATTAAATGACAACTGAACATGTTTATAATGTTTTTCACTTAACATTAGAAACTACTTTGAATAAATATTAATAAAGATTAAAGATAAACCTACCCAATTTTGCAATTTAGCAATACTTCTAAATGCGCATGGCTGATGAAGTACATTTTACTTACACATCAAACACATGGTTTGTGCTTTCTGCTTAAATTTATTGCCATTTAAACATGACAAAAAGGCAGTGGAGGTGGTCATTACAATAATCCATCATGTCTGCAACTGCTCCGATCCAGCCTTGTGCTAAATTCAATCTACAAAGGGTCAACACATCTTTTTTTTTCCCACATGGCTGAGAGCTGGCTTTTCTAAACTGTCATTGGTTTACCTTTGTCAACAAAAGGGCATCGAAGGCAAATTAAAAGCAGAGAGTTGAGCCAAAAACCTGGATTAAACATTAGCTGCTCCGAATAGCTTGGATTTCAGATTTACCTAGATTGAAATTTAAAGTGAAAGATCACACTGAAAATTCACAATCTGACTTAAACCTGGAAATAAAAAGTATAACATTTTAAATAAAGAAATAATATGTAACATTATTAAAGGTCCCATATTGCACACCTTTCTGGAGTTTTATTTTAGGTGTTGATGTCCTTAACAAAATATATATTTGCGGTATATACCAAAAACCATCACAATATATTTTTACAGCTCCTTCTTAGGAGCTCTGATAAGAACAGGTCGATTTTGGCCAGTCAAATTAATATTCATGAGCCTCTCTTCTGATTGGCCTGTTGTTTTCGGAAACTATGGTAATGCAGGGCTGTCAGTCAGCGGCAGTGGGCGGGGCATGAGGAATGTGACTTCACATTCCTAAGAGAATCAGAACGACTTGTCTAATGAGACTGCTTTGGTTTAATGGGGATTAAAAAATAAGGAGTGGTTGGACTTTTATCATTGTAGGGTGGTTGTGTTCACACTGTCAACACACATTAATATCCAAACCTTTGTAAAAACCCAATCCAAATCCTTGTAAAAGTGGATTTTTCATAATAGGTGACCTTTAAGAAATATATATATATATACACTCACCTAAAGAATTATTAGGAACACCTGTTCAATTTCTCATTAATGCAATTATCTAATCAACCAATCACATGGCAGTTGCTTCAATGCATTTAGGGGTGTGGTCCTGGTCAAGACAATCTCCTGAACTCCAAACTGAATGTCAGAATGGGAAAGAAAGGTGATTTAAGCAATTTTGAGTATGGCATGGTTGTTGGTGCCAGACGGGCCGGTCTGAGTATTTCACATTCTGCTCAGTTACTGGGATTTTCACGCACAACCATTTCTAGGGTTTACAAAGAATGGTGTGAAAAGGGAAAAACATCCAGTATGCGGCAGTCATGTGGGCGAAAATGCTTTGTTGATGCTAGAGGTCAGAGGAGAATGGGCCGACTGATTCAAGCTGATAGAAGAGCAACTTTGACTGAAATAACCACCCGTTACAACCGAGGTATGCAGCAAAGCATTTGTGAAGCCACAACATGCACAACCTTGAGGCAGATGGGCTACAACAGCAGAAGACCCCACCGGGTACCACTCATCTCCACTACAAATAGGAAAAAGAGGCTACAATTTGCACAAGCTCACCAAAATTGGACAGTTGAAGACTGGAAAAATGTTGCCTGGTCTGATGAGTCTCGATTTCTGTTGAGACATTCAGATGGTAGAGTCAGAATTTGACGTAAACAGAATGAGAACATGGATCCATCATGCCTTGTTACCACTATGCAGGCTGGTGGTGGTGGTGGTGTAATGGTGTGGGGGAAATAAAATAATTTTAAAAATATAATTTAAATCATATATATATAATATATAGGCCTAATAATTACTTGGCTTGCAACGCCACCTTACCCCAAGTTGATAGAATTGCACCTACAACATGTGCCTTCTTATTTCTACTTATTTTACAAACAGTATAGGCTGAATTCCTTCAGCTCACATGATGATTTATGCACATGCATCAGTCGAATCACATCCAAATCTTTCCAGAGCTGATGTTGAAATGGATTATGCATTCTGCTGTAGTGATTTCTGCTTGCTTCAAATGTCCCCAAAGCCTAATCAACCCACAAAAGGAGTAAATCAGTAGATCTCAACCCTTTGCATCATTGATTACCCTCCTTGTGGAGCCCACCTAGTCCTCCGTTCTGCTGTCGATGTAGATCCTCAAGGCACGAGAAAAGCCGGCCCATGAACAGGCTTTTATTTTGTATGTTTGTACTGAACAAGTATTGATCTTTGAGCAATGGCTTGACACAAGCAGGCTGTGCTTTAGAGTCGATTTCAAGCATAACCGTGCTATATCAAATCCTGCTACAGCCCCTCGGTATACAGACCCAGCTCTCTCTCTCTCTCTCTCTCTCTCTCTCTCTCTCTCTCTCTCTCAAAATGACATGATTTTTCTTTGTTACCTCAGGTTTCATTCAAGCTGAATTGACTTTTTGCTTTGTTCTGGTTTTGTCATGGTCGACTTCCCTGAGGAGATCTGTTTGGTGAAAAAACAGACAAATGACTTTTCAGATTCTATGATTTTAACTGAGTTCAATGCTGAACTACATTACCTGAAATTATCCTTAGATAGTGACAGATTTATGGAGGTGGATCTTTGCTGGTTTTGCTTCACAAGCCATTTTACAAGTGGTAACTTGATAAGACAGTAGCAAAATTGTACTCAATATCAGTTATTTCTTTCAATTAGCATTTTTAACCACTGCTCTGCTCTGCATACTCATAGTTCATTCTTATCATATTCACGTCCATTTATATTGCAAAACTCTATAGTATATACATATAAAACTTCTGAAATTTTTATGTGTTGATGCTTAGAATAAAAAATAAAAAATAAAAACACAAAAAAACAAATACTGAAAATTTATTAAAATAGTTTTCACTCTGAATTCTTACCTTTTCAAATGGAAATCTGAAATGGATGCCTGAAAACATACTGCATTTAGTAAAAAATGCATTACGTCGTGATACTGATAAATATCCATTGGATGGGCAGCAGTGGGATCATCCATTGTCCTCTGAATGCCAGACGCTTACAACCAGATGCAAAGGTGCTGTGAGTAAACTCAATTTAATGTGCGCTCCAGTATTTGAAATACATAAATATGTCAAGTAAAGGGCCCTTAATAGACCTGTTTGGACCAGTGATTGCAGCAGTATTGTTTCCCACTGATTAGGACGAAAACATACCCCAAGGACCTCCCATCCCGCTGCCATTTAATCAGCATTAGCTTCCTTTTACTTGCTGTTTAATCTGCTTTCAGTCCAGGTACTTTGAATAAATCAATAGGAATACATGATTGTCTAATGATTTTCGGAGGCCATCCCTTCGACCACTGCTGCATGATTTAGAATGACTAATTCCACTTTTTAACATTGATCCTGGCCCATAGAGGACATGCATCCTTGCTGAAGAAGAGAATCCTATAGGGGGTGGGGAGGAACAAGAGAACAAGACATAAATAAAGGAATAATTGTATGGGTAATCCAAAAGCTTGAAAACCAAGATTTTTGTCAATATATACATACATTAGTTATTATTATCATTATCTTATTTAAACCATTATTAGGATAATAGTTACAAATCCAAAGACCTGACTTTAACTTCAATGCTTTCCGCACTGGACACATTAATTGAAGATTTCACTTAAGTGTGTCCAATTCCGAGCCTCTGCCTGTTGAAGCAAACAGCGGCGTGTCTCTTGTTGATGGACACCATAATCAGAGGGGAAGCTGATTAATTACAGAGTCGGCCACAGGGGCTTCACTTCCTATAGAGGCCTCATTAGCTTTCTGCTGCCCTTTTAGACCAGCCAGGGTATAAAATCATTTCACTTAATGAATGTGATAAGATCTGCTCATTGCATTTTCAGAATAAATTTGTTTATTGTCTTGTGGATGGTGAATAATATGATACTAGTGTTAGGAACCTTCTTTGAAACTGTAGCAAAGTTCACAATATGTTACATGGAATCTATATTAAAGAGGGCAGTATTTTTCCCCATTTTAAATAAATTTAATATAGCCTATATATTATATATATTTTACCATTTAATCAGAATTTATTCATAGCCTACATCGGAGCCTAAAACAAGCATTATATAAATACCTGGGCACACAATTATTATTATTTATTTTTTTATCTGTTCCTTTAAATTAACCGAACCATCCGAACCGATTCACTAAAATGCTTGTATGTAACACGCAAATAATACGAAACGAAAAACAGCCATATTTTGTCATGTTACACTGTTAGTTGTAACGAGCTCGTTGATAGAAAAGCTATATTGGTATTTTGTAGTTAAGTTAGTAGCCTCGTGTCGTCTTTATTAGTTCGTTCACAAGTTCGCACATGTTCATATAATCCTTGAGGACGATGCAGGTGAACAGATTTGGTTTGGCGCGAACTGGAGTGTTGGAGGGAGGGACACTGGAAGAACTGTCATGGTAGCGAGGTAAGCCTCTTTTTACATACTGTTGCGTGATGATTTACAGATTAGGTGAACTCCGAAATTCATGTATGAGATACATGAATTGCATTTAGAAGTTTATTTAACGTTACACGTTTGCTTGGAATTTCAGTGTTGTCTACAGGTGGTTTGACACATATATTTATTAAACCTCTGCTCGCGAGCTGCTTTGCTTGCGCACATTCTATTGCCTGCGGATGTATCTAGTGTATACTGACCTGCTGCCCGATAAATGAGCTTGCTTTGTTCATGAAGACCTCCCTCTGTGGGGTGTCACTGGGAATATTAATGGGGATTCTCTGGGCATTTGTTGCTTCCTGCGTTAAGGATTCAGTTGTTTGGGGATTTGACCAAAGATGATGTATTACCGTCAAAGGCCTGCATGAATAGGTGTGCATAAAATAGGCCTACTCTTCCTGAACAGACCTGAAAATGGATGGATGGATATATAATATATATAATATAATATAATATAATATAATATAATATAATATAATGTAATACAAACACACACACACACACACACACACAATCTCTGTGGGGACTCTCCATACACATAATGGTTTTTATACTGTACAAACTATATTCTTTCCCCTTACACTAACCCTACCCCTAAACCTTCCCATCACAGAAAACTTTATGCATTTTTACTTTTTCAAAAAAACTCTTTCAAAATAAGCTTCTTTCCTTATGGGGACCTCAATTTCCCTACTGGTATACACACACACACACACACACACACACACACACACACACACACACACACACACACACACACACACACAGTATAGTGACTCTTTAGGCAAAGTGCATATATTCTAACAATGCAGGAGATCTCTGTGTAATCCCTCTCTTTGCTTTTCCTAAGTGGCTAAAGACCAAACTAGTTAAAAGTCACTTCCTCTGACCCAGCCCCCATCAGCTCAAGCATGGCTTCTCCCTTTTCAACAGCACACCACAATGCTGCTGCTGTTTACCAAGAGAGTAAACAAAGTAAGTCAGTGATGTCAGATTATGAAAAAGAATTGGGGTCAGAATAAAAGCAGCAGTCTGTATGCACAGTGTGGCCAGCTTCCAGAGTTTATTCCCCCCTCATTGAATCAATGACAGATGTGTTAGTGGTTTTGTGCCACTGTTTATATGTCTAAACCATGAACTTCAGGTTGGACATAATGCTTTAGCAGCTTTTGACAGGGATGGGCTGAGATCTCCTAAACGAAAACGGCTATGATTCTTAAGTTGGAAGGAAACGTCCTTAGCCCTTTTTAGCCATTGGTTTTTAATCAAAATTACCTTGTAATTGGTGTGTTTGATGAGATTAGTTTGAATAAAATCAACCCCCATTCCCGTCCTTAACAGGATTAAGTAGAATGAAAAGCAGCTTGGGAAAAGGGTTCATTCTAAAGTCCTGGGATGAGATATGGATGAAAATGCTATTTTAAATTTTAAAAAAAGAAGTAAATGAGCAGAAAAAGTTGACTTGTTGGGAATGCAAATCACCCTCAATCCTATTTTATGCTAATAAAAGAATAGCAAAACATTTCAATGTATTCTTGTCTTGTTATAGGCAGGCTAAGAGCTTCTAAATCCCTACCATTTACCAAATTAAACTAATTTAAAGTGCTTCCAAAAGGCACATCTGTAGGCTGACGTGGGTCCAAGCCTTTGAGAGTGGGCTTTCTCTAGGCATTCTACGTCCCATTGATCCTTGAATAGTCATGCCTGTCAGGCAGCCATATCAACCATTATCATTCTAATTTTACTGCCTTTCTTGGTCCCTAATCTAATTTGCAATGATGCCTGAGCATTTCGCGAGGCCACAGCACTTTCTTCAGAATTTCAACAAGGGCATTAAAGCCCCTCAATTTACATTAATGAAGTGCACATTTAATTAAGGGGGAAAAGAGGGGGAATGGAGGGTTCTTGAAGATCAGCAGTGACTTGAGGATGATCGGGTGTGCAGGGGAGGAAGATTATCTCAGAACCAGAAGGGTGTCCTGCTATTGGGTGTCCGCTTGCTAAGCCACCAATGAGCTTGTTGGCAAACAGCCATTGCTGTCAAATCACAAGTGTTGCATTCTGAGGATTTCAGATGATTGTTGTTTAATACTGTTGTTCAGTGTTGGGTGTTAGTGGGGTTACATGTTACGTATAACTTCTGTTTTTTTTACTTCTAGTAATTCTATTTTCTCTGCTAGAAAGTAACCAGTTACTTTTTGAATTTTCATCAGGGCTCAACAATATACTGAAGGTGTATTTCTGCTGAAAAAATATTATACTCCATATACCGTTCAAAATATAGGTATGTTTTTTTAAATGTTTTTTTATGCTCACAAAGACTGCATTTATTCGATTAAAAAAATACAGTAATATTATTACAATAAAAATGTTTTCCATTTTAATATTCCTGTGATGGCAAAGCTGAATTTTCAGCATCATTACTCCAGTCTTCAGTGTCACATGATCCTTCAGAAATTATTCTAATATGCCGATTGAATGCTCACGGAACATTTCATATTATTGTCAATTTTGAAAAAATCTGACGTCATATAATCTGACATCATATATCTACACACATGTGTTTTACTTTTGGTTTAGAATTGGCGCCATTTCGGGAGCGGGTTGCTTGAATGGTGGGTTCATTAGCCTATTATTCTTAATGAAAAACATAACAACAAAACAGCATAATGACAAACTCACTTAAATAGGTTCTTTTACATTTTGCTTTAAAGCCAAATCTTCCGAGATCATCATGTCAGTCAGCTCCTTGCTCTCATGATGAATGAAATCTGACTCCTGCTGCTGGTCTGTGCTGCGACTCTCGTTCGGCTCACGCTTTGCAGACATGTTCGGTTTTTATTTGTAGTGTCTGTTCTCTAACTGAACTAAATTATTTTGTTACTATAAAAAACATCAAAACGACGGTGGGGGGCGGTGCCATGGTGGAACGCCTGAAAACTGGTAACACCGGCAACACAAATTACATTTTGGGACATTACTGGATTTTTTTTGTTTTGTTATTTGTGCACAAATCCGGAATAGAGACTACATAGGCTAAAATGAAAAAGTGATTTATGGCCGCTCAACTGGTGCATCTCTAAAATAAATGACGTTACTTTGATGTAATATTCAGCAGAATTCACAACAGCTTTTAAATAACATCACAAAAAACAGTTACTCAACAAAAGTTTACATTTGCATTACATGCACATTATGAATAAACGTTTGATGTTTTTACATTTTCGTCATCTGTCTCAATTTTCTTACCTCGGCACCAGTTATTTTTTCAAGAGTCTTTTTTTTTTTTTATTCATAACATTTATTTACTGGTATTTTTGATTGACAAACTTCTCTATAACGTAGTCACGTAGGCCTGCACATGACACAGCGACCCAACACAACAAGAATGCTTCCATTGTAGTCTACAAAGCTGTCTACACTACAAACGGTGTGGCATCTTGGGGTGTAATTGTTGCATGCTAACATGTCCGAGGCAAAATATGCCATTTCAAAGTGAATGATTTTAAGAATTACTGTAGTTTTTGTCATTATCGGTGCAATAAGAAGAGCTTTACAGTTTTATCTTCAATCCAAAGAAAAGACTTCTCACTTTCTTCTCAGTCGTTCCCTTTCTTCAGCACAGATATGTCTGAACTAGGTCTCTTCTCTTTTCAATGGCTCTATGTTAGGAGGTTTTGCAGGAATAGGGGAGGTTGGCCAACAGTGGTGACCCAGGACTCTCAGAAAGGGGAAGGCCAGACTCCGTTTGGGTGGCACAGACAAAACATGTTTTCAGAGAGAGTCTCGGTCTCTGTGGAGGGACAGCGAGAGGGGGCGGAGTGGGTCCCAGTGAAACAATCTCGCTACTTTAATGTGAAAAGGCAAAGTTATAAATTCATCTATTTGCTCTCTCCTGACCCTGCCTTTCACTCAATCCCCTGCTGGGATGGCTGAGTCAGACACAATGCATTAGCCTGTCACAATATTGAGAAAAATTGAAACCAGGAAGAAAGACCACCAGATGCTTTATTGTCTTTGCAGTTTCCACATAATTAGCTGGGAAGAAAAGTCACTGGTCTGGTTGCAGTGCTCTGAATGAACTTGAGGACGGCTACACAGCCCCGCTGTATGATCCATTCTGCCCGGCCTCAGCGACAGAACGGCTTTCCCTTCCTCTCCTCCTCCCTCCCCTCAACACAGCAGCGCAAAGTTTAACTGTGCGTGACAGATGGCCGTGAAATTGGTTAACACACAGCACACCAGGCTGTCTTAAGACAATTCAGCTGCCCCACACTGACAAGCGGTGTAGCTGAACAGATTAGGAGAATCAATCCGTTAACACCTCGTGGCATTAAGTTGGGCTTGCTGCTCTAAAAATGCTCCTCAGGCAGTTTGTAAAAGTGCGTCATTTGTCATTATTTAAGATCCAATGTGGGCTACAATCAAAGAGGCATTAGACTGGCTTGATGATGCAGTGGTGCCTTTGATATGCCATAGAAAAGTCACTTAATTTTCGGTGTGTGCAGAAAAGGAGAGAACGTAGTGAAACTCTCAAATGGAACTGGTTAATAGTTAATTATGCATCGTTTGGTTAAATTAGTTATGGATGTCGTGGCTTAGCGGTTAAAAAGCAGAGGTTTTTTGTTTAAGTCTTGCATGAGACCAAATGTAATATATTATTATTTATTTTTTAGTTACACAAATGGTATTGTATTTAATTGTGCATGCTCATTTCTTCTATATTTTTATATTTAGATTACCTTTACCATTGTCATCTAACACTTACTTAAAGTTGACATTTTAAAAACATCAATAATTGAATTGTAGCAGAACTGTTAAAGTCCCCATTAAATTTGTTATCCTTACTGTTATCTATAAGCTATAGTGTGCACCAAAACAATGACAAAATTCGCATTTAGAAGATATAAGCATTCAAAACTTACAGTCTTTCACTTCCGCCAATATGGATCAATGATTTTGATGACATCACTCAGCACTTTAGCTTCTTATCAGATTTTCTGTCCAATCAAATGCTCTCTATAATCTAAGCGATGGGGAACGATTCTGACTGTAAATATGCTTTCCATTGGTGCGATGAATTTACACAGTCTGCTTCGGTCCAGAGACATGATAACACAGAGCGGATCATATGTGCAAGTCGGCACATACCAGAAAACGTATCGGACCCATTTGATTTCTGGACAGAATGCTATATTTTAAAGCAATATGGAGGAGATTATGAAGGAGAAACGGTTAGAGATTAGGAGGTAACTGTGGCTTTACTGAGCACAACGGCGTTGTGATTATAAACTAAACACTATTGGCTATTTTAAAAGAGGGGAGGAGCTGTTCGATATGTCTTCCTGTTTCAGTGGAAATTACATCAACACATTGAATAATGCTGCATGTTTCAAGGCACTTCAGTGGGCCTTTAAATTTAATCTTTAGTAAATCTGAAAATCAATTTTTCATTGTACATTATAACGTTGTGATGCCTAAATTCACTTGTAGCGTTTAAAAGACTGATTTTAGCTTTTCATTTTTTATAAATGTATCTAGACAAAATAAGATGCATTTTAATATCAGCTATTTATTTGTTAGCGGACATAAACTTGAACATATTTTTCTGTTTATCGATATCTAATTGCATATTGGTGCATCCCTAAATATTTTGCTACAGCTTGGAATGCAAAAGAGAAATACAAAACAATACTGACTAAAGAAATTTGCTCACTCCATCTTTGATGTACATTTTCACTGTGTCCTTCCTCTGCTCGGTCGCTTGCAATTCGTTTGAAATTAGACTCTTGTTTCGCTTATAAGCTTCACCACCCCTTGGTCCTTCACAAAAGCACAGAGCTGGGAGGCAAAGGAAGTGAAGAGAAAAAGGCCACCTTCAGTCTATGTGTGCATGAATCGTAGAGATCCATTAAATCTATTTCACCAGCTTTCCTTGGTACTCCATACATAAGCACCCAGCCTAAATTCCCCCCATAGTGACTCAGTGAAAGGGAGCAGGAATGAATAGCACACTTTATTGGAGCATGCCATCAGTGGTCAAACAGCAGTGGCGGGCCCATTCTTCGCCCCTTCAGCCCATTATTAAAAAGGGCTTTACGGAGGCTTGTAAAAGTGTTCTCTCCTCAGGGGGCCTGCATAATAAAAATCGAAGTCAAATTAAAGCCCCGCGGAGCAAAGAACTGTGGGTGGGCTTCCTCCAAGAAACGGCAGTGATGTCCCATTCCCACCACTTGTGGCACGACCCCAGTCAGGCCACTTTTATGTGGCTGACAGCTTCATGAAGGACAAGAACACAGACTCGTACATGGCATGAAATCGGCCACAAAAGCAGAGTGAACGGATGAACAATTCCCAAGCAGGATGTGATCACAGAATAACTGGGCGGCAGCGAAAAACATATGTCATCTCTACCTGGAAGGGACCCATTTAGGACTCTCTTACGAGGCTATGCAAGAGAGAGAGGCAGAGAGCGAATGCTGAATGAGTTGGTGGCCAGAGGAGGAGCCAATCTGTCGGAGGGATAGGGGGTGAAGTTTTTAAACAGGGTGCAAATGCCTGGTTTTGAGGCAAAGTCAATGAATAAATCAGGGCCCAGTAACAGTACTGGCATAATGGGTTGTGGAGGTTTTGAATATGTTAAAAAGCCTTTTCACAGGAGAATGTAGGACTGGTCCTTTGCAGCTGTAACACTTTACGGACAATGACCACTCAACAGATGGGAGTCATGTGGAAAAAAGAGCTCAGTGTTCCTTAGCTAAGGAGAATTCCGCCCCCAAATCCCTTCAACCATCCCACCGATTTGGCTGTCTGCCCCCGCAGGTGTCCTGTGGCACAATAAAAAAAATAGAGTAAAATGAGCAAGTTGGCTTAGTCAAGTTTGTTTGAATGGAGGCATTTTTTAATTTTATTTGTTTATTTAAAATGTATATCTGTACATTTTATGTGTGTGTGTGTGTATATTTTATATATATATATATATATATATATATATATATATATATATATATATATATATATATATATATATATATATATATATATATATATATATATATATATATATTTATATATTATTATTAGTACTGGTTTATGTTGAATATTTATGCACATGGCTACTTTTAGTTACCTTTGCCGTCATATAATTTAATAACCTGGTAAAAATCTTTAGCAGATCTCAAAATGAATATCTATTATGCAGTAAAGTAATATTCTAACGATTTATAACTATACTCACTATTTATTATATTCATATATTATAATTTGATTTAACATTTTTTAGAATGCAATTAAACATAGAATTTTTATATAATTGATCAATTTAACATCCATAACATGAAAATAATTATGGGCAGAATTTCAATATCATGCATCCCTAAAAAAGGACACAGGGCAAAGGAATGTTATTAAATTTTATTGGGCAACTTTAGTTGTAACAAAACTTTAGTTAGTTAAAACTGCTGTTCAGTGTGTGATCTATCCCATGATCTGTGTACAATTCACATACATGTGCAGTGATTTTGAACAGAGAATTGAACCTGCTCACTTTCTGCCTATTGAGATTCCTCAAATGCTTTTCTGGCTTGAGAGACGGTAGGACTTTGTGCAGACTATTCATTCAGAAATGACTTTTTCATCTGTGTAATCTCTCACCACGGAATTATCCTTCAGGTATGCATAAGTGTGAAATCTGTACTGTCGATGCCACGTAAAGGCTGATCTCAGGTGTTGAGACTTAGAGGGGCTTATATTGCAGTAATTTAGTTATTGCTCCTCCTGAGCTAGATTTAATTTCTCACAAGTGTTCCCTTGCTCTCCTGAATCCATATTTGCTTTTAAGTGCTATTTGCCTGTAGAATATTAATGTGAACGGGAATATTAATGTGGATTTTCATCTTCCAAATCAAAAATCCTTATATATTTCCATATAATTCCATATATTTATAATTTGCAGTCTTATAATCATAACTAATGGTTTAAGAACTTGGTCCATCAAGTGCAATTTATGCATCCATCTTGAGCACATTCCTACTCTCTTTTTAAATTGATTAACCCAATCTATCAGCCCACCATTCCTCTGTAATTACGCAGATCTAGATCTATAGATCTGTAATTTCTTCATAAAAATGGTAAATAGCATTTACCGCCAGTTAAACCTAGTCTGTCTGTCTCCGTTATGAAATGTGAGATCTTAAGAGCTGTCGTTAAACAAATCTTTTTCATGCTCATCTAAAGCAGGATAATTTTTGTCTCCGTCTCGCAGCTTAAATAAATGGAAATTTAACATAGAGAAATGCTATAGCTGTTGGGTAAACAAGTTAGCGCAATAAAACCACACAAACATACATTCAGCAAAGGGTCTACTATATTTTTATGACAATTCTTTACAGTGTACATTTCTAGCAGTATGACTTTTTAAGTCTTCTGTCTCTATCGATTTTTATGCCAGATTTGCATTTATAAGGCTGTGGAGGACGTTCAAGTTAATCACTTTGCATTTGGCCAGGTGGCATTCTGCCTTAATCACACTGAAATAGGTAATGATATTTTCCTCCCCACTCAAATAAGGGCGCCACTGCCCAAGGTTGAAATTAGGGTCCTTGTTCTTAGAGGACAAATCTAGTTCACTCTTTCCAGTGCGTGATTGTCTTTGGTCTGAATTATTTTTAACCAAATTAGTGGGCATGTATACTTGGATGATATGGGAGCTTTTTTGGAATCCCATTAAAAGCAGCTTCATTACCGCAAAACTCTCTGTAATGATATGCAAAATGGTTCACAGTGTTACAGGTTTGGTTATTATATGCATTAAATGTGGCTTTTTGATTGCAGTGGTGAATTGGATTAAGGGATCCTGGTTCCTAAACAATGCATGATGAGAATAAATGGCTTAAGCACATGCAACTCTTCCTCATGGTTTGCATTCTTCTGCGCAAGGAGAATTGAAAGACAATTAAAACCGTATTATGTGAAGAGAACACCTCAAGTGGAACGCATATGAGATCACAGTTGCAGTGATGTCTTGTCACATTTAAAGCATCCATATTGAGGCTCATGTTGCACATATATAACAAAAGTAGCTTTTTTAATTCACTGTTTGTAATATCACATTGGATTGCTAGCAGTGTCTAAAATCCTGACCTAACATTTTTATAAACCTATCAAAATCACAAATTAAATTGACAGGCTCTAAAGACAAGCGTTTTCATTAAAAAAAAAAAAAAAAAAAAAAAAAAAAAAACACTTCGGAATCTGTATGTATTATTTTTTTGTTTTTTTCATTGTAGTTATAAGTATGTACTTATAATAAATAAGTAATTTTTAGACACGATTTTATCATTCCTTATAATATACTCCATATACTTGGCTCAAAAATCTTGAAACAAAGTAATTTTTTCACATGGCCTCATTGATAAAATCAAGATTTTCACCATATATTTTATCCTTTATTGGTGCAAAGGCATTTGTACAGTATTTAATATACCTAAGCCTTACTTTCCAAACCTGAGCTATTAAAAGCAGCTCTTCTTTAAAAACCTTCTCCTTTGCCCTCCTCCAATTTGGCTGAGATATAGTTATTATCCAATCTCCACACACTTGATTAAAGAGCAGGCCTGCATGACTGTCACCCTACCCGACGTGACATCTCTCTTCCGGGCCACCGTCTGACTCGCGGCCCCTCTCCCGCCTGTACGCCGTTCGGATCATGTGACGGGGATTATTAATGGCCACCGTCTTTCTGCCACTTGACACAGTGCTCCAGCTGTCAGTGGGCTCGTGGGCCGTATGATTCTGGCGCTGGTGCGGTGCCAGTCCTGGGTCTGACCCATCCGTCACTGTCAGCGGCAGTTGGGTGATGAATGGACCGGGGAGGCACGGCGAGAGGATCCATACTCACCCACGTCTCGCTTGCTCCTCTCTAAGACGTCCTCATGCCAGCTGAGACCTCCATGGCCTTGCACTTCCTAACCCAACCCTGATTACTTAAACCAGCTGGTTGTCTTTCACAGAGTTTGGTTTATCCTCACTGCACTTTAATTGTCACTTTTTTCTTTACCCTATAGGCATAATATCATTTATTTGATGCTATGTCCTTTTTTTTTAATGTCCTCAGTTATTATTAATGCACCTTTTTTTTAGTTAAACTAAAATCACACGCTCTGAAGGTGCCTCCAATCTAACCACTTACCATTCCCTAACTATTTGAGTTCTATATTTACCTTCTTTTTACGAAAGCTCCCTGTGATTGTAATTGTATTAGTAATTATTCATTTAACTCAGTTATAAGGAGCTAACTGCTCCCTCAGTGACAGCTTTCGTTGCTAAAAGGCAATTCATCCCTGAGATGAGGAAATCTAATTAGGGGCAAATGCTTAGAGAAATCCTTTCTGGTGATAATCTTATTTGCCAGCATTAACATCCCAGCTGTGGCTGATGTTTGCCCTTTTTGACAAAATGTTTGTACTCACTTTTGTAGTAATAGGAAGTGCACACACTTCTCTCAAGCGTTTGAATGCATCATCTGCTAGTCATTCACCCTTAAACATCTGTTCATCCTTTTGCATTTTCAGGTTTGGGACAAGTTTGGATACTAAGGTATCTTATTTTATTCAGAACCAGTTTCATTTTTGGAACGATTTTCACTTCTGTTAACGGTTCTTGCTCAATGTGGACGATATACATGTTTTTTTAAATATATGTATACATAGCAACCAGTGTTGTCAGATTACTGAATGGATGACTCAGAATTGGTTCCATTTTAGCAAACACAAAGTATATAGCGCTACCCATTGTTGTCCGATTCTTGAACAAGTGATTCTGAGTCAGTTCTTTTAGTGAATCAAACACGTACTGCTTACAACTAACTGTAAAATATACAAATATACTCATATGTTTTGTCAGTAGTATTTTATAAATATTAATTAATTATATTACCACATTTGTTGTTTGTTTAGTATTGTTGTTAATATATAGTTAAGATAAATTATTTGATCACAGCTCTAAACAATTATAATGAAGACCCTTTGTGAGATTTATTGTTATATCATCTTTTTTTTTGTCCCTAATATTTATTCCTTAAAAGAACTAAGAATCGTTACTAAAAACGTTAAGAAAAATGCAGTTGTTTAATTCTCATATTTATTCTCATTTGTTTATAAAATCCAGCTTAGTTTGAACTACTTATTCATCATTGGATTTCAAGCAGAAGGTCCTGCATGTATTTAAAAGCAAAATGATAGCTTATATTTGGTGAAATGAAGTACATAGTTGCTGACATAGTTGCTGATTTGTGTTTTGTTCTAATTACATCTAATGATGAATCGTTATATGATGATCGCTTGGAAAATCTCATAAACGCACACTGTACACACATTGCACATGAATCCCAGTTTTGGAAAAGCATCTGTGACACATGTGTACAGTATTCACGTGATTAGCTCAGTGACACAGATACGCTCTTCACACACTAACAGCTTTTAAATGGAAGTCATCCATAAGAAACCAGGGGCCGTTGGGGAGGGCCAGCAGAGGGCTCTGATTAATTCAAATGTGTCCGGCATGGAGGGGCAGATTGGAAAGTTCCCCAGCGTGCCGAAGGGGGCCGGGCCAGTGTGGTCAGCCAGAACGGCCGGCATAGCTTCCCCAGGACCCCCCGTTTCCTCTCCATCACTGTCAATAAGGCAAACTGCGGCCCCTTACATCATTTAATTTACTATTTCAATGATTACATACCTCATTGCCTTGCCATTGTTTCGCTGATTGATTTAATTAAGTTTGGATTAATCACAGCAGGTGATATTTAATGTTTCGGAAGAGTGTGGAGAGTGAGAGGCCCGAGATGGAGAAAATCACTCTATGACACTTCACTGAACAGGAGGTCACGAGAAGATTAATATGCCGTATGGACCGGGGTTAAAAAATAAATTTCACTCATGTTCTGGCTCTTTGGTTTTCTCTGCTCTCTTCATTTTTCCCCATCTTGGGCCATTGGCCTCCCCACCCCATTCTTTACCTTTTGTTGATTAGTTCTTGCAGGATGTGAAGCGACGGTACGCAGAGGTCAGATGAATTATGACGGCAGCCTTTCAAAGGTGACCCCAAGCGCTCTTCTTGTGATCTACATGTGAAGCGCTTTTCTCTCCGATCACCAAGCTGATGTCTGTCTGTTCTCAGCTGCTTCTGTCTTGATGCCTGTATGATATATGTCTACATCACACGGGATGGGTCAGATGTGATAATGTGAAACTATTTCTGCATTTGATATGTGACAGTATAGAAAATATGTTGAAATGACAGTAGAAGAGTTGCTCTGTAGAATGGGACAAAAACAGCATATAATCGTAGAACTGTACTGGACAGCTAGATGTTAATGCATCTTAATATCTTAATTGCTTTACAAATTTGTTCATCTCTGTTTCGTGTGTTCCCAGCTGGGAGACACCAGAACGTCACCTATGGTGGTTTATCACATTAAACTATTGCAGTTTTTGGAGTGATTCTTGTATTCTGCACACACACAGAAAGATTGCTTAGGGCATTCACTTCTTATTTAAAGTGCCCTGTTATGCTTTTTTAATTCCTAATTTTGTTTTGGAGGTCTCCTACAACAGGGTTACATGCATTAACGGTCATTTTCATTTTCTCATGATATACATTGCACATCACCACATTTTTCAAAGATTCTCAAACAACTCATCAAATGATTCGGTCTCTCTAAATCCCTCCTTTCCATAAGCTGCTCAGCTCTGATTGGTCAGATGGCCCAGTCTGTTGTGATTGGTCTACCACTCACAGCACTTGCCGGAAGCTAAACGCCCATCACCATAACTGAATTTCAGTTCAGGAGACTTCCTCAGTCCTCAGTAATTGTACCAACCTGATCTCACGGCAATTCATATGTATTTTACGAGTGAGATAATTTTATGAATTTGTACTTTTGCTAAATTGTACGCATTGAAAATCATACGAATTGACCAACTCGTCAGTTGGTCAATTCGTATGATTTTGTACGAATTACCTACCTCTAACCCCACCCCTAAAACCTACCCGTCACTGCAGTATAGACGAATTGCACAAATTCATACAAGTGAGGCCATACAAATTCATATAAATTAGCCACCTCATATAATTACGTACGAATCGGTCGTGAGCTAGCTTTGACTGTACACACTGTAAAGACAGTAACGATGACGTTAATTTTACCATATCAATCCGAGAATGATGAAACATTGGAAGAACTAGATATTCAACCTGAACCTCCATCGCAAGGATAACTTGAGGAGGATGTTTCTCATTAATACACTACTCCGTTTGAGGTACATTATGAGATATTGCAACTGTAATTCCTCACCATCAGCATTAACAAGGGTATGTCCATCAACAATCCCATGTGTATATTTCTAATTTATTGCAGCGCACATGTGGGAACTGTATCAATAACGGTGCATATGTTAGCCGAGCACTAACGTGAATGACTGATGCAAAGTAGTAAGAGCAACAGACAATCTGCATTAATAGACACAGTTTTAGTTAATAGTGGCCCACAGCTGATTTGCAGAAGTATTTCAGTAAGACCGTTATAACGTGAGTTAACCGGTTAGTCAGAAATGTACACAATATAAAACCCAAAACTACGTATTTTGAACACTCGGTAGAAAATGTATACATCACTAATTATTTATACTCACAGGCTGTGATTCTGAGGGACAAGTTGGTCCAAATAAACTGGGTACTGACCCATCTTTCCAGAACAAGTGTTTTGCGAATCCCATGTTGAGCTGTTGAACAGTAAAATTACGTGTTTGAAGGCGGGACAAGTTGTTCACAGGCAGACAACATAGGCCGGCAGTGACGTAGAACTGTCACACAGTGGGATTCGAATTACAGACGATTCATTTAGGCAGTTCTGAGTCGATTCTTTCTTTTGGGAGACTATTTTATCATGCACTTTTGACTTTTGCAGAATGTTAACATTCACAAACAGCTATATTACAAACTTCATGAAAGGGAATATTCGAAAAACCATAATATTTATGGTAACTGCACTTTAAAAGCAGTTTTTCTCTTAATGCTCATTGCTACTATTCACTCTTAAAAATTAAGGAAACATTTCTTTCTCTAACATCCTCCATGGAAACTAGTCTTGTCCGAATATGGCTTTTTAGGGTAGTGCTCTAATGACATAAATACATAAATGCATAGAAAATATAAATGTATAAAACATGCTTTGCTTTGATATCCAGTGCATTCTTACATTGGCAATAAATTACATATGCCTGTGCAATGCCATGCTGATGTCAACACAGCACCTGTTACCACAGAGCGAGGGCAAACCTATCCAGTGCAGAACAATAGGAGGAGTAGCACAATCAGGGCCAGAGGTAAATTAAAAGGTTTGCAATGATCCTTTGATGAGACCACATGGCACAGCTAAATGGAGCAGTCTCTCCCTTATCAGGGCCTAAATCAGCCTCTTCATGAGGCACAGAGGCCCAGAGCGCATGCCGGACGTCAGACAATGGCTCTTGAGGTGTTGCTTTGGGAATCCCTCGACTCGTGCCACATATGTCCCCAGCTGCGTTGCCCTCTCATCAAGAAAGTCATCTTTGGCGTGCTGCTTATTGTGGCTTTACAAGAGAAAGCTTTGAATGTAATTATTTGTCCAGGGTTCTGGTATCATTAACATTGTAATAGGGCATCTGTCAGTGTTATACCCTGCTGCTCTAGTTAAACTTGAGCCTCGTGCTTTTCTATCTACGCGTGATTCAGTCCATTAATTAACCTGCGCCTCCGACTGACCTCGGACTCCCTTTACGCGTCGCGACACGCGGCATGTGTGACACTCACGCCACTCATTAACTCCTAATTTAACCATTATAATATTCATCTTCCCTTGTTTACCACAAACGGGCATAAACATGATTCAGTGAAAGCAATACTGTGCTATTATTTATCGAAAGAGTCTAATGAGCCATGCAAATTATGTGTTATTTACATTACAGCAGCTACCTGTCATTTTTATGAGGACTTTGATTTAAAACATTTGTTTGTGTGTTCAATAGAGATACTATTTCCTGTTACATATTAGTAGAACAGCTGCATTTGTAAATATGAGAATAGGTGTGCGGTATACAAACAAACTGCCTCACTGAATATATACGACTGGTTGGGATTGTTGTTGACGGCTTCATGACTGACGAGGTCTGCATTTGACATTCGTTGTTCAGCTGTGAAATATGGTTTTTCAGTTGATTATATGTCCATATAAATAATAGGTGAGGCCAGAATGATCATTAAATCATTACTAGGGTCCAAAATGTTCATTAAATCATTCCTAGGGTCTTTGTTTGTGTCCAGATGAACACACTTCTATGGGCCATCTGTTACTTGCGTCCTATCTATTTTCTCCTCAGACTGCTGAAACTGCTGAACCATGCACGGCTTGGCCCCATCTCCTCATCACCATAGAGTCATTACAGATTTAATGTTCTCCAGACCATGCTGTGCTGTTAATAGTTTACTAAACGTACAGTTGTGATTGCTGCAAGATGTGCAGTGTTGTCATCCGAGGAAATGGGTTCAAAGAAACAATTCAGTATTTACTGTAATGGAAAGGATCCCTACTTATTTACCAATGGGTCATTCCATGAAACGGGTGACTTTTCTGTTATGATTAGGTGAATTTTACTGTACATTATTTTTCAATTTGAAATATTATAACAGACAGATAATGTGTTAATTGCATTGTGCTTTATAATATTTATTATAATATATTGATGGTTTGCATCTATAAGGTTCTCTGAGATTCTAATGGCAAATTTATTTATTTATTTACAAATATCCACTTTTTATTTGTCAGATTTTGTTGCACAAAATCATGGTTAGAAGGTTGACAATTTAAGGTTTAAAGTTTTAATTTTTTTTTAATTAGTTCACTCACACATGTCCATCCAAACCTGAATTTGACCTTTTTTCTCTTCTGTAGATCACAAAAGAAGATATTTTGAAGGAGGTTTGTCACCAATACCAGTTAAATGTAACAATTCTCTGTACCAATGTTGGTACCAGAGCAAAAGCTGTTGAATTAAGTACTTTCAGGGGATAGTTCACCCAAAAATCTGTCATTAATTACTCACCCTTCGTTCATCTTCGGAACACAAATTAAGATATTTTTGATGAAATCTGAGAGCTCTCAGGCCCCTCCATAGACAGCAATTTAATTACCACTTTCAAGGTCCAGAAAAGTAGTAAAAACATTGTTAAAATAGTCCATGTGACTCCAGTGGTTCAACCTTAATTTTATGAAGTGACGAGAATACTTTGTGCGCAAAAGTATGGTTTTGCTTACCATACTATCTTCATTGTGCCATTTTGCCATTGTGCATTTAAATACGGTTGTCAACCCAAAAACTTTGCAGTGGACTTATCAGCATGAAAAAATAAACTTGTATTTAGATTGTGAATGGGTAATGAACAGACAGCAAGATAAGAGCTCTCCCTTTATATTAACTAAGGCTGACAATCTCTAAAGCACAAGCTCACACAATTCTGCACTCTTGTGAAAACTCCCGATATAATAAACAAGCTGTCTTAATTGTACAATGTCTTTTACATCATGTTTACACTTTGTTGGTTATAATGAAAAGATTTGCGAGTGCTCACGTTGAACAAAACAATACCTTGTGCATTCTCAGCAGTGTTAAGTGGATACTGACTAACTTACTGTCAAGCACCTCTGATAGGCCATTGCATTCACATGCTCAACAGATATTATTGCTGCAATGCTGAACGCTTGTAAAAACATGTTGTAAATAGAAACCTTTGACGGCCAAGAGTTTTGGTGACCATTTACTTTCACTGTATGGGCAAACAAAAAATGGATGAACTATCCCTTTAAAGGTGCACAGTGTAAATTTTAGCGGCATCTAGTGGTGAGGTTGCGAAGTGTAACCACCCATCGCTCACTGCTCCCTTTCGAAGCACATAGAGAAGCTACGGTGGCCGACAGGACAAAGATGTTGTCTTCTGAGACAGACGAGAGTAGCTAGTGCTCTCTAGAGCAGTTTGTCCGTTTAGGGCTACTGTAGAAACATGGCGGCACAAAATGGTAACTTCACTATAAGGGGACCCGCGGTGTATGTAGATATAAATGGCTCATTCTAAGGTAATAAAAACATAATGGTTTATTATGTAAGGTCTTTTTTTTTTTTTTTTTAAATTTAGTTTATTCTGAAGCAATATTCTCACCAGTGTTCAATCAGCTTTGACATATTTAAATCTGCATATTTGTGATATTACCTTTTTATAAAGGGCATTTTTTCCCCTAATCTTATTAAGTATTGGCTGTGCTACAACTTTCATTTTATATTCTTAAATTTGATCAATAAATTAAATTAGGATAAGACACTAAAGGGCTGTTACCAATCAAATTAAATAATTTACACTGAAAAATTACAACTGCAATAAATAATGTTAAATATTGTTTTAAATATTTTTTGAATATACAAATAAGAAATGTTGTAAAGAATATTTAAACATGAAGCTAAACTGCCAGTAGGTGGTGATTCGAAAATTCTCTTTCACTTGCCCTTCAAAGAACCACTTGTCCCAGACAAGAGAACAAGCGTTAATGTCGAGCCCTGAATTGTATTGCATTTCTGTCAATAGTTCCTCCATAAATATTACACACTGCACCTTTAAGATGATCCTTTACTGACAAACATAATGATAATGAGAATACAGAAAGAAAATGAAAGAAAAATCTATAATTTTGTCAAGAAGTGAACTATTTAAGAAGTTTATTTTTAGGTTTATGGATGAATTAATGAATTAATTCATAATGAATTAATGAAAATAAAATAAATTATTCATTTTATTGTCATAATGACTTCATAATCCTATCAAGTGCCTTTTTTATTTTCTTAATATCTTCATAATCTTCATTTTATTATTATTAGAACAACTTCTATATTAGAATATAGTAAAAGTTATCATCAGCTATTCATTGTTACAGTTTTAGAGGTGTGAGGACACAAATGGCACACTTTTTTTAGAGGTACCCTGGTATTTATTTTTGTTCTTGTGGGGTCTACCACTTTTCCCCAGGAAAACATTTGTGGCTGCATTTAAGAGAAGTTTCTGCTGTCAGTGGGATTAAAGGCAGAGGAGATATGTCAATGAGATCTGTGAAATGTGCCTACAGGCAAGCTAAAGGTCAAATGAAAAAAAAGAAAAGACACACATGATATATATAATTTTTTTTTTTTTTTTTTTTTTTCATTGCACCCCAAATAGAGAGACTGGAAACAAATTCCTTAGTTTAATCTCAAAATAATGATTATGCACCTGTGTGTGAATAACTTTGAATGTGGAATAGAGGAGGAGGATGCATTTCAGGATTCATTTAGACCAGGGGCAGGCGGCAGTGCTCCACGGCTCCAAGACAGCAGAAAACAGAGCATTTACGCAACACAGCTTGAGAGATTAGAATATATGTGTGCATTTATATTGCCTCCTTTGGTGTCTCCTAAATTATTCATATCATCCAGATCAATTCAGTAAAAATGTGTTCTGTGACGGAGGTCGCGCATCTTACAGGGGTTTTTCCTCTACCTTCATTTCACTGTAATACAGAACTCTCCGATCAG
The DNA here is from genome assembly GCA_018749465.1 of Paracanthobrama guichenoti. NCBI lineage: Eukaryota > Metazoa > Chordata > Actinopteri > Cypriniformes > Gobionidae > Paracanthobrama > Paracanthobrama guichenoti. The sequence goes on along the minus strand of CM031963.1, from coordinate 761,853 downwards.
CGGCAGACGCACGCCAGAGCTGTTTCTAAATGACCTGTGCTTGTGTTGACATCGATATATACAGCTATACTGCACACGTCTTTGTTTTGCAAACACACAAGGTGACAGTTGTTGAGTAGAGAAGGACCCTAAATGGTTTTGATAACATTTGATCGACATGAATGAGAGCAGAGCAGAGGACTTGTTTGCAAAGAGATGATGTCTAATGGGGTGAATCGTTTAAATGGGGTGTAATGTGAGTCAACGGCAATTGGAACCTGTGAGTTAGAAAAATGTAACCGATATAATAAACAAAGTTTAATGCTTCAAGATTGAGCAAGAGGCATCCGGTGTCATTTAATAGACATGGAAGTTTAAAAAACAAAACAAAATTATATAGGCCTACTATAAATGTTTGTTTTACTGTTTTACAATTTATTGGGTTTGACTGAATGTATTTATATGTGGTGGAATTGATTAAGACTTTAAAGGCAAAGATAGTGCACATAAATCCCAGGCAGTGTGCCATCGTTCCTTATCTGCAGTACCACATAAATATAGCTGTTGACGTTCCCAGGTAGATCAAGATGTTTCTGTAGGGGAATAAACTCTGCTGCTGACACCTTGATTTTTAACATGTGAGCAAATAACTGGGAACTATGAATTTCTGAAGAGCAAATAGATTAGATCATTACGGTGTTAACGGGTGGGAGGCAAATGTGTTTTCCGACTTGCCGGTTCAGCTTCCCGTGCGCGTCATTCACGTCATCCAGCCCTGTGCCCCAGAGCTTAATAGATCTCTGTGAATCTACTCCTGGTGTCAGAGTGGGCTTCTGTCATCTCTTTTTGTCCTCTTCGTCCCCGCTGAATTTATCTCCCTATGGACTGAGCCGGCCCCCTCCCTGCTGGACAAGTGTCCTGCAGATCTCCAGCAACGTCTGTAGTCTTCATTACTCCTGACCCCAGTTTGGTCATCAGTCACTTAGTAAAACAAGCCCAGAATTGGTCCTGACTGTGCTCCTTCGGCTCTGTGTGTGATGTGTTTCAGATCCAATTATCTGGCCCGTGAGCATGACAGACACCTGAAGGGAGAAACTCAGCATGTCAGTCTCACCTGTCCACTGACTGAGTTGCCCTGTCTCTATTTCTTTCTTTCTCTCCTGTGGGACCAAAAGCCTTTTCCCACACAATTACAGGTGTCATTTTGTCCTTAAAAGTAGCTTGAAATGGATTCAATTGTAGTCTGTAGTAACAGACATTTAAAGACTAAGTGAGAATTTACTTTTTAGACTTTTTTTTAGTCTAAAAAGGTCCACTTAGGAGAAGGACTTCACTGTAAGAAATCTATTAATAATAATAATAATAATAATAATAATAATAATAATAATCATCATGTTTTTAATTCTTATTTAATTTAAAGGCACAATTAAATTAATAAGACAATATGTACAATATGTAAGATTTTGGATTAAAAAAATTAAGGTGAGAAACTTCGGGTACATTCATTGACAGAAAACGAATCATTGTTATATAGCTCGACACAGTTAGTCTTATTGTTTAAATCTCGTTTTCTTGATTTACTGCGAGTACCATGTTTTACCATGCCTAATATCGAGCTAACTCATAGGTCTTCAACGGGGGGTCTGCAGTGGTACTGCAGGGCGTTTGCCAATTAATGTTTGATCACAAATTATTTTTTGATTTTAAAAAAAAAAAAATGGGGAAAAAACATTACAAAGTCAAATTCAAATATAAGCACCCTGAAGCGAAAGCAGAGCACCCTCCGTTGATACTGTAGTAGTATAATATTATTGGTGAAACAGATTTGGCAAACATTGCGTTTGATTATACGCTCTGGAGAGCGTGAAATGTTCCATTTACAGTATGTTTTGCAGCGGTGAGAAATTTTGCTAATCATAGACATGCATAGAGTTTTTATTCAGTGCTGAGTTCTGCTCTCTTTAACAGACACGATTACTGATTTTGATGGAATGCTGTGAGATCGGGAACTGAGATGAGTGACAGCTTAATTGTGATTGTAAAGTGAGCTCTCTAAAGTGAGGCTATAATCCATTGAAATAAAAGTATTGTTTTTCGTCTACTTATGTGATTAATTTTCAACACACTCAAATGTGTCTAATATGATAAAACAGCGCTGCGTACACATGACCAGAAGAAGCGGAAGTGGTCATCTGGCACAATAAAAGCTCTGTGAAATCAAGGTGTCATCAAGCTATGCCTTTGTTTTGAATAAGCGACCTCTAGTGGTGAAAAATTACATATTGTGGCTTTAAGTACTTTAGGGTAAATTGTTGTATCAGCTTTGACGTTATTGTGTGCTTTTAATTTAACAAAGGCCTGGTTTCACAGATAAGGCTTAAGCCAGGATTAGGCCTTACATTAATTTAATTAATTTAATTAATTAATTTAAGATATGTCAGTGCAAGTTGGTTTCAGTTAAGACGGCTCAAATATGCATTTTAGTGTGGGACTAGGCTTAAGCTTTGTCTGTGAAACCAAGCAACGTTCCAATTTTGTCAATTCAATACATGTAGATCCAAATCTATTTATTTTATATATATTTTATATAATATTTATATTTGTATTTTTATAATATATATATATATATATATATATATATATATATATATATATATATATATATATATATATATATTATATATTATTATTATTATTATTATTATTATTATATATTATTATTTTTTTTTTTTTTTTTTTTATTACTCCAGGGCAAATGTTTGTATGAACATTTTGTAGCTTGTAAGTTATGTAATTTTAATATATTTAAACTCAATCATAAAAATAATATTTTGATGTTTAGTTGACTGTAAATGCATATTCCTGATGTAAAAAGACTTGTAGATGGTTTTCACAGTTTTTTAAATTCTCAAGATAGAGTGAAGGAGGACATGTCCACACCAGAACGGTCCATCCTCAGCTTCCTCACATATCCTTATACAATATCTTTCAAATGTTTGATTCTCAGTTCATTAAGGCATTTAGTCGATTCCGAGACAATTGACCTTTAAGGTATTTTTTTCGTCCTGTCCTGAGAAAGGATTTTATCTCTCTCCATCCAGATAATAAGACCTCTCAGTGATGAATCCACAATTATCGATGGTTTCATAGAAGCAGTGAACTTCTCCAATCGCCCTACATGGTAATTGTAACAGAAGTCATATGCATAAAATTAATTATACCGAACCATAAGGGCCATAAATCAGTTCACTATCAATTCCGGGGAAAATGTTTCAAGCACACATTCTTTTACATATTTCAAGGTAAAAGAGGGATGATTTTACCCTCTATTAAATGATCTTTAGCAGTGTCCAATTAATCTGTCTGTCCATCCTTTAAAGCTGAAGTGTTTCATTTTTGTTTCAATGTTAAAGTACTTTCTCCTATCAAATATAAGTTAGCCATTTGTAAGATGACCACAAACATTGCTGTTTGTTTGTGAATGACACCGCAACTTAATCAATGGGAGGGGACTTTTTTTTTCAGGTAACCTGTTTGAAAACAATTAATATTTTTGCAATTCTGTCTGGTGACGCTAATGCAGAGACTAAAACTAAACTGTTTTCTGAAATTATACAATAATTAATCAGGAAAAAAATTACATTACACTGATTAGCCTATTACTATAAATACTGTCTGCCTAAACGTGTTTGTAAAAGAAACTAATTTGTATTATGATCAGTGAATCTGATGGTAAAGGCGGGTCTGGGAAATCATAGGTGTTCAAAGAGGAGTGAAAGACAAAGTAAGAGAGAACTGCAGATAAAAGAGACTAACTCTCACAATGACTATTGCACACTTTCAGCTCATTCATTTTCCATTTGATTTTTATTTGATGTATTTATTTTAATGAGACTTTGCAATACAGTTCATTTCAGGTGCTAGCTAGCTGTCTGCAAGTCCAATTACTGGAAAGTCATTTATTCTGTCAGACTAAAAGGAATCTAATTGCCTAAACTGAATGCCTAATGAGCACTTAGGCAATTAATTCCCCAGCTGCTGAAATCTGTATATTGTAACCTAATTGAGTCATTTCACTTTAGCACTTCTTTTTACAAATGATATCAAAGAGTATAATTTTACATTGAGAGGCAGTAGATTATATTTTGTCTGGTTTTATGGGGCTCCCACAATGCAAGTGTGTGCATTTCTCTTATGCTAAAAAAAAAAAAAACTAAACAAATGTGCTTTGGATATTAAACCTAAATCTGTCTTTTGTATGGCCATGTCTATAAACACAATACTATCTTCATAATTGGCACATTATTATGTTATTTACCACAACTTCCGAATCTCTCTTTTTTTTTTTTTTTTTGCCTTATAACTAAAACTAACATATTACAATAATATTAGTTCAAGTACGTAGGGGCTATTCCAACCTCTTGAGCCTTATCAACTAACACAAACTGAAGAGTTTATAGTTGTGAGTGTTTGGTATTTTAATGAGGTGTCAGGATGTTGAGTCATTCCTTGTATTTCATTGGCTCCTCCACTAAACAGCTGGACTCTCTGTTTTGATAAGATGACATAGTAGTGGAACCCCAAGACTGTAGGAGTTTCCATCGTGACACTGAGCATGAACTCTCTGCCTTTGAATGGACAAAATATTATGCAGTGCATTTTATTAGTTGGTTATGCTTTTTAAAATAATTCTTCTCAAATAAATTAAAATATTAAAATAATTATTGCTCTCTAAAATAACTCTTATTCTCGCGGTTGCATTAATTTGATCAAAAATACAGTAAAATCAATAATATTGTGGAATATTATAAAAATGTAAATAAAAATGTTCTATTTGAATATTTTAAAAAATATATAATTTATTCCTGTGATTGTAAAGCTAAATTTTCAGTGTCACATGATCCTTCAGAAATCATTCTAGTAATCTGATTTGGTGCTCAAGAAGCATTTCTTGTTATCAGTGTTTCTTAATATTGCTTTATTTTTGTGGAAAGTGTGATGCATTTTTTTCAGGATTCTTTGATGAATAAAAAGTTCCAAAGAACATAATTTATTTGAAGTATATTGGTAACACTTTACAATAAGCTCTCATTTGTTAACATTAGTTAACATGAACTAACAATGAGCAATATATTATTACAGCACATATCAACCTGTTAATGTTAGTTAATAAAAATGTTTGTTCATGCTAGTTCATTGACTAATGTTCACAGACACAACTTTTGAGTTGTGACACAAAAATTTTACTAATGTATTAGTAAATATTGAACATTTAAGATTAATAAATGCTGTAGAAGTATTTTTCCTAGTTAGTTCATGTTAACAAATGTAATTAATGTTTACAAAGGTTTTAAAGAGTTAGTGAAATATTTTGTAACAATGTCTTTACTGCCACTTTTGATCATTTTATTACATCCTTGCTCCTTGAATAAAAGTATTAATTTATTTTTATTTCTTTTAAAAAGACTGACCTAAAACTTTTAATGCATGCAACAAAAATGTTTATACACTCTAAAAAATGAAATGATCTGTAAGTCACAACAATTTCTACTTTTTAAAAAAGTTATATGAGATTCAGCTCATTCAAAAGTCGGTTTAATATAATTTAGTTGGAATGACTTAGACAATATGATTATACTTAATTTAAGTTTTTAAGTTGAAATGAGTAACTTTTAAATTATTCAAATGATAGCTAAGTTATAGAAAGATACAGATAAACTAAATAAATAAGAAAGTATGTAAGAAATAAAGAGCTTCTGTGCACAACAATAGAAACGTTTTCCTCCCTCCGTTCAAGATTTTGTCTGGGTTCCTTTTTCATGGTAATTTTTATAGGCCCACTTTAGCAAAATGCTCTGCCAGCTTCCCTCTGCAAACAGCAAAGCCCTCTCAAGACATTTAAAGCTGGATAAACTCCTGTAAAGGCTTTAATTATCTTAATGCAGCAATTTCACAGATTATTTAAAATGCTGTCATTTACTTTAGCTTTTCACGGGTGGGGGTGGGGTAAGGGGGTCAATAAAACAACGACCGACAGAGGCTCATATCGGAGATACGTGATGACACAACTGTTGTGTTAAACTCCATGGATCAGCTGTATCGCTCTGTGGGCATCTAAGGGACCTCTTCCCGGTGAGGAAAGTAATTGATTTCAATTCAAATGGCTTTCCTATGAGGATTTATACGCTGGATGGTTTTATGAGGGTTGCAAAGGAAAACTGAATAATGGGCTCTTTTATTGTTGCATTTAACATGTATGTTAAAGCCACGATTAATCAAATGTGGCAGCTATGTAATTTATCATTTAATTTTGTCACATGCTGTGCATGTTGTGCCAGTGCTTAGGCTGGTGCTTAGTGCTTTTTACGGTGTCCATTGAAAGGACAAAAAAGCCACAGAATGAACGATAATAATATTTGGTTTAACTTGGGTGTCCACTCGTCCTTAAAATGTAATTTCAGCCTAATTATATTTGTCCTCCATGCTTGATAATCCTCATAATAGCCTGTTTTACATGACCCTTCGACTAATACATAAACATGACTTGGACACAATATTTAATATGGTCCAGTCCACACTTTGAATTTTTATCGGCATTGAGGATTTTGGTCATTTATGTCCGTCATGAATGGTTGAACTTTACGCACACAGCTTATCCAGTGTAAGTTCAGGGATTTGCTTCTTGTAATGTCCTGAAAAGCGAAAATTAAAAAAAAAAAAAAAAAAAAAAAAAAAAAAGAAGAAATTATCAGCATTGCAAGTCATTAATCAGATGATATAAGACCAAACCAATAAGTCAGAATTAACCTCAGATGTTTGACCATCATGTCTTAGTTGGCAGTGAGCTCTAAAGAGTATGATATCTTGCAATCCAAAAGGCAAGCACAGGGCAATATACCACACAATTGAATCCATTATAGCACTCAGAATTACAAATTATCATTGCTCTCTTCTCAGCTGAAATCATTTACAAGCCAATGGCCAGGCACAGAGTCAATCCACACGCAGCATTCCAAACTGTGTAAGCTGAGGGATGTCGCCCGGGAGAATAAAGAGAGTGAGAGAGAACACTGACCACTGAGTGAGCAGAATGACCAAAGCCTTACAGGAAATTATACGACTGCAATGAGAAGGCACAACAATTTGTGCCCATTTTGTGTGGCAGATAGAGAAAGAGATAGTGGATCTCTTGAAATGTCTGCACTGTAAGGCTAATTTACTTAATGAATGCTTCCCTCTCTTTTGTCTCTGAGAAAACCCCCTCTATGTGCCCTCCCTGCAAACAGAGGACCACCCAAGAGGCCCTCGGAGGCAGGTACAGTGGCATTGTCTGGGGTTCAGAAGTTCACACTATCTGGGAGCTGCTTGACTGGACTCTAGGACAATCATTGTTGTCTAGCTTAGAATAATAAGAGAGGCACTTGTGACCCACTATCAGAAGTATTAACATATTCCATTAAGTCAGCTCATCCTTCCTCTAGTTGAATAAAAATTGACTTTTGAACCTCCGCCAGAGTTTGGTGAGAGGTGTTTTATTTGGACAACTCTTACGGTTAAAAGCCGTAGCGTGAGGTTCTTAGAACAGAACTCAGCCAATTTTCAGTCCGGGAGGAGAGAGCTCGAGTATATTGAGGCATCGTTTTTCTTTTCTGTGCAGTGCCAACAATGTATGTAAACTCTTTGAAATAGCATTTCAATAGCATATATTAAAAATATATTTACATTTTTATCATTCAGTATCTATTTTTTTAACTTGACAAAGTTTAATAAACCTGAATCAGACTTTATTTTTATTTTATTGCCATTATTTAATTTTTTCCATTTATTTTTTGTTATTGAAAAAATAAATGAAAAAAAAGAATACATAGTTTTATAAAAATATTAAATGCAACATTCAACAAATATATTTTTCACATTCATTTTAAAAGTTTTTATGACAACATCAGACTGATGTTTCAGTTTATTTTTTCATAAAAAAACTTACATTTTTAAAGGTGATGGGGAAAAAAATGAGATTGGAGCAAATAATATATTTCAATGCTTTTGCGTTCGCTTGAAATGTTAGCATTTTCCAGAGAAATTTTGCATTTGCTAGCAGAACTTTTGTGTAGAAAACGCAAAAGAATTGACATAATTTTTCATATAATTTTTGACATATTATTTTCCTTAACCATGTCAGTTTAGGTGCTGTGTAAAAAAAAAAAAAAATCTTAAAATAAAATAGACTGATGTATATATATGAATTATAAATATAATATCATAATAGTATGTAATAGATATATATAAAATATATGAAACATTATTTTAGTATTTAGATGAAAAAACTTTATATTTTATTTTATCTTTTACATTCAACAGCCTGCAGGGAAAGCTGGCACACGTGTACAGCTTATTTATAAATCGGATCCATTGAGCTATTAAAAATTCTTTTGGTCAAATTATGGTTTGCCTGAGTAGACCTCCACATGATCCATCCCTGGCTCTTGTTAAAGCCACTGTTTAGATACTATAATTTCATGACTGGTTAACATTCATTACCACAGGATTTCTTTTTCATTGCTGGGTGAAGGGGAGGGGGAGGGCAGAGGGGCGGAGAGAAAAAAAGGGCAGTTTAATGTGTCCTATTCATTACACTGTCTTAATTCAGCCAAAGAAATAACATACAAAATCTGTGGCCACCAGACACCCAGACTTCATCTAAAAGGCTGTATCGATAGACCTGCTGCACTCTGGTTTCTCTGTAAGCCTTAGCAGATTGCTGTTCTGTGTGTGTGCATGTTGGTTTAAGCCTGTGCGTGCATGCATTTGAGCGTCCACACTTTAATTTTATTATAAAATCCGAGATGTGTCTGTGTGAGTGGGCGTGCCGCAGTCAGAGGGGTGTGGAGGGGGCTCGGGGACATCTGCTCTTCCTTTGGCGTGGCAGCGAACACAAAGGCCATCAAAGTGACAGAGGTTAAGTCAACCCATGGCATGGCAGCTGCTCACCCTCCCCATACATATCACCCTCTTGCCCATTCATACATCCCCTCCCTTAGAAACTCCCTCCATGTCCCCCTGATATCATTAGCCTAAACATTCAACTAATTATACAAAGTCTTATTTTGGTCAGACACTTAAAATCTTATAAGTCACCTTGTGCTTTAATGAATTTATTAAATTTTCTGAAACAGGATTTACATACAGTGCCAGGCGGCTGATGAGTGTAAGGCAGAAGAGGAAAATCAATTAAGACTTAAACTGTTTGCCATTTATTCAACCAGGGGGGACAAGCACTGCATGCATGGAAGTTAAATCAATTGCATGAGGCTTTTCAAAGGGGAGGGTAAAAAGAATTTAAATGGAGGTTAATAGGCCCCCACAAAATGTGTGCAACACAACTGTCTTTTAGCAAACGCAGGTTGTTTAACTGAGAGGCTTGTATGCTTTTCAGAGTGAAATATGCAGTGGAAATGTGAATTCCAAAACACATTTGTTACAGATTCAAAATAATAGGCTAGCAGGGTTGTCAGCGTTTAATGAGTTTTTGAGAATGTGTGACCACCAATTACACAAGCGTGGCAAAAATTGATTAAAAATAAATAACATAAATCTGATCAGTAACGCATGGTATTTTGTTACATCATGATAATGTAGTATTATTATTATTATTATTATTATTATTATTATTAGTAGTATCATAGTTCAGACGTTTTGCTGAAGTTTGTGTTTTTAGGATATGTTCTTTTTAAAATAATAAAAACGTACATTTGTACAAGTTTTTTTTTTTTTTTACACAAATGTGAAAAGCAGTGCATAGTATAATATTTATGTGCTAAAAAGATTTATTTATTTATTTTATTTTAACTATATTTTTGCTGTTTTTAATGCTCTTTTTATTATTTAAAATCTGTTCAATATGGGTTTTGGGTTTGAACACATATTTTCACTGAGCTGATGTCATGAGCCAACATAGAGGCATGTGTTTATTTTTGGTCAGTCAATAAATAACATTTGAGATAATTTGCTATAGTGGTTTTGTAATGGCATTCTGAATTTCACATCTGAAAGCTGTGCATTTGTCTTGATATTGTGCCAAATTACAGAATATAGACCCAGTGCAAGTCTCAGCTTGTGGCGATTAAGAGTTTCAGTTCCTTACACTGCCATCTATAGTTTTACGGAGGGAAATACAAGCTTATTTTTCCTGACATTATGCTTTTACACTTTCTATCTGAGATAGTGGTATGCCAGTGTGTAGTGTACCGAATGATCATTTGTTTAGTCAGTAATGCACAATTGCAATTAAAATTACAATTAAGTCCCTTGAAATTCTTCAAATAATAAAAATGTGCTTGCAACAAAAAAGTTAAAAGAAAAATGTTTGTGTAAATAAAAAAATTAAAAAGCTATAATAGCTATAATACATAATACTACGTTGTTGTTGTTATTATATTACTATTATTATTATTATTATTATATAGTAACTTTAATTATATTGAATAGCCTAATAAGTATGCCGGATAATGTCTGTCCAAATATTACTTCAACATTTGTAGTTTTCTTGTTAAACCTGTGTATGACAGATGTTGTCATTTAACCTCCTCAGTTGTGTGCTTTTCACTTAAAATGTCATAAGTTTATGCCATGTGACAGCAGACTAAATTGCATGATTTAAGGTTTGATCCGTGTAAATCAATTGAGCCTGTGAGGGCAGGTCAGGCGATTAGCCAGTGTTGTCTTTGAAAGTAAATTCCTTACAGAGCAGTTCAGACTGTTTCTGTGGAGAGCTGAGTCACTCAAGGAATTAACATATTGACTGTTGCATGTCATTGTGCAAGCATCGTGAGAGACAAAGCGCAATACAGATCATGTATTATTATTATTATTATTATTATTATTATTATTATTATTATTAATGTTGCTCTGTCTAGATTGTTGGTTACTTCTGGTACTGCTGCAAGATTGATTGATATTCTGTACTATTTATTTATTTAAATTAATTATCTGTGGTAATTTAATTGTTATTGAGAGCTACTATATATTTATTAGATCTACCATACACTTGCACCAGACATTACATAACAAGTGAGGCAAATCCATCCTCTCCAGGCTGGGCATGTAGTAGCACACCTTCGACTCCACGGCCAACAAAAGACATAACACAAAGACAGATAAGCTGCGTAATCTTAGCCAGCAGACCCATCACACACACCACAGAGAAAATCATAAATTTGTTCCGTCTCTCTGTCTGGTTTCAGTGACATATGTGGAGCAGATCTTGGTAATAAAAAGTGAGGAAGGTCCAATTAGGGCTTTAGATAACAAACACAGACGCCCCCTATGAGGTTCAGTTCTGAAGGAGACGGGATTGTCATACTGAGTATTCAAATAGACTTCCCAAGCCCCTCCGTTTGAAAACTCACTTTGATGTAAATTTGTGGATGGATGTTCATCACTTGAGTATCGTCTAAAGCAAACAACAGAGGACATTTTCGTCTCTGAGCAAACATCACAAAGCCTTTTATGTCCTCAAATAGGGCAGTTAATTTATCTACAGATGTCAAAAGCGGGTCATTTTTTAATCCCAAGACACACGTGACAAAAAATGAATTGAAAATATATTTGAACACAAGCATAACATTGTAAGCAAGATATTTACATGCCCCAGAGAGAACTGTGTAGCTGTCCAAAAATAGCACTGGACAATAATCGTCCCCTTGCCAGCAATGTGTTCATTTTGTACATTTGTTTATTATGTATTCGGGACGAAATGTGCCATGTTGATTATTGTGGAAGTACGACGAGCGTCTAAGAGCATGTTTACTCAGCGTGGCCATTGAAGATCATGGACTTTGATGAGGATGATAATTTCTCAGGGGGGGTGTACTTCTCCGGGAATCATAAAAACACTCAATGGGAACACTTTCAAACGGAGGTCAGGCCTGCAATAATATTTTCCCTGCACGATGACGGTTCTTTCCTGCACGGAGCGGCCATCTGCGAGATGTGATTCCAAAGCTGAGTAAACTTTTTTTGTAGAGGAGGTTGGAAAAAAACAAAAGACATAACAAAAGGGCACGATCTCCGTCAGAGTGTGTGTTTGAATGTGCATGTGTGTGCTTGAGAGAGAGCTTTGGCTATGGACAAGACCCCCTTAACGGTGTTGCGGCAGTGACATGGCATTGCTTATCTGTAGAGGCTCATCCAGGGGCTTAGATCACGGTTAGGCCCGGGCATTTGTTCTGCCGCCACCTCTTACTCCACCCCCCGACCCCCCCATGTCCTTTCTCATTATTTGCGCTCCTTGACTTTCTAGCCTTCGGTGGGATGAATCCCTATGTGGAGCTTAGCACATCCCAGGAGGAGAACTGCTCCACGAGGGGACACGTGAGGCACACATCAGAGTGACAAGACGAACATGCTCTCGCTCTCTCTCCTAACCAGCCCCTTGAGATAAACCATCTCTGTCATCAGCAGGGACAGCTGTGAGTTAAATCCAATTATGGATGCAATTAGTAGCATGATCATTATGTCATACAACACCTTTGAGGAATGTCACAGATTCATTTTTGGTTACGTGGAATCGCATCAGTTCACACATAGACTAGACTGGTGAGTATGAAGTATGTAATGGCCTTTGTATGATGATTTACAGGCTCTGTAGTGCTATCAAAATATTGTTTGTTTGTTTAGAGTATCCCGACCAGCTTGACATAGCAACACTGGATCGACCAGTGGCATAAGTTTGGGGCGGGGCTATCTGTTTATGTAATTGCAGATGGGATGTGTGTTTGTGAAACCATTATTTATGCAATTCCATTTAGCGATGCATAATATATCAGAACCATAGGCTTGCTAGGCTACAAGTTATACTTGCTACTAGAGAATTTTAGATTGTGTACAAAGGGGAAACATTATGAATAAAACTTCCTTGATAACAACAGTTAACCTCTGCGTTAAGAAGCCAAACGCTTAATATTTTTCTAAAACAATACAATCTTTATTTATTTATTTCATGAAATGAAAAATAAAATTCAAAGTTTGAAATCAAGCTGCCCTGCATTACTGTATAGGTGATTTAGCAAAGAAAATTACACCACACCGGTAACTAGAGATACCTGAATTCACTTGTAGCATTTAAAATTTTAGTTCTTTTGTGTATTATTTTTATTTATTTATACTATACAGTGTATAAAATTTTAATTGCAAAAAATTGCATCGGCCAGAATTTTTATATATCCCTAATTTCAATGGTGACACTAGTAGTGAAAAATTTCACACTTCAAGTTTAAATGGTGTATATATACATTTTATTTTCCAAGATTTTGCACATTCAGTTTTAATAACGGAATGTATCTGTAGAAATAAAATGTTTTTATAACAACTTTATCAAGTTGCTAGCCAGTAGGGTGTAACAATATATCTTGTCACAATATATGCATCGTGGATGGTGACAATCTGTATTGTGTATAGTAAACCCAAAATTAAAATCACTGTGATTTTTTTTTTTTTTTTTTTTTTTTTTTAAATCAAGTTTACAAAGTTTTAGTGTCCGTACTACAATAAACTACTATATATAATGTTAAATATAATTAATTCAATGGGGAATAGTTTTGGGTCCTGATAATGCCAAATATCTTATGTTACCATTAAAATGTGGCCTACATTATTTTAAATATTTCTAGTCAGTGACAGAGTGCAAGCATTTGTCTAAAATAATTCTGTGTTTTCAGCTTCAGAATCATGAATATTTTTATTCTGCCAGCACCAAATCCAAGCCTGTTCATATTCACCCCCAATGTAATGCCAAATTTAGCAAATTTTAAAACAACAGTATATCTTCTGTCAACCTTTTACCATATGTCTTGGAGTATCTCAATAATATTGTACCGTGAGTTCATTATCGTGAGATGTATCGAATCATGACATGGTTTCATTACACCCCTACTGGCCAGTAATCTAAACCTTCCTTGTGAAATTTGAGTCAAAATAGCCTTGCACTCCCCAGTAGCATTTCAATTTAACATCCATTAAAACTCAACTTATCTGGTGTTTCAAATGATAACTGCTAAAGTATGTTGTGTGCAGAACCAGCCGTGAACCTCCTCTGGTATGAATCCCCCATAACAGAGGCCTAAATGGCTTGAGGAAGGAGGGAATTTCTCCAGAGAAATGTGATTTTTCCAGAGCAGTCCACTGAGATGGAAGATGTGGGTGGATGGCTGGCCAGCAGTACGACTGTTTGATGTGGGAGGTCTTAACTTCACCCCGCTGGGTCGGACCCCGAGACTTCTCATTAACCGTGTCATCAAAGGCCTCCGGCCCAAGTAATCATAACATTAGCGTTGACATTACCACACAGCTACAAGCTTCTTTCGAGCGCTCCACAAACATGCCTGCGCCGGCTGAGTCATTCCTCCGCAGCGAGGGAGCTTGGGCTGAAGCAAACTGCGCTAGCCTGTACCCTGCACGCTTCATCGAGAATACAAACACTTACATGACTGTGGACAAGCACGTAGCACCGTTTTCTCAAAGCGCTAAGGTAGGAGAGTACCTCTCTTTGCACTGCCCTTAATTAAAGCAACAGTCATTGCGAAAAGGCCCTCGGCGGGATCAGCTGTCAGGACAGCTCGGACAGCTCTGGGCTCCTCACCCACACCGTACCCCATCCATTACTCGTTTCTCCCCTCCACCTCCTCTGAGTCCCATCACATATGTTCCCATCTCCCGTCCAGAGGTCGATGGGGTTCTTGTGTTCGTACCTTGCTTTTAAGCCATCAGACACCCCCATGGGGCACATGAGGAAGATATATCTCTGTCACCGTCCCTGGATTGCGCCAAGGAAGGACGTGAGTGCACCCATCAGTTCGGCACAAACCATGTCCCACCGTTTCTTTTGGGGTAGGGAAACCAATTAGAGAGTGTATTTGCCATTAAACGACATATCTGTGACAAACCCAGCCACAGGGTCGCAGGTTTATTATGTCATCACCCCGTGCGGCAGCCATTATTATAAATAAGTGTCAGTGTCTTGAGGTCACGGATGGAAATGGGATGTAGTTTTGGTCTGATTATGCCAATGGCCCTCTAAGTGCTTCATTATGATCGTTCCTCTTAGATTCATATTTAATTCCAACCTAGAGTTTATCCCTTTAATGGGAAGCATTAAATGTGACCTGCGAAGATCACAGAGAGATGGAGAGAACAAGAAAAGGTTACGGCCAACTCTGCTCACGCTGCTCAGAAAGTCTTTACACATGTTTTCTTCGGTCCCGGAAGACATCGACTGGAGTTTGATTTGAAAGACAAACCCCTTCTCTCAACAGGCTCGTCATTGTTCCCTTTGAAAAAGCGGCTCTCCGCTTGCAACTATCAAACGACTTTTTAAAAGGTAATTAAACAGCAGGTCTCCTCCGCAGAGGGGCCGATGAGTTTCACTTCATTAGCATCGCTGTGTATATTAACTCTTTGTGCTGCACAATTATGGAATTATGGACTGCCATATATGACAGTCTCTGGCTGCTCTGTGGGGGAAAATGGTAATCTGTTAAACACCTCGCTTATTTGTTATTCATAGTCTGATTGATGATTCTTTTTAAATACAATAATAATCTCTGAGGGCCACTGTAAATAAATACACATGTTTGATATGAAAATAACACCTTTGGAGCAGTACAGAGGAAATTATTGTGAAAATAGTTTTCATGATTCACAAATGATGCGTGTCAGTCATTGCAGTCTTGGGTGGTTTAATCTGAAAGGCTATACAGTGACCCCTAAAAAGTATTTTGGATACTTAAGGCCCATTCACACCAAGGATAACTATAAAAATAACTGTAAAGATAAAAAGAAAGTGGAAACTTGGCTAGCTTTCTTGCTAATTGGTTACACAATGCTTTGGTAGCATTAGGATTAGCATAGCATAGCACTTGCTGAATGAGTACAGCAATATAAAATATTTAGTATATATCTGTTCTCAAACTAAGCTCACGCTCCATTCGTCACCATGATGAACCCTACAAAAACCAACATAAAATGCACAAAAAAATATTATAACACGTCATTTTAGCATTTACTCTCCTTTTTAGTGTCATGGCAAAGCATGCTGGAAAGTTAATAAAACTCAAAACAATTAAACAATTCAGTTTTGAGAACTCAAAAGAAAAATAAAGTTCATACTAGTTAATTTGATTGAATTAATTAGTTTAATTTGAGTTGGCTCTACTCAAACCAATTAATTATTTTGAGTGTTAGGGTTTACAGTGTGCTGTAACAAGCTTGAGCATGTAAAGTGACAGACATGCACGTCTGCACAATAATAAACACAACGATATTGTCCACTGGTGTGGACGCTATTGTAGTTATTTTTATAGTTATATTCATTCTTGGTGTGAACAGGCCACAGTTAAATATATAGCCAGTAAGATTTTTTTGTTTTTTTGTTTTGGAAATAAATCTCTTATGTTCAACAAGGCTGCATTTATTCACAATACATTAAAAGAGTAATATTGTGAAATTTTATTTAATATGTTTTAAAATGTAATTTATTCCTGTGGTGGCAGAGCTGAATTTTAGCAGCCATTACTCCGGTCTTCAGTGGCACATGATCCATCAGAGATCATTCTGATTTGGTGCTCAAGAAATTTTTCTTATTATCATCAGTGGAAAATAGTTTTTTTTAAGGATTCTTTGACTAGGGAATTCCAAAGAACGGTGTTTATTTTATATATATATTTTTGTAACATAAATGTATTTACTCTCATTATATATAAAGCCATGTGAAACATTTCACAAAAAGTTTGATAGGTTTCAAAGAATATGAATAAATGTAAAAATTTAAAGTCACTCCCCAGCATATTCCAATGCTTTGTTTTGTGTGTTTTAGGCCATGCCCTGTATTAGTATGTACCATGTGTCGAGGAGAGTGTATAGGCTGGCTGACCTCAGTGCCGATCTACATACAGCTTAGAAAGCAAAGCAGCTCCCTCCATCAGCATGCAGTGACAGCCTCCTCTGTTTAATGCACTCCCTCAGTTTATAAATGCCCAAAGTGTGATAAACATTTCTGCCTGGCCGATGCACAGGTCAGGTGCTCGAAGGTGTAGGTGGTGTGACCACTGGAAAGAAATGTGCAGCCATTTGGTCTTTAGAAAGTTAAAGAGCCAAACTGTAGAAAAGACCAACAGTTATGCCAGGCTGAGGAAGTACACTTTGCATTTCAATATTGCTAATAATACAAATAATTTTTATAGTTAAATTCTATATAGCAACTTTTTCATGTGCTGCCATTGTTTCACAATTCCAGACCTACTGAAGTGCAAATACACTGAAAGAAGCAAAATGAGATGAGGAAATGGTAAGAAGAGTGATGCATTTTGGGATATCTACATTGTAAAGGTCTTGACAGTTGACAGATGAGCTTTCATTTGAGTAAAACCAACCGCGGAGGCCAAGACATCAGCTCCCTGGAAACTAAAGGACAGTCTAGAGACATCTTCATAGCAACTATGATGGTTCTGTTGTAGCTTGCATTCAAATTCAGCTTGATTTGATGTTTCTAATGAATCTTTATGTGTTAAATATATCCATGTCAGGCTCCCATGCTGTAATATTCTGGTTTTGATGACATAATTAATTGATGAAGCAACTTCATTATTTCCTTGTTGGAATTTTTGCTTTCTCCATCAGACAGTTTATTGCTTTGAAGAATGAACTTATCGTCTTATTCTGACTTTGATGTAACCTGTGTAATGTGGTGAGATATGGACAGTTTAAATGTTCTGACTATTTGCTTTTAATATAAAGTCTGTCTTTTATGACTACAGGTGCTGCGAGATTAATTGAGTCGTGGATGTCTGGCTTTCAAAGCCTGTAGTACAGAGGAGGGATCCTGGATCAGCCAAAGCAAAGAGACAATCTCATTAATATATGATTAATAGTAGCTGGCAAGGTGATTAATTAGTGTTTGTGACAGTAAACGTTTACCAGGCCTTTATGTTTTCCCCTGGAATGTCAATTTGTCTCTTCTGAACGCGTTTCCCCTCCCAGCAACTCTTGTGAAAGAGCACACAACTTTGCATATTCTAGTCTTGTCCCATTTCATTCTTCCCCTGCCCAGAACAGCAGCCCGGGAATTAAACGCCTCAAACATGATTGATTACTTTTCTTTTTTATTTGCAAGCTGAAAATCCAAAGTAGTTGTTTTCTTTCTTTTTCGTTTCTTTTTTTTCTTTCTTCAGTCCACCTCTTGTTTTTATTTCTCTCTCGTTCGTTGTACTTGTTCGTCCTGGTCTTTTTGGTGACCCAGGCTCATTGATACAGGAATGTCTACCGGCTCTTGCTTTGCAGTAGGATTGATTTGAGTCACTGCAGGAAGAAGTTTGTGTGTTTTTCCCACAGGGGCCCTTGTCCTGACTTTGCCCTAGACTCACAAATACACGTGTATGTGTGTGTGACGGCTTACTTAGCTATAGACAAATTTGTTGCCAAAAGTGTGTAAAAGAGGACAAAAACTTCTTTTAGGGATATCCTCAATTGAAAAAGTTAGGGTTTGAGTTAGAGCTCCAGACAAAAAGAAAAACTGAAAAGAGAGCCTTTGGCTCCTAAAATGAAACTTTTACACTACCGTTCAAAGTTTGGAGTCAAAGATGTTTTTAATGAGTAAAGTATGCTAAACAATATCAGTAATATCGATAATTACAATATAAAATAATGTTTTGTATTTGAATACATTTTAAAAATGAATTTATTCCTGATGGCAAAGCTGAATTTTCAGCATCATTACTCCAGTCTTCAGTGTCACATGATCTTTAAGAAATCATTCTGATATGCTGATTTTATACTTTTATATTATTATCAATTGTACAAAATAGTACAAATGATCACCGTTGTGTTCAAGTCTTTGATGAATAGAAAGTTCAAAAGAACAATATTTATTTGAAATATAAATATTTGTAACATTATAAAAGTTTTTTCTGTCACTCTTTGTGTATTTTTGTTTAATACAAGAATCAATTTCCAAATTTTGAGTTTTCTTTATTTAATAAAAATATGTTCCTTTTGATGCGGTCACTCTGATTCTGATTGTATCTTTATTTACACTCTTATTATATAAAAACAATGTAGACTAATGTAAGTCTCACAAGCCTAAAGTATACATCATTATACTAATATTTCCTGGTTAATTCGAATCAAACATAACTGACTGGTTCAGTGAAGAAGTCAGTTGTGAAGCCAGTATGGCTCTGAACGATTCATTGACTGAGTGAGCCTGATTCACCCCATTTAACTTACGTTTGAGGCAGTTTCATTAATATTTTTTGACTGACTCATTAAAAAGAAGAGGTTCATAAGAGTCATTCGTTCATGAATCAGACATCATGGGTTGTGCGTTTTTTTGTTTAGTTTTTTTAGTTGCGTGCTGTAAACACTTGCTAGTTATTAAAGTACAAACTAAGGGTTGGGGAAAAATTTTGTTATGTTTGATTTCTGGGCAAATGCAATCAAATAATCTCCTGGAATATTAAAAGACATTACAAAGTAAGTGATTTGGGTCATTTTATACCATTTAGGTTATCACTTATTTGATTAGTTCTATATGACATGCCTTTACGTCGACGAGCAAGAGACCTACAAAACATTTTATTGGCCTAAAGAGACCTCAAATCATTATAAAACACACTTTTGATACCAGCACAGTAAACCATTTAATACATTCACTTCAGTGAGCCATTTACCACTGCTATTAAACAGCTCTGTCAGTCTGAGATGGCATTCTCTGTTTGGACATATGGCCATGAATAGTTACGGTTTTGCATTGCGACCGTGCTCACAGATGGGCTTGTGGTTTCACAATGCTCGCCGCTTTCTCTGATCCAGCATTCTTCATAAAATGACTCTGAACTGCAGTTCTCTGTTGAACAATAAAGACAACAGCATAAATTTGTTTGTTTATAGCTGTACATTGCAAATTAAGACTCGCCATTAATTGAGAAAGTGGCATCTGTTCGCTTTATTCTGACAAAGCTAGCAGGTTCTTAAATCTTATTTTGTATTGTGTTTCATCTTTTATTCTGTTCCTCCACTGACACTGATTTGAAGCATCACTGTGCACAACTGTCATTTTGCAGGTCACTTCTCACTCTTTTTGATATCATACCATCTTTTTATGTCTTGATGCACTCAGAGCCTTTATTCCATCGTGGTAAGCGCACGTCAAGTATAAGAAAAAGACAAATTCATCAGAATATATGGCTTTTAATGTAAAAGCCAATCATCCTTCCTATCGTTTTTATTGAGTTTGCAGATCGGATTGACGCGGGCCGGGATCAGGGGGCTAAGAGGATGGCCACCAGTATAGAACGTTTGGCTCCTGCCCACTTATACAATAAAAAGCCTTTTCTGGGAAATTGTTCAAAAAACGACAAGACTTTTCATGGTGGCTGCAGGACAGAGTAACTTTTCTTAGATTATTTTCATTGTTGATAATCTCTTTAACTGTAGGGGTGAGTCGCCACACCTGAACCTCTTTATCCGGGGCTGCGGCAATTGCGCTTTGGTGTGGACGTTAATCCCATAATTCTTTAGGAGGGCAGTGCTATTTTCCCCTCCACATGCCTATGTATGTCTCTGCAGAAAGAAAGCATGAGGAAAGTAGATTGAGAGTGGCTCCATTTCATTTCAATAACCTGCATCTTGCCCTTTCTGCAGGATACATCCACATTCTAGGCCCTGTGTTCAATATAATGCTAATGGTATATGTTTATTTTTTTATAGTTGTATAATGTTTTCACTTTTTTTCAAGAAATAACGGACCGAAATTAATATTTTCTGATCCTGCATCCCAAAAAGTCCCAATATAAAATAATACGTAGTTGATCAGATCAGAAGAAGCCTTAAAGTGCCTTAAAGTGAATATTCCCTTTCATGCAGTGTGTAATATAGCTGTCTGTGAATGTAAACATTCTGCAAAGTTGTAAAGTCAAAAGTGCATGATAAATAAAGTTATTGTCTTCCAAAAGAAAAAATCGACTCTGAACCACCACTTGTATTTCGAATACTTCTGTGTGATGGTTCTACAATCAGGATCAGAGTGACTGCATCAAATAGGGACACATTTTTAAAAGATTAGGGATGCCCCCTAATAGTCGACTAACCATTAGTCGACTAGAAGAGGCTTGATCAACCAAAATTGTATTAGTCGGTTAGTCAAAAAAAAAAAAAAAAAAAAACTCCAGAGGAAGTGGCGAAATCGGACAGATGACAGACAGATCATTAATGCCAGGAAATCCAAACATTTTCCTATCATTCATCGATCTCAAATATGGCTTATCACTTGAAATGTAAGTAGTAGCAACTTTACAAGTCTGCCTGCACTAGTAACCTAGATAAATGTGCGCTATTATTAGGCGCATATGTGTTTGTGAGGAGAGCGCGCTTACTGCGTGACATACATGTGCCGGTTCAATCACTTGCATTTAACCTCAAATACTCACAATAACAACAAAACGTCTCAGTGAACTTGAGCGTCACAAAAATGAGTCGAAACTCAGTGTATACTTGACTCATAGCCATGAGAAATGTATCTATGGAAAGCTTGAAATGTCTTTAAATGAACCAATTCAAGTGGTAAACATATTCTGAGTAATCCATATGAAACACCATCTCCGCAGTAGTGGATGTGAACAACTTGTCCCATCTTAAAACACGTCATTTTACTCTTGGAGTTAAACGGGGGATTCGAAAAAAACGCTTGCACTTGAAAGATGGGTCAGTACCCAGTTTATTTGGACCAGCTTGCTCCTCAGAATCGCAACCTGTAAGTATGATTAATTACTGATATATTTTCTACTGAGTGTTCAAACTCAGCACTCAACACTCAGTGTTGTTATCACCGTAATTACGAGATTCCAACTTGTAAAAAGCGTTCACGTCCTTGTAGAACTCGTAATTTTCTGACTTCCGACCACGTGACTGCTGTCCCACCTGACCGCTGCAGATTCATTTTGCCATTGATTGTGTTGCCATAGAAACAAACAATTCCGAGGACGTCACGTTTTGTCATCTCATAATTGAGGTAATTACGATGCGTGAACCCAGCATAAAGCAAACCAAACAGTCACTTCCTGGGAAATTGGTGCAAATTTGATGCAAGTTGCTGCATTCGGGGGCTTCCCCATGGCTCTTTTTTTCATACATCATAAAATTACTTGCACCACTAACACTATACACACTGGGAGGATATTATACCAAAATCATTTTGATGACAGACTTTGGGTCAGGAATTTCAGAATGACCAAACCAACATTTGAGATGCTGCAAATTGGTCGCTGGTTAGTCTAGACATCCAATCACATCCTCTGCTGAGGCAGTCACATTTTTTGTTGTGCATTGAGGGATTTATTCGGTAAACGTGTTTCCATTGTAGTTTATGCGCATGTCTTCTTATTGGATACAAAATGATCCTCTTCAGTTGAACGCATGTTTTTTATGCGCAACATTCTTGGTGTTTCCATCCAGCATTTTTTCAAGCGACATGCCAAAATTCACATAAATATATAGGTGGATGGAAACATGGTTTAGCTAGTGTCATTTTGACAATTTTCAAGTTTTGTGCTTTGGTTTTTTGTGGTGAGAAGCTTTAATTTAAACTCAAAATTTAATTAGAAAGAATTTATTGATTTATTTTACCCATAATAAATAATATTATAAATATAATCAAATTAACAGTCTGAAGGGTCAAAGAAACACTTAAGAAGCTTCACTGCTTTGCTTGTTGTTTTCCCTGAAACAACAATATTACTTTGTTTGTGTGTTAGATTTCTTTTAAAAATGAAAGGAGAATAGAAGCTGTGTTTTTAATAACACACTTAGTTGACATCAGACCAGTGAAAATTAAAACTCTTCTGCCACTTGCTCACTTTTATTAGGAGTCCTAAGATTGCTTTGTTCTTGGGCTGACATCATATTTGAGGCTTGGTTTATTTTTGCGTGGAATAGGGTTGTTCGCAACAGTCCATGCAAATCAAAAGCCTTGATTTATGCACCTTTCTAGTGGCGGCTGGAACATTAAATTTAATTTTGCTGTTGCAGCCGGGTTCCACCTTGCGCAGGCTTGACACGGTGAACTGGGCCCGCCGGAGCACGGGAATTCATTACTTCTTCCACAATATGCGAAAGCCACATTTGAATGAAACATTTGTCTCTTGTCAGAACAGTGTAAGATCTACTCTCTCTATACAGATATATTAAAAATAGGAGGGGAGGAAGGCCTCGCACTTGACTGTAACAAAGCTAGAAGTCGCATGGCCTTGGCACATTAGAATAAGGCTTGTTGGATGTAGGCTGGGAAACAATCTGTTTCTTGCCATGATATTCCATTACTGTTTTGGAAAAAATAGCACCAAGCAAAGTAATGAGATTTGTTTTCCTCTCCTACTTTTGTATTTTAGAGACCTGGGGGCACGTTGAAATACAAATACATTAAATACAAGACAGTAGCTCCAGTAGCTCATTCTCTTTATTTATTTGTATTTTCTTCCACCAAATTAACAGCAAGTTACATACAGTTAGACATTAGTAAGACATACATATAACAGTGCAAGACCTATAATACATTATCATCATCATTTATAATTTGCAAATCAACTAGTCAAACTTATAAAATCTTTTTTGTTAAAACGTGTTGAGGGTGAGTTGTAAGAGATAAATATTGATGCGATAAAACATGATGAGATAATGTCAATAATAAATAAGTTTGTAAACACTTTTTTACAATAATTAGAGACATTTGTATGAGTTTTCACTGACTTTTTAGTAGTAGCATAAATACAGTCTAATAACTGGCCATAAATGTATATTAAATAACAATATTAAACAATTATTATATCTATGTTTTTGATTCACTAAAAAGAACTGGCTCATAAGTGTCATCTGCATGACAATCGGATTAAACATTGTGCAGTATGTATATGATTTATTAAAAAGTGTCCATTTATAATAGGGGTGTGAATCTTCACAGGTCTCACGATTCAGTTCTATTACGATTATCATGTCAACAATTTGATTTGAATCGATATCATGATGAATTACGATGTGTTGTATCCTCAATTTTCAATATTGCAGTGCTAAATTTTCATCAATGAATCCAAGCAGTTAGATATGTGAACTTCTTTTTTATTTTATCTGCTCCAAGAAAGTATACTTCCTGAATGTAGCAAACATCAAACAAAACTTAAGTGTGAACACATGAGCATTTATAACTAATAAACGCTAAATATTACAAGTGCATGAAACTGTCAAGTAGTGTACTTAAGTTGCAATAATGCTCACACACGCTCACATGCTATTAATATTATAATAGTGGGTGCGTTTTTTAATTTTTTTTTATTACTCGCTTTTGTTTTGCCTTCCTCCACCATTTTATGTTATAGCGTGACAAGCATGTATGCGATGATGTCAGAGAAACGCTAGTAGGGTATAAGGTTATAATTTATTATGGTCTATTACTAGCCTAGATATCTAGACACACCCTAGTGGCAGCAAATCTAATTTGCCGCGAGTGTAGTCTAGCAACTCTCGGTAGACCTGCGAGCTGGAAAAACCAAACTCTGGTCAGGCCAATCACATCGTGTATAGAGTCGGTGGGCGGGCTTAACATAATGACGGCAGAGTTGCCGAGGTTCCGCGTGCTACATAAAAACAAAGAAGCTGGCGAACAGCGGTCTTTCGAATCGGCTTTGGCCGTGACTCTGGGAGACTTGTTAAACTTTTCTTTGAGAAAAGAACAAAGAACGGTACTGAAGTCATTCTTAAGAAAGGAAGATGTGTTCGGAGTTTTGCCGACCGGATACAGCGAAAGTTTAATTTATCATTAATTAATTCTTCGTTGCTCTGGTTGGTTGTAGCGCTATCCTATTGCGTGCAGAGGGAATTTGAAAGACAACCGTTTATCCCGCCCCTCGGAATGGTGAGTTCCCAGACCCAACATCTTGATGTGGGTCTGGCTTGTCAGGCTAGTAACATCTATTACTGCATCGATGCAGAATTGTCCACATCCGCATCACAATGCATCGTAGAAACGATTAATTTCATCACCCCTAATTTATAGCACACTGTAGATTAATATGTAGATAACATAAACAATTTCAATGTTTTTGCATTCACTTGCAAAACATTTGCACCCCCTCGCAAAAAAGGTTGGCATTCACCCAAAAAACTCACAAAACTTTTGTGTTCTTTGAGAGCGAGCGCAAAGTTTCCTCGGGGGAACGCAAAACATTTGAGAGAATGCAAAAGCATTGACATTTTTTTTTTTCTCCCATCTCATTTATTTTTCCTTCACCATGTCCCATAAAGGGCTCCGTACGCTGTCGCTGAGTAGTATTGCCGTCAGAGTATATTAGTGTAGCATCTGCATCGGTGGAAAAATGCACATGCGAGAACCGTTAACAGAACCGAACATCGTTCTGTGCGACTCTAGATTACATCCACATGCTGTTGACTTGAAAACAGCAAGGTTGATTACATGACCAGTGTAGTATGGCAGGGTGCCACCCTTTGATAAAGTGAATCCTTCATGCATGCACAGTGATGGCTGTTGACTTCAAGGGCATGCTGAATATTCCAATTGACTACCCACCCTCCACTAACCCTGACGATTGTTCCATATGACCCTGTATGGCAACAAACACCCTGAACACCCAGGTAATTCATATTTTGGTCAGACGTATGACTGATGGTGTTTGTTTTTGTGGCTGTAGTATGCTACTTTAACCCACTTAATGTCATGAGAGAGAACGCTTATAAACTTTCTGGATGTATAGTATATATAATCCTTAAAAATTGGCTGTTGTAGTTTTCTGGAATGTAAAAAAATGTTGTAGCAAACTGCTAATTGTCTTTTGAGTGATTTGCAGAGATCAGCATTGAACACTGTGCATTGAAACTTCCAAAAGAGCATTATCATCTGATTTTTGTTATGGATAATCCTCTTGCTTTTAGAGGCATTGGGGATCATTGCGGCAGGTCTGTCTCCTCTATCTTGCCTGCTGTGGCATTCCGATGACTCTGGATCCCTTGGGCCCTTTCAGAGCCAAAGTGTGCAGCCGATGTAAGGATGCAAATGACTTTCCAAGGTCCTTGTGATTGCTCATTAACTTTCAGCAGGCATAAGTCCTTACTTTATTATTGACTGCACAGAACACACAATACACTGACCTCTGCCACGCGCAACTAAATCTCTTCCTGCCAATCCATTGCACTGATTTCTGCAACCGACCAGAAAAATGCAGCCAGCAGTTTAGTCACCTTTAGTGTTAACGTGGCTGCCTCCCAGGTGTTTTTTTTATTTATTTTTTTACAAAATATCTACACTTCTATTTTTTAATCAATTTTAATAACATTTTAAATTACAGACTGGCATAGAAACAATTTTCACTCAGAAACTGCTAATACATTTTACAAACAATTACAAAGATTTGCAAGTAGCTGAATTAAATCTTGTTTAATACTTGTAAAATGGTCCAATATTTTATTTACTTCAAAATATAATTTCTTACAGTGTAACCTGGCTTCTTAGATAACCTTATAATTATGGAATATTATTGCATTGTATCAGCTATCCAATAACTGTTTTAAACACGTGTTTAAACATTTTAAAGCTGCAGTCCGTAACTTTTTTTGGTTAAAATCAAATTTTTGAGCAAGTAGGCCTACATAACCAACCAGTTTTCAAAATGATCTCCTTACCTTAGCCCGATTCACAACGGTAAGCTTGTAATCATGTGTTATAATTTGAGTGGTACTGGTAGCTTTCTGTGGAAAGTTCGAGCATGTCGGCGTTCGTCTTTGCATCATTACATCACGTCTGTATACCTAAAGGAGTCCCAGCTAGTAGGCTTGTAAGGCATGTAAGGATGCTGCAGGTGGCGGATCATTTAAAGCCTTTTTCTCACAGCAGCTGGAATAATTCAATGTATCTTGTTGATGGCTATAATTCAGAAAGGTCCACATGACAATCATCATACTGTAATGCCTTTTTCTCAGTTGGTCTGAACAAAATTGGCAGACATGTTACTTACTAGTTCAGATGACATTTTCCTGTGGAAATTCTTATTTTGGTCATACTTTCAAGATGTAGAATCTGTGATTCTGAAGTACAGTATCCACACCGGTGTGGTGACTGACAGCAAGCCACACATACTCATGCCATGCCGATGCACAACCCACGTAAAGATGATAATTCCGCAGATAACTGCAATTGCAGGTTTCAAACAGAGATGGCAGCAAAGAGGCAAAATTTATGGACTGCAGCTTTAAATGCATTTTTTCATGTACATAGATTTTTTTTTGATATGCTAATGCTAATGTGAAAGATTGTTTTGTTGATTATTTGCGCTATAAAAAGTAATATGTATTGACCTATCTAGTACAAATTGTAACCAAAATAATAAAATTTATCTTTTCATGTGCACTCAGTACATTTTTGCTTGCTTGCTTTATTTATTTATCTTTGCAAGCAATGTATTTGCAAGCCAAATGAATGGAAATGCTAATAGAACATTTCTCCATGTTATCATAATGATGGAAAATGAACAAATAAACCGTATTTCTCCACTAATCCTGAATGTCATTCCGCTAGACCAATAGGAAAAATGTTTTAAATTCTTCTGCTGTTTGGCCTCCTCTACCTACAACCTCAAATATTTACTGAAAGCAGGGGGAAATTCAGCAAGGCTTTATAAATCTCCCAGGCTCGGCAGGGTTCTGGATCTCCGCGAGCACTGCGCTTATGCAGATTAGAGGCGGTGAATCAACATATTAAAAGCACCTGACATTTGTCCTGATATATTGAATCGTTAGCGCGACAGAATCACTTAAGCTGGATCTACTAACATCAAGTTTCCTCTGGTTATTGACCTCTGCACAGCAGCCCTGACAAGTGGAGCTGCAGCAAAGTTCATTAATAATGTGAAATAAATCAATTGTGCAGGAAATAGAGGAATCCCTGTAGCAGGGTCATTTTGTCCCATCTTTTGACCATGTGTATTGGTGCGCTATGACATCTTACTGCTTGCATTAAATATTCGATGTGCAAAGTATTCATAAAGACATTTATGGGACTTGAGTGTGCAGATTACGTTCAGGTCCCTTTCACTTCTGAACCATGTGCACGTCAGGTATAAAATCTCCATAAAGCAAATTTTTCTTAGAATATGAATAAAAAGTGAGTGTTATTAACTCAAAAACACCACCAGGCTTAAAACAGGGCTGAGATCTGCCCAATCCATCACACAGGTCATTCCTCAGTTTTTAACTAAATTTTGAAATGGCCTAAAGTGAGTAACTTTTGCGGCGTACGTCTAAAATGTCAGTGAAATGGATAGATGCTGAGAGTAATATTTTGTTTGCTTAGAGTTACTGGCATTCACCCGCAGAACTGGTTTTCTCAGGGATGGAGTATGAACAAACACTCCCACAAAATGAAGATGAATATGCCACGTTTGCCTGGTGAGTGGCCAAAAAGCAGCCAAAACCTCTGTTCATTCATCAGTCATTTTCCAACTGCATCGCAGGATAATTGCAGTAATGACTGTCGACGTGGACCATCAGAATAACCAGTCATGTTATATGAATTGTAGCTCCACTCAAATAATCCAGAAATCCAAACGGTGCAGTAAACATTAAAATGCCATATTTACTGCGCTAGTTGAGATGGATATGATCCTATTGTCCTCCATTAAGCAAATGCAATTTTTAATGACTAATGCTTAAATTGTGATGCTTGACAAAGTCCATTGTGTTTTTGGTTGTACAGTTAGCAGAATAAACCTAATGGGCAGAATCAGACCATTTATCATGAAGAAAATTAAATTTTGAGTTCTATCGATTGTGCCAAACCTGGCATATTAAACAATTTGTGTCTCTTTCCATATGTTTATTATTTTTCACCCAGAAGAAAAACCTTGCTTTTGTTCTCTAAATATTAAGTGCATTTGACATTTATTCATAATTTTTAGTATGTAGTATAATTGTAACACTACTATTTATTTAGTATGTTCTTATATTCTTCTGGTTGTTTTTATAGTGAAAAATACTTTAAATAGAAAGATCATTCTGAAACCTATTACCGTCTTCCGTTCTGCCTAATTAGTGTTTTTTTGTCACAGCAAAAGTGCCACACTCGTTTTTGCAGCTTGTCTGTCTCCCACTTTCATTTCTTCATCATTCTTCACTCCATCGATTCCTTTTCTTCATCAAGTGCCTGCAAGGCAGTGTGAGCTCTCTTGGCAGCAGGCAGACCAGAAGCAGACGGAACTGCAGTGTCAGCTAGTCAAGGCGTCCTTCACCACTCCCTGTCACCGGAGGAATGAAGGACGAAGCCGCTGACAGAAAAAAGAACATGGTGAAGGGGAGGGGAAGGGAAAGAATCACTTAATTTGTCATTCCCACTTGAAAACAGTAGCTAATCCCTCTATGGTCAGAGAATGAGATTAGGATTAGGATTCAATCAGATTTTACGGTGTTTTTTTTATTGTCATCAACAGAAACTTTAAGAGAGATTGTTTTTCTTTTAAACAAGACTGGATTTTAAAGGCATTTTAGGGCATCTTAAAGTAGACTGGAATTGTTGGGACTGACTATAATGCTTCTGAACAGAAATCACTGAATGTGAATGTGAGCTACAGTGCACTAATAATATGCTTTTATTAGTGTGGAAATATCAAAAGAGAATTTCATTTTATATACTTCAGTTTTATTTTTTAGATGGATGCACAACTACTAAGAGTATCTTAAAAAAAAAAAAAACCCAAAAAAACAACAATTTGATGATTTTTATTTTATAGGTGTGTGTGTGTATGTGTGTGTGTGTGTGTGTAACAGAGGCCAGCTAGTAGTTGCTGTGCAAGTAAACCTTACTCCTCTGATCTCAAGAGACACTCTAGCTACTGATGCTAGAGGTTGCAGCCTTCAACCTCCTTGTTAGAACATTTTTATATATTTAACATTGACTAGTCTAATATTGTGTTGGTCCCTCTTTCGCCACCAAAACAGCCCTGAACCGTCGAGGCATGGACTCCACTAGACCCCTGAAGGTGTGCTGTGGTATCTGGCACAAAGATGTTAGCAGCGGATCCTTTAAGTCTTGTAAGTTGCAAGGTGGGGCCTTCATGGATCGGACTTATTTGTTCAGCACATCCCACAGATGCTCGATTGGATTGAAATCTGGGGAATTTGGAGGCCAAGTCAACACCTCAAACTCGTTGTTGTGCTCCTCAAACCATTCCTGAACCATTTTTGCCTTCATACCATTTCCATGAAAGGGTGTACATGGTCTGCAACAATGCTTAGGTAGGTGGTACGTGTCAAAGTACCATCAACATGGATGGCAGGACCTAAGGTTTCCCAGCAGAAAAAACTTCCCATACTGCAACCTGGTGCCAGGGGACTTACACACACCTGGCCATCCACATGATGTAATAAAAAATGTGATTCATCAGACCAGGCCACCTTCTTCCATTGTTCCGTGGTCCAGTTTTGATGCTCATGTTGGTGCTTTCGGTGGTAGACAGGTGTCAGCATGGGCACCCTGTCTGCGGTTATGTAGTCCAATACACAACAAACAATTTGGACACCTTTCTATCAGAACCAGCATTAACTTCTTGAGCAATTTGAGCTACAGTAGCTCATCTGTTTGATCGGACCACGCGGGCCAGCCTTCGCTCCCCACGTGCCTCAATGAGCCTTGGCCGCCCATGACCCTGTCGCTGGTTCGCCACTGCAGACAGGAACACCTCATAAGAGCTGCTTTTTTGGAGAAGCTCTGAACCAGTATAGCCATCACAATTTGGTCCTTGTCAAACTCGCTCAAATCCTTTACGCTTGCCCATTTTTACGGACATAACATTAACTTGCTGCCTGATATATCCCACCCACTAACAGGTGCCGTGATGAAGAGATAACCAGTGTTATTCACTTCACCTCATCATGTCATAATGTTATGCCTGATCGGTGTATATTAGTGCTGTCAACGTTAATGTGTTAACAAATTTTTTTCAGTTTAACGCATTAACAATATTTAATGCAATTAACGCAGAATCCATTTTTTCTGTCACCCTTGAGCTAGCGTTACATTTGTATGATCATGCTCTTATTCATGCAAATGCTTTTATTCAAGCACAAGAAGTCAAAAGAGAACGCGCTTCTCTTTCTTGCTTGAACGAACAATAACACACAATTATGCCAAAATGTCAGTTTTGTCGAGTATCTTAGAGCAGTCTTAAATGAGTTAAATAAAGTCTTAAATGAACATTAAGAGTTGTGAGATCCGCATTATGTGTGGCAGCGGCAGATCTTAAAGTGACAGCAGCCATTAATACTGTCTGTCATTAAAGTTAATCAAACAACAATGGTCACTGCTCTTGACTAAAGAACTTTTGTGGCTTTAATAAGTATTAATCTATATTTAATTGATCATGTATGCAGTGCAGACTGTTTGATAACTTTATTTAATTTCTGTATATTTCTGTTAGACAGGTAGGAAAGCCATAGGTAAATATGACATTTATTATTATGGGTTTATGTGAGGATTGTTTTAAGTTCACTTAAATTAAAAGTTGTTATTTTTTGATGCCAATAAGCAAGTATTTAAAGTATACTGTCTTTATTTTTTTCTATATTAATTTAGAGATTTAACTGTGAAATTATTACATTTACATTTACGCGTTTGGCAGACGCTTTTATCCAAAGCGACTTACATTGCATTCAAGGTACACATTTTTACATTTTGTCAGTTCTTGCTTTCCCTGGGAATCGAACCCATGACCTTGGCGTTGCTAACGCCACACTCTTATTGTTTGAGCTACAGAAAAGCTTTATAAAATTTTTATATATTACATTATAAAATATATTAAAAACTTGTGTTTTTAATCACTGAAAAAATGTGATTTAATCAAAAAAAAATTAATCGATTGACTGCATTCAATCGATCTCAGTGCCTAATGTCTGCAGCAAAATAATTTTTGTCATGATTATTATTAGTGATTTCATTGTTCCAGAGGAGGAGGAGGACATGGATAATGGCTATCTTTGTGAATTGCTGACTCAGCCCTTTCTCAATTCTCAGTCCATTTTGTTTTGATTGACCTGTGGGTAAACATATTTTGCTCCATTTAGAGGATTTATTTAATGGCAGAAAACTTACTAACATTGTTTTCATGCGTTTGAGCCCCATTTTCAGAGCTGCAATTTTAAAAGTGCAATCCATTGTAGTACAATGGAAAATAATGCACTGTAATATCCAAGAAAAGATATGACAGAGACAGCAGAAGAAGTCACTAGCTAATGACTTTACGTCACTACTTTTAGATCTATGGCTGCAACCGGTTTACCTGGGAATTAAACTAACACATCAGCACTCCTTTGCTGTTTTCCAGCATAGGCCTGAAATATCCACTGTCAGTTGTTTAAGAGGAAGAACAATAACAAATAACCATCCTGATAACCACTGAATTACAGCCGCCAGGCTGAATTGATGATGTTAGGGGCTAAGATGGCCGTTTCAGTCAGTGCTGCAGGTAGGCATCAGCACAGTGTCCTAACAATTCACAGAGACAAACACTGTGATAGCTCTGGAAGAGGGGCTACGGAGGAGCTTGGCCTGTTCCCTCTGGAGAGATTCCACACCATCTCGCCCGACTGTCCTTGGACGGTGCGCGAGAGCTTGACTTGATTAGGAAGAAGGGATCTTAATACCAAAAAAAAAAGTGGCGCCACAAGTAATCTTGGTGCCTATGTACTCAAAGCAGATTGTGAGGCGAGTACTAAAGGGAAAAGACAGTTAGGGGCATTCAGACGGACCCCAATACTCTACCAGCGTGCTATGAGAAGCGAGTTTAATTGTATGTTCAGACAACTAAATGCATTAGATGTATGACAATGAAAGCCTTTGTAAATGAATACTCACCTTTGACTTCACAATTTTATATTGCTGTTGTCAAAGCTGTAGATGTTTTCCCACTGCATCTGTGCACAATACAGCAGCTTTAATTAATTCTAATTATTGCTGCAGGGGTGGTCATTGTGTCTGATTGAATGGTAGCATTTACGGTCAATTTAGCAGCGTCCTTATCAGTGAGCATTGGCCTCATTTGTAAAGGCCTAATTAGCTGTGAAATACATGACAAGTCAATTGTGGTAAAGGAGGACAGAATAAAGCAGTGATCAGGCAGATGTCTGCTTGCAGGAGATACACTTTAAGTGCTGTTGCCAAATGTCCCTATCAGAAACAACACTACAATGTAGAGAGATAAAGTGTTGTATTGGTTACCTCACCTATGACCCTTTTGGACACTAAAAATGTAAGAAATTAGTTCAATTAAATTTGAAACCAAGAGACATTTGCGAACAAATGATGTTAGACATTTTCTTCAGGACTTTTCTCAACCATTTTCACAGTAAATTTTGACCTCCAAATAAAATAAAATATTCTTTTATTAGTATTTGCTTGAATATTTTTTTTTTTGCTTTTTAGTTTTATCCAGTTTGATGTTTTGTTAGTTAATTCAGTGGCATTTATATATTTATATAATACATGTTTTACTACATAACAGTCCCAGTCATCTCAATGTGGCAAAGACTGTCCCAATCAACCTGAATTCGGGTGTATATAGGGTGTATTTTAAAAAAAATAAAATTTATATCAATGACGTACCCACGTTACCCTCAATTTTTTTTTTTCTACAAGCCATGGAAACGCCAGACACGTTATGTTTTGCGAGTATCATGTTTTACCATGCCTAATATCAATCTAGCTCATTTTTGTGATTTATTTATTTATATATGAGATGTTAAATGAGTCATGTCACCCAGGTTTAAGTGCTAAGATTGTAGCGTGCAATGCATAGGCTTGTAGCCAAAAAAGAAAGATAATTTATAATATGTGTATTCCGATTATTCCTCTGGCAGTAAGTAACGTTAACTTGTGCAGCGTGCAGCTCTTCATCACGACTGATTTACACCGGCAGTGCTGACTGAGTGACAAGGACCTCTTTCAAATATTGTTGCACAATTAAAATGAAAAAGATGGCACAGAGGATGTCGGTGTAATTAACCAGTTTTAAATTATTGTCAAGGTGAAATACGTTTAATTTTTTGTCAACTGCATCAGCCTGTTATTTTCCGACAACCTTCAGAGAGAGTGGGCAGGGATTTATATGACGTCGACCTGTGAATGTAGATACGATGGTTGGCTTGCGTTTACATTACATTACACTGAGATCCGATCACAATGCGTCCTCGACTACCTCTGGACCAGGACACGCTGATCGGATAATTCCAATCAGAAACACGTTTACACTGTCTTTTCAATGTGTATGCGGGCAACATAGGAAGGAAGGAAGGTCTGTCACTGCTTGGATGCAGTGAGGTGTCTATGGAAAGAAAACAGGCGAGCTCCAGGCTTTAGCAGGCCTCTGTTTACTCAAGCAGGTGCTACGAAATGCTCTGTGCTCTGCCCGACATCTGTTTGCCATATAAAACTCCAGGACTCTATCAACCATTTATGTACATAAATGACATAGAAATATAAACATTCAAATTTCACCTTGAACTGCAGCTATTTTAAGCATTACGACTCAATTACTGTTTATAGCAGCTAGAGAAAAGAATGTAGTTTTTTTCTGGGGCAGTAGAATAGAGTGAAAATATGAGAATACAGTAAAAACAATATTTAGTGACCTTAAAAGCCACTTATGACACTGAACTATGCACTGTGATAAACATTTTGTTTAGCTATAGAAAACGGCACTCATGGAAAAGATGGGATATGAATCAGTTACACTCACTGTGCTGAATCGAGAATAATTTGTATAAACGGCTTAAACTGTTGCTTTTGGCAGGCCCACCCTGTGCCCTGGCAATAAAGCATGGATAGCTGTGTCTCTCCTCAGTTTTGGTGGCAAACAGAAATTTATGAGGCATCTGATCCATCTCTCTGGCTCGCCCATCTGCCCAGTACAAGATATTGGCAACGATTCCACAATGGTGCTAATAAAAAGCTAAAAAATAAATAAATTCCACAATGGCACAGATTGCAAATGTGCCACAGAACAAGAAAGGGTTCAGCATTTTTTTATTTATTTTTTGTCAACAGCTTTGTGCTTTGGTGCATCATAAAATCAAGTTTAAATTTTAAAAAAAGAACACGATCAAATAATCCAGATTGGCAATTAATTGTTTTTAAAATGGCAGTTCTCTTGCACCATTGCACTAAAATGCAACATTATTAAAATTCTGGTAAGCCGATAATTATTTTCATATTTTGTCCAATATGATTTATGATGCATGTATAATGAAATATTTATATAATATTGTATATTATAAAATATTAATTTAATATTCAAATATTTTTCTCAAAAATAAACAACACTAAAACTTTTTACAATGTACAGCAAGAAAATATGCTATTAAATTTTTTTTTTTTTTTTTTTTTTTAAGATTAAATTTACATGTGTTTTTGATGATTAATTGTTTAAAAAGGGAAATAATAGAGCATGCACAATTAAATATCCAATAACGGCCAATACATTAAAAGCCGATGATGACTAATATGGTACTGATATATTGTGCATTGCTACTCTTTAAAGGCTGTGTTGAGTGAAATCTCAGTCTTTTACTAGAACGTTACATTCTTTTGGACTGAAGATTATTGTTGAGTTGACGCTTTTTTGACAGAATCAAAGTGTCTGAGAGCAAAAGATATTTACTCTCATCAAAGAGCAGCAAGGCAAACATGACTAATGCTTTGGACACTTCGAAGGAAAGAGAAACAGGGAGCGGGCTTGAATATCTGGCTGGCTGGGCCCTGTGCGGGACGTCCTGCTGGGTACCCTGTTTTCTTTCTATACAACTGGCACTGCAGTGCATCCCTGAGCAGAGGCGGCCTGACCCCGGCTCACTGTGCTGGGTTTATTTGAGCTGCGTCGTGTGCGGCACGCAGGAATCTAACATGGCCACCCCTGCTCACGGTCAGCCCGAAACGCTCAGTTTAAGCTCCTCCGTGGGATCTTTGCTTTCTGAGCGCGCCTACTGAGTGTTTGTTTGACGTTTGTCATATGTTTGTGCATTTATGTAAATGGAAGACGTGAGGGGTTTGGATTTGGGTGTCTCTGAAAAGACGTGAAGAGAATTATGTGGGATAAGACAGAAAAATCTGCTTGATATCACACCACAAATTAATATATTGTTATTGAGTGAAACCCACTATACCATTCAATAGTTTGGGGTCAGTAAAATTTTTATTTTATTGTTTTTGGAAGGAAACGTATACACTGAAAAAAGGATGCATTAAATTGAACAAAAAGGACAGTAAAGACATCTACAATGCAACAAAAAACTTCAATTTCAAAGAAATGCTGTTCTTTTGAACTTTCTACTCATTAAAGAATCCTGAAAAAAATGCATTAGTTTCCACAAAAACACTGAGCAGCAAGCAACTGATAATATGAAATGTTTCTTGTGCACCAAATCAGCATATTACACTCTAAAAAATGCTGGGTTAAAAACAACCCAAGTTGGGTTGAAAATGGACTAACCCAGCGATTGGGTTGTTTTAAGCAAACATTTAACCCAACCGCTGGATTAAAACAAGCTATTTACTGGGTTAAAACAACCCAATCGCTGGGTTAGTCCATTTTCAACCCAACTTGGGTTGTTTTTAACCCAGCATTTTTAGTGTAGAATCATTTCTGAAGGTCATGTGACACTGAAGACTGGAGTAATGGCTGATGACAATTCAGTCCTGCCATCACAGGATGAAATTACATTTTAAAATATATTATATTAATAGAGAAATCAATTGTAATTATTAGTGGTCAACCAATATTAGTTTTTTGATGGCCGATGCCGATATCTTAGAGAGCGGGATGACCAATGGTCAATATAAAACCGATATATAATATACATAATTTATATTTATTTTAATTAATATTTAATAAATTAGAAATATGAAGAAAAAATCTTTAAAATAAAGATGCTTGTACTTTAGATGGCAACTTCTTGATTCTGCAATCATATTACAGTATTTTTCACAAATAAAGTAATTGTTTAAAAATATATGAATATAAAGGAAGTAAACACTGTAGGCTAACAGGGCACTCAGTATTCTGGTAAGTTTGTGCGCACTGGTAATCATATTGGTTTCAAATACAGACAAAGTAGCACTAATTTTACATACAGCACTGTGTAAATGACATTGATATGACATAGTGGTCAACTGAATATAGCACAGCATATTTTAAAATCAAGGATTTAAAGTTTGTCATGTCTCCAGCGAAGCTGAACTCTCCTGTCCGCATTCACTTCGCACTGACCGCCACACACAGAAACACTTTAACGCAGGCTACAAATGCGCACTTCAGAAGCTCTCACGGCTGGATTAGATTAAATCTGAAAGGATTGTGAAATGAAATGTTTATTGGATATTCAGAGATTTGTTTTAACAATATAGATGCGTATTAGCTGAATTTTGATGATCAATGAGAAAGTATTATAGCCTATTGTTAGCTTTCCGTTGCTAATATTATAATATAAATTAATATAATATTATAATATAAACGCTATACTTTTTACAAACCGTTTACTTTTTGTTTAACAGGTATAAATTATGTATATTTTAATAGCGTATTAGATATGACTGTTAAATAGAAGCCATATAGACTATATTATATATATATATATATATATATATATATATATAGACCGATCAGGCACTGCTGTTCTGAGGCACTGGCATTTTCAGTGCCAACTGTCAAAATAAAAGTCCCAAAAATGCCACATATCGGTCGAGGCGATATATCGGTTGACCACTAGTAATTAAATTTCACAATTTCACTGTTTTTACGTATATTGATCAAATAAATGAAGCTTTAGTGAGCATAAGGGACTTCTTTTAAAACAAATGTCTTACCAACCCCAAAGTTTTGAATGTGACGCATCATTTCTGTTTTGCAAAAACAACAATATTTATCAGAAAAGGCAATGTACACTGAAGCAGTTTTATAATCTGTTTTAGAGTTTTATAATCTCTAGACGTATCATAAATCACATCGGAGTATACTTAGCTTTTTCACCAGAGGATGTAGTTCAGAGGTCATAGGGCTGTTATCATGGTCTACTTTGTTTAATTAAGCAAAAATGAAAAGTAAGGCCTGTGGCAGCATCCTGAATCATCTTGGGCGAATGGCGTGGCAGCTGTTCAAAGTTCTTCTATGGAAATGCTCAATATTTAATACATCGATTAGCATTAACAGCTCGAGCAGAACTGTCTCAATAGTTCCATTATTATTTGATATCTCTCCGCAGAGCAATGAGAAGTGGCATAATGAAAGGTGGATCTCTATTTCAACCTTGAAGGGGTTGGGCGCCCTGCCAGTAATGAAGACGTATTAAACCTTAATGTAACTTAATGTAGCAGGTGTCTTATATATAATGTACAGTAGCTCTTTCTAAAGCATTATATTCATCCCTACTACCTTAAAAGCCACTAAATCTTGTGGGCTAAGTTCGTCTGGCTATGATTTCCCTTCATTAATCGATAGAAAAATTGTTAACACACCTTAACTGGGATCCATTAGTCTGTCCCCAGACAATAAATGTGCCAATGCAGCCCAGCGGGGAGTGCAAACTGCCCGGTGCACTCAGGTTAATGGCGAAAGTTGAACAAGTGACCACTTAATCTGCAAGGACGTCATATTCAGCTGCAGTCTACTCTCTACGGGATGACCAGGCTTGAGAATCATCAAGGGAGGAGGCTGATACACTCATACTTCCACTTCCGGGTCTCATCCGGGTGTACGCTAACTGAGAAAAGAATTTAGTATTTTACTGTTTTTTTTTTTTTTTTTTTTTTTTTTTTTTTTTTTAAGAAATACACTTGCAAGGAGATACTTAATATATTTTCTTAATAGTTTATAATAAATATATTTTTGCATTATATTCCTCTTTGCATCAAATCCAAAATATCATACTACTATGATCTGTTCGGTTATTCTTTTTTAAAAACAATTTCCAGATTCAGAAAGTCTCACCAGGATGCTGCCACAAGTCTATTTTTTACATTTGAGAATAGTATAGATACATCAGACTTTAGGTAACAGTTTTATGTTACAGTTTTTCACAATTGCTAAGAAACACTTCCCGAAACCACCCATTTTACTTACAACGTTAAACATGAAACTAAATCTCAAACCTTTTGTCTGTACTTTCAGATCATACACACATCAGTCAGTACACTACAGATCATTTATTATACACTACATAAAAAGGAAGAACACAGAATCCACAGCATGTAGTTACAGAAAAATGTATATAGTAAACAAAATATGCAATTACGTAAAAAAAATAATAATAATTGCAACTAGGTGAATATATTGCACACTGTATGTACTGAAAGTATAGTATTGAATATTGTATACTACAAACCCGATTCCAAAAAAGTTGGGACACTGTAATGCAATGATGTGGAAGTTTCAAATTTCAATATTTTATTCAGAATACAACATAGATGACATATCAAATGTTTAAACTGAGAAAATGTATCATTTTAAGGGAAAAATAAGTTGATTTTAAATTTCATGGCATCAACACATCTCAAAAAAGTTGGGACAGGGCCATGTTTCCCACTGAGTGGCATCCCCTCTTCTTTTTATAACAGTCTGCAAACGTCTGGGGACTGAGGAGACAAGTTGCTCAAGTTTAGGAATAGGAATGTTGTCCCATTCTTGTCTAATACAGGCTTCTAGTTGCTCAACTGTCTTAGGTCTTCTTTGTCGCATCTTCCTCTTTATGATGAGCCAAATGTTTTGGATGAAAGATCTGGACTGCAGGCTGGCCATTTCAGTACCCGGATCCTTCTTCTATGCAGCCATGATGTTGTAATTGATGCAGTATGTGGTCTGGCATTGTCATGTTGGAAAATGCAAGGTCTTCCCTGAAAGAGACGACGTCTGGATGGGAGCATATGTTGTTCTAGATCTTGGACATACCTTTCAGCATTGATGGTGCCTTTCCAGATGTGTAAGCTGCCCATGCCACACGCACTCATGCAACCCCATACCATCAGAGATGCAGGCTTCTGAACTGAGCGCTGAGAACAACTTGGGTTGTCCTTGTCCTCTTTAGTCCGGATGACATTGCGTCCCAGTTTTCCAAAAAAACTTCAAATTTTGATTGGTCTGACCACAGAACAGTTTTCCACTTTGCCACAGTCCATTTTAAATGAGCCTTGGCCCAGAGAAAACGCCTGCGCTTCTGGATCATGTTTAGATATTCTTTTTTGACCTATAGAGTTTTAGCCGGCAACGGCGAATGGCACGGTGGATTGTGTTCACCGACAGTGTTTTCTGGAAGTATTCCTGAGCCCATGTTGTGATTTCCATTACAGTAGCATTCCTGTATGTGATGCAGTGCCGTCTAAGGGCCCGAAGATCACGGGCATCCAGTATGGTTTTCAGATTTAGAAATTGTTCCAGATTCTCTGAATCTTTGGATGATATTATGCACTGTAGATGATGATAACTTCAAACTCTTTGCAATTTTTCTCTGAGAAACTCCTTTCTGATATTGCTCCACTATTTTTGGCCGCAGCATTGGGGGAATTGGTGATCTTCTGCCCATCTTGACTTCTGAGAGACACTGCCACTCTGAGAGGCTCTTTTTATACCCAATCATGTTGCCAATTGACCTAATAAGTTGCAAATTGGTCCTCCAGCTGTTCCTTATATGTACATTTAACTTTTCCGGCCTCTTATTGCTACCTGTCCCAACTTTTTTGGAATGTGTAGCTCTCATGAAATCCAAAATGAGCCAATATTTGGCATGACATTTCAAAATGTCTCACTTTCAACATTTGATATGTTATCTATATTCTATTGTGAATAAAATATAAGTTTATGAGATTTGTAAATTATTGCATTCAACATACACACCAAACTACACACCAAACTACACACAGATGTAAAAAATGTAATGCACTACTATCTTGTTTTGTCTTTTGCTTGTTCAGTGTGCAGTGGAGTATGCAGGAGTTTATCACATGTACATGTATGTGCACAAATACACTATATACATGTATGCACAATTGATGTATTTTACAGTTATGGATCTGAACTGAATCAACACTGAATGGACTTGAGCTGAATAATGACACTTTTGGCTTGTTAGAGCTGCTTTTCAGGAGAATTTGCACTTGTTACTATTGTGAAGCCACTTTGAAACAATCTGTATTGTATAAAGCTCTAAAAGGTGAGCGACTTTGAAACAATCTGGTATATGTATATGCAGTATATATTTACAAATGCAAGGGTGAAAAATATATTTGTTTCTCAGAAAAATTTCTAAGTGATCAATTTATGTATAAGTGTTTTCACACATGATCATTGGTGCTGGTAATCGGGAAATGATTGTGGCATTTAAATGGCAGTGTTTCCCAAATGAAACACAATAACTGTTAGTATGTAGAGAACTGTGTTTAGAGTTTTGCAAAAAGTTTGTTTTTCAGTTGCAAACTGAGTGTAAAGCGTATCATGTGCTTGTAGTTTTGCAGACTTGGTCTGAAGATTAGGTACATGAGTGAATGGTTTCTCTGAATGGGTTTCACTTTTAGTGTATAAGCAATTTAAAAAAAATGTAAATGTCTATATATTCAGCACTTGCATACTGTAAAAATACAGTAGTCCAAATGCAAAAGGTAAAAAAAAGTTACAGTACACTCAAAAATTTGTGCAACTGCAAAATCAAAGTCAGTGGGAGATTAATTCTGCCTCAGCTTCTTCTTTCTCGTCCGCTACCTCTTCCACATACCACATCCTCTATACTCTTTTTCACATTGTTTCCATCTACTGTTGTCAACATTCAGTGCACCTGTGCTATCTGTGCACTTTGAACTGGCTCATTTTGTACAGTTGTTTGACCACATCATTAGAAACGAGTGTGAACAATTTTGAGCCGTTGTGTGTAAACGATGACAACTGTGTTTTAATTGTTTAACTTTTGCAACACAAGTGAATCACAGTGCAAAATGTGGTTTAGTGAGTCAGAATGTGTTTCGCAAAAAAAAGGGTGCATGAGGTGTCTAACTGCCTGAACTTGTTTGAATTTTTACAGAAAGAGTGAGTTATTCGACAAATGAGTTTAGGCCTTTGAGAATTTGGTTCAGAAAATGGGATGTAGTGTCTTAGCCAAATGTGGGAAAAACTGTGCTGAAATGTTTTATGAACAGAACGTTTCAAGAGTCTTTTCAGATGAAGGAGAGTATGAATGTACACAGCACTTTTCACTGTCCATGGCTTGACAGAGGTGAGCTACTATGATGCATGATTTCAATACTCATCCTCATCTGAGGGTGACCACTGGAGGACAAATACACCTGTTTGTGACAACATCTTCCTCTCATTTATAAACCTCTGCGTTTGTGCTGTCAAGTATTATATTTCTGCAGCCTGTATCCCTGAAAATATTTTTAAAGAAATTAATACTTTCATTCAGCAAGTTTAAGCTGATTAAATGCAACAGACGTTTATAATGATACAAACAAATCCATTTCAAATGTTTCAAATATATTTTTTTTTTTTTTTTTTTTTTTAAATAGAAAAGAATCCAGTTTCCACAAAACTTTTAAGAAGCAGAGCTGTTTTCAACATTGATAATTAATAAATTGTTACATTGATTCAAACTGTAATATTTCATAATATTGCTGTTTTAGTGTATTTTGATTAGATAAATGATCAAAATTTGATCAGAAGGACTTCTTTCAAAAATCTTATAGACCCCAAACATTAAAGATAACTTTTGTGAACAAAGCTTCATGAATAAATAAAACAAAACTTTAATATTTTTTAATTATTTTACATATAGTATTGTTTTGTGAAATGTTTTCTGAACACTTCCTGTTTACCACAGTTACCAGTATGGGAAAAAAATCTATTAATTTGTAATTTTTTGGAAAGGAAAT
The DNA here is from genome assembly GCA_018749465.1 of Paracanthobrama guichenoti. Taxonomy (NCBI): domain Eukaryota; kingdom Metazoa; phylum Chordata; class Actinopteri; order Cypriniformes; family Gobionidae; genus Paracanthobrama; species Paracanthobrama guichenoti. The sequence goes on along the minus strand of CM031963.1, from coordinate 718,883 downwards.
AAAAGTATAGAATGATCAGTGAGATTTATGATTTACACAGTATTTTCAGTGTTTTAAAAAACCAAAACAGCTATGTGTACGTTTACACAAAAACGATGTACTAAAACTGTGTTTTTTGCGTACAGATGACAACATTGTCAAAACGATCCCTGTTCACACGCATCTGCGAAACGACTAAAAATGCTGTATTCTGCCAGGCCAGTAGTTGGCGATGTCACTTTGCAAAGAAATACTACGTGCCTAACATGTAATACGCATTCGCATGATTCTTTTCACAAATTTGCGTTTTTGTAGTTTACTCAGAGACGATAACGGTAACGCTTTCAAAAATGTGCAATTTGAAACCCGTTTTCAAAAGTTTGCCGTCAAATGAATGGCCAAAACACATAAAAAGTGTGTGTGATCAGACATGCCTGTGTGAGACTATCCACATAATTGAATTTGGTCAACCTGTTTTGATCTCCCTCTCTTTCTGCTGGAGCCACTTAGCGGGCTAATTATTATTGGGATGAGTCAGCTCCAATATATCGCATCCCCCAAAAAATCCATTGAGAATATCAGTGGATATCCAGAGCACTTGCTTTCGGCCTCCAAACAGGCTGTGTGAAAATTAGATCAATGAGAGAATATATGTGACAAAGGGGTAATTAAGTGGTGTCATGCTGCCAAACCTGATGGGGACGAGAGAAATGTGTGAGGTAATTCCATTTACTTTGTCTTGGATTGTGCCCCATCATAACTGCTAATTCAATTGTACATTCATTCTGCCAACTCCTCGCCATTAAGTATGCATTTAATTGCTTCCATAAAGCTTTTAATATGCAGCGCACAAAACAGGGACATGACATCCACACTCAGATCGCAGCTGCCCTGCCTCCGCTACGATAACATTGGATAGGTGGCGGGAGGGGGGTTCAGATTCAAATATATCTGTGCTACACAAACATCTGAAGCCCATTTCACGTCCATAATTCATCTTGGGCATGTATATGTGCACTCCACGCACAGAAAGAGTTGTAACGGCCCGTGCTTTTGTTGTCTCCTACCAGTAAAAAGCGTCTTATCTTGTCGCTAGACAAGAGCTTAAGACCGCCACAGCGCACCAGCTCCCTGATAAGGGACAGACACGGTGCGACAAGGGAAAGGGAGGAAACATCAGACGCAGAGGGAGGAGGAGAAGGAGAGATAAAATCCGTGTTCAGGCATCGGTCTCTGCCTGACAAACAGGCCACACATTAAAGCCGAACAAAGGCGACAGACCATCAATTCAACGATATGTACACAATCATTACAGCGAGGAAACAAAGGCTGGTGTCAATTGCGCCTGCGTTATGCGCAGTCTCTCAAATTAAAACCTTGTAGCGAACCGCATCTGATGGCAGGAGCTATTTAGCAGCAATATTTTACAGCACAGCCAATGAAAAGCAATAACGGTTTTATTTAATGTATCTGCTCCTGGCAGCTGCTCGGGGAAGGACGCTTAATAGAAGCTGTCGATCAATGTCAGGGCAGGGGCAATAACAGCCCCTCACTGCAATAAACATGAAGACAAGATAACGTTGGTCCTAGCTGATCAGTGCCTTGTTAACTTCTAGTCTAGCAGGCTCCGTTTGTCATTTTATTTTGTAACACTCATAATTCGTCAAGCTAGATGGCTATCGGAGAGCTCTTTCTTTCTTCTTTTTTTTTTTCTTTCCTCTAATTTGCCCCCTGAGGAGAGGTGAGGGGAAAAATAGCACAGGAGGACAACAGCCACTTGTAAATAATGTACATCATCCTGACACGACGGATCTATGCCCAGATCAATGTGTGTATACTGTGAGGGGATTTGCGTACACATGCAAGTACGTATGAGCGATCGGAGGACGCCGAGGGCAGATGGAGACATCTGTTGATTCAGGAGATACAGGATGTTTACACCTAGGACAGAGAAATCTCTTGTTTCTTCAGTTAATATTGGGCAGAACATATTGGCCATTCCTCAAAACTGATAAGTGAGTGTATGTCCTGACATGGGGTCACTTTGTTCTCCAAACTTTACTTTGTGTGGACATATTTTGATTGGTTTTCTTTCTTTGGTCACGGAAAAAAAGATGGTAGACGTTATGGCCAGGTGATGCCAAAATAAAAGTCATCCATTTATAATTCAAAGTAAATATGGACCCTTTTTCACAGGCTGATGATGCATATATGCTTTAATTAAATCATCTTAAATATGGAAAAAAATATAAATATTTTTATTTTTAAACAATTTTTCTATTATTCTATATTAAATTATATTAAATATATTTCACACTCACTCAGTCAGTCAGTCACTCACTCTCACTCACTCACTCTCACTCACTCACTCACACTCACTCACTCTCACTCACTCACACTCACTCACTCTCACTCACACTCACTCACTCTCACTCACTCACACTCACTCACACTCACACTCACCACCACACTCACCACCACACTCACTCACACCACACTCACACACCACTCACACTCACACTCACTCACTCACTCACTCACACTCACTCTCACACTCACTCTCTCTCACTCACTCACTCACTCACTCACTCACTCACCACTCACTCACTCACTCACTCACTCACTCACTCACTCACCACACTCACTCACTCACTCACTCACTCACTCCACTCACTCACCACTCACTCACTCACTCACTCCACTCCTCCTCACTCCTCACCACTCACCACTCACACTCACTCACTCTCACACTCACTCACCTCTCTCCTCCACACTCACACCACCACACACACCACCTCACTCACCACACTCACTCACACTCACACCTCCACCACTCACACACCTCCACACTCACTCACACTCACACACACCACTCACTCACACTCACTCCTCCTCACTCTCACTCACCTCACACCACCACACTCACCACTCACTCACTCACTCACCACTCACCACCTCTCCTCACTCACTCCACTCACTCACTCACCACCTCACTCACTCTCCACCACCACCTCCTCACTCACTCACTCACTCCTCCTCCACCTCCTCCTCACTCCTCACTCACTCACTCACTCACTCACTCACTCCACACTCACTCACCTCACTCACACCACACTCACCTCCACCACCTCACCACACTCACTCACTCACTCACTCACTCACTCCACCACTCACTCACTCACTCACTCACTCACCTCACTCACTCACACTCACTCACTCACTCACTCACTCACTCTCACTCACTCACTCCTCACACTCACCACACTCACTCACTCACTCACTCACTCACTCACTCCACACCTCACTCTCCTCACCACACTCACCACCTCACTCTCCTCCACTCCTCTCACTCACTCACTCCACTCACACTCACTCCACTCACTCACTCACTCCACACTCCACACACACACACTCACTCACACCTCACTCACACCTCACTCACCACACCACTCACACTCACTCACTCACACTCACTCTCACTCCCTCACTCACTCACACTCACTCTCACTCACTCACTCACTCACTCCTCACCTCCTCACTCACTCACTCACACTCACTCACACCTCACTCACTCACTCACTCACTCACTCACTCACTCACTCCTCACTCACTCACTCCTCACACACACTCCACACTCACTCACTCACTCACTCACCTCACTCCACTCCACCACACTCACTCACCACCACACTCACACACACACACACTCACTCACCACACTCACACTCACCTCACACACACTCACTCACTCACACTCACTCTCACTCACTCACACACCTCACTCACTCACTCCTCACTCACTCACACTCACTCACTCACTCACTCACTCACTCACTCACTCACTCACTCACTCACTCACTCACTCACTCACTCACTCACTCACTCACTCACTCACACACACACGTAATAATTAAATGTATATAAAATTAAATACTATTTTGTTATTTTTATATAAAATAATTTTTTAATTTATTATGTTAAATTATTTATTAGTAATTATTGCATTTATATTTTACTTTTTTTCATTTGTAATGTAAACCATCTTTCTCAACTGTTTTCCTCTTTTGACAAGTTGTGGTAATGCAATAGTAGATTTATCTTTAGATTGTCTTTTTGTCATTATTTTTATATGAAAAGTTATTTTTATATTTTTTTAAATAAAATAATATAGAATATTATTCTAAATATATACACATACTACTACTACCAATAATAATAATAATAATAATAATAATAATATAAGTGTATATATATTTTTAAAAACATATAAAAATGTTTAAAAAATTTTTATATAAACAATATATATATAACAATTATATATACCCAACCTTTGTAAAACCGTGGCACCGTATTTTTTCTCTCTCTCTCTCTCTTTTACTCATAGTAAAAGTAAAAGTAGCTCCCAACATTTTTTACACACTTACACACTACATCCAGTTCCAAACTACATCCAGTGTGGTCTTTTGATTTTAACACAGGTAAACTAAAGTAACTGTAGACCATCTGGGAGACACGGCTTTAATCTTTATAAAAACCTTCACCCAAAGTTCTCTGTCCCAACGGAGTGGAGATTAAATGCTTCTTCACATTAGTAATGTCAGCACAAAATGATTATCTTCTCTGAATAATTTATCCCCTTGCACAGAGTAATTTCCTTATCTTTCCTTTTTTGCCTCTTTTACTGCGGAGGAAACGGTAAATGGCTGTTAGTCTTCAGAAAACCAATGGATCGTCTTTTCCATCAATCAATTAAAAACACTTACCTCACACTCAACATGATTTATATCTTGTTAATAGAATTGTCTCACCATATCCTGTATTATTATACCTCTAAATTCCATTAGCTGTTTGCTTAATGCTCAATTTAATGCTGACCTCTAAGGGGAGAGAGATAGCTGTATTAGTCTAATAATAGTCAATGTACACTGAACCTCTTTCTGGGAATGCTGTAGGTCAGGGCAGGGAGAGGTCTCTGGATTCGCTGAATATAGTGCCCATCACAGTGACCTCTCTATCAGAGTACACAAACTCCCTGTGCTTTAAAAGAGCATCAGTGCACGGCCATCACAGCGAGAGATTGATTTTCCACCTATGGAATTTAGAATGAATCACAGTAAACATGGAGGCACTGCCAGACCTGATCTGATGTTCCGGACATCCCAGGCTGGGAATTTATTCCCGAATGAATGTAAACAATTATTTTCATGATTTGCTATCACAACAATTTTCTTTTGTCAAATTAACTTAGATAATTAATGTGGTTCAGATAACATACTATTTAGAGTTTCTGTTGATTAAACCAATCTCCATTGTTTAACTCAAATTTTTTTATTTAAATTAAATTAAAGCAACCAGGTTACTTACTTTTAAGTTAAACCAACAATCTTTTTTTTTTTGTACATTTGTTGAGGATTGTTGCATGGTGACGATGCATGTCACGTGATGTACATTTTCATCATTATAGATCTAAATGCAACGTACTGTATCCAAAATCAGGTTTTTTTTTTATCATTTTAGATTAGATTTGGTTATTTAGCATGCAAACAAATGCATTCTCACAGACCGATGGTTTCATGAGTGGCTCTAAAACTGTATTCCATTGAGTGCCCTTGACACAGTTGCATGTAAGATAGATTTTAAATATTCATTACAGCAGGCCCTAAAGACCCATCGCCATCCCGTACCCAAGGGATGAAGCAGCACTGCTGCATGGGGATAAGTTAAAAACTACTGTATAGCGTCGTCCAATAATCAATCATGGAACTTGCCCATGATTGCAATCATTTATTACTTAACAGAGGAATCAAAGCATCCTGCTTCATCAAGTTTTCTCCACAGAATTGAAGTGAAACCTTTTTTTGTTTTTGTGTTTTTTATTAATTTGTTTATTTATTGACATGAAAGTTACAGATTATACAAGCTATATTTCTATATTTTAGGAGGCTTTGATAAATTATGATGGCACCATTTATTAAAAGAGATTGAGTAGGGATGGTTGGCACTTCCAGTGTAAAGTGTAATGATTAAGAATGATTGCACATTTATCTTAATACATATTAAGGGTGACATACATGCTAATTGAAATATGTATATTTAATAAATTAAATATTAAAAAATTAAAATTCAGACAAGTTTGTGTTAAGCTGTGTTAGTTTGGTTAAAATTTAAAAAAAAGTAATTTCTGTTTGTTGTTTTCTTAAGGCCACAATTCATTAATTCACACTGCACCTTTGTCCGGTTTGTTAGATCAGTATTTCCTGTGTTGGCATTGTGCGGCTCTCGATTTCTCTCATTGTACATGTGGAATTGGCATTTGTCAGGTTGTGGAATGTCTGAGAAGTGACGTTACGTAATCTGGTGATTGTCGCATTGGTCCGTGTCTATCAGTGCAGTGAACTGGCCTTTAAAAGCCCTCAGTTGCACATAACTTCAGTTATAAACTAACAAAGTCTAGAAAATATTTTGTGAAAATATTTATGTTTCACCTAGTTGGTTTAATGTGAGTTTAAGAAAGAATGATTATTGTGCCAACCAACTCCGGTCCCCACTACACTGAAAAAAACAATAAATAAAATGTACTTAAAGGGTTACTTCAGCGATTAGCATTAAGCTTTGTATCAGTAGAAACCTGGTAGTATATTCAAATTATCGTACTTTCCCCCCTCATGTCCCCCTGAGACGAGAGAATTATGCATTTCATTTCTGGGAAAAAATCCTCAGATGACGCAAATATCGTCATTTTGCATCATCGGAGGATTTTTTGGCCAGAGGCTAAAGACTACAGCCAGTAGTAGGAGCTAGTTCTGCATGTTTTCAACCCGACCATGGGGGCTGTGATCTCACTCACAGAATGTAAGTGCGCATGGCCGCTCGGCTCGGGCATTCATAACGGAGCGTGCGGAGCAAAGTGAGTGTTTCAACTTTGCAATGAATTTCAAAGTTAAGCTTCCATATGATCTGAAAACACGGCAGACTGGACACGCGCCATGAATGTATGCTGCGCTTACCTCAGCTCTGCTCAGCTCTTCACTCTCGTGATGAATGAAACCTGACTCCTGCTGCGTTTGTGCCGTGACTTTCGTTTGGCTCACTCACACTTTATTGAACAGACACATTCAGTTTTTAATTGTAGTGTCTATTCTCTAACTTAACGAAATGATTTTATTACTATGAAAATCAAAGCGACGGTGGGGGTGGTGATAACCAGTAGTCATGGCTTTGGGAGTGGCCTCGCTGGGCAGAGAAGCAAGTGCATTCTGGGAGTTGATGTCTTTCATCCACAGACAAAAAAAAATGTTCTGTCTTTTCTCAGTCTAGAAGGCACCACATTCAAAAATAATTTCACATTTCTACTACATAAATGACCCAGTTTAAATACACATTCATCTTCCCAGCGCTGAAGTACCCCTTTAATTCCAAATGTGAAATTTACTTAGCCTATATTTGCAAAAACTTGCATGTATATTTTTAAAGTAAATTTCACATATGGAATTATGTAAACTATACTTAAGTTAAGTAAAATTAACAAAGAAAATAAGGAATTTTAACTTAGCCAGTAAAATGTTGTTGAGTTATTTCAACAGTTGAAGTTTTCTTTGCAATACTTTTTACTCAAACAGTATAGCACTGAATAAAACCACACTTTTAATGTGTGTGCTTTACTTACAAACTAGAAATCAAACTAAATAATACAGTAGATATATTATGTAGACACCTTATGTGCATAATAGTAAACAGTACCCACCCAAACACAATACTTGGTACACACTACACCGTGACGGTAACATTCGATGGATCGTTTTTGAGTATGAATGTGTCATTTTGAGTAGAAAATGAACTTCAAATGTCACAAAATGGCAAGTTACTAAACCTAACAACAAAAGCAATGATAACACAGTGTAAATACAGCTGGGAAACAAAAATAAATCAACCTTATTAATTATTCAAGCCCCAGTGCATGATGGGAACACCAGTATCAGAAAAGCTGAGTAGTTGTACTTAATTTTATAATGCTGATATTTACGCTTTAATTTCTACAAGCTTGAATTGAGTACTAATATAGAATTTACTTTTGTTTTTTAATTCTTGCCTGAACTAACTTTTTCATGTAGAAATTACATTCTTTTTTCTGTAGTATTTACTTCATCACAGAATCATTTTTATCAGTGTATATACTATAATTCAGAGCATGCAGGAGGATATTATTACATATAGGGATAATATTTGCGAATGACCATGCAGAATTTATTATAGTCATTCTATTAATTCTCTAACCTTTTTTTGCCATTAACATTTCATCCTTGAATGTGAATACATAAAGGGTAAAAATGGCACCAACAGATACTTTTGCTGCTACACACCTACTGAATAACAATTTCCTTTTATTTTTGTTCACATCTTGTCTTGAATCTCTGCCAAGAGAAATACTCTAATGTATATTTCTATAGGGAAAGCACTGTCAGAATCTCACCGAGTCGTCTTTTGCATTCCATCAGGTACTGACTGACCCCAAACAAAGTATTTGTTTAATTTCCAAAGCTTATCATTTATTTTCTCTTACTAAAGAAACATGAATATAGGCCTACTCAAGCGAGGTAAACTCCAAAAATATGCATGTACGATGCACACACACACTATTCCAGTATTACACCATTCAGTAGATCCCACTTTTCCCAGCACTGGCTAATGGAACATACTGACGGCAAATAAATATTCCACTGAGGCCGTTTCATGTAGAGAGGGGTTTTGAATATCAAATCTGGGTTTTGATCTAGTCAGATGATCCGTACAGTAATAACAGGGCAGAGACAACAGCTCCCCGTGGATAAAACACAGAGTCGTAGACATCAGCCAAATACTGACCACAGTTATTAGATTAGTGTAAATCTTCATGGCATGATCAATAGCAACGTGTTTATTTTTGTGCACTGAGTTATTCATTAGAAATTCAAACAGCCTTAAAGAGGCTCATTAGGATCTGATTTGCTGGGGCTCACAGAGACTTATTGCCCCATTGTGGATAAGGAGAAAAGGCCACCGGAGACAGTGAGGGGTAGATCCTCACAATGGACAATTTGTTCACATGGCTCAGCTATAAAAATAGGAGGAATGAAATTGAAGATGGTGTCTGTGTGTGTGCAAACAAATGTAGCACAATATGCCATTCTTTGTGATTTAATCTTTTATGTGTTATAAATTATAGAGATGGGAATTTAACAATTGTTAATGATTCTAGTTCTTTAACATATCCATTAATGCTTCTTTTAGGAAAAAAAACTATTTGGGAAATGCAATTGAAGAGTTCAGATGCAAAAGCCTCTAAAAGCCATTTCGGTCAAAAATTAGATAACGATACAGAGTGAATGCTGTCTGCATATAGTTCATAAAATACTTTCACTTCAAACCCACTAAATCCCAGCCTCAGCCCATTCAGAAGTACCGATACTTGGGTAGAAACCTATACATAGGAGCCTGACCAAAAAAATAAATAAATGCTTATTTTAAAGAAAAACGTCAGGCAGACTTAGAGGCTTTTGCATCTGAACTCTTCAATTCTATTTGCCAAATTATGAGATCAGTTTAAAAATAGTTGTAAAACTTAATTTTTGTTGTAAATCTGTGTTTGATAATCAGTCATTCTTTGGTGAATCGGACTACACTGGTTAAGCTGTTTGTTTGATTCACTAAAAAGAACCGACTCATTAGAATCATTTATTCAGGAATCACACCAGCCTGTTTGCGCTGTATGTTTTTGATTCACTAAAAAGAAATGGAGATACTGCTCACACTGTGTGTTTCTCGCCGTGGATTCAGTAGCATTATAGCGATGCCGTTAATTAAGTAGCCTGCCAAACTCTGTCAGAGTATCTCCGTACACATTCTCTCTGTACTTATCTCCGTCTGCATCAGCAAAAGTCTGCATGTGTGAGAGCCCTTCGGTTCCGATATTATTTTTTTAATGGAACCAGTTTTGAATTATTAAACCTAATTATCTGTATATTAAAATGATCAGAGCGAATAAAATTATATTTATGAAATGTGATTTAAAAACAGGACTTTAACAATGCATGCTTTTGTAATTACTGATAAATGCAGCACATTTTGAAAGGCAGGTCTTAAAAGCTATTTTGTCATTATCACATTATTGCATTACCATTACTCGGTGTACAGTAGCCAGTTCAGATAATTCAATTGAATTGCATTAGGGAGCTCAGATCCCATTTGACTGGGGAAATGGAACATTAATTGGCATTTGTTCAAGCCAAACAAAGGACACCAAGGGAATATTACCAAATTAAAAGACTTTCAAACGCAGAGAATAAATCTTCAAGGACTAACACAGCCTGGAAAAATGACCAAACACACTAGAAAATGTTTTTAAAATAAGTGGTTCATGAAAGTGCACACAGCGAGGATTACATTTATAATTCAAAGACATAAAGAGCCCAACCCTTGCTAAACTCACGCTCAACATTTTATGGTGCGTTACTCCAATTAAACCACAATTAGAGGATTTCTTTATCGCAGGTCAGAGATGAGAGTAGCTTGTTTTCTGAACACCTTCTTTTATAGCAGACTGTGGGAGGGGAGGGGATTTTTTTTTTTCTTCACATTTTTTCACTTTCCATCTCAGTTCTCCTCAGTGAATTGATGGAATGACCTGGACTTGATCTTTGAGGTCAACATGCCTGATGGTTCCTGCAGATTGATAAATTGATTCAAAACTATTACCATGGTAAAAAAGCAATAAGGTCATAAAACTTGCATTGGTCCAGCTGAGTAAATCCGGGGCATTTCGCCGAAGGAGTGGCACAGCAGGATGGGAGCATGCGTCGGAATGAGAGAGCGAGAAATGACTTTGAAGAGCTCATCATCTCCAATCTATTTTTCCCGCCTGTGCTTCATGCCGCCGCATAGAGGCACTTCATTACAGGGGAATAACTGTACACAGCCCGGGCCGCGCGCCTGCCTCCTGCTCCTCGCGGCTCCCCTGAGGGGCTTCAGGTGCTTAATACCTCATCACTGGCTTCATTGAACGCTTTAATCTGCACTCCTGTGATCAATAGAATCCCGCTGTAAATTAAAAGGGCCATTCCGTGTAATCAAACCTGTTAATGCTCATTCTGAAAACCATTATTTGTAGAAGGCATTTAGGGGGAATTGCCACACTGACAAGCCCCCTTGCTTGCAGAGATTATCAGAGGACAAGGATTTGGACAAAGACAGAGAGAAGGAGGAGAGAAGGGGGATCCAGTCTGTCCCTCGCCAGCATAACGTGCCCTGCAGACAGAGAGAGGGATTGAGGGAGGGCGAACGCGAGAAAAACACAAGCGGTGGAACTCAGTCTAGTGCAGAACATAATGGGAGGATGGGCGAGAGGGGAGATAAGTTTAGAGAGAGGGGCCGCCTGTCTGCTCGGGCCTCTCCGACACTCATACGCGCAGAAAATGAAATTTTCGAGCCTGCCATTTCTGCGGCAAATTCAATTACGCCAGCCGCTTGTACAAAGAGCTGTAGCTTCCTTGGGCCTGAAATTGAAAAAAGGCAAGTACTGATGAGATGGTGAATAACTGGCTCGGCTTTGATAGCAGACAGGTGAGAGAGTCTCTGCCGATCGCTCACGCGAGTCCCAAAACTTAAAGTATCGTACTGAATATTGCTGCAGAGAGGTCTTTGAGGGTCTTTGGAAATACTAAATGTTGACAAACCCACTCACTTATACGAACACGATATGGTATGTGGTGCAAAATATCACTGAAAGCGATGGAGAGGTAAATAATGTGTTGTCGTAGCATCTCCTTTTTTGATTTTCCACATGAGCACGTCACTTATGCCCTGCTAGCGTAGCGTAAACTTCCAGATCTGCACAGCAAGCTGCCGTAAAATTAGAGCTCTTTCTTGTAATCCTAATTGTTTGTACAATTCATAGTTTTTCTCACGGTGCACTGACATTCCCAGCTGAAAAATCTCATTCTAATTTGAGAGAAAATCCTGCAGGGACTTCATAAGAAAACTGCCATTTAAGGCCGACAAGGCGAGAGGAGAGGAAAGCTATTACTGCTGTATCTTAAAAGGTCAATTACATTCTGTATAATGACTTTGACTGTTTAATCCAAATGTATGAGTCTGTTGCTAAGCCTTCTTCTGACATTGATAGACTTGAGTGGCAGAGAAGGATCTTCTCCTGTCAAGACATCAGCAGCTGGGAGATAATGAGAAACGGCACTTGAAAATTTTCCTCGCTTGGCGGCGACTGAATCGGCTTCGGGAGGAACATGCTGTTCTCTTTCTCTCCTTATCAGCTTAAATGTTTGACTTGGTGTGGTCAGGCAGGGATCAAGTGCTGGTTTTGTTTGCCGCCGGGGCTAAAATGGTCTATGGCGTGACCCGAACAACACTTTTTTTTGCCAGATATCATCTCTCCCCTTCCTGGATATTTAATGCGATGTTTGCTCTTGCAATGCCCGTGATTCCAGTGCCAGCATCTCATCTGCAATGTAACACAATTTCCGCACCTGAAAAGCAACTGTCTCGAGTCAATAGACTATAAATTGCTCTTGGAAATGGCGTGATCTTAAATAAAAGGTCTGAAGCGGACCCCCGCCTTTTTTAATCATTTGTATGTTTAGCTGTTTGGTCAATTTACTTTGCCGCTGTGATGTTTCACGGTTAAAGGCCATCAATCACATTCATGGTGAGAAAAATCTCCCGCTACAATATTACAGGTTATTAAAAGGATGATGAGAATGCAGCCACATGGGCAGGCAAATGCCCTTTTTCTCATCTTCTGAGAGCGTGGCCTTGAGATAATCTAGTGATTCATCTTCGCCCTGCCCATCAACAAGTGGCAGTGGGCTCAAGTCCCCAATAATGAGCTACTCTGTCCATTTCACCTTCTAAACACAAACATTAGTCACATCACATTCTCAGTCCACTTACTATACAGGGATCCTGTACTCGCTACAGCAACCGCTGATGCATTTCAATTGATCGGCTTTATGAAGGTTATAACTAGATGTGAAGAAATTCAATCTGTGACAAGCTATATTGCAAATATTCTCTCTGCACACAAATAATAAGACTTTTGAAAGCACTCTCTATCTTGTGAGGTCCCTCCTCTTGTCAGATGGAACTTGTCTGAAGATGATTTAAACCTTGGCTTGATCAAAGCTTTGATCTGAGTGTCAGTTTACAAGCTGTCCTTTTCTGCTAAAGTGACTCTTATCAGGACATAGCCCGATGAGAGGGAATTTTACAAGGCTTTGCACAAGAAATGCGGAGAAAAAGTGAGATTTCACGAGTGACTATTAAACATGGGGAGAGATACAAAACATGCATTTAATTGAACTTCTCTTCAACTTTGATATGGCACAATGCAATTAGATCTTACTTGTCGGTGATGAATTATTCCCATCTAAAATATGGGTCAAAATCCAAAGGGAATGAATTTAAATTTCAAATGACTCTATAGAGCTTTTTAAGAAGATTGATGACTTTTTTTCCCTAGTTTTGATTAAGGCTTTGTAAAATGGCTGTGATTATTTAGCACTTAGAAAAGTCTAGAAAATTAATCATTTTATGAAGTGATATCATTTGATATTTAAATAAGACAAACGATAGAAGTCATCTCACCATGTTTAAATAGGACTTATAAGCTAATATTTCTTTTATCACTATACAGGATATTAATAATAGAATTATGGATTCTCATACAGTCAATCATCCAATCATTTGAAAGCTGAATAAATTCAAAGCAGTCAGATACATTTGATGAGCTGAATGTATAATGACAATACCATATTATTGTGGTTATGTCTGTGTTTCCTACAGATTTCTGTTCAGTTCACTACTTTTATTTATAAAATATAATATATATTTACTCTGTCACAACTATCTTTCTTTAACAACAATGAAAATCAGTCGTCAATTATACTGACATGAACTTGCTTCATTTCGATATGGACATCTTTGAAAATAATAACTTTCAGGTTGATTCAGTAACCACACTGATGGATTCAGTTTAGTGAAGTGTTCTGAAACTGGAAACTTGTCTTATTTGAATTATATTACTTTGACCAACCAGCTTGTTTGTTTGGTAATCACACTGTAAAAATACATGTTTCAACTTATAGTGTTCGTGCTGCCTTCACATTTTAAGTTGACTGAACTTAAAATCTTAAGTTAACAACTTGGATATTTGAGTTGACTGAACTTAAAATGTTAATGCAACACTTACTTTAAGTTGAAACCGGCTCATAAGAGTCATTTGTTAGTCAATTGGACTACTTTGATTGTGCTGAATGTTTTGAATTCACTAAAAGAAGCAGTTCATAAGAGTCATTTGTTTGTGATTTGAACTACACTGGTTAGGCTGTATGTATTTGATTCAATAAAAAGAGCCGACATGGAAGAATCATTTATTCGTGTATTGTTTTTTTGGGGGGTTTTTTTGCGTGCAGGCTGTGGTCCTCACTCAATAGAAAGATGTCTCTTACCATTATTTCAAAATACACGTTTTTATTAAGTACGATTTCAATGCAGACTGAACTCAAAACATTCACAACGAGGTAAAATATGATTAGGTTGCCATGATGCTAAAAATTCTGCAGTGAAGCGTGGTTATAATATCCAGTCATTGCTTTCCAATGTTAAACAGATGACACACTCTCATATATGAACACATATTTGATTTCTGAGCATTTCCTTTTAATACAGTAAATTACGTCCATTCAATCTGTGCAACAAAACAGTAGAAATAGATAATCTAATTTTCTGTTGAGCGATTTGTCTTTAGAAGGAATGTTTGTAACACAATTTGTTACAAAAATCCCTGGGCTTTGATAGATTTATAACAAAAGAGCAAAAACGGAGGGTGCCACTATCGCTCCCCTGACCCCATAAATCACATCTTTAGTGACCACATATTAAGTGCTTTTCTCATTCCCCGCCCATTAAAAGTAAATAATCTGCAGAGAATGAGGCATTTGCTAAGGAGGCATCCTATTTTTCATATGTGACAGTTATCTGAGTGAAGGTGTGCAGGTGGGATGGGAGGTGGAGCAGAATGATGATGTCAGATTAAGGATGGCGGATGCAGAGTCTCACAGCCCCTCTGACCGTGTGTATTTATAGAGGAAGGAGAATTTATTGGTGGCTGCTTGCTGGCGATGCAGTCTGGCACATTTTACATCCTAAACTGGATCATCATTTAACACTGATGACGCATAGAATGGTTCGGTACCCTCTCCAGATGTACATCGCAAATATCTTGCTGAATGTGTTCTGGCTTCCTGTTCATACATCTTGGGTCACCATAAAAGCGTAGTAAGTCACATACATCTGGACTGAATAATTCCACATATTTATAAAATGAAGTTTCGCCCCAGCAAGTGAAATGAGATGCAGACTGCATTGGTGGAGGCGAGTAATTAAGTTCATTAAGTTAATTATTTTTTCCTCCTGAGCGAAAAGGAGAAGGAAATAGCAATCACTAATTAAGTCCTCCCCTCATCATATTGGGAAAAAATGAACATTATGCGGCTACATCGGTTTCATGTTGTTGCATATTCATAGCGTTAAATTAATTTAATACCTCAAATATAAATCATGCAAATTTATGAAGTGATGGTTTCATTTTATTGCACCATATTAAGTCATGTTCGATGCACAAGGTGGCCGTGAAGTGAGACATTACTCAAGGTTAGTCCGTGTTATTTATGACATATCTGTCAGTTAATACTCAACTGGCTTTTATTGCACTTTAATGTGCAAGGAAGTAATAATATGAAGCGCAGTTATGAGGGTGATGATGGCACAGATGCATTGGACAGCAGGGCAGAACCAATGCTATCTGAGACTGATGAGTCTTAGAGCTGTGCACAAAACACAGATACATCTCATTTTTAACCTTTATGATCTGTTACTTTGGGGACCCCAGGGTCATTAAATAATTCAGTACAATTGTCTGATGGTGTGATTATTTTATTTTATTATTTAATGTATTTATTTATTGATTGATTGATTGATTGATTTTTATTGATTTGCTGAGATTATTTGATGTATTATTTTATTATTAAATATTTTAATACAATTCTCTGGTGTGATTTTATTTTTAATTAATGTCTTGATTGCTGAGATAATTTAATGTATTATTTTATTAATAAATGATCATTGAGAAATACTATTATAGTTTGTATTTAAACAAAAAAATTATTAGATTTTATATTTAATTTTAGTTAAAGTCTTGGTCATTTTGTTTATTTTTTATTAGTTTTGTTTTAAAAAAATATGTCTATATAGTTTTTATCAATTATTATTTTGATTTTAGTTATTTTATTACATCAAGTTAAACTAAATGAGAAATATTGCCTTGCCAACTAGCATGCATATATATATATATATATATATATATATATATATATATATATATATATATATATATATATATATATATATATATATATATATATATATATATATAATATAATTTATATTTATTAATTTTGTTTTTTTTTTTCCAAGTAATTTTTTTTTTTTTCTTTTTATGGCTTTAGTTCAGTTACCCTGTTACAATATGAAAATGTCATAATTATAAACCATTTCGCCATTATTAGAAAAAGTAATTGAAAAGAGTGACTTTATGTGGTAGTGCCGCGTAGAATCCAGTTTCACTTTTTTGCAGTTTGCTTTGGCTTACATTTGTTTGAAGACAGACAGAAAATTGCATTATTACGACATATTTCAGTTAGTTTTTCCAGCCTTTATTATGCAAGGTGAAATAAAATCCCTGCAATCCTCAGGGGATCTGCCATCTTTCCAGGTTAAACATTTGCCAGATCACATCCTCTCACCACTGTTCTTTTGACTCCGGGACCTCAAAAGCCTCTTTTGAATAACTGGCTCCTTGCGTGGAACATTTGACATACAGACCAGGCCGAGCACGCCGATTATCCGTCCTTGGAAAAATGAAAAGCTACTTCATAAGACCCCTGGTTTGGGTCATAACACCACGATTGTTCTTAACTAGTGCGACTGAGAGAATCCAGCTGGGTCATATCTCCCTCATTAATGAGTCATTGGGGGACCCTGTACCATTACTATGATCCGGATTGTGCACTTGCTGCAATTTGCCACGATTAATGGAGGAGGGTCAACCCGGGTCACTTTCAATTTCCACCCAGAGGGGCGAGAAATGGAAACAACTCATTTGCACAGATTTGAATAATTTGCCCCCTTGAAAAAAAGAAAAAATATGGGGCGAGGAGAAAGAAAGAGGCGATAAAGGAATCGGGTAGAAGACTCGAGCGCTGTTGCACTTTGCACAATAATAAGCCACGCTGCCGTCGTCGGCTGGCACAAAGGCAATAATGAATATGATTGAGGATATGAATCCAGATGTGGGAATAAAGCTCGCCTTTCTCCGTGCAGTCTCACTTGGGAGCGTCTGCTGCGTCTAGTGAGCTTTTAAACTTATCATAAATGTATTAAGATTGCACCGGGCCATGAAACAGCTGTACACAATTAATCTTCTGCAAATCTTATCTGAAGAATTGCTTTCAGCGAAGTAACATCTGCTGCGAGAGGTGCTTATTCATGGGCGACGCTCGCCTGCCACACTTTTATGTGTAGGGCACGATCATTGCCAATGAAGTAAAAATTCATCGTTTTCCCTGTTCGGTAAAAATAACATTCAGCAGCATTAAAACATCATCCATCAACATTGTCTTGGGGGCTCCAAACCCGTCGCAGCCCGACAAATTAAAGAGAATATTCATTTCTGTGTGAACTTGCAGTGTGCAGCTTCACTGAGCTGATATAGTTTTCTTTTCTTTTTTTCTCTCTCTCTCTTTGGAGATGAAATTGAAGCAGTGCATTTCAATATCGCCAGCGCTCCGGCTGTTGGGCCTGCTGCAGAAAGTACATAGTGTGACTGCCATCATTGTCTCTCTGTGACCTAACAAGGGCCTTTGTGTTTGGATGTGAAATGGAAAAACACATCATTGCAGTGTGAATACATTCTATCAATGAATTCTGGTTTCCACAAAAGTAACTGTTTTCATCATTGATCATAATAAGAAATGTTTACAAAATCAGCATATTAGAATGATTTCTCAAGGATCATGGGGCACTGAAGACCGGAGTAATGATGCTGAAAATTTGCTTTGCCATCACAAGAATACATTTTAACAATACGTTAATACTGTTTTTTTTTTTTTTTACTATTACTATATACTATTTTTGATTTGGTGAGCATACGAGTCTTCTGTATATTTAATATTTAAATGCATAATAATTTTATACAATAGTGTAGATGTTGGGTTTGCACTCCTTTAATATCAAGTATTTAATTAATTTAATTCATATTGAATAGTTGTTCAAAGTTTGATAATGGCTCTGGATTGGTCACATGACGGGCAGGCAATCAACCAAACAAGGAGAGGAACTTTTATGCACACTCTACGTCTTTTATCTTCTCAACATTAATTACAATCATGTAATTTATTAATTCCCAACTGTCGGCACCTCACAGATGGCAATATTATTTACAATACACAATGTTGCTTGGAGCCCGGCCAGATGCTGTCTTAATATGGATTTGATCATCTGTAACTTTGGCAGTTTGTCAATTAGTCCATTTTTTTTGCAGTATGAAGAAAACAATCTGTTTATTTTGTTTTCTTTTGCCTGTCCCAACTTCCTTTGTAAACCGATACAAAGACAAAGATTTAGGGAATGAGACAAAGGGTAATCAGATTGAGATGATAATATAAAAAAATTAAAACAAGGGGTTATTAATATCATAACGCCAGATTAAAATAATAATAATAATGAGTCAGATTTAGGGAATGAGACAAAGAGTAATCAAAATAGATAAGTATAATATAAAAGTTTGAAACAAAGGTTATTAATATCATAATGGCCAGATTAAATAACATAACTTTTTTCATATATTTGTCCATGTAAATTAAAGGGTTAGTTCACCCAAAAATGAAAATTATCCCATAATATACTAACCAGTAATTCTAGTTTATAAAATTATAATTATGGATATTTTACTATACACTCCCATTATAAAGCTTGGAAGGGCCAGGATATTTTTTTATATAACTCTGATTGTGTTCGGCTGAAAGAAGATAGTCAGTCATATACACCTAGGATGGCTTGAGGGTGAGTAAATTATGCGATAATTAAAATTTTTGGCAGAACTAACCCTTTAAAAACTAAACTGATAATTGCCGTTTGAGGTGATCATCAACCACCCACAACCCTTTTTATTTTTTTAATACTGGGTTATTATTTTCTAACTCTAACCCTAAACTCGTTTTGTGTTTTTAGACTTTCCTTTAAACACCATTTAGTATGTTTTTGAGCAATTTGCAGGGACTATTGGCTGGACCACACAAAGCAGGTCAAGCTTTACTATGTTTATATTTGGCCTACGTAATATTTCTTTGAATGCATTCAGAAATATAATTACTTGATCATCTGTAATAGTGATATATTAATATATCATTCATAATAACATTTTCAATCAGTCCTACCCTGCTGACTTTAAATGGAAATGAAAGAGAAATAACATCAATAATCAGAATTTTTTTTGCATGCTGTCCAGTACAACTGTGATTCAAGACCTGTGCCTGCTGTGGCCGTGTCTGCTTTCAAACAGGGATTATGTTTAAAGCTCAATGTGTATTGTTCAATGTGACACGGTCAATTCATCATTAGTTTTGAGCGGAGAACGGATGAGTACACTTTCAATTTAGTTCACAGCCTTTCTTCATTCATCATGGCTCCTCATCATCCATCATTTCCTGCCTTTGATTTGTACAAAAAAACACACTTTCATAAGTTTAATGCAATTAATCATGAGGCAGGATAATTTTCTATTAATGGACCACAACCATTATTTCATTATTCATTTGATGAACTTGCACAGTGTGTTTCACGGAGGTGTGATTATAAGCACTGCTCACCAAGCATGAACGTGTGCCACTCCGGATCTTTGTTGCTGTTTCTTAAATGGTTCTGTGTACAATCTGCCCGCTCTGCCGTCCGACTGTAGCTTTTGTCTTCATATAACAAGTCCTGATAAATTGGAAAAGTTGCAGGCATAGATGAGAGCTGACCCGAAAAACAAAAGCAATCACAGTAAAGGGTAAAATGCCTGGAACGGTGAACCGCGACAGCTCTCGCATTCAAGGTGAAATTCTGCCTCCCTCTCCATAAAAAGAGAAACATGCATACGCACAGAAAGCAAACAATTTATGATCTTGTTACTTGAGCTGAATCAGTCTGGTTTCTTTAAAGCCCTAAAAGTTAGTCTCAATACTCAGTACTGCCACATAATATTAAAACTAGTTCAAATGAATACTTCACCCTCGTGTGAAATAATGTACTATGGTATCTGAAGTAATTTAGTCTTAGTTTTGTTTGATTCTTAAGCCTTGGTTCAAGTGTTGTAAAAAAATACTTTTTAAAGTAACATTACAATATTGTGTTGCACCCCAAAAAAGTAGGTTTACGTAGTATATTGAGTTTGCATTTGCAGTTATTCATTTTGAGGAACACTGAATCTGTTTTGGTGCAAGTGAGATTAGTAAATGCATGATTTCATTTTTATTCTAGACCTTCAATAACCATCATGTTTGCGCCTCTGCACCTTTTGCCCAGTTTCTCTCAACATGGAGACGAGAAGCGTCAGTCAATAAATGGGAGAACAATGTAACTTTAGTTATTTATTTGAAAAAGTAACTCGGATTTCTTTACTAGTTACTTGAAAAATAGTAATCCGATTACTTTATAATGCGTTACCTGCTTGGTTCTATGTCTTTGTTTGGAAACAGACCTGAATTAAAAGATTCAACTTAAGCAAAGATGCTGTATAAAAATGTCAGCTGATTATAAGAACTTAATTATTTTTCAAACTGAATGGTCTTGAATTTCGCCGCAGATCAATCAGCTCTCGGGCTCAAAGAACTTCCGACTCCATTTTAGCTCAATCAAAAAGGGAAAAAAAATCAATGTGGTCCAATTATAGCCTATTTCATTAAGGTATGTTAATCAGGTAGAATTGCAAATGAGTTGGGCCTATGATTTTTCTTCTTGTACGCTGCCAATATACAGTAGACATGTTGATGAAACATTACAAGCATATTGACATCTGTTGGACTGATCAAGTGCATATTATCCCACCTGTTGAATCACACATTACTTTTGAGTTATGTTATGAAGTTATAAAATCAAAGCGACATGCAACAAGCATTTTTTTTATTTGTTTTTTGAGGATTCAGTGTACCATGTCAAATCATCCATGCACATCCTTTGGTTCCAGCTATGGTCAAGGAGAGGACATGTCTAAGACCACGACAAAAGCTGAGCACACTTCTTTCATTGTATTATTTTTCCTCTCCTCAGACACCCCCGCCTGCCTTTTCATTTGGACCATATATGTTTTTGATGATCCAATTTTTTGCAGTCAGTTCTGGCTGGAAACAAGCTAAGAAGCATCAGTTAAGTGCTCAAATAAACAAAAAATATGATTAAAACTGCTATTTAATTGTCTAAATATGGTCAATTATGTAGTTAAACTGCAAAGAAAGGCATACACAATCACAAAAATTGATCAGATGCTTTCAAACCTTGAGTGATGTTTTCTTTGTCCAGGTTTTATCATAAAACTGACTGTATTTAATAGGGTTGTGTTTGAGCACATTCGAACACTAAAACTCCTTGTGAGGTGCCGAGCTTTTGGAGAAAAGAGAGTCTGCAGAGACTTCTTCCAGTATTCCTCTATTGATTTTCCCCTCAGAGACGTATTGTACCTCAAGATCTCATGCATTAGTGTAGGAGGTCCACTCGAGTCACAGGAACGATGGTAGAACAATGTATTTAAAAAACATTCGGCTCAAACTAATGGCAGGTCCTCGGCAGAAGCGAGGTCATTTACCCTTCTGATTAGGTAAGCCAGTCAGTTCCAGGCAAACTGTGATTTAAAATGATGTCCTGCTTGAACTACATTCTCCAGGAAAAATGATCTAATTTAGTGATTTATTCATATTTACTGAGTGTACTGGCATTACATTTGTATAGATCACATCTGGGTAAAAACAGAAATCAGGAAAATCGAATCAAAATACAGAGACGTGGTCGCCTGTCGCACAGAGTCTACATTCGAGGCTCTGCCGGGGTCACTTCCATGCTTTTTATGATGTCGCTTTGAAATCTATCCGAATCACATTAAATTGGATATAAAGATGTGCAGACACATACATCACAGTAAATGGTGTGCCAGAGCACTGCTCGTGGAGAATCCCACCTCAACAATCAGGTTATAAAATCGGCTTCAGATCCGATTAATAATTTACAATCCTGTTAGGGGAGAACAAACATTTCTGTTCAAGCAATTTAAGTTGCAGGACTGTTATTAAAGCCCGCTGCTGCCTTTGGCGGGGGCTGGAGGATCGTCTGGGGATGTGCTGTGGTCAGAGACGGAGAGAAAGAGAGAGAGAGCGAGGGATAGCTAAGCCTGCTTCAGCCCTTCTGTGCCAGAGAATAACTATGTTCTATTTCACACTCTATGCTTTCTTTATTAAACTGCCATCGCAGTAAGCACATATTGCTCACCGTCTCCTCTTTGAATTTACCGTGACTGCACCCTCTCCTTTTCCCGTGCTGGGAAACTTTGTCGACTTTCCGCAGCAAAATGTTAGCGCCTAATGTCTTTATAATGGCAGACGTTTCAATGGAGCTCTAAGTAAAATGAGCCGGTGCTCCTGCAATCAAAAGCTCAATGGTGCTTTGTGCATCACCCATCACTAATTGACACAAGGGAGACAGATTTGCCTTTTCGCAGAGGGCTGAAAAGTGCCCGCAGACTTAATGTAATTATTGTATATTTTATGTGCTTGTTACATTCTACACAGGCTTTGCTCACGTTGTGTACTTTGAAAATGGGAGTGATTCTATTACAGGTCGACTGCTAAATATCGTATTAATGCTTTGAGAGATGAATGTTTAATTTCATTATTTTATTAGGAAAGACAATCATGATAGTGAGCTGTCCGATGTGGCTCAAATGTTTGGTAACAGTGACCTCTAGTGTCCACACAGGAACAGCCCACTGGACCTGAGAAAAGTGTGTGCATCTCACATTCTGTAAGAGCTTTAGGATCTTTAAGGAATCA
Organism: Paracanthobrama guichenoti; assembly: GCA_018749465.1. NCBI lineage: Eukaryota > Metazoa > Chordata > Actinopteri > Cypriniformes > Gobionidae > Paracanthobrama > Paracanthobrama guichenoti. The sequence continues at coordinate 695,721 of CM031963.1, read as the reverse complement.
TGTAACAGGAATAAAATATGAACATGCACAAAGTGAATATTTTAACACGCAAATCTATACACTGTATTGTGGGGGAAACGCCCATACTAACACCCAACAACGACTGAGAACAAAGTGAAAATCTGACGCGTTTCAGCAAGTATTATAACTATGTATCAACAATTTGTTAAGATTTATGTACACAAAAAAGGAAAAGTTTAGATCTCAAGAATATATTTTCCAGTTTAAAAAAGTTGCTGAAGCAAAAAGAGCAACATTGCACAGCAGCGGGACTGTGTCCGGTAGCTTTAGCTAGAAATGTTGTTCAGATCAAGTTCATAAATAGTGTGAGCTGAAATTTACGCGGGACCAACAAAGGCTTCGTGACTGTCCGAGCCTACGACCATACTGCTGTACATCTTCTGTTGCTCCTCCTTGTATGACTGCTTGACCTTTGCTCTCTTCAGCCCTCCATCCCTGCAACATAATAATACTTTAATCTATAGCAAATCTATATAATCTATAGCAATTTGTGACTTGCCAAGTTAATAGTTGATCATTTTGAGATTATATTGCCACTCATATTGACCATCCACTAGTACTAAAATTTTTAATGCACATTTAAATATTATAAATAAATAATCAATTATCTCCAGAGAAAGCAAAAATAAATTGAATAATAAAAATGCTTGCATACTGTACATGCATATGTAGTTTATTGTTTTTTAAATGTGAGTGTAAATATATGTATTAACACAATACATTTATATTCTTACCAGGATAAATCCACCAGTCCTCCCTGATGTGCAATTGCTGATTTTACTCTGTTGGCAAATTGAACGGCATCCTCTCCGTCCTAAAAAAATACATATTCATATACAATGGAATAATGGAACCAAGGCTCCACCAGTTAAAAGTTTAGATACACCTGAAATGCTCATAAAAGTAACTGAAACTAAGAAATAACACAAATGAAAGTAGGGAATTATGTCTCCTATGCTTCTACTACAGTTCTGCATGCTCTGATGCATTCTGGGATGCTTTTAAAACAGTTTGGAAGTGAATGAATGATTCACAAATTATAGAAAGGCACCATTTTTACAGTCTACAAATACAATTTTTAAGCTTTTAGGCATAAAATGCTAAAATCTAAATATCATCCTCAAGAGAAAATTAGCCGAATTCATGTTTCTGCTTAGGCTCCAGCATTCCTAAAACCTTACAACAGATGGACGGACGGATGGACAGACAGACAGGAACCTTACGAATGACGGACGGACGGACGGACGGACAGACCGACAGACAGAACCCTACGATAGATAGATAGATAGATAGATAGATAGATAGATAGATAGATAGATAGATAGATAGATAGATAGATAGATAGATAGATAGATAGATAGGAACCCTACGTTGGATAGATAGATAGACAGACAGACAGATTGAAATTCCTGAAACCTTACAACAGATGGACGGACGGGCGGACAGACAGACAGAAACCTTACGACGGACGGACAGACAGACATAGATAAAAAGAGACAGATAGATAGACTGGAACCTTACAACAGATAGAGATGGATGGATGGATGGATAGGAACATTACGACGGATGGACAGATGGACAGATAGATAGATAGACAGACAGGAACCCTATGATGGATAGACAGACAGACAGACAGATTGGAATTCCTGAAACCTTACAACGGACGGACGGACAGACAGGAACCTTACGACGGACGGACAGACAGACAGATAGATAGATAAAGAGACAAATAGATAGACTGGAACCTTACGATGGACAGACAGACAGACTGGAACCATACAACAGACGGATGGATGGATAGATAGATAGATAGACAGACAGACAGACAGACAGATTGGAATTCCTGAAATCTTACAACAGATGGACGAACAGATAGACAGGAACCTTACGACGGACGGACAGACAGATAGATAGATAGAGATAAAAAGAGACAGATAAATAGACTGGAACCTTATAACGGACGGACAGACAGAGAGCTAGATAGATAGACAGACGGACAGACTGGAACCTTACGACGGATGGACTGACAGATAGAGAGAGAGATAGATGGATGAGATACAAAGGATGGATGGATGTTTCTGCTTACCTGTCGAGTCATAGGTGGGAGGTACCACACATTGCACACAATGGCCCAGCTTGTCATCATTCTGAGGATGTAGCTCACCATGTTGTACTTGGCACTGTTCCAGAAGGCATCTCCAAACTGAGGGTCATACTGAAAGAGAGAAGTACATGATGTGTGTCCCTTCCAGAGGGTACCTTTAATACTGCCGTAGGAAAACACTGGCTTGTTGGCACTCAATACCTTGATTGCAACTGGGTATATAGTTCCACCAATTTCAAAGCTTCCCTTCTTGAACATCATGACTGATGTATTATTAATGCAAGTTCCTAAAATGAACACAAAGACAGACCATAGGGACTTTGGGATGTATTCAGATAAATATGTGAAATATGTGTAAATTAAATATGTATACAATATGATACTATTTATACTTTCTATTTATACTGCATGATTACTATACGCGTAAGGGCACAATCACATATAACTTTTATAATTGGGGAATATAACTTTTACCCTCTGGGAAGATCAGGATTGGCAGCTTAGTTTTATCAGCAATATGGTCTTTCAACCTGTGAAAAAAGCAAAACTGAAGCTTCATGTTCTAAGTGAGGACATATCATACTCCACAAGTCTAATAAATACACACTTTGTCACCTTTTGGCAACCGCATGGCGATCTTTCATCTCTGATCTCTCAAACCACACATGAGGACAGGATCGCACTATTGACCTCTGAATGACCCCCAGGAGGCCTCCATGAACTTGACCTACCTGAGGGGAATAAAACTGAGTTAACAGACCTTCTACAGACACACAACGTCACATAGTATCTGATATAGTCGCCGTGACTCACCATAGCATAACATCCATCGTTCGCCAAAATGACAATGTCAATCGGGGAGGTGTGGTTGGCAACACAGATACCTCCTTTTTTTGGACGATTCTCTCTGTTATACATCCCATGAGACAAATATAAGAAACAAGGGTCATTTGACTATATTAGGAAGTGTTGAAAAGAAAAAGATCCCCAAGTCACTGCAATTTCTAGAGATTCTAACTAAAACTCTCTTATCTTGTCACTAAATTCTTTTAGCTTCTAGCTTTTTTTTATTTCTTTAGTTGGGAAAAAAAAGCTATTTAGAATTTCATACTCTCCTTAAATTATATTTTTTTTTAAACGTAACTTTCAGACATATTTTACTTTCTAAAAGTGCTGCAAAGCATGCAATATACAAAAAAAAAACGGATATAAAAAAAGTTCACAGTGAATGATATTTTTGGCGTATGCCTCTGTTTTTATGTGTTTTGTGTTTGCATGCCAGGGAGAACGCTGGAGAAAAACACTTGAGAAACAGAGGGAAACTGAAACAGTGAGACAACGATCAAAGTGGAACGACTGGGATAAAAAAAGAAGCAGTGACTCACTTATTATGATAGCGGATGGTAGCAGACAGGCCTCGGGCACATATTCTGTAGCATGTAATATGAACCAAATCACTGAGCCAGTTCTTCGCACTGAAAGAGACGCACACCCTTCCCTTTAGGAAATGCTTCAAGTCTATATCTCAAACATATTTGAAAACGCTTTAACAGTTTAACATACTATATTTTAGTCAATCAGTCCATAAATGAAGGACAAGAGAATATGGTATAGTTAATTATGGCATGCAATATTAATTACTTGCTGTTAGGAAGCAATCCAACAAGAGTAGTTCCTATCACCAACCAGCTCAATCCGATAGCAGCCAAAGTGACCCTATGACAAAGAGCAATAGTATGATTAATATACATATGGGTGAATCATTAAAAAAAACACAGCCAGGTCACATTTCCAGGTGGCAATAATGAGAAATGAAAGTGGGAATAATGAATATGCACACATTCATTATTCCCACTTTCATTTCTCATTATTGCCACCTGAAATGTGACCTGGCTGTGTTTTTTGTATATATATATATATATATATATATATATATATATATATATATATATATATATATATATATATATATATATATATATATGTATATATATATATATATATATATATATATATATATATGTATATATATGTATGTATATATATGTATGTATATATATATATATATATATATATATATATATATATATATATATATATATATATATATATATATATATATATATATATATATATGTATATGTATATATATGTATATATATATATATATATATATATCCACAAAGATGGGTCAATAAGTCTCTTATGCTCACGAGCATGTTAATATATTTTAAAAACATAATTTATTCCTGTGATTGCAAAACTTAATTTACAGCATTATTACTCCAGTCTTCAGTCACATGGTCCTTCAGAAATCATTGTAATATGCTGAATTGATGCTCAAGAAACATTTCTTATTATTAACATTTCTGCTGAAAACTCTTGTGCTGCTTAATATTTTTGTGGGAACTGATATATTGTTTCTGGATTATTTGATGAATAGAAAGAAACCTTTGATGAAAGTAAAAATAACCTTTTGTAACAATATTAACGTCTTTATTGTCACCTTTGATCAATTTAATGCATCCTCTATGAATTAATGTCACTTAATGAGTGAAATATCAGTCCAATCTCACCTGAGAGGCATTAAAATACAGTAACGTATAAAAACTCCCAGGCCCCATATGATGGTGAGCCGCACGCTGATATAGCGAAAGTTGTTGTTGGTTCGTGTGAGGAGGTTCCAGGAAGCCAGTTCTTCTGACGTGAAGCGCTGAGTAACCTCATCCTCGACAATGTTCTCAATGCCTTTCTTACAGAAATAGAAGACATCACACAGAGTAAAGTCTCCCCCCGCCAGATTTTTGGGGTAGGTCCGTCGCAGTTCTCCAATCTCCTCCTCCATAGAGCCGTCATCTTTTTCGATTATCTCTGAGAAGACATTACGAGTTTGAAATTAGTTCTGTTCTTGAGCACACAATGCCTTTGTGACACAATGAATTGCCTCTATATTCTTTAATTTCTTTGTTTTCTGGAGCAAGTATGATTTCTAATCTAAGTATTATTTTATGCGTGTCCTGAGATCAGGATTAATAGTCCATCAGCGAAAAATACCCTGCCTGAAGCTGGGTAAAGTTCATAAATAAGATCAACTGAAATTATGAAATCCGTCACTTGCTGCAATACCAATTACAGTATGCTCAACAGACTCACCATGACTGATAGGCATCAGGCCAATAATACAAGCATTCAAAACATTTTCTTATTCAAAGAGAAATAATTAAATCAAACAAAAGGCAGCAAATTAAATCAAAATGTTTAATTATTGTGTAATATGCAGCATCAATAACACCAAAGAGGAAGCTGTGGTGTCACATGACATTATCTTGAAATCAAATGCTTGTGTTTTATGCACATGATGTCTCGTAGTCATAAATATTTTTCATGGACAGACACCCTCGCTCACCCACCGTTGGCTGACTGTGATGGCGGTGTTGGCTGTTGCTTCTGTCCTCTTTGGATCCGGAGAGTTGCCCACTAAACACAGAGCAGAAGTTTATTTAAGGGTAACCTCTGACACAATGCTTCCTACATGCACAAGTCAAAGTGCAATATGTATTTCTCTGAAATAAATACTGAAAACGCAAACATCTGACAATGACATTTATTTTCATTGCATGCCCTTTGACACTCTTTTGCAAGTTTGCAACTTCTGTCATGTCTAAAGGAAGTAAAAAAAAGTTTAAGTGTGCGACTACAATTAATTGAAATATTATCAGGCAAGGAAAGCAATAGTCATGTGTCTTTAAAAATGAGATATGATTTATAGCCTTTATTTACCTCTAGTATCTTAACCAGCACCTTGATGTAGATATCTGTGAATCCCAGGGAGACGCCAAACATAGCAGGTAACATGATGAGCCCCACTACTACGGATAGCCACACCTGGAAGAGCACAAATGCGACGTCCCAAGCACCTTCCATCTCTCTGCTCTCCTTCCTGTCAGTCTGTGGGACTGGGCTCTGGGCTCAGGCCATCTGCTCAAATGGGTGAAGGTAAAAGCCAAAACAGACTAACAGAGGTGGTGCTTATTTAAAAGGCCATGTCGTAATCCATGTGTTAGTACTGTCTCTGGGGATTTTTTTTTTTCGTGTGGTTGGCCTGTTTCTGTATTACTGTACAGTGCCTGACCCGTTTTTTGCAGAGTTCACTTTTAACAAAATACACTGTAATCATTTTTAAAACACTCAAGTAGAAAAGCTCAGCTGAACTGTTGCCGTATTTAACCTCCTAAGACCCAGGAAAACAAAGTGAATTTAGTATTTTTTTCATGTCATTACATTGTTTAGAGCATAAGAAACAAATGAAAATGTTTTTTTGAAAAAATATTTTATATTATATGCTATGTCCTCGTAAGTGGACACCAGGTCTTTAAAAATAAAATGACATGAAATGACATTTATAGGCAAAAACAATGGGATTTTTGGGCAATTTTCAGGTTTCAGGATTTTTTTAAACCATACTTTTTTTTTTTTTTTTTTTAAGATGATTCTCAACTATGTTATGAAAGATAACGGAATTAATTTATATACCTTTTTAATGCACAAATGTCCATTCATGGGGTTTCCCATTCAATGCAATGTATCTATACACTCTCTAATTTGCATATTAATGTGTTCTTGGAGCAACATGTAATGAAAAAAAGAAGTGTAATTATGCGAGTAAGAGTTGGCAACATTTTCATAATAATATCTAATATTTTATAGGAACATTGATATGTAATTCACTTGTCTACCAAAATGCCTGATTTAATAGTGGACATGTATGAATTTACATGTATGAATTTAAGTCCTGGTTGTCTCTATAAGTGTGACAAATAAAATGAATCTTGAAATCAGTGCCCTGTTTTGTAACAAAGTCATATTTTGATTAGAAACCCGTAACATTTTCCTGAGATGTTGATTTATAACAGACTATTAGAAAATTTGTCAGGTTTAAATGATAATTACAAAATATTTCCACAAGAGTGCCAAATTTGATCATTCAGTCATTTTTGAAGACCAAGGAGAACTTGTACAGTTGTAGTAACTATAGTATTTTTAGTTTGTTTTATGATATTTGTGGCTAATAGCTGTAGTACTTAAGGTATTTTTATTTTCTTTATGAGATTTATGATTTCTCTCTGTAGTAACAGTGGTGTTTTTAAATTAATATTTATTTATTAATGAAATTTGTGTCTAGCTATAGACACAATGGAATTTCGGCGGAAACTACGTAAGGGTCTCCGACCCCTTAACTTAAGTAGAGACACTGCTCCTTAAACGACATCAGACATGCATATTATCTAATTACAGTTCTGTTGGATGAGTTTGACGAACTGTAATTGCACATATGAAGTAATTATAGAAAACTTCTAAGGCTTGAATTGTCCGTCTGTTTTCCGTTATTAGAAACTCCCGTGCCATAAGAGCGAAACAGCATCACATGAGCAGTAAAGCAACAGCAACCAAACAAAGATTAAGAATCAGTACACACACCTTCACAATACCAGGATAACATTCAATTCCTCATTCCACACGTCTGAAGTTATACTGTATGTCCCAATCCCGAAACTATGTCCGAAAAAGTTCTCGTGTGACTGGTTACAAAGTTCGGACACATAGTTTATAAATGATGCACTAGCGCCTCCTTGTGGTAAAAACAAAGGTGTCGGGTTTCAAAAATATTTTCATAATCGTGTTTTGCTCTTATAAACGCTACATTTCTTGTTAAACGAGAAGTTCATCTATTTGTCATAAAAGACACTAAAGTTGTCAATTTGTATATAAATATATATTAAACAAACATATTTGTTTTAATTGTTTTCTTAAACAGTCGTATTCTATCTATCATGAGAATAATCTATATTATTCCAACAACGTTTCAGAAAAAAACATAAACAACTTGAACAACTCAGATAAATAACTCAGCCTTTTAGGCTTACTGGGAAGTACAACCACCAGCGTTGAAAATTCGAAGTGTTTTCCTCAAAACAAAATATACTTAACCACAAGTAATTTCCAATACACACTTTCAAGGAAGAAAAAAGAAACAAATACGCATAATGTCAAGGCTGTTTTTTCACAGATATATACACATAGAATCCTCATTAGCAGCTGTTTCCATGGGTCGCTATACGTACGCCGTCCGCCATATTGGAACGGTCAAAGCCGTGAATATTCGAGAACAAGTTGACTGAGCATCTGCAACCGTAGTCGCACGTATGAATATCGATATCTGCAATAGACTTAAGCAGATGATTTTGCTAAACTAACACCATACAACAAGATGAATGCGTCAGCTAACACGACATTAAAAGGTTGCCATTGTAAAAACGTTATAAAGCGCCGTAGTGAAAACCTGTAATATTTAGTTAATACATATAAAACGCAAACCAACACATTCGTACCTGTGAACGGATATCCCATTTCTTTGGGAATTTAAATCTAGGCGGTTTCACAAGCAGAAGCTGCGCAGTCTTGTGGCATCATACTGTGAGTGACTAGTGTGACGACACGCTGACCGTTCCAAGATGGCGGGTGCGCCGAGACGTCGAGGCGCCTGTAGCGGTTTAATATGGATTCTACGTATACATATCTATGTGGTAATTTCTCCGCACCGCATGGCGGCAGCATAAGCAAGTGTTTAGCTGTAAACTGCCGTCTCGAGAGCAGAGAATAACTCAACGAAACATACGAGAGCAGAAAGTTTATACATGTAACCTAGTAACTCTAACTTAAAACCATGACGTTTCGCTAGTTCACGCACGGTTTATTCCAAAAGCATGGAGGAATTCAACACAACTGTCCGAATATCGGGTTTCGTGTTGAGTTCACTGATGTTTCATCATTTGAACAGTGATGCGGATGTGGTAAGTGGCAAAGGTCCTAATGTGACCGTACGACTGGGTTTGCATTAAATAGCAAACTTCAGAAGTCAAATGCGTCCGCTAAGCATTCCCTCAGTCCTGTAACTTCTGTTTACTTATGTACTATGTTTAAAGGAAGGTCTTATTCTTGGAGAGAGTGTGGGAGAGGAGAACTGTAGGATTACAGACTCACAAATTGATCACATACAGGTTGAGCATACTATAAGTAAGTTGACTCTACTTATTTCATATTTTCACATAATAGTCACAACCCGAAACTCAAAGTATGCTCAGAAGGAACCGATATCACATGACGAATGACAGCCATAACAGCAAAACCCTAGTGTCATGATGTTTTCTTTTTTTCAGATATTCAAAAACACATCCCTTGTCATAAACTGCATAGGTAAGTGAATTGTTTAGGATTTTTCCACAAACCTCTTTTCATATAAAGCAATAGTGGTTTATTTTACATTAGGACATCAAGTGGTTAGCCAATATGATACAAAATTGTTTATAATACAGAAATGATTAAATGATAATCAAATATTTTAATGTATTAGTATTACCATGAACTGCAAAAAAATACATCTATACAGTTTTACTATTTACATTTAGCAGTTTATTTATTTTTAGATAATCGCTGATATAGAGGTTAAAGACTAGACTTTTTTTCTTCTTTTTTTTTTTAACCATTGCCTCAATCCTCTTGAAAGCTTCTACAGTAATGCTGGCGATGTGAGTGAGCAGAAAATAAGACAAATTTTGTCTGAGTACAAAAAGGTATTTTCCACTTTCTAAACACATTTGGTTATTTTTTTTACTGCTGAATAAATCGAAACATGATTTGCATTAACAAACCGTGTTTTTCTTCCTATGCGTTTACTCATGTTAAGGAGAATGTGATTGGGTGGTACAGACAACGAAGAAACACCAAACAGCAAATGACCTTCATGGAGCAAGTGATTCATCAGAATATGAGAAAGATTCTGTCCAATCAGGAACTTGTTTTCATGCTGCTCACACCCTCTCAGGCAACAGCTTCAGGCTCCACACATCGCCTTGAGTTCTCAGCATTCTTATGGCACAGCAGGTGAGATACACTCAACTCTAGCACACAAACATACAAACTCAATTCCAAAAAAGTTGGAACACTGTACAAATTGTGAATAAAAACAGAATGCAATGATGTGGAAGTTTCAAATTTCAATATTTTATTCAGAATACAACACAGATGACATATCAAATGTTTAAACTGAGAAAAATTATAATTTTAAGAGAAAAATAAGTTGATTTTAAATTTCATGCCATCAACACATCTCAAAAAAGTTGGGACAAGGCCATGTTTCCCACTGTGTGGCATCCCCTCTTCTTTTTATAACAGTCTGCAAACGTCTGGGGACTGAGGAGACAAGTTGCTCAAGTTTAGGAATAGGAATGTTGTCCCATTCTTGTCTAATACAGGCTTCTAGTTGCTCAACTGTCTTAGGTCTTCTTTGTCGCATCTTCCTCTTTATGATGCGCCAAATGTTTTCTATGGATGAAAGATCTGGACTGCAGGCTGGTCATTTCAGTACCCGGATCCTTCTACGCAGCCATGATGTTGTAATTGATGCAGTATGTGGTCTGGCATTGTCATGTTGGAAAATGCAAGGTCTTCCTGAAAGAGACGACGTCTGGATGGGAGCATATGTTGTTCTAGATCTTGGATATACCTTTCAGCATTGATGGTGCCTTTCCAGATGTGTAAGCTGCCCATGCCACACACACTCATGCAACCCCTTACCATCAGAGATGCAGGCTTCTGAACTGAGCGCTGAGAACAACTTGGGTTGTCCTTGTCCTCTTTAGTCCGGATGACATGGTGTCCCAGTTTTCCAAAAAGAACTTCAAATTTTGATTCGTCTGACCACAGAACAGTTTTCCACTTTGCCACAGTCCATTTTAAATGAGCCTTGGCCCAGAGAAAACGCCTGCGCTTCTGGGTCATGTTTAGATATGGCTTCTTTTTTTACCTATAGAGTTTTAGCTGGCAATGGCGAATAGCACGGTGGATTGTGTTCAATGTTTTCTGGAAGTATTCCTGAGCCCATGTTTGATTTCCATTACAGTAGCATTCCTGTATGTGATGCAGTGCCGTCTAAGGGCCCGAAGATCACAGGCATCCAGTATGGTTTTCCGGCCTTGACACTTACGCACAGAGATTGTTCCAGATTCTCTGAATCTTTGGATGATATTATGCACTGTAGATGATGATAACTTCAAACTCTTTGCAATTTTTCTCCGAGAAACTCCTTTCTGATATTGCGCCACTATTTTTGGCCGCAGCATTGGGGGAATTGGTGATCCTCTGCCCATCTTGACTTCTGAGAGACACTGCCACTCTGAGAGGCTCTTTTTATACCCAATCATGTTGCCAATTGATCTAATAAGTTGCAAATTGGTCCTCCAGCTGTTCCTTATATGTACATTTAACTTTTCCGGCCTCTTATTGCTACCTGTCCCAACTTTTTTGGAATGTGTAGCTCTCATGAAATCCAAAATGAGCCAATATTTGGCATGACATTTCAAAATGTCTCACTTTCAACATTTGATATGTTATCTATATTCTATTGTGAATAAAATATACGTTTATGAGATTTGTAAATTATTGCATTCCTTTTTTATTCACAATTTGTGCAGTGTCCCAACTTTTTTGGAATCGGGTTTGTAAATCAGACTTTTGAAGCGTAGAGAACTAATGTAATTGAATGTACATAATATCTCCATGCAGCCAGTACAACAATATCCCCATCTTGGTGAGCAACCTGGGAAACCTAGAACAACAAGACTACTGGAGAGTGTCAGGCACATGTCCATCTTTAGGACAGAGTCAAGCTGTTAATCAACACAGGTACATTCATAAAATAAGTTTTAATTGCAATTAAAGGCTTTTTAGTTCTGCTTGCCAAGGCAAACATATATAGTACCTGTCAAAAGTTTGGAAAACTTAAAAAACAAAAAAATGCAGCCGTGGTGAGCATGAGACTTTTCAAAAACACACAAAAAAAAACTTGACAGGTAACTATATATGTCTCCTGACATTTATGTTCCTGATTTCAATGCAGAGGAAATTGCAATATAGGTAGGTCTAAATCTGGATGATGACTTGTATCATCGTTGTATCATCCAGCCCTAAAACTTGTATAGTTTTTGTTGTTGCTTATTTAAAAACATAAAATCATGCAGAATATAAGATTATAGATATTTAACCGATTTGTCAATACAATATATATTAACAATACAATATATAGGGTATGATTTTACCTCAAATTTCAACATATTAACACAAAATGATAACTGCAAATCAACGTTTCGCTGCATGGAGTCCAGTTGTTTCTGTGAATTGCAGCGATCCATTTGTTTCTCTTTTCTGTAGCTTTTGGCAGTCTGTAAAAAATATACCTCAGGTTTCTTGTCAAATCTATTTGTACAGTCACTCTCAAAGCTCTTTCCCGTTTTAGATATGTTTTTCCGCTGCATTCACGCTGTAAACCAATGTTGCCACTCAGTGGGAACCACAGTCACGCCGGTCAGCGGTGACGTCACATGCATATCCTCTATATCTAGAGATCAAAGAGGACTAGAGAACCATGGGCAACTAACCTTGAAACCACATAGCAATGCAATAAAAACACATGGCTGACCACATAGCAATCTACATCTAGCATTTTCTTTAGAAGTGATAAATATTTTTTTTATTATCTGCCAGGACCAAATTCTTCTGCTCAGGGGACGATTTAAAAGAGGTCAGAAATGTCAGCGACATGAATGATGCTTTATTAGCAGAAATGCAGGTTTGTAACTACATTTCACATAAGTTGCAAAAGTTCTCCTGTGCGATTTGAACATCTGTAATCATATAAACTTTCATATCCATCTTTTTGATACAGAAAGTGTGCAAAGAAGTGGAGAAGAGTGAAAGAGCAGTTGAGAAACTTCAAGAAAACATCACACAACTAAAGGAGTCGATCGGGAAACAGAAGAGACACTCGGAGATAAATGAATGTAAGATCATTTATTTCTAGTGCACTTTATATTGATGCCTTCAAGGCCAATCGCACACTGTGAACTGAGGCTTCTCATTGCAGATTTAAAACATAAAAGAGCTTGTCTTTTAGTGTGCGAATACAGATCTTGTTGTAATGTAGCAGTTGTAACCCTAATTTTATTTATATAATTGATTAATATTATTTCTTCTCATAGTAGTATAATACTACATTAATTTGTTTTATCAGATTATTATAATTGTTTAATTTTATACAATTTTGTATGGTTTTTCAAACCACAGATTTACATGAAATGGTCTGCATATTAGGGTATGTTTACACAACAATGATGTTTTTCCTTTGCATATTTCACCAAATATAATAATAACCAAATTAGCCAGAGATCAGTTATCATGATTAGAAGATCTGGCATCTGTCAAATCATCTCAGATGTATTATGAAGAACGGACCCCTGGCCAGTAGTTGGCGATGTCACTTTGTAAAGAAACATTACTTGTCTATAGACTGAACACATTGACACAGAGATGATAACGGCACCATTTTCCAAATGTTTGCATTTTCTGGATTCCAAAACACCAGTAGAGCATAAATGAACGGCTACAATGCATCAAGAGTTTTGCGTTTTTAGAAAGGAAAAAAAAACGTTGTGTAAACAGCCGCTTATAGTCTTCATACACGACCTATTCAAAGTGTTTGATGATATAAATATCCTGATTTTCAGATCAAATCATGGCTAGCACACTATAAACTGAGGCTTTGTCATCACAGATTGTAACCCTATAAATAACTGAATAACATTGTGTTTCAGCCCAAAAATGTGCTTCTCCAGAAGAACCCAAAGAGAACATACCTCTATGCTCAGCTCTGAGAACTCTCTTTCCCAATGCACCCTCATTACGGACACAAAGCCTCACTGTTCAGGGCTTCCCCGTATTAGAACTGTGCTGTAATTCTGACCATAACTTTGATATTCCCACCAAGTTGCCTCTGATTCTGGAGAAGCAACATACCAGGAGGAAGGACGTAGCCCCCAGACTTAGGAAAAAATGCCTCGCTGCTGGTTTTCCTCAGAGGCTTAAAAGGAAGAGGAAAACGAATGATATCAGCGAGTCGGCCTCCGAGAGCGGGTCAGATACAGAGATTGAGATGAATGGACAGAGCAGAAGTAACTCTCCTGTCTTTTAAAGGATAAAACTGAGTTTGTTCTCATTTGTACAGCAATCTAGCCATGACTGGAAAGCATTACAAATTTTATACTGGGAGTTTGCCTTTATCTTGATATGCGTGCTTAACTAAGGTTGCGCTATTTTCTTTAATATCATTTTTTAAAACTTTGTTTGTAAATGTTACCTTGAAAATTAAAAATTGAATCCACATATGTGATGTTTTTATTTAATTGATCAATTTTATTCATGTTCTCATTTTAGTAGTACATGAACTTCTGGTTTATCTAGTTATTATAGTTATGTTTCAATGTTTAGATTATGACATTTTGTATGTTTTTTACAAACCACAGATTTACAGAAACATTAACACAAAGATGGTCTGCAGAGTCACAGTCTTCATACAGAACCTATTCAATATGTTTAATACCACAAATATCAGGATCTTTCATGAACTGTGGATCCTTCAGAGTGACTGACATAAAACCTGTGGATAGGACAAAGCTTTGTTAGTCAAATATTCTGGTTTGACTGTATATACATGGGTATTTTAGTGAAAGCACAGGCATATTTACTTGATTGTCAAAGTTAAGAAATTAGAATCAACAGATTACAGCTATAAATTCTTACCCATTGAACGAGCTTTCTTTATTGCCTTCGATACCTCCTTCTGCTTTCGACCACACAAGCCTGTGAGCAAGAGTTATGGTGTTCTTAATGACTGAATTTATACACACATATATGTGTGTGTGTGTGTGTGTGTGTGTGTGTGTGTGTGTGTGTGTGAATATTTGAACCCATACAGCTCTCACCTGTTATGTGTCTGCCGTATACTCTGCCTGTGTGTGGTGAAATGAACTGAGACAACAGCTTAAGAAAGATTTCCAAAAAAGCACTTTCATTAATGACAAAAATATAGATAACAAATATTCATATACTTGTTTATTTTACCTACCTGAACGTTTTTGAAGTCTACAGTTATATTGCAGAGGATGCAAGTTTTAGGGGGTTGCTTGTATGGGTTTTCCATTTTGATAGGCTGGATAAGACATCATTTTGCAAATAATTATTCAAATGGTTCCAGAAAAATACAACAATTTCAACTCTCCGACAGAAACAAGTGTAAAAAGCTTACCATATCATCTCTCTTAGGCGGATCTTGTTGAGATGTTGTCACACTTCTGATGCATTGTGCTGGAACAGATTAAATTAAATATTATGACGTCTATGTTAATCACATTATTAGATGTCTTCTGCTGATAAAGAAGCTGTGTGTTTCTCATAAACGGGCTCAGGAAAATGTGCTTGTCTTCTGGGTAAGAGAATAATTACATTGGAAAACATTTTGCATATAAGATTGAAGAAAAAAAAATGTTGCACAGATACCTGCCCTAGGTGTGACTGGTTGTTTGGGAAGAGCCTGTAATAACAGGCGACTAAAAGAAAGGGCAAACATTTCTCGGTCTGTTCAGGAGGCCACCATGACAGGTTCTGCTTTCTTCTTCTGCAGAGTCGTTTAGCGCTATAAGGTGTATGTCTATTGCGATCTACCGCCACCTTCAGGATCGGAGTAAGCGAACTATGTTTCAATCGTATGGAAATTGATAAATATCTAAAGTAAAATATTAACATTCTTGACAAGAATTAACATTAGACTTGCAATCAGCGTGATTCATTTTTTTTCAATTTTTTCAAAAAATTTTTTTGGAAAGAGGTCGTTTAAATACATTTGAAAAACTTTGAAAGTTTTAGTTATGTAAATATAATTTATATGCAATTTCACAGATGATTAATCAGTGGTAAATACAATAGACTTGGCCGGCATTACTGGGAACGCCCACAAAACGTTTTCGTGGGCGAATATGACGCTTTTGTGGGCGTTTCCAGTAATGATATTATGATATAGAATAAAGAATAGAATATTTGTATAAAAAGCTTTTGAAGTTTTATAGATTTGACAAGTGTTTTGATAATTTTGCATTCTTTTTAAGAGCTTTTAACTCTTTTTTTTATTTTTATTTTTTATAGACAGATTGCGTTTGAATGCATTTTTAAAAAAGTGGATATAACATTTCAGCAATAAAGAATCAATGGAAATAAAATATGGTATTTTTATTTTGGCATTCTAATGGGACTTTTGTTCTACTTTTTCTCGTCTCGACACTTTAACAGTCACGTGGTCCAAAGGCGAACTTCCATTGGCCATCTCCAACATTCCTCTTTTCGAAAGTCTTCATTTTAGGTAAAAAAAGCATTAGTTACTGTATCGCCGCGCAGTATTCCAGCGTTATTTTGTGCAATAATAGATATTTAGTTATTTGTTTAGGGTTATGGTTTTTCATGGACTGACTAAGGTTAGTTAACGTTAACGTTACCTCGCTATGATACAGATTTACAATGGATGAATAAACAGCTTTGGCTCTTTGTTGCTGTTGTCAGTTACTGACCCTGCGTCAGTAATATCACACAATGCTGTAATCTCAGTGTGGAGTATCTTTATGATAGAAATGTATTCTGACAACCACATACACGACATTGTGGTAAAACGCAACCCTTCGTCCTCAAGAAAAAGATCAAGGGATGGCATAAGAAGTCACATAACTCCAGCCAAGAAGCGGTCCGGTTTCATATCAACTAAATGCACTCCCGGAGAAGGACACACTTGTGCTCAAGACATGTCTGAGAATAAAGGCACAGAGCAGGTAAGCAGCCTCTTCTCTCTTTGCATTGAAATATATACGTTGGTTTCAACTTTCAAGCATGATGATGGCTTTTCTGTTTTTGACCAGTGCTGCAGTGACAATGAGGACTTATTTGACGGTTATGACAGCATTGTGGGTGACAGCTCCTTTCTGGCTAAGCTTGAAGATGTGGAGCTCCAGATGAGGAAGTGTCATGATCAGCAGACTCCAAATCCATGTGAGGATGATCTTTCAGACTCTATCATAGCAGAGGATTTCAGAGACTCACCACCGAGAGCTTTGCCAAGCTCTCAACTTGAATTTCAAAAAGCAATCACAACCCCACACAAAAGCCCTTCCAGAGGTGAATATAACACCTCAACTCCTGATTTGATGAACAGGCCAGCTGTCAATCACGTAGATCTCAGTGTCAACAAGCCACCATCAAAAGCCAGAAGAAGCATGAAAGATCACCTTAAGAAAGTACTGATAGATAATGCAGCAACGTCCAGAACCGTCTCCAAGACAGAACAACAAAAGGAAGCTGTGATGACGGAAGAAATGAGTTTTGCCATGCAGGCTATGGAGTCCATATCAGCTGAGGGAGACCTGGGCCCATTTTTTGGTCTCCCATCCAAGGTTAAAGATCTTATTTTGAGGTTGAAGGGAATCCAGGACTTGTATGGTAAGTGTTTCACATTCTTTCCCTTTTGGTTTTCTTTAATCTGCAAATGGTAAATAACTATCATTATATTATATTCTCTTTTGCTTTCAGACTGGCAGAAAACGTGTTTGAGTCTGGATTCAGTGCAACAAAGGAAAAATCTAATTTATTCTTTACCAACAAGTGGAGGAAAGACCCTAGTGGCAGAGATTCTCATATTTAAAGAGCTCTTGTGTAGAAAGAAAGATGCCCTGCTTATTTTGCCATACATATCCTTGGTTCAGGAAAAGGTATGTATTTATGCATGATTTATATATTATCTAAGCAGTTTGACCATTAGAATGCAAGCAGTTTTGGATTATTAATCCACTTATCATAGAATGAGAGATGCACTGATTTGCCTTTAGGTTCGAGGGTTGTCTAGCTTTGGAATTGAGTTGGACTTCATGGTCGAGGAGTATGCTGGCAGTAAAGGGAAGTTTCCTCCAGTCAAGAGAAGAAATAAAAACTCTCTGTACATCACAACCATTGAGAAGGGACACAGTCTTGTCAATTCACTGATTGAAAATGACCGTCTAGAGAATATTGGCCTGGTTGTTGTGGATGAGGTGTGTACCACAAAAGTTATTATTAAGTATTCTATATTATTTCTAAACAAAAATTGTGTTTTGGTTTAGTTTTGATGCAGGTTTAGTTTGATTTGGTAAGATTTTAATGCTTATCTTTAATGCTTACAAAGGCTTTGTTTGTTTGATCAAAAATACAGTTAAAAACAGTTATATTGTGAAGTATTATTACAATTTAAATACAAATTTCTTTTCTATTTTAATGTTTTAAATTGTAATTTATTCCTGTGATGACCAAGCTGAATTTTCAGCATCATTTCTCCTTCAGAAGTCATTCTAATATGCTGATTTGCTGCTCAAGATACAGTTCTTCTTATAAACAGTGTTGAAAACAGTTGTGCTGCTTAATAATGTTGAAACCATAATACTTTTTTTTTTTTTTTTTTTTTTTTTTTTTTTCAGGATTTAGCAGCATTTATTTTTGTAACAATGTAAAGGCCTTTACTAACATTTTTGATCAGTGTAATGCATCCTTGCTGAATAAAAATATTATAATTTTTTTATTTGCTGACCTCAAACTTTTGACTTGTGTATATAATAAGCTTTTTAAATGAATGTATCTTTTTTATTTTCAGCTCCATATGCTTGGTGATGGGAGCAGGGGAGCAATTCTTGAAATGACTTTATCAAAGATTCTGTACATGAGCAGTGAGTATTCTTAAACTCACACATATACTTCACCTCTCTAATGGTCACTCCTTACAGATTCTGATAACCCCGTTGTTGTTTCCCACAGAGTCAACTCAAATTATTGGTATGAGTGCAACACTAGGCAATGTGGGAGATCTTCAGACCTTCCTGAATGCTGAAAACTACACCAATGACTTTCGGCCTGTAAGAATGACCTCTGTGTGACTGTGATTTAATAAGTCTTTAAATTTGATAAACTCAATTCAAATAAATAACTAGTGTTTCTGTAGGTTGAGCTGAAAGAATATGTAAAAATAAAGGACAGCATATATGATGTTGACCCAAAGGAAGAGACATGCTTCAGTTTCTCACGACTCCTGGATTTCAAGGTATTCTTCAAAGCCTTTTTTTTTAACTCAATAAGGTATTGATCTGCTAAGCTCATTGAACTTTTGTGTGATGGACTTTCCCAGTACTCCAGTGGAATGCAGAAGATGGACCCTGACCACATCATAGCTCTGGCTACTGAAGTCATCCCGCAGCAGTCCTGCCTCATCTTCTGTGCCACCAAGAAGAACTGCGAGAATCTAGCTGGAATGATCTGCAAGTATTTAAATAAGTGAGTAGACCTTTAGAGTCTTTCAAGCGCTTTTACATTTTTTTTTTTTTTTTTGTCATTGACATTAAATGAAACCTGTGTGTTTTTTTTTCAGGGAGTTTTTGAAACACAAGAAGGCAGAGAAAGCCACACTTCTGGGTGAACTGAAGAGCAGTGGGAATGGATCCTTGTGTCCTGTCCTGCAGAAGACTGTGCCCTTTGGCCTGGCCTACCACCACAGCGGACTGACCAGTGATGAGAGGAAGCTGGTGGAAGAGGCCTATTCCTCAGGGGTGCTCTGCCTCCTCACCTGCACCTCTACTCTTGCTGCTGGCATCAACCTCCCTGCACGCAGGTTTGTCTAGGCCTGTGCATCTCCAACCCAAGTGGTCTCAGATTAAATTGTTCTCAAACCTGGACTAAAAGAGATTTTAAAAAACTGAATTGAAAAACTATTGAAAGGGGTTTCTTAATCATGTTCATGTACCACTTCTCAGGGTGATTTTGAGGTCCCCATATATAGCTGCAGAGTTTTTAAAGAGAAGTCAGTACAAACAGATGGTGGGCAGAGCAGGACGAGCGGGTATTGATGCCATGGGTGAGAGTATCCTGATCCTGCAGGACAAAGATATAAACATGGTAAAAAAAAAAAAACACTGTTAATATGGGTCATTGACAAATAAAGCTTCAAAACTGATGTAATGCATATTTTTGAGCCATGAACATGTTTAAACAGTTGTTTAACATTTCAGTGTTTACATTTATTTTTTGACAGGCGGTATAACCAAATAGTTGCATGTGTATATACTGTAGTTGTACCACCTGACATGGAAAGTGTACCAACCTACCCATACTTGCAATTAGCTTGTATTTGAGAATATACAAATTGCTGGAAAAAAGTTTTCCAATTGTCTCAACAGCTTTACTGTTGAGATAAACTACTGATATTTATAAACAGTTGTTTATATGAAAGGTTTCAAACCTAAAATGGTGCCATAGCATTTAAAAAAATCTTTTTATTAAGACACCATTTTAAATGGATTTCTTCGTCTGTTCATTTGTTTGGACAGTTGCACCTCCTGATATTTTGGGGTTTAAGATAACAAAACAAAATAATATTTATTATTTAAATTTACAAAAAAATGAACTGAAACTAAATAGGTTTTATAGAATAAAGTAATATATTTTGTGAATTTATCAAATTATTTTAAAGGGAAATGGACACAAAATATATGCATGTCATGGCATTGACCCATTATATTATTATATATTATATTATATTATTTTCTATTATATTTATTATATTATTTGTATACAAATGTTTCCTCATCAGGCCAAAAATCTATTGTCTGCACCGATGGAGAAGTGTTATAGTAATCTGCTGCATGATGGAGGGAGGGGCCTCCTCAGTCTCATCCTGTCACTCGTCGGCCTGAAAGTATGTGAAAGGTTTTGATGTAATAATAAATGAGAAATGTCTGGTCTACAGCTGCAAACACTAAACTGTTTCCTTTTATTTCAGATAACTACAACTGTAGAACAAGTGAGGGATTTCATGAAAGGCACACTGCTTAGTGTGCAGGATGCTCAGGTCAGTCCAGAGAGGAGTTTGTGGGATCTTACAGTGGAGTCTATAGAGACTTTGAAGCAGAAGAGCCTCATTGAAGCTTCTGTTGATGTACATAATGAAACCATTCTCCAAATCACCAGGCTTGGGAGAGCAACATTCAAAGGTAAAACATTAGGATTTAAAAAATGTAATGCATTTACCACAGGGTGGCAATATGATCTTGTTTAGAGATCAGTCAGTTCATTTCTACTGTCTGTTTTTATTATTTATCTCCCCACTCCCTTTTGTAATGTTTTTCATTTAAATGATTATTTGCCATCTCAGGTTCAGTAGACCTAAGCTACTGCGATTTGCTGTACCGAGACTTATCGAAGGGGCTGGAGGGTTTACTCCTCAATAGTTTTCTTCACTTAGTGTATCTGGTTACTCCATATGACATGGTGCATCAATGCAAGCCAGATTGGATGATCTACTTCAGACTGGTAAGATGTTTCATCGGGTTAAATCTGTTTTAGTTACACGCTGTTCAAAAGTTTGGGGATTTGTCATGTTTTTGAAGATTCTTATGCTCTCAAGGCTCCATTTATTTGATCAAAAACAACAGTAACATTTTAACTGTTGTCTATTTTATATATTGTAAAATAAAATGTATTCCTGTGAATGGAAAAGCTTAAATTTTCAGCATTATTACTCCAGTCTTCAGTGTCACATGATCCTTTAGAGAAATTCTAATATGCTGATTTATTATTATTATAAATGTTGAAAACAGTTATGATGCTGGAAATCATGATGCATTTTTTCAGTATTCTTTAATGAATAGAAAAGTTCAAAAGAACAGCATTTATTTAAAGTAGAATGTTTTTGTAACACTATAATGTATTTTACTGTAATTTTTCATAATTTCAATGCATTCTTGTTGAATAAAATTATGAATTTATTTAAAAACAACAACAGTGTAACAGTGGTTGTATTTTGAATATTGTATGTTGACTTTTAATGTGCTCTTCCTTAGTCTCAACTGATGTGTATTCTTACTGAATCTGAATTTTTCATTGTACCAGTTTACAAATTTGTCGGCTGCTGAGCAGAAGATGGCGACTGCAGTTGGAGTGCCTGAAAGTTTTGTGGCTAGAAAGGCAGCGGGGCAGAGCGTGAGGAAAGTTAGTAAAAACAGCATTCCTCTCATGCTTTAGAGCCCTTTTTTTGTTGTTTGGGATTAAACAGTCTTGATATAAGCCAAAGAGTTCAATAGAAAGATATCATTAGCTGCGAACTGAATATGGTATTACTTAAATCCTAATTCTCTTAAAAGATTTGCAGTGTTAATGCTAAATCTACATTTAGCCCTACTTAAATTTCTGAGGGGAAACATATAATTATATTATATATATTTGATTTCACACTGATTGAGTTTGTTCCTGTGTTCTTCTACCTGTGTCTCAGTCTGTGGACATTGTGGTAGTGAATAGGTTGTATCTGGCCCTAGTGCTGTACTCTCTACTGAAGGAGACAAACCTGTGGAACGTGTCCGATAGGTTCCAGCTGACTAGAGGCTTTGTTCAGACTCTCCTCAGCTCAGCTTCCGCCTTTGGGTCCTCCGTGCTGCACTTCACTGAGGTTTGTGGCACATCCAGGCAGCATTTAAGGGTTTTTTAAAAAGGTTTTTTTGAAACAGATACTCGAAGGCATAGTTCACCCAAAAATGAAAATTATCCCATAATTTACTCACCCTCGAGACATCCTAGGTGTATATGATATACTTATTTCAGACGAAAACAATCGGGAGTTACAAACCCGATTCCAAAAAAGTTGGGACACTGTACAAATTGTGAATAAAAAAAACAATGCAATAATTTACAAATCTCATAAACGTATATTTTATTCATAATATAATATAGATAACATCAAATGTTGAAAGTGAGACATTTTGAAATGTCATGCCAAATATTGGCTCATTTTGGATTTCATGAGAGTTACACATTCCAAAAAAGTTGGGACAGGTAGCAATAAGAGGCCGGAAAAGTTAAATGTACATATAAGGAACAGCTGGAGGACCAATTTGCAACTTATTAGGTCAATTGGCAACATGATTGGGTATAAAAAGAGCCTCTCAGAGTGGCAGTGTCTCTCAGAAGTCAAGATGGGCAGAAGATCACCAATTCCCCCAATGCTGCAGCCAAAAATAGTGGAGCAATATCAGAAAGGAGTTTCTCAGAGAACAATTGCAAAGAGTTTGAAGTTATCATCAACTACAGTGCATAATATCATCAAAAGATTCAGAGAATCTGGAACAATCTCTTTGCGTAAGGGTCAAGGCCGGAAAACCATACTGGATGCCCGTGATCTTCGGGCCCTTAGACGACACTGCATCACATACAGGAATGCTACTGTAATGGAAATCAAACATGGGCACAGTAACACTTTCAGAAAACATTGTCGGTGAACACAATCCACCGTGCCATTCGCCGTTGCCGGCTAAAACTATAGGTCAAAAAAGAAGCCATATCTAAACATGATCCAGAAGCGCAGGCGTTTTCTCTGGGCCAAGGCTCATTTAAAATGGACTGTGGCAAAGTGGAAAACTGTTCTGTGGTCAGACGAATAAAAAATTTGAAGTTCTTTTTGGAAAACTGGGACGCAATGTCATCCGGACTAAAGAGGACAAGGACAACCCAAGTTGTTCTCAGCGTTCAGTTCAGAAGCCTGCATCTCTGATGGTAAGGGGTTGCATGAGTGCGTGTGGCATGGGCAGCTTACACATCTGGAAAGGCACCATCAATGCTGAAAGGTATATCCAAGATCTAGAACAACATATGCTCCCATCCAGACGTCGTCTCTTTCAGGGAAGACCTTGCATTTTCCAACATGACAATGTCAGACCACATACCACATGCATCAATTACAACATCATGGCTGCGTAGAAGAAGGATCTGGGTACTGAAATGGCCAGCCTGCAGTCCAGATCTTTCACCCATAGAAAACATTTGGCACATCATAAAGAGGAAGATGCGACAAAGAAGACCTAAGACAGTTGAGCAACTAGAAGCCTGTATTAGACAAGAATGGGACAACATTCCTATTCCTAAACTTGAGCAACTTGTCTCCTCAGACCCCAGACGTTTGCAGACTGTTATAAAAAGAAGAGGGGATGCCACACAGTGGGAAACATGGCCTTGTCCCAACTTTTTTGAGATGTGTTGATGGCATGAAATTTAAAATCAACTTATTTTTCCCTTAAAATGATACATTTTCTCAGTTTAAACATTTGATATGTCATCTGTGTTGTATTCTGAATAAAATATTGAAATTTCCACATCATTGCATTCTGTTTTTATTACATACTGTTTATTTTACAGTGTCCCAACTTTTTTGGAATCGGGTTGTTGAATCGGGAATATAATGCCGTATATGAATAAATATCCTGGCTAATCCAAGCATTATAATGGCAGTAAATGGCTGCCCAAAATTTAAAGCCTACAAAAGTGCATCGTCCAAGCTATGTTTTTTTGAAAGTTGAATATGGAAGGCAGTCTGCCGGAAGCTAGATATTTTACATTATAACGTGTTATATATGGATCTTTTTCTTACAAAAACCCATTGATTCGCTTCAGAAGGGCTTAATTAACCCCCCGGAGCCGTGTGGAGCACTTTTATAATGGATGGATGCACATAGGCTTAAAATTTTGGGCTGCCATTCACTGCCTTTATAATGCTTGGAAGAGCCAGGAAATTTTTTAATACAACTCCGATTGTGTTCGTCTGAAAGAAGAATGTCATATACAGCTAAGATGACTTGAGGGTGAATAATGGGGTAATTTTCATTCTTTGGTAAACTATCCTTTTAAAGAAGCTTTCTTCTTGGTAATGTTTCAAAGCATACCAAAATGTGTTTATGCAATGTAAGTCAAATGTAAGTGAAACTATCCTCTTATTGGTCAGAGTACACCTGTTTATGTTCCTCATAGCATCATCCATCAAGATGGTTTGATAAGTTAGCTCCATGGGCTTATTGTGACTTTATCTGCCTAGCTGCCATGGGAATCATCAAATCATTCTTGAAATGCACCTGTTTCCTGAAGAGCAATTAGACAACATTTTACACTCCAGAGTTTGTTTACAAGTGGGCCGAGACTTAACTTTTTTTCGTATATACCTAATTGAATCGAACTAAGGGAGACAAGGCGCCAAGTTCCAAAACAAAGGCTCCAAACAAGCCAGGTGTGATCACGCCCTTAGACGTATCAGCCTACATATCTACATCTGCTCCTATCCTGCAGTTAATAATTGATTAGAATGCTATGAGACTTGTCTGTCCATTTCAGGAGCTGGAGGAGTTTTGGGCCTATAAGTCTCTTCTCTCAGAGCTGACCCGTAGATTGACTTACTGTGTGCGGGCTGAGCTCATTCCCCTCATGGAGGTGTGTGGAGTCATGGAGGTGTGTGTTCTCGCTGCTCAGTTTCTCTAGAATAGTTGAACAGAATATTTGTTAAAATGCTCAGTTTGTGTGTTTTAATTTTGTTCTTCTTCATTCTCTTTTGATTCAGCATCGTGCTAAGCAGCTGTATAACGCTGGTTACAAGACATTGGCGCATCTTGCCAACGCAGATCCACAAATTCTGGTCCAAACTATTGAAAACCTCTTCAAGAGACAAGCCAATCAAATTATTGCATCAGCAAAAGTAAGTACAATATTGCACTATATAGCATCATTATATTTCCATATTAACATGCACATTTTTATAAATGTATCCAAAATAAAAATTGTCATCATTTATTTATCTCAAGCCAACCCTACATTAGTTTATTTCTTCTGTTGAACACACACACAAAAAAAAAATGAAGGATGTTAAGGTTGTCAGCCCTCAAAAAAATCATCATAAAGGCATCATCAGCGTATTTCCTCACACGATTGCAATCATATGGCTCAAGAAGACTACTTTTATGATGAATTTTGCTGATTGTGAATCGTTTTTGAGGCTTGACACATTTAGTCATTATTTACTGTCATTGCATGCAATTGACCTGGGGGGTATTCCAGAAAGCAGGCTATGTGACATACCGGGTATGTTTAAGAGTAAGTTAGCAGATAACCTCAACTTTCAGTTCCAAAAACGGAGGTAACTTTCAGGGTAAGTAACCATGGCAACTCGCTCTCTGAACATAACCTGCTCCGGAGCAGCTCATGTTCCTTAAGAGGTATTCAGATGTGTTTTAAATAATTATTAATTAGTTATTAATATAACCAAATTTGTTATATAGTTATATAATATACAATATTATATATTAATTCTAAAGAATTAGAATGAAAAATAAGTTTAAATGTTAGTTCAATTAAAATATATTTATTATATTGTCATCTCACACATGGATCTGCATTCAATTAATTGGCATAAAACAATATAATCCTTATTCTCAGAGAATAAAGATTACTTATTAAACGAAGACATTGAAAAAATGATTGCATAACCACCAAATAGGTGGCGATGTGCATTAAGTAGGTTATGTAACTTGCCATTAAACAAACAAAGAAGAGGAAGTAGTATGGGGCTTCTTCTTAGCATCTGTTTCCATGGCGAATCATCGATTCTTCGCTCTGTTGAGAATGTCTTGTGTGTTCATGGTTAGCATACTCTGAGTCGTCTGAACTTACTCCCGGACTCGTTTTTGGAACCAGCATACCTCGAGTAAGCAAGGTTTGGGTTAATCAACCGAGAGTTCAGGGTATATGTGACGGTAAGTTAACCTTGCTTTCTGGAATACCCCCCAGGGCTGCGAATCTCAAAAGCATTGTAAGCCAAATCGAAGTATCATTGGCACCATTCAACATTCAGCTTGGCTCACAATGCCTTTGAGAAACGCAGCCCAGAACATTCAGGAAACAAACAACATCAGCGCGAGTAAAGGAATTTCATTTTTGGGTGATGTATAAAAGAAAACACTTGTTTATTCATGTTAACTTTCTCAATGTTCATTTTCAGATGTTAATAAAAGAGAAAGCGGAGGCCTTGCAGGAGGAGGTGGATGACCTGCTTATGCTGCCATCTGATCTTCCATCTTTGTAAATTCTTGTTTATTTTTTTATTTATATGATGTAAATAGTATGTATATTATTTCATATGGCATTATGTAAACTATTTTGTGCCGGTGTCTGGCTGAAATAAAAATGGAAGTAACCACGATTTTTGTAACATCTCTGTTACTTATTACCATGGTCATGTGTTATTTTATATCCAACGATTTTATAACCACCAGTCAGTCACAAACAACGTGTTGCATTTCCAGCACTGCGTCTAATGTTGTGAGTTCCAGCCAATCAGGTACGGTATGTAAATATATGAATGAGCTGGAGCCACGCCTATGAGTCGCTGGCATGAGATAGTTCAAATAATTAGTCACAGACCGGTTCCTTCTGTACAGTCAAACAAGAAGGAAGGAAGTGGGTTTTTTGACGGTATATAAATATTTCGCCTGTGTGTTTTGGATGAGCGCGTGAAACCGATGCAATTAACTACTGAATGAGGACACCGGCAGATTGAACAGATGAAGTCTGCAGCCACAGCAGTTTCCACGATTGTCGCTTTTGTTTTATTTCGTGCATTGTGTGACGAGGCCAAAACCGTAATATCTGCCGAAGATGTTCAGTCCATACGTGTTGATCTGGATCTGTCCAATGTGGCCCGAAGAGTGGACGAAAGGTTTCTCTCTGTGGCTATAGATGCGAGTTTAATAGCCGAGGAGAAGTTCATGAACCTATTGAAGTAAGTCCTTTTAAAAGTTTTAAAGCAGACCTCAAATAAATAAAATTGTGATGTAACTTTAAAACGAGTGTTATGATGTTTATATAGTTCACCAAAGTTAAGAACCCTTGCCAAAGCCTTGATCCCAGCGTTTCTGCGATTTGGAGGTACCAAACAAGATTTTATGAAATTCAACCCACGCGGAAGATATTTTCAAGCCAGAGAAAACAGCAGCAGAGCTGTTCTAGGTAACCTCTTTCACTTAGCATTAATAACACGAGTTAGTAAACCACATCATCCTCCAGCCAGAAAGCTGACTGCGGTGTGTTGTCACCTGACTTTAACAGCATGATTCCAGTTTTGCTTTAATGAGGGAACAATTCACACGAATCACCGTGAAAACAGACTGTTCCTCGCGTGCGAGTATGTTCAAATACTACAAATGTACTATCTACATTTTGTCGTTTAGGATTGGGTTTATTTAGACACTTAAACCTTTGCTTTGGGCTTTTAACCATCTGTGTCCACGGTGATTTGTAGTGCAAGTCATCCACACGGGTGTCTTCACAGTAAAGTACATCATGTTCCACATCTGCCAACCAGAAAGTGTCCAAATTCTTTGTATTAAGTTGTCGACCAATATTTATGTTAATTCAATTGTAAAGCTATATATATATAACTTTTTAGGGCCACAGTAGTCATTGCACTTAAATAATAGCTATTTACTTTTTTTTGTATGTGTTTTTTTTTTTTTATTATTATTATTATTATTATTATTATTATTATGGGATTAATGTAATTAGCACATCTGATGTCATTCCTACAGAAAATTTGTGTAAGAGACTTGAATTGCCTCCATTGCTGGAAAATAGGTTAAAGCAAGAATGGGTCTTACAGTCAAAGACTTTACTTCTGGAGGAACTAGAGGGAAAATACAAAAGATGGAATTCTCTGGTAAGTTTAATTCTACTTCTGTTAAATAATTGCCTAATTGGGGATTTATCATGAGTCAGTACAGCAAAACAGTGTTCTCCTTCTCTAGCAGCATGTAAGTGTCATGTCAGGGCTCAACAATTACAAGTTTCATGCTTTTCAAGGCCCAAATTTTTATGTGTCAAAAACATATGCCAATTTCACAGACAAGCCTTAGATTAAGCCAGGATTAGGCCTTAGTTCAATAAGGACATTTAAGTGGCTTTTATAAACGTGCCGTAGAAAAAAATAAATACATATATACATATTACATAGCAATTACATATTTTAAGATAGCTTTCAGTAAAAGTACCTTAAAAACTAGGCTTAAGCCTTGTCTGTGAAACCGGGGATAGTTATAATTTAAATTAAAAGTATATTTTTTTAAGTATATATTATGTTTCCATGATCAGTTGTAAAGTTGCTTTAGTAACACATTTAATTCAACAACCATGATCAATGCATCACAAAAACATTTGTGAGTCCATCAACTGATCCGAAACTCTGTAATGTATTCATATTTTCAATGATATTTTCAAAACTGTCAAAGGGAAAGTCAAGTGTTTGTCTTTCTCCTAGAATATGATGTCGACCTGCTGTATGCCTTTGCAAATTGCTCTGGTTTAGACCTCATCTTTGGTTTGAACGCTCTGCTCCGAACCAGTGAAAACACATGGGACAGCACGAATGCAGAACTGCTGTTGAAGTACTGTGAGTCCAGGCAGTATGTGATGTCCTGGGAGCTGGGAAATGGTAGGATTTGGGATATTTGGGATTTTTTTTATTAGGATTGACATTCTTATTTTGAATTGGCTAATAATATTTTATGATTATTTTGTATTATTCAATACAGCATCACATCTCTTGTTTTAGAACCCAACAGCTATGAGAAAAAAGCTGGTATCAGAGTGGATGGGTACCAGCTCGGTCAGGATTTTGTCCATTTACATCAAATACTTCAGGAATCTGCGGTCTACAACTCAACAGGTCTATATGGACCAGATGTTAGTCAGCCACGAGATCACCGTAAAGATTTGTTAACTGGGTAAGTGTTCAGAGAAAATTGTTATTTAAAAAATATATATATTTTCAGAGTCGCTTCTTGTCTTTTGGATTTGGGAATCAAATAAAGGTGACATGGTTGAACATTTCACTTTTTATAGGTTTTTGGAGACTGGAGCAGAGGCCATTACTGCATGCACCTGGCACCAGTAAGTTATGATTTACTTCCTTGTGCAAAATCTGAAAGAAATCATATTTGAGTCTTTGTACTGGAACTTGTTTTCCATTTTCCTTCTTAACAGCTATTATGTGAATGGCAGAGACACATCTTTAGAGGATTTCCTTGACCCTCATGTGCTTGATACTCTGGCAACAAAAATTAACGAGGTCCTCGAGGTACCAAAGTAATTCTGCATAATATATTGAAATAGGAGCTCTCTCGTGGCATCCAAATTTCTCACATTCAACGGTAAGAAATGTCAGAGAGATAAATGAGCTGAAATTAACTGATAAACACCCTGCCTTTAGACCGTTGAATCTGTTTCTCCGGGGAAGAAGATTTGGCTGGGAGAGACAAGTTCGGCATATGGTGGAGGTGCCGTTGGTCTATCAGACACATTTGTAGCTGGTTTTATGTGAGTCCAATTTTTTTTCCACTTCAGACCAATTTGAAGTTCGTCAGTAAATTAAAACTTCCAATATGTTTTAATGTGCATTTAAAGGTGCAGTAAGTGATTTCTGAGAAACGCTGTTGAAAGTGGATCAGAGTGAGCACAACAGTGTTGAGGAAAGTAACTCTTAAAAGTAATGCATTACATTACTTTTGTATTACTTTTACTCTGGGCTGGGCTTGTTTGTTTTTAACAACAAAAAAGTTATATTTTTGGCTAATGTAAAGACCCTTTCACACCAAAAGTGAAATGATTAAGCCTCAGGCTGAAAGAAATGCAAATTCACGCCTGTATAGTAGAGGGCAATGTAGTTGCAAGTGGGATGAGTAAATGCCTGCTTGCATTTATTCTAAGACTACAATAAGAATCATGTTCGCACAGTGCCTTTGCACTCCCGATTTCTTTCAACATGGGGACAGGAGAGCTGTCAGTCAATAAATGGAAAAGTAACTCAGATATTTTGTTGTAAATTTAAAATGTAAAACTTTACTAGTTACTTGAAAAAAGTATCTGATTATGTAACTCAAGTTACTTGTAATGAGTTACCCCCAAACACTGCTCGTAACCAATCAGCAGCAGGGGGCGTGTCCACTCACGATGGGGGAGGAGAGAGAGTGAGCAAGAGGGAGATT
The DNA here is from genome assembly GCA_018749465.1 of Paracanthobrama guichenoti. Taxonomy (NCBI): domain Eukaryota; kingdom Metazoa; phylum Chordata; class Actinopteri; order Cypriniformes; family Gobionidae; genus Paracanthobrama; species Paracanthobrama guichenoti. Next base: position 664,752 of record CM031963.1, on the reverse strand, counting down.
TGAAGAAATACTGTAGAAAGGGAGATGGCTGAGAGACATTACAAAAGAGACAAGGTCAGAGAAATCTAACTGGGGAAAAAAAGGGTTATGATCAAGCAAGAGCTTTAGGACCCGCATTAATGTTATAAAAGCTTTCCAGTACTGGAGAGGCCTGAAAACGACGCAGAGGTCACTTATGTGAGTAACATTGGTTTTTGCTATGTTTCACAGAACCAAGATATGCTGCTGTTGTAATGTTAGCTATAGTAACAAGAAATGTTTGGTTCAGAGTGTCATTGTTTGTCTGGAGCTGGTTCAAGAGTTTTTCAAGATTCAAGAGTTTTTATTTGTCACATACACAGTTATATACAGAATATACAACCGGCAGTGAAATGTAAACTTTGTGTGCTGCTGGCGACTAACAACAAACTCTTGCTTTTGTGTACTGTAATTTTTTGCTCGTCGTTCATTCATCTGTCATCTTTGCATTATTTTGTGTGAATCATTATTTTGCATTGTTTCAGCCATGATAAAGAGACATCCACTCTTGCATTGCGTGTTCGTGCATTTTGGGGGCGGTACAATGAAGGGAGGGGTGTGTTTGCTTGGGTTGATTTTAAATATCAAGTGTTTCTCAGAAATCACTTACTGCTACTTTAAATCAGTTTATACAAATGACAATGAAAATAAAAAAGTCAGTTCTACTCCATTTATACTTGTTTCCATTTGTAATGATTTAAGTAATGATAATGTGTTTAACAGTTTAAATATAAGAACATGACACAATGACATTTATTGGATCAAAAATACAGTAAAAACAGTAATGCTTTGAAATATTATTACAATTTAAAATACAACTTTTCTTTTAAAATACATTTAAAAAAATTTTTTTGTTGCAGCCATTACTCCAGTCTTCAGAAATCATATGCTGATTTGGTGCTCATTTAACATTGCTTATTATTATCAATCTTGAAAACAGTTGTGCTGCTTAATATTTTTGTGGAAGCCCTTCCACATTTAAGGATTTTCTTGATGAACTAGAAAGTACAAAAACAACAGTATTTTAAATGTACATGTATGAAATATGATCCATGTAATACAGCCTATCTGAATAAATGCACACTATAAATAAAGTATATTTGAATCTGTTTTGTTTATTAAAGGTGGCTGGACAAACTGGGACTTTCTGCTAAGCTTGGTTTGGATGTCGTTATCAGACAAGTGTTAATTGGTTCTGGCACGTACCATTTAGTGGATGATAATCTAGATCCCCTTCCAGTAAGTGTTTCTTGCATAACATCTGTATCAATCCAGGGATGTGGGAAATTCAATTATCTTTTTTTCTCTCTCTTTGAAACCATTTTGTACATATGGCAGGATTACTGGCTATCATTGCTATACAAAAGGCTTGTTGGTCCAGAGGTCTTAAAAGCAGAAGTTCATACAAATTCTGGACTAAAGAAACCAATACGGGTATACCTTCACTGCACTAACAGAAAAAGGTACTTGTATTCTCTTACTCACAATGTTTTTTTTTTTTAAAGAAACAATGGTTAACCCTTTTTGACATATCATATATCCTTTCCAGTACACATTACAGACAAGGTGCTGTGACCTTATTTGCCTTAAACCTAAACAAAAATGAAGCCACGATTAGTCTGCCCGTCCATATGGCCAACAGCACCATTGAAGCATTTGTGCTGCAGTCAGCTGAGGCCTGTGAACAGGGCCTTTATTCCAGGTAATGTCTCATGATCTCACAATGTTTGGACTGGACTACTATGAATCTGTTTGCTAGCCGAAGATTAAAATGACTACATGTAATGGGGTTGTAATTAGGGTTGGGTACCGTTCACATTTTAACTGGTACCTGAAATTCGGTACCAGTACCCAACGGTACCTTTTTTCAGTACTTTAGGAATGTTTACATCAATTACTGTAAAGAAACTGTAAGTCATTTATAGAAGTGTTATTGACATTATGCCAGAGCTGACCTGGTCGCTGTCTGTGATGTTTGTTTACTGTAATATTTACCAGTAAATAGTAGGCTACTAGGTACTTAATTTAATTAATAAAAACAACCATATACATTTTTAATACGTTCTATTAACACTTTATTTAAAGAATAAAAAGTTTGTTCAGTGCTGTTGCTATAATTGTAAAAAACATAAATAACAAAATAAATAAATATCCGTTCTATAAATCTGTTATCAGGCACATAAACGTGCAAATAATCGGTATCGGTTATACAAAATAAATATCGGTCGATCTCTTGTCAGAAATGTGATTTTAAAAATGGTGGGGGGAAAAAATGTTGTGACCAGCTACGACACCTAAAATCCTAAAAACATTTGGATATGTTATGCATCCACTATCATGGTAACAACCTAAAGATTGTTAAATCTGTCCATCTCTAGGTCCATCAAATTGAATGGACAAGTGCTAAAGATGGTGGATGACCGAACACTTCCTCCACTGGTGGGACGTGAACTGCCGCCTGGAGAACTCAAGCTGCCTGGGTTCTCATTTGCATTCTATGTTCTGATTGAAGCAGGAGCTCCAGTATGCAAATGAGCTTGGATAAAGATTGCTTTCACTGGAGAATCAGGGACACGAAATGTGTAATGACAAAATATTATTTATGTGAGGGAACTTTAATCTTGAATGAAATGAATCTGTCTCTTAATATGAAATCTGCATTTTTTTTATTTATGAAAACTTCTATTTATTATAAATATCGAGATGAAGCCACTCAAGAATGTTTTTAATGATCAACAGGGACTGGATTGAATCTATTTTACATCTGTAAAAATAAACAGATTTTCAGCAAAGCACTCATTTGTCAGGACATTTTGTTTGACGTGGAAGTGATTGAGTATCCATGCATACAGGCACTATAGCAATCAAGCCTTTTGATTCTTAGTCATTTTCTGTCTGATTTCACGTCTTTCTGTGCAAAGCACTACATTCAGCTAATTTTGGATATGAATAAAATGGTTTAGACATTTTGAGAATCCTCTCACAGGCAGACTTAAGATTTCCCATTGCACTTGTTACTCTGTGTGAGGTGATGATTGTAGCGAGAGTCTGTGTTGGAGGGTTGAAACATCTGGGCTTAAGTGAGAACACAGCTGGTATAAATATTGCTAGACCGTGATTGCTACACTTGATGCTTGTGTAAATCTGTGAAAAAATTTAATTTGTTTAAATGTCGGGAAGGTTTGTTACAGTGACAAGTTTTGTCATGTAAACATTTAAAAAGATTTAAAGAGCATTGCATTGAAAGAACATAACCTCGTCTAAAAATAAACCACCAGCATATTGATTGTCCCAAAGAGAGAAGCTATTGAGCAATGACCTTTGCTCGCAAGCCACCTGGGGATTTTAAACTCTTTTTGCAGAGATTTCCAAATAAGTCATGGGAAGATTAAATTACTTAAAAAGGGCTAATTTGTGAATTAAAATGAGTGGATAAATAAACCTTGCAGTGGGTGGCTTTGCCCACCAGGCGGCGATGTTTACTACTGTTGAGAGGCCAATGAAGACCCCGGGTATTATTCGTTGTTGGTGATGTTGAGATTTTAGATTGTTTGGGATAAATCCTTTTATTTGGCATATCATTTTTCCCAAAGACTATTTTAAAGAATTCTATGCAGGATATAAACAATATTCCTCATTATTTTACAAGATATCCTTGTTGTTGATTGTTGTTCTCTAAAGTATTACTTGTTCAGTTCTAAATTATATTTATAAATAAAATCAATCTGTACTATTATACGAGTACACATTTTACTGAAAATATGGTTTACATGCATCTGTCACGAACGGGCGTTGTAAACCCTGCGGTGTCTGTGCTAAATTGGGTATGGCATTTGCTGAAGGGGTCGTTGTTTGCAGTGGGGCTTGATAATACGCGGCTTGTGTGCGACGGGGAGACCCCTGCCAGCCACACATCTTCTCCATCTCCCACGAGAAATCCCACGGCCAATGAACACAAGCCCTGACTCCAGCAGCGTGCTGCGTCCACTGAGCACTCTCAGCTTCATTAAGAGGCGCCGTTTGGAAACATGGGGGGATTTCTTTGATGGGATTCTTTATGTCTTTGATGCCAAGGGCACACAAATATGTGTTCAGTTTTTCCCGTTCTTGGAAACTTGGTGGTTAATAAATCATAAACATAATATATAATACATTAACTTTGACCGAACTTTGTATGTTCTCTCTCTGAATTTTTTTCCATTCGCCCCGTGTGTCTCAATCTGAAAACTGTCTGTCTCTGACGTTTTTTTTTTAGTTTGAACAAGCTGTCCGAGTTTGGTAGTCCTCTTCAGGATTATTTTGTGTGATGCTGGTTCTTTCATTTTTCAGCACTCAATAAAAATCTTTATTTTATTGAACGTGTTCAGCCTCTCTTTCTAAACCTTGCCGCCATTCTTTGCCTATGGCTATGTTTTTGGAGTCCTGTGGTTTACAATGGGTGGTCTACAGGACTGTCAATTTTTTTAAAAATTTTTTTATCTCAAACCATTTTTCCTGAGTAAAAAAAAAAAATGTATTTGTGATCTTTAAATGTAGATAATCTGTGACTGAAAATAAAACTAATTGTTTGGCATATAGCAAAAGCTATGTAAATAATAGGCATCCGCACGTCATTATAGGCACGCTCAATTTTATGCAATAGGTATCAAAATGAATCCTTTGCCTAATAGAAGACATAATAATATTAATACATAAAATAATTTCTTAATAAATAGTATAAAAACCCAAAGTCATTCACACATATAGGCGGAGGAAACTCACTAGCACCTCCCACGCACGCCTCAATAATCGCCAGGCAGCCCGTCACTCACTCTCCTCTAAACTTGAAGAAACCCGAATGTAAACTTTGGGAAGACTGCTGAAAACTTATTAGCTGCTCACTGTAGTCGTTCAATAAAGCAATCGCTTTAAAATGAACGGCATGACATCTGAACCTGAAGCCGCACGGGGGTTGAAGTCTTCAGTTTGACGCGCAACGCGAAATACAAATGGACAGGACGCGCAGGTTCATTTGGGGAATAATCACAGGTACGATTCACCATTGTTGGTTTGTATTCAACGCCTTTAACTGTTTTGTTTGTCCACAAAGCAACTATAGATTCTAGAAGTACCCGTTTGCCAACTTTCCCTTCTTTAAATAGCTCTTGTATTTCTTAATGTGCTCGTGGCATCGAGAGTTGAATGTTTAACTTCTTTTATACTATTTGACAGTTTCTATTTTTAGCACTGGAATTCAGTTTAGCGCATTACAAGACCTTCTATTGGTTAATCAGGGAGGGAGGGATTTTAAAGTGGAACTACATTCGAGAGGCCTATATAACCCAGTATAACATTTGCCCGGAATCCTGCAAAGCAATCTAATGCCACAGTTCTGGAGTCATGCGTGGTGCCACCCGTGATTTGTTTGTTGTCTGCCCTCAGCTGTTGTCCTATGCAAATACTCCCAGGCTGAATGGAATACCACAAAAGCACCGGCGAATAGGACTGTGTCCTGCAATCACCATGACAACAGCGGCAACTGCACAGGTAAATATCAATGGCACCCCAACCTGTTCTTTTCAAATAATGAGCAAGCCAAGCCTGAGATATTTTCCATAGATTCCACCTCACGCAGAAAGCTAACACTGACTTTGAAGACGTGAACACTTGTGTTAAAAAAAAAAGGGGGGTGGGGTGTTCCCCTGGGCATGACATGAAAGTCTTGATAACTTGACCACCTTGCTGAAGAGATAGAATATTAAATGAAAATATATTTTCATAGCATGCAGATATAATTAATAATTCAGCTTTTATTTAAAATTTTATTTAAAAAGTGATAATCTAATACTCCCAAGCTGAAGTTTAGCATCTCTGTACCGCAGGTAATCCTCAGCTCATGTTACATGTGGCCAGAGGTTGTAATTAGATCCTTTCTTATTCAACTTTTAGTTCATTCTGAAGTCAGAGCTCAAGTTTCAGTTTCTGTAGAACGGCGGTCTCTTTTCTAGCTCAGTCCTTTGAACTTTGACGCACACCATATATTGTAAATGAGCAAACCCTAATTACATTATTGTGTATTTTATATTATATTTTATAGTTATTGGCTGATATTGTTTTTAATGTATTACATTGAAGGATATTAGATATTTAATTGTGTATTCACATTTTCTATTTTTCTATTTAGATTACCTTTGCCATTAGATAATACCTTTAAAAACACAAATAACTCTGTTAAATGTAATTGTTAACAAAACGTTTTTCATGATGTACATTATAATGTTGTGATGCCTAAACATTATTTTATTTTGGTAATTCTTTTTTAAGGTGACATAGTTACTACGTTTAAAGTAGTTAATTACGTTAGACATAGTTAAGGTGACATGCGTTACATGCACTTACGATAGTAAACACAGTAAATTATGCATTATTACAACTAACCTAAACCAAACCCTAAATGTAACTCTATAGTAAGTACATGTAGTTAATTAATATTACTCAGTACTTATTTGAGTAAGTACAATGTAACTACATTACCTTGATCATAAAGTGTAACCTTTATTTTTTATTTATAAAATAAAAATAGTATCTTTTAGTAGTAATTAAATAGTAATTTTAATATTGGCCATAATTACATGAAAATAATAATTGGACAGAATTTTTGTGATTAGAAGTGCCAGTAAAGACATTTAAAATGTTATAAAAGATTTCTATTTTAAATCAATCTTGTTCTTTCAAAAATTTATTTTATAAAAATAAGAAATATGCTATGGAGAGGGGCGTCTCTGCTTAAACTGTTGCCGGATGGATGGATGGATGGATAAGAAATATTTAATGAGCACCAAATCATCAATGATTTCTGAAGGATCATGTGACACTGAAGACTGGAGTAATGGATTATAAAAATTCAGCTTTTTAAAAACTATTAAAAAGAAAACTCTTGTAAAAATATTTCACAATAGTACTGTATATTTTTGACCAAATAAATGCAGCCTTGGTGAGCATAACAGACTGCTTTCAAAAACATAAAAAAATGATCAACCCTACACTTTTGTGTTTGATGGTGATATGTATCCCTGCTTTACAGATTCAAAAGATGATCACACATGGAGTGGGCACTTCTCTATATGTCCAAAAGATTATAGGCATTACTGTATCCATGGTGTTTGTCGTTTTGTGAAGGAGCAGAATATTCCTTCATGCAGGTGAGATTTTGACCTGTCCATCACTCAACCAATCAGAGCTAGTTAAATGTTGAAGTTGAATAATGTTTTTTAATGCATTTGCACAGATGTGAAACAGGATATATGGGCAGTAGGTGCGAATATCTTGATCTTGAGTACCGTATGGCAGAACGAAGAAAAATAGTCATCGCATGTGTGGTTGCAGGATTGGTCTCTCTGATTCTGCTCATCGTCTTCATATGCGTCTGTACACAGTGAGTAAATGTGTTACACTGTTAAGAGCATTGTACCTTTATAATCAAGCTTAAAGGGGTCCTATTATGCCTTTTCACTTTTTCAACTTTTATCTGTGTGCTGCACATTTTACGAAGAACAGCTTCCAGAACCTAAAAAAGTACAAAGTCCCTTTAAAGGTGCAGTGTGTAGTATTTATGAAGATCTGTTGACAGAAAAGCAATATAATATACATAACTATGTTTTCAGTGGTGTATAAAGACCTTACTTAATTTACAGTTATGTTTTTTTTTTACCTTAGAATGAGCCATTTCTATCTACAAACACCGCAGGTCCCCTTACAATGAAATTGCCATTTTGGGCCGCCATGTTTCTACAGTAGCCCTAAACAGACAAACTGTCTAGTCACTCTCTGCTCTCTCCGACAATGACATTTTTGTCCTGTGTCCTGTTTCTATGTGCCTCGAAATTGACGGGCGAGCGGTGTGTTATTGCAACTCACAACCTCACTGAAGATGCCGCTTAAATTCACACACTTCACCTTTAAGACAAGTTATTTCACTCAGCGGCCATCTTTGAAATGCCTCTCGGACATGCAAGTGCAGCTCCTATCCCAATGGGGAAAAACTGTTCGCCAAACTTACTATTAAATTTGTAAAAAGTCTGAATCAGGCTTGAATTGGTTTGAAATTGAAGCCATGCTTAATATTTACATCTGAGTACTAGAGCTTGCAGTTATGACATTTCCCGAACACGCGCTCAACACACCGGGCCAGCTAACCAATCACAGTACATTTCGTATTTGAGAAGGAGGGGCTTCATCAAAATAAATGGCGTTCAAGCCAGTGTGGGGAGAGAGGTGCTGTAATAATGTAAAATATGTGAAAATTATGTGTTTTTTGAACAATCAAGCATGAAAGCATATTCTAGTACACCGCAAAAAACAAAATTAAGACTTTGTAAAAGGGCATAATAGGACCCCTTTAAAAGTGTCGGCCTTCATTGATTATTTAATCTTTAATGTTGTTCTTTTTACCATCTTCCTATTTTGTTTCACAGTAAACGACATAAACCATGTAGAAAGAAGAAGAGAAAAAAGGATACATCTGATGAAGATGAGAAGCTCAATTCACTAAATACACATGAAGATTTAGCTGCTCCGGTCGACACATGTGACACTAATGCTGTATGAAGTGAGTATTTATTCTTCTTCTGTCTCTGTATTGCATTAGGGCCACTTTCTGTTCAGATCATGTAAACCAGTAGACTGGGTAAACCCAGCCTGATCTGCCAGCGATTTGATTTCGCCCTGCAGCTCAGGCTGGAAACCTGTACATTTATTTATCCTGCTTCTGTCACACTTTTGCGGGAACCAATCATAGACTGGCGTATCCATCTGGCGTGCTATTGGCGGGTTTAACACAATGCTGGATAGAGAAGGATGGATCGTTGGTCTGATTGGATGAAGGACTTTTTGAATTGCGTACAGAGTCATTTGAACTATGCCCGTTGATCGCGCCTCTTGTGGTCTGATTGGTTGAAGGACTATCCAATTGCATACAGAGTCATTTGAACTATGCTCATTGATCACACCTCTTGTGGTCTGATTGGATGAAGGACTATCCAATTGCGTACAGAGTCATTTGAACTATGCCCGTTGATGGCGCCTCTTGTGGTCTGATTGGATGAAGGACTATCCAATTGTGTACAGAGTCATTTGAACTATGCTCATTGATCACACCTCTTGTGGTCTGATTTAATGAAGGACTATCCAATTGCGTACAGAGTCATTTGAACTATGCCCGTTGATCGCGCCTCTTGTGGTCTGATTGGATGAAGGACTATCCAATTGCGTACAGAGTAATTTGAACTATGCCCGTTGATCGCGCCTCTTGTGGTCTGATTGGATGAAGGACTATCCAATTGTGTACAGAGTCATTTGAACTATGCCCGTTGATCACGTCTCTTTCGCAGTAGAAAATACAGAGCAGACTCCCCAGACCAGTGTTCAATCTTAAAAGATTGAGCTTAGTCTGGTGATAGCCAGACAAGTAAATCAGTGGTTTTCAAATAGTTTAGGACTCAGACTTTAAATCGGATATCAAGTGACAACCCAATGCAGTACCACAATCATACAGAACAAAATATGCTTGAAAATAAACTTTTTTTAAGCTAATTAATTGGCATATTATTGGTTTCTGAATGTCTCTTTTTATGATTTATCTTTTTTTCAAGTGAACCTGTATTTAATGAAATCTGTGTCATTTTCTTTTATCTGGAATAGTTTTGCTTATTGTTATTTAGGGTTTGTTTACACAACAGCTATGTACTATAACAAATATGTACTACAAACAGGAATTTTTTCCTTTTTTTGCGAACAGACGACAACGTTGTGAAACCACTCCCTGTTCACAAGGATCCACGCAAACGACTAAAAACGTTTTATTATGCTGCCAGGCCAGTAGATGGCAATGTCACTACACTCCTATAGTCTGAAGACGTAATACGCATGCGCATGACATCACAATTTTCTCAAATTCGTGTTTTTGTTGTTTACACAGAGACGATAACGGTATCAATTTCAAAAGCTTGCATTGTCGTGTAAATGATAACATGCTTGTTTGACGTGTGGCTTTTGTGACTCTGTTCAGACCTTGGTTGCTAGGAAGTCAGGTCAACTTTTAGTTCAAATAGATCTGTCTAATGATCTTTTTGTTTCAGTGAAACAGTGAAGTGATCCTGCCAAGGTTGGTAATGGCCTGGAAATGTGGACATGTCCTCCCGAGTGATGAAAACAGTGCTTTGCAGTAATCCTGAGTGGACTTTAAATGAATTTGTGAGATATGCTGTGTCAGACACCCTTTGCCATTCTGTGTGCTACTGTTTCCCTCATTCTTCATGCCACAAATGATTTTCACACTTTTCAGGAAAAAGTGTAGATGAACTGAACAAATAGGCCTTCATGGCTATAATGAAAAAGTGCAGTTCAATATGCTGCATGCAAACAAAGCCTATCCATGTTGGTTTAGATACAGGCCCATTGAAAATACATTGAAAATTAAATAATAACAGTTTCAAAAGCTTCTGGAAGTAGTTCTCCTGACATTAACGGACCAACATCTTCTCTTAAGTTTGATTTATTTATTAACATGTAAATAGAATATGTTTTGCTTTGTTTGATTTTAAAAGAAAATTACCATGTATATATATTATAATGCATTTTTGTTTTCTGTATTGAGCTATTTTGACAGTAAAGTATTAGCCATAATAATAATTTAAAAGAAGTTTTGCAATTTGGTCAACAATATTTAATGACAACAAAAACATTTGTTAATGAAAAAGGAGAATCATTTTATATATTTGTGTTTTGTTGGGTACAGTTTGGAAAGATGCTAGTTGCTGATGATGTAATGTTAGATGTATGTTGCACATGCTGTTCAGATTTCTATTGTAAGCACTAAACACAAAGCTGTATTTACTTCATACATTTATATCTTCATGTCTTCATAAAGTAATCGGTGCAAGTATTTTTATTTCTCAAGAAATTTAGATTTTCAGTGGGTGCTAAAGTGATTTTAAGAGTGATTCTTTTTGTGTGTGAAATGTAAATGCTTGCATTATGTTCTGTAAACAAGGTGAATGTGGTACATAAACTGATCGTTTCTTCACACCAAGGTGGAAAATGTCCATGGAATGTGCAAAGCTGCTTGGTTAGAATAAACTCCACCAACTCTGCTTCCAAGAAATGCTTTATTGTTTGTTTTTCGCCCTAGTTACGGCTGCCCTCTAAAACATCCAGTGTGTGGGATCATTTAACCGTTATCATCAGATAAAGCTTTGAAGAGCCGCCTTGTCTTTTATTACTCAGAAGTTTTTGAAGCCTCAGTCTGTGCTGATGCCAATAGTGACCAGCACGGGCAGACCTCGTGTTTCAGCACTGCCATAAATAGCTCTTCTTGGTCTGGTGTGAGTGATTGGAGAACGACAGGAATCCAGCACCTCGGTTGGTGGGATCTTCTGAGGCAGATGTTTTTCCATGATAATTAAGAGCTGTGTCCAATGTTTTAACAGAACATCAACCAACTACAGTATGCACTGATTTCAAGCCTGAGTTTTTGATATTTTCAAAAGCTACAGAAATTCTAAAGTATTTTTTGTTGAAAGATGTAAAGGCTGTGATAGATCATATGATCTAAGGCCAATTTAAACTTCTGTTCCACCTAGCGTAGCAATGACCTGTGACGAATGTCATTCGGCTGAAATTCCTAAAGCAGCAGGAAATGAAAACGTAAGGTGTGTCTCAGAGTGAATGAAATGGGTAACCGATACAACCAGGGCTTGACATTAACACCCGCCAAATACGGGTGGATTTCAGCAGTGGCGTGTAACACATTCACTAGCCACTTTGGCGGGTTGAATTTTATATATAACATACATTTATCATGCATAGATTAGTCTTTAAAAATGTTACAAAATAAGTCATTTCTGTTTACTTTTTTGTTCAAAAATATAGATTTTTCGATACTGAAATAACGCTTCTAATACAAATTTTCTGCAGAATAGATACATGATACATGATCGCTTTCTCATATCTCTATCAGCGAGTTGACACACAAACACGCCTCCCTTCACTTCCTTGTTTCATTTGCTCTGGATGAATACTTGTTGGTGTGACAGGGCTTGAATTTCCACGTGGGATTGTGTGTATTGCGCATCATTTTACTAATTCCTGCAGTTTTTGTGCTCACACCCACACAAAGCCGCCACTCAGTACTAAATTGAGTTCTTTTTTTGCTGCTTATTGCGCTTAATCAGTCAAATACACACAAAATAAAGTAAAAATGTCAGCCTTGGCAAGTATTCACGTAAAAAATGGTTATGTTTTAAGTGAACCTAAACGGTTTAGAAAGAAAATGCATGTGTAACAGTATAATGTATCCATGTGTCTTGGATCTGCTGCCAAATAATGAGATAGTTTTAAAAATACAAACCCGATTCCAAAAAAGTTGTGAGACTGTACAAATTGTGAATAAAAACAGAATGCAATGATGTGGAAGTTTCAAATTTCAGTATTTTATTCAGAATACAACACAGATGACATATCAAATGTTTAAACTGAGAAAATTTATAATTTTAAGAGAAAATAAGTTGATTTTAAATTTCATGGCATCAACACATCTCAAAAAAGTTGGGACAAGGCCATGTTTCCCACTGTGTGGCATCCCCTCTTCTTTTTATAACAGTCTGCAAACGTCTGGGGACTGAGGAGACAAGTTGCTCAAGTTTAGGAATAGGAATGTTGTCCCATTCTTGTCTAATACAGGCTTCTAGTTGCTCAACTGTCTTAGGTCTTCTTTGTCGCATCTTCCTCTTTATGATGAGCCAAATGTTTTCTATGGATGAAAGATCTGGACTGCAGGCTGGCCATTTCAGTACCCGGATCCTTCTTCTACGCAGCCATGATGTTGTAATTGATGCAGTATGTGGTCTGGCATTGTCATGTTGGAAAATGCAAGGTCTTCCCTGAAAGAGACGACGTCAGGATGGGAGCATATGTTGTTCTAGAACTTGGACATACCTTTCAGCATTGATGGTGCCTTTCCAGATGTGTAAGCTGCCCATGCCACACGCACTCATGCAACCCCATACCATCAGAGATGCAGGCTTCTGAACTGAGCGCTGAGAACAACTTGGGTTGTCCTTGTCCTCTTTAGTCCGGATGAGATGGTGTCCCAGTTTTCCAAAAAGAACTTCAAATTTTGATTCGTCAGACCACAGAACAGTTTTCCACTTTGCCACAGTCCATTTTAAATGAGCCTTGGCCCAGAGAAAACGCCTGCGCTTCTGGATCATGTTTAGATATGGCTTCTTTTTTGACCTATAGAGTTTTAGCCGGCAACGGCGAATGGCACGGTGGATTGTGTTCAGTTTCTGGAAGTATTCCTGAGCCCATGTTGTGATTTCCATTACAGTAGCATTCCTGTATGTGATGCAGTGCCGTCTAAGGGCCCGAAGATCACGGCATCCAGTATGGTTTTGCGGCCTTGACCCTTATGTACAGAGATTGTTCCAGATTCTCTGAATCTTTGGATGATATTATGCACTGTAGATGATGATAACTTCAAACGCTTTGCAATTTTTCTCTGAGAAACTCCTTTCTGATATTGCTCCACTATTTTTGGCCGCAGCATTGGGGGAATTGGTGATCCTCTGGCCATCTTGACTTCTGAGAGACACTGCCACTCTGAGAGGCTCTTTTTATACCCAATCATGTTGCCAATTGACCTAATAAGTTGTAAATTGGTCCTCCAGCTGTTCCTTATATGTACATTTAACTTTTCCGGCCTCTTATTGCTACCTGTGCAAAAGGTTCAAAATGTCTCACCTTCAACATTTGATATGTTATCTATATTCTGTTGTGAATAAAATATAAGTTTATGAGATTTGCAAATTATTGCATTCATTTTTTATTCACAATTTGTAATCTTTTTTGGAATCGGGTTTGTATCTATATGGCAGTTTTTCCCCATGGTATCAATGTTGAAATTGTGGCCAGTGAAAATGCTAGTAACTTTGGAAAAGCACTAGCCACAGTGGCTGGTGAGCAAAAAAGTTAATATCAAACCCTGGATCTCTTTAGGAGATAAGAGATCACCCTGATCTCACCTTTTTTTTTCTCCAGGTCTTCTGAAGCCATATGAAACCTTCATCAGCGAGATGAAGAATCAATCTAATTTGTGAGTGAATAACTTATTTTGTGAACTGAATCATCTGATTCATTGACAGACTTACTCAAAAGAACAATTCTTATGATTAGCTTTTAGGAGAACTAGATTTTCATTAAATAATGACTTAAATTATGCTATTCGATTGCTTCAGAAGATTTTAAATATTTCTCATTAGTCATAAGCACTACTTTTATGATACTTTTATGATGCTTTTTGTAATTTTGGAGCTTGGCAGCCTGATTCAATCCTGATTTAATTTCATTTAGTATCAGAAATGCACTTGTGCAAACGCATGCAGCTTGATAAAGATTTCACTCTAAAGAAAGCGTGGCTAGACAGTCAGAAGTAGTGAAAAAAGGCAGCAATGTGCTTTAAGAGATAATGCAAAAGGAGCTTGTTCAGTGGACAGAGTATATATACTGCATCATGACAGGAGGAGAAGAACCAGGGTAGAGAGAGAATGTTTTGTTATGATAGTGGCTGCCAGCTGAAGAAGTTAATAAACTTTATTTATTTTCCTGTTCTGTTTTATCTCGGGACGCCCATCCTGAGGTAACTAGACTGTCCATCAGCTCCAGCCTAGATCCACCCTCTCATGGATACTTCAGATGACCAACACCTGTGAAGAGACGACTCCAACTCTTCCCCCAAGAAACCTTTTCTATATACCGTAATCATTGTTACCAACATGTATTCTTTAAATGAGCCCATTGTTTCTGCCTTAAATTATTACATTGTTTTATTAATGCATTGTTAGCTAACTGTGTGATTAACTGTGTATATTTTCTGAAATCCATAACTTGGACACAGTCACCTCTGATAACAGATCACTCTGAATTGTAAAGCAGACGTGTGCATTTTCTGTAAAGCTGCTTTGAGACGATATGTATTGTGAAAAGCGCTGTACAAATAAATGTGGATTGAATTGAACTTTAAGTTCCTGCAAATGATGGACTCGCACGTGATTTTCTTCTAAGATACAACATGGTGTCAGAAGTGCACTTGTACAAATGCATGCAGGTTGATAAAGATTTGACTCTAAAGAAAGCGATTAGCATGGCCAGACAGTCAGAAGAAGTGAAAAAAAAACAGCAATGTGCTTCAAGAGATAAAGCAAAAGGAGCTTGTTCAGTGGTCAGCGTATATGGACCACATCATAACAGGGGGAGAAGCACCGCTGCCAGCTGAAGAAGTTAATAAACTTTACGTTCCTGCAAGTGATGGACTCACACGTAATTTCCTTCTAAGAAAATACGTCTAAGGGATGATGTATTTTTGTAGGCCAAAACCCCGAAACGAGTCAGCATTTTAGTACTTCCGTTTCCTTCGTCCTATATCCTGAAATGTTTAGAAAAGCTGAAATGAGCTCAAGATATTTTCACGGGTTACTCTGCAGCATAAAAGACATCAGTAATACCCCTTTGTATTTTTTTATTTTTATTTTTATTTTATTTTTTTTGTGGTTTGTTTCGTTAACAAGTGGCTAAATGGGACTACAGTGATGTCAAGAACATAAACGTCATAATGCCGAACAGGTAAACTTTTGGGAAAATGTTTTTAAATGAAGACTTATTTTTAAAAGTCAGAATTTTAGTGATGGTGACATTAAAGTCATGTTCGTTTTAAACAGCTTTTTACTTCTGATGATGTATTTAGGATTCAAAAGTTGTGTTCATTTGTGATTCTCAATGAAAAATGTGTAAGAATCAACTTTTGCTGGTCACATCTTATTTTCTGCAATAATCCAAAAGTCAATGGAAAATCTTAACTTAAACTAAACATTCTTTGTAAAATTCTGTTGAACAGTAAGCATAATGCCTATTTATGAATATATTATAGCCTATTGTATCATATGTAATTCAAACATTTCTAGGGCCTATAAATCATCGATATGACCAAAACTGTTGTACACAATCTGTTTCATGCCTTCTGTCCTCTGATTGATAATTAATAGTTACTTTTTTAATCAAGTGAAGTCTTTTTTGCTCAGAAATCTTTAATGATTTTTATAAAGTCAATGTAAGACACACATTTACAGGACTGAAGCAACTTGGGTTTACTTGATTATTCATACACCATTTTTTTATGTTAAAAATGAAAACTTTATGAATTTCTTTTTATGCTAATGTAATTGTCAAATATGACACAACAGGCTTTTGGGGAACATCTATTTGCCATTTCTCACTTATCATTGATTTGCAATGAATTTCATATATGCGCTACATATACTGGGGGATACAAACATTTACAGACAGATTATGAAAAATAAAAAATTAAGTAAAAATTAAATTCATTAAATGTCAACATAATAAGCTAACGCTTAACAACAACTTTTTAAACATGTAAGTCCTCCAAATACTGTAAATATGTGAAATATATCTGCTTTTATCTGAAGGTGAGTAGATTTCCCACTACAGGTGGTTATGTCACCAGATCTAAATATTCACAACAAACACCCTTTCAACATGAAACCAAGAAATGAGACCTACACTTTCCCTGCTTCTCCCCACAGCCTCTCAAATGTTTGTGTCTCCCATTTTAGGGTTAAAGAGGATAAACTGCCATTGGACAGCATGAGAAGTTCTTGTGCATCGCTAGCCATTGAACAGCATTTTGGTCATTATAAAAAATCTAATCTTGTCCTCAGTTACTCACACAGTTTAACTTGTGTGAGGGTCAGAAACAGCAGTCAAACTTCTTGTGTTTCTCTAGTCTAGGGGAACTGGTGCAATACTTTTATTTTGCACACCTCATTAACACTTTCATAATCATGGGACAGATGGAAGTCTGTCTGCTTTTTGTCAGCAAGGTGTGGAGAGCTTGACCAGTACTCAGGATTGCTCTTGTAGCAGGTGGCTTTGAGTAATTGACCATGCTTTGACCCAGCAAATAGCGATCCGGTCCATTTGGCAGTCTCTAAATTGTGTGGTTTAAACCTGGTTCTTTATATTGTTCCCAAAGTCTTTCGAACTGATCTTGACATGGTCTTAAAGGTGAATGATGTTTCATTCCTTCTATTGTCAGTATACATGGGATTGTCAGCATGACAACCACATTATATAACGGCAAAGATAGACCTGCAAGAGGTGACTGCAGGAACAATTCCCTTCTACAATAACAAGTGATCAATACAGTATGGGGGGTTAAATAAAAAAGTCAGTGAATGCCAAGGTTATTTGAAATTGCTGTTATTTTTAGGCAATGATGTGAAACAGTTTTAGCTGGAGTGTGTTTGAGAATGATTTAATATTCAACTACCAAAATGATAAAAAAAAAAGCAAATAAGGCTCAATTGGAAAGTAAATAAGCATTTAAAATACATATAATTTTAAGCTCTTCTTGTCTGTTAAATATAGTAAGCTCATGTAGATACACAGTTATAAATAGTTTTAAGGTCTATAGCACTACTGCTGCTTTAAATTGTCTTTTTTTTTTGCTTTTTGCTTTAGTAAAAGCAAAATGTAATACTGGGCAGAATGAGCATGGTCAGAAATGCTGTTTATCTCAGAGACAGATGAAATATCCTGTGTTCCTTCACAATTAATAACTTGAAACCACACTATTTATTGTATATTTTTTAGTCGGAAACCAGGGAAAAAAGGGAGATCTAAAGCTGCGGTTCTCAACCAAGGGTCTGGGGCCCAGTAAGGGGCCTTCCAAAGAGTTAACTTAATTATTGAATTATTTAAATATTAAAATAATTGAATGTTATTGAAATAGCTAAACATCGAAGTGTACAACATGTACTGATATATTACTTATTTTAATTAAACACAGTTTAAAAAAATTCTGGTTACACCATATTAATCATAGGTAATTGATTGACACTTCTAGTTCCTATTACAAAAGTTAGAAAAACAATTTTAGAGATTTAAAGGCACAATATGTAAGATTTTTGGATTAAAATATCTAGAACAGTGTTATATATTTTGTTGACTTGAATGTGTACCTACATTATCCCAAATGTGTCACGGACTCAGCCACGCCCTCTGCACCAGACTCCCACGCTCCGCCCACTCGTTCCCAATCACCTGAATACTGAGCACCCGCACCTGTTTCCCATCACTGAAGCCCTTTATCACCAGCCCTCACCCCACACTCAGTGTCTGGTCACAGCTCACGCTACACAGACTGCTTTGCTACTCTTCGCAATCCAAAGCTTCCAAGAAACTCTACTCCCAAGTTCCCCAAGTTCCCCAAGTTCCCCAAGTTCCCCAAGTTCCCCAAGTTCCCCAAGTTCCCCAAGTTCCCACGATTCCAAGGTTCTTCAAGATATTCTCCGTGTTCACCACTCCAGTTAAGCCTCTCACCATTCCCTGTGTTTACACCTATTCACCAGTTCACTGTTTCGTGTCCTGACTTCAATAAAACCTGTTACTGCGTACTAACCTCTGTGTCCTCAAGTCTATCATGACAGATGACCAGACCAGCGCCCTATGCTGGTGAGGCGGCGGAATGCAACGGTTTTCTCTTACAATGTTCCCTCTATTTTGAAATGCAGGCTCATCAGTTCACCACCGATCGATCCAAAATAGCCTTTATTGTTACCCACCTCACCGGACGAGCGCTCCAATGGGCCAGAGCCATCATGGATGCCAACGGCCCAGTAACTCAATCCATCAAAGCCTTCACTCGTCACTTCCGTGAGGTGTTCAGCAGATCTTCTGGACCCACCACCACTCATGATCAACTGTTAAAGCTTCAACAAGATACCCAATCACTCCACGATTACAATATCAGTTTCTGCACCCTAGCCGCCGCAAGCGGATGGAATGAGCCTGCCTTACTCGCTGTCTACCGTGCTGGATTGAACCCACAACTCCGAGTTTCCCTAGCCATCTATGATAACCACACAGGACTAGAAAACTTCATACATCGAGCCACCCTTGTCTCTCAAAATCTTGCTGCCAGCTCCAACCCAGTTCACCCGTTGCATTCCCCGCCTCCACCGTGGGAGTCTACCCCTCCAGCACCAGAACCCATGCAAATCGACCATCACCGTTTAACTCCCACTGTTCAACGACTCAGAGAACACCATCTATACTTGAAACTTGAAAAATGCGAGTTCCACCGCAGCTCCACCCAATTCCTCGGATGCATCGTGGACCAGAGCGGCATCAAGATGGACCAGGGGAAGGTCCGAGCAGTGCGGAGCTGGCCCCAACCCACCACGATCAAAGACCTCCAATGCTTCCTGGGATTCGCCAATTTCTATCGCCGGTTCATCTGTCAATTCAGCACCATTGCAGCATTGTAGACTCCCACGCACTGCTCCGAGGTAGCCCCAAGTCCCTGTCCTGGACCCCTGAAGCTCAACAAGCATTCCATCAACTCAAAGAAGCCTTCAGTACGGCTCCTGCCCTCGTTCATCCAGATCCAGAGATCCCATTCGTCATGGAAGTGGACGCTTCAAGTGTGGGGGTAGGAGCCGTACTGTCCCAGCAGCAGGGTGAGCCTCCACGACTCCATCCATGTGCCTACTTCTCCAAGAAGCTGTCCCCGGCGGAACGCAACTACGACATCGGGAAGATAACTTGGGCAGGGACCCCCACCACACCACCCCTCCCTAACCGACTCGGAGAACCACACCTCCGGCCACGAACCCCCACCACACCACCCCTCCCTAACCGACTCGGAGAACCACACCTCCGGCCACGAACCCCCACCACAGTTTTCTGGCGTTGGAGGAGTGGCAACATTGGCTGGAGGGAGCCAAACACCCGGTCCAGGTCATCACCGACCACTGAAACTTGGAGTACCTACGAGAGGCCAAGAGGCTCAACCCACAACAGGCCAGATGGGCCTTGTTCACCCGGTTCGACTTCTCTGTAACCTACCGCCCCGGAGAGAAGAATACCAAGGCTGACGCCCTCTCTCGTTCCTACCCGACCATCCCACTGCACAACCTGAACCCATCCTCCCTCCAGCCGTCATTGTCAGCCCCATCCAGTGGGCCCTGGATCAACGTATCGCCGACGCAACTCACGATGACCCAGTTCCGCCGGGGTGTCCTGAGGGACAGACCTATGTTCCTGCGAGTCTCCGACCGTCCCTCATGGACCAGGCACATTACTCTCCGGGCTCTGGACACCCAGGCAGCCAGCGTACCCTCTCGCTCATTCAAGGACGCTACTGGTGGCCCAGTATGGCTCAGGACGTCTCCCGCTTTGTTCGAGGATGCTCAGTCTGTGCCACTACCAACACTCCCCGTCACCTCCCTGAAGGCAAGCTGGTCCCCTTACCCATTCCACGCCATCCCTGGTCACACCTCGGTATTGATTTCCTCACTGATCTCCCTCCCTCCGATGGACACACCTGTATCCTTGTTGTCGACCGCTTCTCTAAAGGATGTAAGGTCATTCCCCAGTCAGGACTCCCCACAGCTCGGGAGGTACCTCCGAGCCTACTGTGGTCGCCGCTAGGACAGCTGGAACCGCTTCCTTCCGTGGGCTGAGTATGTACAGAACTCACTTCGCCAAGAATCCACTCACCTCACCCCGTTTCAATGTGTTCTAGGTTTCCAACCCCCACTGTTCCCCTGGTCTGGAGAGCCCACAGATGTTCCAGCTGTCCATCACTGGTTTCAGGAGAGCGAGAGGGTGTGGGACTCAGCACACGTCCATCTGCAACGGGCAGTCCATAGGCAGAAGATTCAGGCTGACCGCCGTCGCGGACCAACCCCCAGATCCTGGCCAGTTGGTGTGGCTATCGACCCGAGACATTCACCTACGGCTGCCCAGCTGCAAGCTGAGTCCCCGCTATATTGGTCCCTTTAAGATTCTGAGGCAGATCAACGAGGTCACCTACAGGTTACAGTTGCCCCCACAGTATCGCATCTCACCTTCCTTTCACGTGTCCCTCCTCAAACCATACACTGACCCTGTTCTCCCTTCCTCCACAGAGTCTGGTGCAGATGCAGTGCCTCCCCCTCTGGTGGACCCGGCGGACCAAAACATCTACCGTGTCACCACCATCCTCGACTCGCGATGGCAAGGCGGCGTTCTGCAATATCTCGTGGATTGGGTGAGATTCAGCCCCGAGGAACACTCTTGGGTTGTGCGGGATGACATTCTGGACCCCTCGCTCCTTGCCGACTTCCACGCCGCACACCCAGACCGCCCAGCACCTTGGGGCCGAGGCCGCCTCGCCGTTGTCCGCCGCGGTCCTCTGGAGCTACCCGTGAGGAGGGGGGTACTGTCACGGACTCAGCCACGCCCTCTGCACCAGACTCCCACGGTCCGCCCACTCGTTCCCAATCACCTGAATACTGAGCACCCGCACCTGTTTCCCATCACTGAAGCCCTTTATCACCAGCCCTCACCCCACACCCCACACTCAGTGTCTGGTCACAGCTCACGCTACACAGACTGCTTCGCTACTCTTCGGAATCCAAAGCTTCCAAGAAACTGTACTTCCAAGTTCCCCGAGATTCCAAGATTCCACGATTCCAAGGTTCTTCAAGATATGCTCCATGTTCACCACTCCAGTTAAGCCTCTCACCATTCCCTGTGTTTACACCTGTTCACCAGTTCAGTGTTTCGTGTCCTGACTTCAATAAAACCTGTTACTGCGTACTAACCTCTGTGTCCGCAAGTCTATCATGACAAAATGTTTCCAAGAATGTTTAAATCCAGAAAAATAATCAATTTTAACCAGGACACGGATCATATCCGTGTTACAGTCGTTTTCCGGTTTTACTTTGTAGAAACCATGGAAACACCAAAGACGCTTTAATAAATTGTTTTATTAGACAGGCGAGCAACTCTTTGGATACATTAATCGACAGAAAACGAATCATTGTTATAGCTCAACACAGTTAGTCTTATTGTTAATCTCGTTTTCTTGATTTACCTTTTAAAGTTACCATGTTTTACCATGCCTAATATCGATCTAGTTTACTGCAGTGTGCAACAAGTGTCTCATAGTAGCCGCTGAGCGAATGGACAGAGTAGCATTATAACATAACTTTAAACACACTCAAATATAATGTGATAAACCCCACATACGCATGAGCGGAAGAAGCAGAAGTGGTTGTGGCATAATAAAAGATCCGCGAAATCAAGGCGTCATCAAGCTATGCCTTTGTTTTGAATAAGCGACCTCTAGTGGCAAATTACATATTGTGGCTTTAAATATTTGCCAGCGCTTTGATAACTGCTCAAATAACTGCTGAATAAAAAAATACTGAGGTACATATGTGGGTTGTTAAATATGATAAAAATAATTGTCTATTATTTAAATGAAGACGGGCATGAATAATCAGAAGTAGACTGCAAATCTCAAGCAATTGTTATACATGCACACAATTTAGTTGTGTCTCAGTATAGATCTGTTTTTGTTGGATTTGTCAAAGAACAGTAATCACTAGTCATTTTTTCTGAAAATTGCTAAGCACAGGGAACAAGGGGAATATGTCTTGTGTAATGAACCATCAGAGAGCATTTTCAAATACATCCGTCACACTATCACTCAATTACAGGATGTCAGCTGCAGAGTTGACTTTGTACAGAACAGATGGGGATGTATTTAGTTTGCGTCTCATAAAGGCCTTTATAGCCATCATATTCACACACGAACTTTATGTCATGCTGACACTTAGCAAGCATTCACAATTCACATCAAGCTATACTCATCCAAGGTGAGATTCATCGTTGCTTTGATTTGGTGCTTTTGAGAT
The DNA here is from genome assembly GCA_018749465.1 of Paracanthobrama guichenoti. Classification (NCBI taxonomy): domain Eukaryota; kingdom Metazoa; phylum Chordata; class Actinopteri; order Cypriniformes; family Gobionidae; genus Paracanthobrama; species Paracanthobrama guichenoti. The sequence continues at coordinate 641,935 of CM031963.1, read as the reverse complement.
GAATATTCTGAATGTTCTCTTTTGTCAGCTCTGTTGTCTGAAATTCACATGCACATTTTATAACTTATATAACTGCAACTAGCTCATATAGTGATACCAAAAATATAATTAATCTTTTTTTACAATGGAATGGAAGTTGAACAGAACATGCTGAGCAACAATGACTGCTCAAATAAAAAGCAGGATTTTTTTATTCATTTTTTTGAGGAAAGACTGCTGTGCTAATATTGCATTGTGTTGTATTTCCTCTGTAATTTTTGTGCTGCCCATGTTAACACAGGTATCATATGGTGCGATGTGAGATAGGTGTTAGTCATTATTCCTAATTGGCTTGGAAATCACGGTGACACAGCGTGAGGAAGAGCAACTGATTTGGCATCTGAGTGAGATTTCCTACATGGTACATGGCTTGCCTGTATGAAGACGTACAAATTTATTGCCTCTCTTTAGTTTAAATGTCAGTAGTCAGTTATCTAAAAGCGCTTGTTTTCTTCTAGCAGTTGTAGATGAAAATAGTGTAAACAGTGTCATTGTCCAGCCTATGTAATTTCAGAGTTGATTCATTTCCATTGTAAAAATCATTAGTTATTAATTTAGTTTACCTATACAGCAGCTCCGGAGCTTTAATAGGATGCAGACTTCCGATTGAGAAGCACCTAGTTTGCCGTTTTTGAGCAAAGAGGTTGAATACATTTAAAATTGTATTCTATCGCAATGACTCCTTTTTTATCAACACTTGAATGTGGGTATATGTAATAAAAAAGCAATATTTTAAACAAAAAGCTGAGAAAAATCACATTTTTGTCAAAGACTACATCCAGATCGGATTCATAACGACAATCAAAACATAGATCCATAGAGACCATCAACTCCCCCAAGGCTTGCACAGTCATTAATTCTTCCAGGGTCGACATTTCATTTGGTACATGAAATGTACCTTTGGACATTTCAAATTAAGCAGTTTTGATTTATCTGCTGTTCAATATTTGATGATCATGATAATTTACATTTGTGTAAGCAATCTTCTTTCTATCATTTGTTTCTGCTTCTTCTTGCCCTGTATTTTGATCTGGAGATTTTGTACTCTTTCAGAAGATGCGTAATAGCGCCCCCTACCATATAACAGTGAAAACACGGATTGCCGGAAAATTCAGGCAGTGGCGGGGAAAGAGCAAAGTAGATTTGAAGTAAATTCCTATACACTATCAGTGGACTAGCCTACTCAAAAATTCAGAATTAAGAACATATTTATTTTCTTTATGAATCAATATTTTCAAACAATGTAAGTTTAGAAGACTGTGTGTAAAACTATGCAAAAAAACTATTCTTTGAACACCTTTACTTTACTTATACTTTTAAGTATATCTCGATCAAAAGATTGAGTACATGTAGTCCAAATACTTGACTTTTCTCTGTATAAATATAAATCAAGTATACTTAAGTTAAATTTTACATAGGCCTATATTTCTGAGACGTACATAAAAAAATAGACTGAAGATATACTTTCTTATTTTTAGTTTAAAAGAAGTACTAATAGCACTTTTTTTTTGTAAGGGTTGCCATCTTTGTTGAGATGTATAAAGTGAAGTAGGGTATACTTGAACCACACACACACATTGAAAACCCACTCAGTGTCCAAGGATGGGCAAAGATAGATATAAAATCACATGAAGCAAGTAGAAGAAAGCCATGTGCTGTTGCCACCATTTCCCGTGGGCCACTAAGCATTACTCACTGATCCAATAGCCCACATATCACATATTATTGTGTTAAAAAACAACAACAAAAAACACCATATGACCATCCTCTGCAGCTCCACACCGGTTTTGATCTCCTGCTTTATCCTGTTAGTGGAAGAGAGAAAAAAGAAGATATTTTAGTTCCAATCATCTCGATGTGTGGGGCAGTGCCCATAGAGCACGGGATTTCTATGATGCATTCATATACAATCAATCTCATATAGAGTACTTTATCTACAAGTTTAAGTTTCCCAACATTAATCTTATATTATGAAACAAAGAAACATGTTTTTCCGGCGAGCGTGCAAGCATTTATATAGGCTACTGTACAAAAAAACGGCATTTTTACTCACCCTCATGTCGTTCCAAACCCGTAAGACCTTCGTTCATCTTCGGAACACAAATCAAGATGTTTTTGGTCTTACGGCTTTGGATCAACATGAGGGTTTGTAATTAATGACACAATTTTCCGTTTTAGGTGAACTAACCATTTAAGGGGGCGTTTCCCCCACTCTATATTGCAGACAGAAATTGGAGATTATTTATGATAAACATGCTGAAACAAAACAAAATAACATTTTGAGAACAATTAAGATAATGTTGCATAATTACATTTACATTTATGCATTTGGCAGACGCTTTTATCCAAAGCGACTTACATTGCATTCAAGGTACACATTTTTACATTTTTGTCAGTTCTTGCTTTCCCTGGGAATCAAACCCATGACCTTGGCGTTGCTAGCGCCACGCTCTTATTGTTTGAAATGAAAATGAAAATGAAAGATGATAACGCATAAGAAAGATAACGCAGCCTCTGTTGTTATTGATTCTTTGCGGACGTCTACCGGAAGTTAAGTCTGGGCCACAAAAGCGCGCATGCGCAACGTTTGTTTATGTTGTTGCCGTTGAAACCGTCTATAGGTAACATGGATTTTGTCTCTTTTCTTTATTCCAACCTATTTCACACACATTTGTTTTTTTACTTTTTGTCTTTTTATCCAGAATGGATAATATATTCTTCCCTACAGATCAAAGGCAGTGCTTTATCCACCATCCTAACCCCTGCTGAACCTGAACCTGGATGTAAATAACAGTAGGGAAGAGGTTCCCTTCCTTAACAAGACAGACCTGCTTTACAATTCTCTATAAGACTCTTAATAGTGTTGCCTTCCATTTTTGACAAGCTTTCTTTTAACACACTTTCTTATCTCCTCCGGATTATCTTATGTTATGTTGCTTTTATGTGATGCATACCGCTGCTTACTCCCATCAATGCACAGATAGAACATTATGCAACAGTATCACTAAAGCCAAAAGGTGTTCAGTGAGACAGAGGCAGTGTGATCTGAATTTTAAGCATATGTGCATTTGTTTTTTTTTAAAGATTTTTTCTAGTGAAAAGCATTTAAAGTAATCAGCTGCTGTTTAAAAGGTCTGTCTACACTGACCCAATGAACTGTCCTTTGCTGGCTGTCACACTGACCTAACAGAATCCAGTAAACATACATTTATTTATTTATTTATTTCATGTTTTGTTTTGTTTACCCAGAGCATCTACTAAGAACAGATGCTAACAGTGATTTTACATTTCTGAACCACATTTACACGTTCTACCCCCTTTTCTAAAACGTTGTTCATTAGAAAAACCTATTCAAAGCAAATTCCATAGAAACATCAAATTAAACACTTGAAATAAAGGACTGAAAAGAGCAGGACTGTGAACTGGCACAATTTTTGTTCCCTGCATAATGACTTATTAACTGTGCACAGACGAGATCTTGAAGAATATTAAACACCCTTGCTTAATTTCTGAACAGTGGACAGAATATTCTCAAATATCAAACTCATTTGAACATTTGTCTTTAATATTCTCAAAGTTATGCCCAGATATATTAGACTACAATGGAAGCTTTCATGACAAAATAGATTTATATTTAATATTATATTAAGTGTTTTATTAACAAATTTCGAGCATGTTCAGATAATTAAACCTAATTAAACACGAGTGGAGCACATTAATCTAATCAATTTAATCAGTGATAAGAAGTGTATATTCAGCAGATTTACCTCGTAGTTTTTATTCTAGCATCCCTCCACCACCCCATCTCCTCACTTTGATTTAATGAACTCTTATTAGACAAAATCCCTTCCCCGGACAGCACGCCAAATATGCATAATCTTTACTCTATTTAATTTGATGTAAGTGTGAACTTGTGAATATGATGTTAAAAAGGACTTAAGAAATGCAATGAAAATGAAAATGCATGCAGTTCTTCCATATATTCCACAGTCATCGTAATTCAGTCGTGCATGACTGATGAACGATGTTGAGGAAGAAAGAATGATATGTTGGCATCTCTTTGAACCTGGGGAGGATGTAATCACAGGAATCACAGTTAAGGTCAATCTCAAAGCTTTATGCATAATACACCATCCTGTCTTCAGTGTACATTGATAAAAACAGCATGAGCGTAAACTTCAAAAGTCAGCTATCCTCATGTTGCAAGAAAATTCAAACAAACGATAAAACTTGCAGACAGTTGTTCAAAGAACGATATGAATGTGACTTGAAATAATTACACAGTTTAAGGTTACTACTTTTTTTTTTAAAGGCACAATTCTTTGAAAAGCTGTTTTGAAACAATATGCATGTCACATGCCTAGTCTGTCTCTGTTGTGTGTTTGCATTTGTCACATGTTCCTTTGTCTTAGTTTCCCGCCACTTGTCTGTTTCCTTGGTTACCCTCGTTAGTCTAGTTCTGTTCAGCTGTGTTTAGTTAATCATCATCTATATCACCTGTGCCCTTCACTTATTCAGTCGGCTGTGTTTGTATATAAGTTCATCCTTTTCACTCAGTTTTTGTCTGGTCACCGTTATGTAAAGTTGTGTCGTCCTCGTCAGCGGCCTCGTCTGGCTTTAGTTTATTCTGATTTAAATATGTTGAATTGCATCTCCTGCGTTTCCTGCCTGTTCCTGAACACCACATCTGTAACAATGTATTGTAAAGTGCAGATATACAGATACATTGAAATTAATGTTAAGAAAAGGTTGGTCTCAACATCACTTTTACATTCTCATACAAGTCAAAAATTAGTTTGTAATATTTGTTTGGTAATGGTTTTATAAATTAAATAGAATAAATAATGTAATATAATATAAAATTAGATAACAGTATTTAGATGCATCTGTTCCCATTCAATTTGCATTTTATTCACACATTAAATTTGTCCATTTTAATACATCATGTGGATTTTGCTGTTCAGCTATGAAATGCTATAAAGCGACTTGTCTCAATCTGAATCCTTCCACTTTATTCTTTATAAAGTAAATGTGAGCACATGACTTCATCAAAGCCTAAATAATATTCTGTGGCATTTTCTCTTAAGCCACTAATGTATGTTCTCTCATGTAATTGACACAACTCACACAAAGTAAGATCTGTCCTGCCACTTTAATATCATTCGTAGAAGCTGTGCAACTTTTGGTGGAAAGTACATATAAATTAGAAAGGCAGAGGCCAGCAGACTTGTTACAGATTCTTTTTTGCTGAAATTCTACTTCTGCTGGGAGAAAGTTCTATTATACATCATATTTTCAGCTAACAGCGCTCTGATATGTGAGCAAGATCTGGGAAGATAAAATGAACATAAAGCCTCAAGGGCCCTCTGCTCTAATGAAGTTTCTTTTGGGTAAATTATACAGCTCAATAAAAATGTTCCGATTTCTTATCAGAGAATGGTTATAGTTTATGAAAGTAGCCTACCCCTCCTCAAATCCCTCACAGGTCTGCTTTACCACTTCCACATGAATCTTAAGACAATCCAGACTGAATTTGTAAATAAGCTACGCACTGTTGCTGTCTCCAGATGATTGCAAAGTTGTCTTATTTCAAGTGTGTTTATATTGAAATTTTAACTGTAAAAGACTGGAATCGATCTAACCTTAAAATATGGTTAAATGTACTATTTTTGGAAGTAAAAAGAACAAATCATCTCATAACTTACAGTGAAAACCATAAACTGAAATTCCCAGAATTCCCTGTGTGACACCACATTTTATGTGTTTTTTTAATTAATTTATTTTATTTTAATTATTATGCTTCTTTTTGCTTCTATGTTGTTAAATAAATGTTTATTGCATTATAGACCATATGTTATAGACCAATTGGGTAATTCCGAGTCAAATCAACCAAATTTCAGAAACTTCCCCAGCTCAGATTAGCCAAAATATTAAGTTTCATGAATGTATATTTACTGAGTAATCTACTATTTTGTAGAGGGGGTCAAAATGGCAACTTTCACCTGAGCTTTGGAGCCAAATCAGGTCCGGAGGAACGGGGGGATTACGGTCCGGAGGAACGTTCCTGGGTCCATCGTAATGACATCCTCGATCCTGCACTCCTCACCCAGGTCCACAAAGAATATCCGGACCGCCCAGCTCCTCAGGGTCGAGGTAAACCCTGTCATCGTCACCCCATTCAGTCGTCAGGAGCTGCCCGTGAAGGAGAGGGTACCGTCACAGAGTCACAGCCTCCACCCTCCAATGCACTGGCATCATCACCAGATCTCCACGCTCCGCCCACTCGTTCACAATCCCCAGAGTACTTATCACCTCAAAAATGACACTTTAAGAGCACACTCTCCCTGCACACCCTTGTCTGGTCTTGTCATTCGTACCTGGACTCCTTACCTGCTACATTCCTTGATCGTCATTCGTCTGCCTTCCAAGTCCTCCTGGTTTCTCCCGTTCCTGGCCTCCTTGTTACCCTCCACCGGATCCTGTTCATCGTGTTCACCCAGCTAAGTGACTGTTCAGTGCAGCTCCATGTTCAAATTGTAGAATTTTGCCCATTTTCAGTTATTGAAAACCAATTATGGCTCACTTTGCACACAGCTGATACTTACTGCATTTAAAGAGGAATGTCTGAAGAATGCTTAAAATATATCTTGTTTCCCTCTATGAAAATTGCATAAAACAACTCTCTGCGTACCATAAATAGACTCTATATTTGAATCAGTTTCAGGGATATTTGGAAGATGGGATTTTGTTCATTTTAACAGCTTCTGAAGCTAGCAAGAGTTCAAATACGCAGTATCGTAACTACATGTTACCACACTGACATCCCTATAGCTATGAGATCGAACCATATAGGGCCTGAAATGAAGATTTTAAAAAAGTTTTATAAGAACAAGAATCTAAAGTGACATCATTAACATGACTTCTTAAAGACATGTAAACTTTGGGAAAATGCTCGTTTTTGGCACTCAGAGAGGTGTTGTATTCAATTGTTTTGAGAGCGGGAAACAAGATACATTCTAGTTTCAGTATTTGTCCTTCATTCTTTAAACGCAATAAGCTGTTAAAAGTTACCTACATTTGGTTCTTGACCATAGAAAAATGGGTAAAAGTCAACAATTTGGACATGGAGTCACATTGGGGTCCCAGTATCTATGGGACTGGATATAGGGCCTTAAATTAAGATTTCAAAAGCAAAGCGTATTAAGAATGATAATCTAGAAGGATATTAAGATATCTTAAATTGAGTTACAGGCATGCAAACTTTGGAAAAGGAATATTTATGGCACTCTGGTGTTCTTTGCTGGTATGTTCTATGCAATTTTATTGATAGAAAAACACGAGATACACTTCTAGTTTCAACATTTTGTTCTTCAGATATTCCTCTTTAAAAGAAAAGTACCAGCTGTAGTGACCCACATTGGGTTTTGGCCATATATATCCTAATTCAATTTATAATCAAAGCATTAATCAATATTTATCCTCCTATATTATTGTAATGATTTTTAATGATTTTTCCATTTATGATATTATTTAATCAATAGAACCACTGATTGTTTCTTATTTGTTTTCTAAAGTTTGTATTTGGTAGGAGCTGAGGGTCTGGCCTAGGGATATGTGATGTGTCGCTAAACACTTGATAGCAACATGTTGTTTGGATTTTGGAGGTATCACACACCCCTAACATGCCAGGAGTGCAGTACCAGTGCTTACTCGCTTAGCCCAGCTTCCAGAGATGAAATATGGATTGGTCTTTTAAATCTTTTATGTTATGTTTTATTCATTTTATATTTTCTCTTACTTAAACACTGAGTAAGTTATGGTGACTACGGTTTCCCTCTTACTGAGAGAAAGCACATGTTATCAGTATGTTTTGGGAAACTTTCTGGTCAGAACTTGAGCTCAACCAACTCCAACCTTGGAGACACTGTGTATCTGTGTAAGTGCGCAATATTCTGTTCCAGATCAGTATTGGAGGTGTACAACGGGCATCCTAGGGAGAGTGACAGTATGTTTTTCTGGACAAGCTGGCGCCTGGTCCAGACCTGGGAGGTCACTACGTGCCTAATTCCGTTGTGAAAGCGTTATCAAGTGATCTATGATAACGTGCATCTGATTAACTGACAATGTGTGGAAATTTACCATGACCGTTCATTTTCTCTTAGCCAATCAGAATCATTCAACTTGCAGTAATGTCGTGGCTAGACCTTGAAAACAGTATAACTGTTGAGAAATTGTATGAAAATATGGGGTAGAGGGAGCACGGCCTACGAACTCCTTGTGAGACTTGAAGCTGGCTTCTGCTGATGAAACTGCAAACTATTCTTCAGTAAATTTCTTTAATTGCACTCCTGACTCTGTCTTCATTCTACACTACTGGTCTTGGGTCCTAAACTGTTATCCCCTAACAGAGGGCCTTTAAAAAAAAAAATTTTTTTCCAATTGCTAACACACTAAAATGACATGCACAACGCAGTTATTTAAACTGACACACAGAGAGCAAAACCTCCACTCGAGTCTCCTAAAACAGCATTCAACAAACATTCAAAACAGCACTTTGAATTGCACTGAACACGGTTCTCTGCATAAGACACAAGGAAGAGGGAGGATGCAATTTTCTGTTTCAGTTTACTGTTTTGTGAGCATATTTTTGTTCAGTCCAATGTAAATATACACTGAATTTTTTTTTTTTTTTTTTTACTGCTTGTTCAGATTTCTTAATTAAAATGAGCTAAAGCAACACAATTGCTATACATTTTGTCCTAACTTAATTTGTGTTCAATCCACTTAAATATAAGTCAAATTGAAGTTTACTTAATCCGTTTATAATATTTGTTAAAATAATTTCAACAACTGTTATTTAACATAATTTAACTATACTGTAAAACCAGTAACACTCTCTGTAATTGTTAGTAGATATAGTGTAGGGGTAAGGTGCGTAACACTATAACTTTTGCCGAACTCTCTCTACTTCCTTTTCCCCATCACATATCAGATCGGAAAGGCGTTTATTTTTAATAAAAATGAAGAATATATTTGAAAAGTGGAAATAAAGTGTCCAACGTGTGTTGTAACCGCTGCTGTTTTGTATGTGGACAGGTTGCAGTTACAGTATTGGTTTATGTTGACAGTGACACTGACTGGGCACGTTCGCGGCGAGAAGGGTCTGACTGCAGAGCCACAGTTTTACCCCAACTACAGTTTTGCCCGCGCATGCGCATTTCGTCGTGAGAGTTTTATGTCGTCGAGATGCATGTTGCGGTGTTCTGTCGATTTGTCCTACTTTGTCAGATTTTGCTACCTACAGAAAATAGTAGATAGCGCAATTCAACAGTGAAAAATATCACCTATTAGATTGTGCTACCAGCATCATATTCATGTGGTTTTTTAATATCCATACCCACCCCTACCCTAAACCTACCCCTAAACAGATGCAAAAAATAACAGCAGGAGCAACAAAAACCGTTAGATAGTTTTAGGACAGAACAATCGCCAAGATTTAAAAATGAAATATGACAGCACGGGTAAAAGTACTGTAGTGAAACTGCGCATGCGCGGGCAAAACTGCTGGGGTGACTCTGCAGACATACATTATTGTTCGTGGCTGAGACGTGGTAGTTTTACTAGGTGTGTTCTACGATTTATTTTTTTCATTAGGATCAAAGAAAACAAGATTGAAATGACCTCCGTCCGTTATTTTACCTGAAAGCATAGGCATAATTTGCGGGTGGCACATGTATCTTGAAAGTGTCCACCCACTTTTGCCCAGACCCGACCAAAAATAAAATTCTGCCTACGCCACTGGTTCCCAGCATGCTTTGCATATGGTTAAATCAAGAGAGTAAATGTTATTTAAAATGTAAGCGTAATTTTATGTATTTTTGAGCAAGATGAGAAAGGGGGAGACTTGATTGTGTTTAATATTCAATTAAAATGTTTTCATTCCATGATGTTGAAGTTACATGAACAAATTATGTTTGTTCAACTTAATTGATTCATATGGGACTGATGTACATAATTAAATCATGTAAATCCAACACTTTTATTCTTCATCTTCTGTGCATAAGTTGCACTGACTTGTTTGGTGAAAAAAAAAAAAAAAAAAAAAAAAAGTTTCAACAGCATGTGTGTATATCTGCAAATATTTCGGTGCATGTGAACAATCTGGAGAATTTTCTGAATCTGGAGAACACATTTTAGTATTACGGCAAAGCATACTAAAAATGAGAGTGATTTTCATTATGCCCAACAGTGCGTAGTTGGTTAGACAAAAATCTGGTAATATGAATGAAGTGTGTGCCATTTCATACAAAAATGTGATTTTGATAATGCTACATGCGTTACAAACACTAGTGTAGATGAATCTCACGAAGGCGAAGGAGAACTTGGAACTTTAATAAACAATGAACTCAGGAACACTCAAACACACCAGTAAAAGGGACCGTCGACAGACAAACACTGAGGGGAAACTGAGGACTAAATGCACTGGGTAATTGAGGTAATTAACAAGACACAGCTAGGACAAATGAACTGATGAGGGTGAGCATGGGAACACAGCAGTGGTGGGAAAACTGAACAAAGTAACATGTGACAACCAAAAACACAACTGAAACAGACTAGACATGTAACAACATGTAGTTTCGGTTGCAGTGCTTCATTTTGCAAGATATATGAGGTATTTTGCAGTTTGGGTGTGTGGTTTTATGAATTGTGTTAAGTATTTTGATAAAACCACCCTAGTTAGCAAAATTGTGTGTTAGCAATTGGAAAAAACTGTAATATGTTTACAAAAAATAAAAGTTAATACGTTTGCATTTTTACTGTATTTGGCACATAATTATTCTGGCAATACATATTGGTTAGACTTGTGGCTTTGATTTTCTGGCCATTTTAGGGTCCACATTTTTTTTAGCTACACATCTGAAAAATTTAGGCAAAGTACCCTCATTTGTCTACTACAAATGTCAATTTATATTTCTTCACCTATAAATCACAGACTGTGTGAGATGATGACAAATACTAATTGGTCCTTTGTCACAACCTACCCCACTAACAGGGTAGGTTGTAACACATAATGGGGTAACAGGTGGACAAAATGCACAAAAACTAAGGGTATTCCAAGTGATATGCCACAACAACAGTTTTATTTTAAATGAATGGCTGCAACAATAAAATGTGTGTGAATATGGGGAGTGTGTGTGCATATTGTGTGTGTTTGTGCATACACGTGTGCGTTTGTTTGTGCATGTCTGTATGTGCACATTCATATGGGTGTGTGTGAGCAAGAGCAAATTAACATAAACATAGGCATTCTGTAGAATTATTAAAATCACAAAAATGTTCTTAGTTGTATGTAAGTGGATGGTTGTTTCAAAACACGTTACAACCTACCCCACCACTGTCACTCATTGTTTAGCTAGCTGTATTAGCATGGTGCTTTGAAATTAGCGGGAGGTTAATACACCATTTTTTACTGGATAAACTACACTTTGACCTGATTTAACTCATACAACATTATCTACAACGGTAGAAGTACTAAACAAAATATCATCTTGTTATTTTTTTTTTTACTTTCTTACCTCAGAATTAGATTTTCTGCTGTAGCTTCAAGAGAGATAGCAACACAGACTGGAAAACCTCCATGTGGGATCGTAAAGGAAGCCAGAGGAAACTGAAACTGTCATGTGACTCCTATCTTATCTGTGATTCGTGGAATTGGTAGTGTTAAAACTCTCCCTGTTACAACTATACCCAGTCTCCCTATTTTTTTTTTTTTTAAATAAAACATGATTACTTCACATTTGGTTTGCAGCTGTTTGCAACATACATACTTTTTAAAATAAAATAAAAAAATGTCATAGTTTCTTTCCATCAATGATTTTGCATTCCTTTTACCAATAATTTCATTATTCAGTACTCATTCTTACCTACACATTATAGGCAATGATAGCCTTTGATTTTTACTTGGATTCAGAGCAAACATAAATGTCAAACTTCATGAAGTGGAGATGGCGATGCAATATTTGAATCTTTGGGGATTATATTGAAAATGTCACTCCTTATTGTGGAAAAGAACACTTTTTATTGTTTTTCTTTGTCCTTGCTGTATTACGCAACCACACACTTTGTTTCTAAGCAAGTGCTCTGTTCCCAAAAACCTAGTGAGCCGCCTATAGACCTTATTAGAGGTTTGAGATGTCTGAGATGCATTACAGATGTCTGATTTCATTATGAGAAAAGTGATAAAAAGCCAAATGACATACAGTGAATGAATGAGATACTTGTAAAGCAGTTCATTCTATCCATGAAACATCAAAAATGTCAAACATAAGCAGATGCGTTTTGTGCCAAGCTGAAGCCATTGAACTGACCAACTCAAATAAGACTCACATCCGTAAAATGACTGCTGGAGTCTCTTCTGTCCTCAAAGAGAGGGCACTTCTCGCTTTCATCAGTTCATTAGGCAGCGTCAAGTCATGTCAGCTCCCTTTCATCTGAAGCGCAATCAAATTTCTTTCATGAACTGGCAAGAAATTATAAGCAAAACTAGGCCTTCTCAGTGAGAATAAGGTTGGTTTTAATTGCCCTGACACTGTTGGGAGTTTGACAATGAATTCAAAATGACTAGTTACTGTCATGTTGCTTTGGCTGATGTGATTTGAAACTTTATGCTTGAAGAGGGAAGGTGTTAATTGAGACAATGCTTCATGTTGATTTCATTAAAGTGCAGAAACACTTCAGACAGGATGATTCAAATAACATCTCTAATTTGATATATGAATTGCAAACACACTAATTGCCAATATTCCATAAATATCAATGAAAGAGAGAGAGAGAGAGACAAAGCAATGTTTGTAGGTTTTAATCACAGATACAAAGAAAAGATAATTACTGTAAACCTATTTCATGGCATGTTAGACATGCATTAGACTCTAATTAATAAATCAAATTAATGCACTTCTAAACTGTGAGTCAAATGGATATATCCCAAGGCCACTGAACATGTTTTTCCTTGAGGCAAGGTTGAGACTGACCTTGCTGTTGAGTGTTTACCCACACAATATATAAAGCAGTCAAAACACCTTTAGAATTGTAATCCTTGAACTGTAACCCTATTATTCACCATGTGTGCTGTGTACCTGATCTCCTTGAGACATGAATTTGCAGCAAGTCTCCAAACATTTTTCTTAAAAGTATTATTTATTAATGGAATATTGAATGTGACTGTTTCCAAATGTCTTAAATCTGATCCCATTTGTCACTGGGATCCATTTGAATTATTCATCATTGACTGCACTAGAATATTTGGGAACTGTATTAAGGCACAAGCCTGACATATATTTGAGGATCAATCCTTCATGTTCAGAGTCAAATACATTAATGTGACAATATCATGGTGGAGAGAAATTGAGGGTTCATAGATCATTATTATCTACAAAAAGTTACATTTATGCTTCAGCAGATACATTCTTACCAAAGAAAGTAAAAAGAAACACTGAATTGGTTTCCTTTTCTCTTCTCCTTTCAAATGTGGTTGTTTTCAGATCAAGAACCATACAACTCAATGAACAAACGAAAATGGATGAAAGTGCCTTCATAATATTCATAACAGAATAGCTTAACCCAATGTCACTATGGAAAGTTTTTTTAAATTTTTTATTGTATAATGTTTTATTAGCCTATAGGCCTTTTAACACCATCCCTTATGCGTTATAGCCTACAATTTATTGGAATGTGTGTGTGTGTGTGTGTGTGTGTGTGTATATATATATATATATATATATATATATATATATATATATATATAGAGAGAGAGAGAGAGAGAGAGAGAGAGAGAGAGAGAGAGAGAGAGAGAGAGAGAGAGAGAGCGAGAGAGAGACTACACTACAACGTCCATAATCCTATGCGCAAACACACGTCATAAAGACGCGCCGAGCAGTTTGGTTCGAACTCGAAGTGCAAATTTTAAACGGTATGTTGTATGTATTTTATATCAAAGTCGTAATTACTAGTGTTTTATCTAATGTTTTTTACGCAAATTGGATTCGACAGAAAACATACATAACAAACTGTTGTTATTTTGCGCTATTGCCATTTTGGCGATTTAATAGTAAGTTGGGAATAGACAACTGGAGTGAACTGTGACCCAAATAACAACTGTCATTTGAATATGCACAGTGCTTTATTGATATAATTTTTTGTACGTATAAGTTTTAGCGTGTTTCAACCAAACAAAAAAAAACAATTTCCACATGCAACATTTTTGTAAATGTATTATTTTTTTTTATATAAACAGGCTGCGTTATGGCTCTGACAGGAGTGCGTGTAATTGAGCTGGCAGGACTAGCCCCTGCACCCTTTTGCGGGATGGTACTTGCGGACTTCGGCGCAAGAGTGATCCGGGTTGATCGGACAAAGGTGGCCATGACTGTAGATACTCAAGCAAGAGGCAAACAATCAGTGGCCTTGAATCTGAAGAGTCCCAGAGCTGTCGCTGTTTTGAAAAGACTGTGTGTCCAGTCAGATGTCCTTCTGGAGCCTTTTCGTAAAGGTCAGTGCCTTAATTAAAAGCAGCAAACATGGTTCCACATTTTTGACGTTTGTTTCCAGTTAATACTTTTCTAGCTAGATGGCAGTGTGTATTTTATTTCTTTGAATGTAGTATCTTTCTGATCCTGGCACAACAAGATGTATAATAGCAGAGCATGCTTTACTTGTATTCCTGTATTGTAAACGTATAAAATATAGCTCCATCCGTCCGTTTGTTTGTTTGTTTGTTTTTGTCTAGTTCTTACAGTGAATAATTTTGCAGCTTTTTTTGTACACTTTTATTATTATGGGAACTCTGATAAACTAATTACAAAATCAACTTAATAATAATGGTTGAACACATAAATTCAGTAATAATGTTCTTAGCTTTTAATGCAAGATAGAGAATTTATCATCACAATCATTTATTTTTCTTTGCAAATTAATTAGACTTTATTTTTTAAACCATTCACTTATGTCCATATTGTGCCTTTGTCTAAATAAATTCAGCTATTTTAATGAAAGACTTGTTTGTTAATGGAAAAATATGTTTTTGACTTAAATGGGTGATTGCCATTTCTTTCCAGATTTTAAATCCAAACAATAATGATTTGTCCTCTAAACTCAAATTTATTTACCTTCAAGGTTGTTTTCCCCTTTTGTGCTTCTTTATTAAATCTCTCTGGTGTAATTAAGGAGTTATGGAGAAGATGGGATTAGGTCCTGAAGACTTGCTAAAAGAGAATCCGCGCCTGATCTACGCTCGACTCACTGGCTACGGTCAGAACGGATCCTACGCCAAGGCTGCTGGCCATGATATCAACTACTTGGCCATGTCAGGTAAAGTTGTTTACCTGTTAAACGGGTGCAAAGGAGCCTGGTTAATAACCTTTCCAAAAATGCCCTTAGGCACAGTGCTTGTGAAGCAGAGTAGATTAGAGAGATGGAGCTACAGTATGTGAAGTTCAAAATGTCTGTGGAGGAAAACAAGCAGTTTTTCTCCTCCACATTGAAGCATGGTTGCAAACCAGTACTTGTCAGGTTGCAGACTGAAGCAATGGAGCAATTTGGGTATGGCAAAAATTATAATCACAAATATTTTTTGTTACTATTGTAATTACGATTAAGCAAGTGGCAATCATCAGGGACCAAGCACCAGTCGCCCATGTCGATGATTCGCAATCCAACTGAAATGTATCTTGTGATAGGTTTTTTTTTAATAGCAAAATCCATCTTGAATCTTGAATAGAGTTTGATTAAATGGGATACAGCAACAAAAAAGGGCAAATGCCTTTAAAAACAAATCACTCCCTCTTATTGTTACATTTGAAGTGCCATGATTATGCTATTTTAAAGGTTCCTAATTTTGTTAAAGGTCTCCTATAGTAGATTTTCATGAATCAAAGGTCAAACAACACTTCACCTCATTTCTCAAAGAGTCTGGAAACGGTTCTCCCTGAACCCATCCCTTCTGCGAGCCTGCTCTGCTTTGATTGGTCAGATGACCCAGTCTGTTGTGATTTACAGTGTTTGAGGGTGGGTCAAAGAGGATGTCGTTCACGGGCAGCCATTAGAGATCATTGGCTGTCAATGTGCAAATTTGGTACTTTATTTGTCATGCATTTTGATCTTTATAACTTGACATACCTTTTACATTCACAAATGGCTATTTTACACACTGCATGGAAAGGAAATAATTGGAAAAAGCATACATGTGCTTGCCTGAGTTGCAGTGTGCGTCTGGGTCTGTGCTGTCAAAAGAATGTCAGTGGAAATTATGCTGTGTTAATCTTTGATCACGAGATTTTATTATATGAATTCTCTCAAATCTACATTTAGCTCATTCATTTTTTTAAAGAACATTTTATATAAAAAGTTGAGATTTTATGATTTTTATTTAGATTTTTAAACTATTCACCTCTTTTAGCTTTCTTTTAACATTTAACTAAATGTTATGTAAGAGGACATGAATTAATAAAAATGCTGTGCATGGATAAACAATTTGTAATAAATGCTGCAATATTCCATAAATAAACAAGAATTGTCACTTGATTTCACTGCAACTTTAAGGAAACTCTTACTACAGGACTTATTTCTTGTGAATTGTTTACTTATGCTATCTTTCTTTAAAATAAATGACACTTGAATTGGTATATTATTATTGTAGAGCATGGCTCTAGCAACACCAAGGGTATGGGTTCGTTTCAGGAATTGATCGAATTCAATTTAATAGGCACTTTATATAAAAATTCATCAATGTTGCTCTCATGCAAAACAGCAACGCAAGATTTAGATGTTTTCTTGAACCATTGATGCGTCAAACAACAATTTTTTTTAAATTATTATTTATTTTAATTTTATTTTTGACATCAATGAAGGTTTTTTGGTGACATTTTAGCTGACCTTTAACTGTGATTAAAAAAACTAAAAAAAAACCTTTTAATGTAATTATTCAGCCATTCTTCATTTCTCAGCATGTCTCTGTCCTCTCTCTGTAATAGGGTTACTGTCCATGCTGGGCCGTAGCTCAGAGAAACCTTACGCTCCACTGAATTTAGTGGCAGATTTTGCTGGAGGAGGTCTCATGTGTGCGTTTGGGATTGTGTTGGCTCTCCTGGAGAGGAGCCGGTCAGGACAAGGCCAGATCATTGATGCCAGCATGGTGAGATACTGCACCTCATCTTAAAACGTGTTTCTACTGAAATTGAAACTGTTTTTTAAAAACTTCCTTTGGAAATTCAGTAGTAAAATGTCCTATTTCCTACAGGCTCTTTTGAATATGATTGTTTCCAGGGCTGGCTAGCTAAGATTTGTGCTGCTCATTTTAAGCTAACTATTGGAAAAATAAGTACTTGTGCTTGCTTGCTTTCATTTCTGTCGGGTGTTGTTTTTTTCCCTCCACGGTGCTAAAAATCTTTCCTCTACATGTTTTTACCAATCCCTGCATAGAATGAGGCAATTACAAAGCCTTTTTTACCTCAACAAGATCGCCCCATTTTCTGACCAGCCTGTCAATAGTTTTCTGCAATCTGAAATTTCCAGTAATTGCTTGTGACAGACTATCTGTTTTCATTACCAAAGCTACGTGTGAATACTGTTGGAGTGGTTATTTTCCAAATAAGGACCAAGTGACAACCTCCTTGTCTCTCTCTTGAATCTAACGTTGAAGTGACTTATACTGCAGTTCATCAACTGGCCGTTAGAGACAGGCTCCAAAAGGGAGTCAATCCCATAGACTCCCCATGGTAAAATGTCCAACTTTACAGAAAAAAAAACAACAAAAAAAATTACAGCCTGGTACAAAAAGGGTTTTGGTCTATATAGCTAATTTTGCCCTTCATGACAACTGTTAGGGGGGTTAATTTTTTTATTTTTTTATTTATTTATTTATTTTTTTAAACAACTTCATTTAAATCATATTAAGCCTTAAATTTCTGCATAATTAAGGGTCTGGGCACTTGATTGGTGGATTCCCGCTGCTGTCACTACTAGCCGTTTGTCTGCTGTCTTATTAGCTGTCACGTCACCTCAGCTAATTCTAGCTGCTGAACTTGGCATCTCTGCCATGTTTGAAGCATTTTAAAACTTGTGTAGTATAATATCAATAACAGATAAATAGTTATTTCAAATTTGTTGTGTAGTTTCAAGTTAATTTACCTCTTCCTTCCCAACTGCCAATTCCCCCTGACTAGCAACCTCTATGCTACCAGTAGCATATAACATTAGCTCCTTAGCCTAAGCTAACTTGATCACATCGAGCTAGGCGGGCATGGTTACAGCAACCAGGAACCTCAGCTTCACCCACGTCCTGCCTCTTTGCCCATTTTTGGTTATCTGGAAGTGATGCACGGAGCTGCGCTGTCAAGATGGTGATGGCCAGCTCCACCCACTTTGTACTTAAAAAATGCTCTTCAGAAACCTACGGGTGACGTCATGGTCATTACGTCCATTGATTTATACAGTCTATGATAAGGGCCCAGTAAGTATCGTGGTCTTGCCCATTCTCCATTGGGTCCTTGAGAGCCTAAATGTTCCTCTAAATCTGTGTACTGTAATTCACTTCAAAAAATGTTTAGAAAATGATCTAGCTACTTTTTCACCGATATTATGCATTTTAATTTAGAGAATAACTATTTGGCTGGAGATTTGGCCTTGCTAACCAATAAGTATGAAAACCATGAAGCTCGACCATGAGAAATTGCAAAATTTATGGATTTTTTTTTTTGACTGCTTGCTGAGATGCGCATTCTTCATTGTTCTTCTCTTGTTTTATTAAACCCTCACAGCTTTACATTTCTTTTTCCTCTGTGCTGGCAGTAATATTCTTTTTGTAGAAATGACATGCTTGTAGCATCAACCACAATTATGTTTTATATATGTATACAGTTACTCATAAAAATAATGCTTGATTTTGCCTGTATGGTTTTCTTGGAGTTCCATGAGTTCCTGGATTCCATAAGAGAGAGTCTCTTTGGCTTTTAAAATTTTAAATCAGCTGTATATCCACGGTAATCAGAAAGAGAATCATGATATAGCTTAGAATGTTAAAAGATATTTATTGAGTAAATATATAAAGTTATGTGGTTAGTTAAGGTCATGTTTTCCTTTAACCAAACATGACATTTTAGCGGCATCTAGCGATGAGGTTTATCAGTTTGTTTATCAGTTTTATTTGTCAATCCAAAACTGGATCTGAATTGTTTGCAGAATAACTTTCCAAGCAAAATAATAAAGAAGTATTGTAATATTTATTACATTCCATTTTAATTTTTAGACATAAGCAAGCAGAAATTTTTATCCAGTTCCTTTACCTTGCATTTAAGGTATACAGTTTAATTAATTTTATTGAACCCATGTGTTAGGAGACCTGTAATATTACAATGTTATAGTTGTAAAACGTTCCTTTATTTTCCTACACTTACCCTACCCTTTGGTTTTTCTTAGTCTAATTCACACTTCTGAATCTGAATCTGTGTGTTAAACCATGTTGATGTTTATGGGAGCATTTGGACCAAAGATATTTTAAGGTTTGCTGGCATTTAAAGTGCCCTGTTTTGTACATGCTTCACTAGGTTTTCCCTGCTGGAAGATAATGATTATTAGCATTCTGCTATTCTGCTTGTTAATTAAATATGACATTTCACTTAGGCCTGAGTAAATTTTTATGCATTAGAAGTCCTCAACTAGACAATGGAGCTCTGATTCGACTGAGGTTATGTAATTTGCTCTGACACATTCTGATCTCTGCCACTTTAAGCCCTTAAGGAAATAAGCAGTGGTAAATATAAAGCTTAATATGTGACAATCCAATATTGAAGAATATTTCGCATTAGACATTCAGACCTAGAGCAAAGCTGCTGTGCTAGTGAAGAGGGTAGCCGTGTTTTTGCGCTGTGTATGTCAATGTGGGCAAGAGCTGTGGTAATGATGATTAGATGTTTGCCTGTTAGGCAGTAAAGATATCTGAAGCATTCTCCTGTGAGAGTCACCTTGACACTCTTTGATAAGACCTGTCATTTGATACAGACAGCAGCTTTTGGTAATGTGAGTGTTATTAACCTGCAAGGCAAGCAAATAGTGTTGGGACTTGCTTGCCAGTTTGGATGTTATTATACCCTGCAAACTTTATGCTTTCAATGTTTTGTTTTTTTATTTAAATACTTATTAGAAATTTAGAGGTGGCCTGGGTATTTCATTAAAGGGATAGTTCACCCAAAAATGGAAATTAGCCCATGATTTACTCACCCTCAAGTCCTAGGTGTTTATGTTCTTTCAGACGAATACAATCGGATTTATATAAAAAAATATCCTGGCTCTTCCAAGCTTTATAATGACAGTGAATGGCTGTTTCTGTTTTGAAGTGCATCCATCCATCATAAAAGCTCCACATGACTCCGGGGGTTAATAAAGGGGGTTAATATTTAAAGCTTTACAAACTGTAATCTCTAACTTCTGCTAACTGTCGTACCCGTGTTCATGAGAGACTAGCGTTCCAGCATGTGACGCAGGACGCTACGGTGAGAATATGCTAGTTTTCGTGAGGACCAAGTTTTGCTTTGCTCTCTTCCTCTGCGTTTCCGTGTTCGTCACCGGAACTTGCCCTACGCCTCCATTTTAATGTTTTGGTGAACTATCCCTTTAACATTTTAAGAATTGTGTTACGCAACATTTGGTTTGGGGCTGCGTACTGTACGCTGTTAGTTAAAATCCCACATAGTGTTTGACCACTATAATCTTTTCAATGACATCCAGTAAACAAACGAGTAAAAGAAAGAGAACACATTAACTGATTATTGATTTACAAAATCTAGCTAAATATTCCATATTAATACATCTGTATTTCTCTGAACTGTATGAAAGGAAGAAGTGTGAAGAAATAGCTTTTTGAGTCATAACATAACGCATTCAGTACTAGTCCAAGCGGCAGGGATCTGGGAGAGTGACTTCTTGCTGCTCAGCCTAATCATGCGCTCAAATAGAAACCCAGATTGTCAACATCTCTTTGAAGGCTGGGTTCACTGGGAAATATATGAAGTATATCCATATTGAAGTCGATCTTGCAAGGTCACGGTCTTTGAAATGCATGTATATTTATTTTTGTGCATCAATTGGGAGGATTTGACCTACAAAAATGTTCCTTTTCATCTGTGAAAAAAATAAAAAAAAATTGGAAGACTTGCTACACACCCTTTAACTTCAGCCTTGATGCCAACTTTGTCACTCAGAAGTGATTTAGTTCAAGATCTGAGTGCTATAAGTCTTTAAAGGGGTCATGTCATACATATTTAACATATTATTATTTGTGTCAGAGAGCCATATTCTAGTTTTTCATGGCCATTTTCACCCTTTCTCTGAAGTAAACAGCTTGCTTTTTTTATTGCTGCCCCTTTGAGAAATGTCCCCATTGCATGTGAAATTATTAATATCATAATTGGCTTTCTCCACCATTGTTCGCACAATCTTTTTTTTGTTTTGTTTATTGCTTGTCAGTTATATGTTTACTTGCACCATCCTTTTAATAACAGGCAGCCTTTGAGAATACTATATTACTTTGTGACTGCTTTACAAAATCAGTGCTGAAATGTGCCACATAAACTCTTTAAATGTATTTTTAACAACATCCCTGAGCTTTTCAGTCTGATTTAATCTTCTTTTTTTTTTTTTCTAATCTTGTTTATGTATGATGTCACACAATTAACTACATTTTTTGTAAATCCTATTTTTAGACTGAGGGAAAAATTTTAGGTTACATTTTTAATGTTTTCATTGGGCATCAAGCTTTATTATGTATAAAAGATCAAAGACTAATTTATTGCGCATGATATGGCCCCTTGCTGTGCGATGATGTGGCGTGCTTGTATTACCAAGCTTCTTAAATCTTCCCCTGTCGTGTCACATTTCCATCTTGTTTAATGCATTCATTCATGCATGTAAATATGAGATTATCTGCACAGTTTTCTGCATATAAATTTATTGTAAACTGAATTAAGTAACCTTATGAATATGTATAACTACTGGCCATCTCAGCATTCTGTAGCCCTTTGTAATGTTTCCTCCTCAAGGACCTCTTTTCTTTATGCCACACATTCTGTTCAGCAGGACAGAATGATGGCAAATATTTATGAAAACACTTCTCTGGGTTTGTGCAGGTGGAAGGTGCAGCGTATGTTGGCTCCTTCATGTGGAAGTCCCGTAGCCTCGGCCTGTGGAATCGTCCTCGTGGGGAAAATATGCTGGATAGTGGGGCTCCGTTCTATGATACGTACCGTACTTCTGACGGAAAGTACGTGGCAGTGGGGGCGATTGAGCCTCAGTTCTATGAACAGCTTATTCTGGGTTAGTGTATTATATTTCCTCTCAGTATGGTCATGTAATGTCCTTTTCTGAATATGATTGTTCCCATGCTCTGAAATGCAGTGTGAATACATGCTGTTTAAATCCGAATAGGTGAGGAAATTGTAGTATTTTTGTTAAAAAAAAAAAGAAAAAAAAAAGTATTAACCCATTAAAGCCTGCATCTGAACTTGCTGAAGGATTTAGCATTCTTTTTTCATTTATATTTTGACCCAGTATCTTTTGGATCACCGCAGATGTCTTAAAACTGACTGGCATATTTGTAGACAACCTTAGGAAGAGCTTTTGACATCTTACTGGATATTGTTCCATGTGGTGTTTAATTCATGCTGCCTGATATGCACCTGGCAACTTCAGTGGAATGTCATCACAAAAGTTGATCTTTCTGTGGAAAACACACTTAATTTGCTAAAGAATTGCATGTTCATAGTAAAAATTATGTGCAAACAGATCTAAGACATATCCCCAGAAATCTAATTTTATTATTTGAATATTTTTATTTTATTAATTATTATTTATATTTTATTTCTTTTCAATTGTATTTATGCTCTTATCATTTAATGTTTGTATTATTTTTATCTTATTTTTGCATTGCATTTTCTTTTAAATTATTTTTGTATTTTATGATCTTATTATTTTGATCTCTAGTGCATTTTTATTTTATTTTTAAAATTGTATTTATATTATTTTTTTGTTTTATTGTCTTATTTCTGTTCTTATTTTTTGTATTTTATCTTCTTGTTTTTTCTGTCTTTCACATAGAGTACATGTACACAGTGTACATCTATACATCTAGCTGCCTTTAATTCACCTGAAATAAACCTGTAACCTGAAGGATTACAGCTGAGTACAGTTCACGTTTAACCAGATTCCCAGGGTCACATTGGTCTGGCTACATGGTTGTCAATTTTGCAAATGCATGGTAAGTTTAGGGAGAAGCCACAGGATGCTTTATTAGTATGTGCTCAGGGATTCACCCCACACACTGATGACCCAAGTGCAAATGCAGCTTACTCAATCTTGCTTTGAAACCATAATGACTCTATTGAGATTTATGTTTGATTGTGTACCCTCAAAAGAAGAACATTTTCTTTATTAGTCACCTGCTGTGACCAGTGTTGTGTTTAATGGATTCTAGATTCATAGTCCTTCATGATGTCTATGATCCCTGTCCTTTAAACTCCTTTATTGATTTCTTTCCTATTGTTTTTTTTTTTTTTTTTTTTTTTTTTTTTTATATCTACTTAATTCTCTCTTATGCTACAGGTTTGGGCTTGGACGATGCTGACCTTCCCTCACAAATGAGTGTGTCTGATTGGCCGCAGCTCAGGCAGACATTCACCCAGGTGTTTGCCACCAAAACGCAGGCTGAGTGGGGTCGGATCTTCGATGGGACAGATGCCTGTGTCACCCCTGTGCTGTCACTGGATGAGGTTCTCTCTCACCCCCACAATCGGGCAAGGGGATCATTCTACAAGGACTCTCAGGGGGAAATTAGTCCCCGACCTGCACCTGTTCTGTCCCGCTCCCCTGCGGAGGCCTGCCGCTCTCGTGACCCCTTTATCGGAGAGCACACTCGCACTGTGCTGATGGAGTACGGGTTTGAGCAAGCGCAAATAAAACAGCTTCTGTCTGGCGGTATCATAGAGTGTAACGAAGCTAAAGCGTGCCTATAAACCGAAGAGTCTGACTGCAGAATCATTCAACTTTGATGGAGTGTGGGAATCTGAGCACTTGAACTCCATTTCTGTCTCATTGAGTGAGTGGGCTTTTCAGAACAAAATGACCCTCTCCCTTGTGAATCACTGGGTGCTTCAGTCGAGGTGGACTAAGTGATTCTGGGCTTTTAAGTTGACATGTCCAACACACTCAGCTCTCATTTGTAATTGCTGCAGGGAAAGTCAAGTGGGATTTAATTAAAGTCTATTGCAAATATACTGTAATAACCTCAACATCCCTCTTTTTGTTAGCAAGCACATCAGTAATATGTCTTAAAAAGAAGTCTGTATCAAATACCCTTTTTAAAAGACGTTTTGAATTGTAGTTGGTTAAAATGTACCACTTTTCGTTGTGAATTGAAATCCTTCACTAATAAGTGCCTTTAGCAAGAATAGCTGAGTGAGTTGTAGATTAATTAACTGACTAGAATATTTGCCTTTGAATTTTCCTTTATCAAAATGTTAGGCAGAGCTGATGACCTAAGATAATGCTATTTGGATAAAACCAATTAATGACTCGGTGTAAGATAAAAATATCTGTTGTCATAATATCGCTACTTGTATAAAAATGTGCTAATTAATGGGATAAGTTGTTTTTTTGTGTGTTTTTTTTCACCAAGGCTGCATTTATTTTATGCAGTTAAAAACAGTAATATTGTGAAATATTATTGCAATTAAAAATAGCTGTATTCTATTTTAATACATTTTACATGTAGTTTATTCCTGTGGTTTTTTTTTTTTTCCAGCATCATTACTCTAGTCTTCAGGGTCACATGATCCTTCAGAAATCATTCTAATATGCTGATTTACAGTAATGCTCAAGAAACATTTCTGAATCTTATCAGTGCTGACTGAGTTGTGCTGCTTAATGTTTTTGTGGAATCCATAATCCATTCTTTGAATAGAAAATTCAAAACAACAGCATTCATTTCAAATGGCAATCTTTTTACAATGATAAAAATCTTTACTCACATTTGATCCATTTAATGCATCCTTGCTGCATAAAATAATTAATTTCTTAAAAAAAAAAAAAAAAAAAAAAAAATCTTATAGACCCAAACTTATGAATGGTATTTTCAAAGTCAGAACTCTGTCTTACAGATTAAGGAATGCTTTCTTATGCTTGAAGATTGTGATGAAATAAGAATCAATGTGTAAAATGATTATTAAATCTTTAAAACCGTATCTGGCTTTAAATGAAGCTTATTCTCTTAATAACATTCTGCATCAGATTTTATTGAGGCAAATCCTATTAGTCAACCAGAAGAATGAGTTGCATTAAAATATTTCCTAACTACTCTAGCCTGAAATTTTCTCTCATTCACATAGAGATATGTGAGGAATGTGGCATTTTAATGCATGTGGCACCATCTGACTGGTTGCTTGTGACCCACAGCTCCACCTCCATAGATTAAGTCAGAGAGAGAGAGGGTGATGTTCCGTGAGAAGCTCACATGATAGTTGAACAGACTCTGTGAATGTCTCATGACAGATTTAAGTGAACCAAAGCAACAGTGGTTAGTCCTGTGAATGTAGAGGGAAGATTGCGTAGGGTGGTATGCTTTGACTCGTTGACTAAATACGTTGCCTTCTTTTTCCAACCCCATTGAAGCCTTTTGCAGAGGAATCACGTGGTATGTCACTTGATGTACCTAATGGGCAATCCCAGCATGCAAAACCAAAAAAAAAAAAAAAAAAAAAAAGCTTTTTCATAACCTTTATATTTCCACAAACACTCTAATGTAATTACTCTAATTATCTAATAGCCATTTGCTTTTATGTTAACTGTTTTATTAACTGTCTTAACTTCTAACCTCTTGTAACCCAGAACGAAGAGAAGAACATCTACAGCTCATAATCTTTGTCACGTGCTTACAACCGACTCCACTTGTGGCCTTTGGCAACAAAGACGGGGAAAAAAAGCAAGTCTTACTACTTTCATTCCAACAAGACCACCACCTCCTTTTCTTCTCTGCTCAGATCACATTGTGAATACTAGTCTTGAGCTTTATCGCTCAGCTATGCGGTAGGAATTAAGAGTTTCCACACAGAGAACCATGACTCTTCTAACCGAGGACCAGCCTTGCAGGTTCTCCGCACCGGACAGCCCGCTTGCATCCATGGAGCACTACCCGGTGGACTCGGGACAGAAAGAGGACTATTTGGACAGCATGGAACCGGCTGTGTTTGGAGCAGTGGAGCCTCCGAAGCGCTCAAGAGGAAGGCTTCTCATGCACGGCATGGTCATGTTTGGAAGGGAATTCTGCTACGCTGTTGAGGCGGCGTTTGTCACGCCGGTGTTGCTGAGTGTTGGACTCCCCAGACGCCTGTACAGCCTGGTGTGGCTCATCAGCCCTATTTTGGGTTTTGTCCTACAGCCTGTCATCGGCTCGGCAAGCGACTACTGTAGGTCCCCATGGGGCCGAAGGCGACCGTACATCGTTTTACTGGGGATTATGATGTTAGTGGGCCTGACTTTATTTCTAAATGGAGATGCGGTCACGTCAGGTAGGTGTAGCTGAAGTAAACGTGATGGATCTGTCTAGAGTGGTCTGCCTGTAGTTAAAATTTGCTTTAAAATGAGACAAAGTGGCAATGTAATTAAGTAGTTTTCCCTTGACCATTGAATATGTTGTTAGGCTGGAATTTAAAAAGATTATATTGAACAAGGACAGAAGAGAATCAGATATAGGAACTGCAAATTATTATAAAATGAAATGGCCAAAGAAAATGTGACCCAAAATAACACAGCTGGACATTGCATGGAAATTTTGTACAGTGTTAGGAGAGTCTGTTTTTACCCATTTCTGTTTACCATATTTCCTATTAAATACTACAAATCTAGAGTTCTTATAACTTGTAGTAAAGGGCACTTGTTTATTTTACCAAGCACACACATTTAGAATGCTAAAGAACTTATTACTGCAATTAAGTGTCTTTCCGCCGTATGAAAATTGAAACAGATTCACACTTTTATTTATTTAATTTATTCATTCATTAATTTATGCACTGCAAAAGGCTAAAAGAATAGAAAACATAACTGGGGGAAAAAAGCTTTTTTTTTTTTTTTTTTTCGTCATAATTATTCAATGTTTTTTTACTAATGCGTTTACTCACTTTTGCCTCCTGAGATATGTTTTCAAAATGTATAAGAAGTTCTATTCAATAGTATTCAGTGAATATTTGATGAAACTAAGCATGATGTTGTTTCTCTCCTCCAGCTGTACTAGAGGATAGAACTGTTAAAAGGACATGGGCCATCGTGGTGGTTATGTTTGGAGTGGTGATGTTTGACTTTGCAGCGGACTTCATTGACGGACCCATTAAAGCCTATTTGTTTGACGTGTGTTCTCATCGGGATAAGGAGCGAGGTCTTCATTATCATGCCTTACTCACAGGTAAAGAGTAACAATAAATGATTTGCTTGGCCTTGTTTTGTATAATAAAAAATTTAATCTTATTAAAGTTTATTGATCGGTGCATTGAATTTACATTAATTGTTTTGCACAAGACAAAGACTTGTTTTAGAGTTAAATTTAACAGCAGAAATTCTAGCTTTTAAATGCAAGGAAAATATTTTTTCCTCATTAAAAAGCTAGTTGTCAAATTACCTTACTCTTCTGTTGATGCAGAGATGTTCTGAAGCAATATGAATCGTGATATGCCTGTTTGACGAATGTACTTTTAATTTACTGAGTGCTGTTGTGAAGGACGCAGCGTTTGTTTGTCCACTTTCAATTGTGTCTTTCCTTGGCATCATGCTTCTTTTCACAGTAGATTGTAACAATGTAATTCATACATTTTAAAGTCTGTGTATGCATACATTTCCAAGTACTTTTTATGGCCACTGTGCATCTGTCATATTTTTGCTTTATGCCAGTTTGACCCTGTCAGTTCTTCAAGAAAGATCATTGTACTATACAAAGCTGACTGATAGCATTTGTTTCAAACTATTTTTGTAGGAGCATTTTTGAAAGCAGTTCCTTGTGTGAAATTAGTTTACACTATAGCAACTGTTTCCTCTTTCACCATCTTTAACATGGTCTGCTGGGTGCTTTGGTTGGTTGTGTTAACACCCGTTTTCATGTGTCTTCTAAACTCTCAGTATTGTTTACTGGTCAATCTTGATATCTTTGGAGGAATTTATTTCTGTGCGTTTCATCACTGTCACGCATTAACTTGAAAAGGAAAAAGCTATCTTGGATAACAGTACAAATCTCTTTAGGAAAAAAAGGATAACCATGCATTAGTCAGGCTACTAGAGATGTGTGCTTTCAGTCTTGTGTGGAGAACCTCTACAAGACAAAGGATATCTGTGTATTTTCACTCACTGATTTTTTAGGAAGTGTGGAATGTTGTTTACACTGAATAATGAATCAAACAAAGTTAAGGTATTTAATTACCCAGGTGCTTGATTTTATGTGTTCACACTAAAACCATCACAGAAAAATAGCACCCCAAAACTAGATCAAATGCTTGTAAGAACGTCATGAGGTCTGTTATCCAGTTATAGTAAAGCTTGGTTGTGTCGGTCAGGCACCAGGGGGTCTGTGTGCACTCAGGGTATCCTAATCCAAACAGGCCTAGTCATGTGCTGAGATCATGGGTTGGAGCTGAGAGCTTCAGAGCCACATGACTGGATCGCTTCTGTGGCACAGGGCTGTTTGTGTGTAATTGTGCATAACCCTGCTTACTGGATGGGTTTTTTTTTTTTAGTTTTCGCGAGATTTTTTTTGACAGCAATAGATGCCATTTACACTAAGTGCAAATAGCTAGAAGTGAAAATAGTGATATATTTACACCATGTAAAAGTAGCAGTTCTTTGCAATGTGTGTAAATAATTAGATGCTATTTATACTTTATTTTGACAGATACATACTATTTGCACCTCAGTATTGTTGTACATTAACAGGATGCAGTAATAACAGTGTAAATTATTATATTTATTAAAATGATTAAATGGATGCAACCTTAATGGGACAATAAAAGCCCTCCCTACACCTACCCCTAACCTTTCCCCAATAAATACTGTTATTATTATTAAACATTTCGTTAGGCACTTTATTTCCACTTTTAGAATATTTTCTTAATTTTTATTGAAAGTAAATGCCTTTCCGATGTGATGGGTTTCAATCACGTCAAAAGCAAGATCCTTAAAGGGATAGTTCACCCAAAAATGAAAATTAGCCCATGATTTACTCACCCTCAAGTCATCCTAGGTGTATATGACATTCTTCTTTCAGATGAATACAATCATTATATCGTTATATTAAAGTCCTGGCTAATCCAAGCTTTATAATAGCAGTAATTGTTGTTCTGTTTTTGAAGTCCATAAATACATCTGTCCATCAAATAACGTGCTCCACACGGCTCCGGGGGGTTAATAAAGGCCTTCTGAAGTGAATCAATGCGTTTGTGAAAGAAAAATATCCATATTTAAAACTTTATAAAGTAAACTATAAACTATAAAGTAAAAAGTTTCGGCTGATCGCCTTCCATATTCGATTTATGGAAAAAAGTGCCTAAGCAATTTAAAAGGCTTACGCTACCAGGTACGCTCGTCAGACGTAGCGTGAGCATCATGAACAGCAAGGCACTTTCAACACTTTTCCACGGAAGGCGAACGGCTGGAACTTTACTTTATAAAGTTTTAAATATGGATATTTTTCTTTCACAAACGCATTGATTCACTTCAGAAGGCCTTTATTAACCCCCTGGAGCCGCGTGGAGCACGTTATTGAGTCACTGAGCACAAAATGAAGCTTCTGCCATGACCATCCCAGTCTTTGATCTCTTGTCAGGTGTTCTCCAAACTCATCAGGTATTATAGAACAAGACTCCGCTGTTATCTTGGCAAAAGGAAGTTGAAAAAGGTATTGAATAAAGGGGTGCCAAATAATAATGATTATAGAAATAAAAAAACATTTATTTCATAAAGAGATTTTCCCTACATTTTCAATTCTTTTACTTCAATGAAAGTATAGATTTTCAAGATTCAAGATTCAAGATTCAAGAGTTTTATTTGTCACACACACAGTTATATACAGAATATACAACCGGCAGTGAAATGTAAACAGGTCCGCTCCATGGACAGAAATGCAAATTCACAGTTAAAACACAAGGAAGAAATTATAATAGAATATAGGATATAAAATAGTACTCTATATATATATATATATATATATGTATGTCTATATCTGTAGAATTATAAATAATCAAGTCAAGAGAAAAAAAGGTAACAAATAAGGATAAAGTGGAATAAAATAATTGAAGTAGACTTTGCAGTGAGTAAACTGTAGACTTATAAATATGTGGTTAACAAATGTATAAAGAGTATAATGTGCAAACAGGTTTATGACAGGTTGTTACACAGTAACAACGAGAACAGAAAGTGCAGTGCAATGTCAGTGTATCGATGTTTATCCTGAAGTGAAGTCACGTGATGTTAAGTGACTGAGTTCAGGAGTCTGATGGCCTGGGGGAAGAAGCTCCTCCTGAGTCTCTCAGTTTTGGCCATCAGGCTTCGGAAGCGCTTACCAGATGGTAGCAGCGTGAAATGAGGGTTTGCAGGGTGATTAGAGTCCTTGATGATCTTAGTAGCTCTACCTTTGCAGCGTTTGGTGTAGACGTCCTGCAGAGACGGGAGAGCTGACCCTGAGATATGCTCGGATAAGCGCACGACTCTTTGCAGGGCTTTGCGGTCATGACTGGTGCTGTTCCCATACCACGCTGTGATGCACTGAGTTAAAACACTTTCTATCGCCCCTAAATAGAAAGTTTTCAGGATAGCTGGTGAAACCCTGAATTTCCTCAGCTGGCGCAGGTGGTACAGTCTTTGCCTGGCTTTTTTCACCTGTGTCTGAATGTGAGCAGTCCAGGTCAGGTCCTCGGAGATGTTTACTCCCAGGTACTTGAAGCTGCTCACTCTCTCTACTGGTGACCCGCTGATCATGAGGGGGGGAGTATGTCCGTTGCTGTCTCTTCCTGAAGTCCACAATCATTTCTTTGGTCTTGCCAACATTCAGAGAGAGACAGTTGTCCTGGCACCATGATGTTAGATGCTCCACCTCGTCCAAGTATGCCGTCTCATTGTTGTTGGAAATGAGGCCCAGGACAACAGTATCATCAGCAAATTTGATGATAGAGGTGGAGCTGTGTGTGGACAAACAGTCATGCGTGTAGAGAGAGTAGAACAGGGGACTCAGGACACAGCCCTGTGGAGCTCCCACACTCAGGGTGATGGAGGTGGAGGTGAACTGGCCTATTCTCACCACCTGAGGCCTGCCAGTGAGGAAGTCCTCAATCCAGTGGCAGAGAGAAGGATTCAGGCCGAGATCCAGGAGTTTGGAGGTTAGCTTGGTGGGAACTATGGTGTTAAAGGCTGAGCTATAGTCAATAAATAGCAGTCTTACGTAGTTCCCACTTTTGCTGTCGATGTGAGTGAGGGAGGAGTGGAGGACATGAGAGATGGCATCTTCAGTCGATCTATTGGGACGATAGGCAAACTGAAGAGGGTCCAAAGTGTCAGGAATGAAGGCGCAAATGGTGTTTTTAATGAGTCTCTCAAAGACCTTCATGACTATAGACGTGAGAGCCACTGGACGATAGTC
This sequence comes from Paracanthobrama guichenoti, assembly GCA_018749465.1. Taxonomy (NCBI): domain Eukaryota; kingdom Metazoa; phylum Chordata; class Actinopteri; order Cypriniformes; family Gobionidae; genus Paracanthobrama; species Paracanthobrama guichenoti. The sequence goes on along the minus strand of CM031963.1, from coordinate 610,188 downwards.
ATTTAGGCAAGAGGGTTTACTGTTCTTAGGGACAGGGATGATGGTGGATTTTTTGAAGGAGGTGGGGACCACAGATGTAGCGAGGGACTCATTAAAGATAGATGTAAACAACCCGGTTTTTGCGAATTTTTGGAATAAAAGATCTAAAGAAATTAAAAATGTTTTTATTTATTTATATATATATATATATATATATATATATATATATATATATATATATATATATATATATATATATATATAATATAATTATATATATATATAATATATATATATATATATATATATATATATATATATATAAAAATATATAAAAACAATGACTTGTGACAAGTGAGATGTGCAATTAAAAAAAAAAAAAACAATGACTTTGACAAGTGAGATGCTTTTTTAGCTTTTTCAGCAGCATGGTCAATTTTCATGTTGATTGGCGACATGCTGCCAAAGCTCTCTTTTCTTTTTTTTTTTTTTTTCTTTCACTTCTCAGAATGTTTTTGTATTTTTTTTTTTTTTTTTTTTTAAGCAATCTGCTGTGCTTCCTTGCAGGTCTAGGTGGAGCCTGTGGATACCTGATTGGAGCCATGGACTGGGGTCACTCTGCACTTGGATTTGCACTGGGTTCAGAGTACCAAGTTATCTATTTTTTCTCATCTCTAACCTGGGGCATTTTTCTCACCATGCACCTTTTCAGCATCCCAGAGAAACCATTGATTAAAGATCACAGTTCAGACTCTTGTCCAAGCGCCTCACTGCTCCTGGAAGGCTCGCATCATAATGGCTACGGTGCAGTATGCAAAGAATTGCCACCTCTGCCTGAAATTAGGCAGCGCTCGTTCTCTGTCCTGAGTGAAGCCAATGCAGTCACGCCCAGTGCCAAGCAGCCTAACAGTGAGGTTGGTAATTTGTGTTGCTTTTGAATCCTTTTCATGTGGCTTTATTCTTGGCTGCAGTCTGCACCCAATTTTCCCTCACATTTTAGTGACTTGTTTCAGACCACGGAGCAACAGCCCTTGTGAGCTGTAATTAAGCTGGATATTGCTCATGCCCCTCACAGAAACAATTGGTCGTTTATTTAGTCGATAATGTAAATCAGCACATGCTTTTTTTAGTTTATTAAAAATACAACAAATAATGGCATATTAAGAGGTCTTCGTGGTGATGTGATGATTACTCATTATGGCCATATTGTGTGATTTGATTGTGAAGTTCAAAGATTCCCTAGTGTAAAAAATGTACATGCTTCTCAAAGTTCTCACTATATTTTATTAGTTCATTAAGTATTAAACCAGTCTCAGGTTTGCCATTTTAAAACAGTTACATAATATAGCAGACATTTTATATGCATTTTAGACATCTATAGTCTCATTATACGGTGAGATCCAAAATCTAATCACTAATAAAAATAAAAGATAATGCTTCTCTTTTTCATTAGTAAAATAAACAAAAAACAAAAAAATTGTTCAGCCCAATTTGACCGTTTTAACAACAACCGCAATCTGTCTAAATACTATTATAATTGTTATTCTTATTTAATAAATTATTTTAACTTTTTTGATTTCTTAGAATTTGATTTGTCCTGCTTTTGCTTTAATGACAGGAGTGCTCAAACTTATAAAACCATATTGTCTTGCAATAGTAAGAAGAATATTTAATTGTCTGAGTTCACATGATCATGTGATGACGTACAGTGTCATAATTTACTTGACTTAGTGACTTGATTAATGATCTAAAATCGTGCAGAATCATAAGAATTCTTGCTTAATTTATGTAATAACATTTGTCTATTTGTTTTTGGACCACAGAGCACATTTCGGATGATCATTAGAGTGTCTCAGATCCTGTTTCAGATCATCATTAGAATGCTCCTTCTAAATCATAAAAATTGGGCATGCTCTTTGTGAAACCTCTGCACGTGGAACTGCAATTTTTCATGCCAGTGAGTCACACCAAGTGATGCTTTAATGCAGCTCATTTTTAGATCTGTAAAATGCTTTCCCAAATGTGTACTATGCACTTTATCCCCAGAATTTATGCTTTAATGGTATACAATCTATATCCGTATATAGGGTCAAAACATTTTTACATTTGTGTTGTAGCTTTATTCTCATAAAAGCAGAGACATTTTTACTCTTTACTTTTAAAACGCATCAGGGCTCCAGAAAACACCTCAGACCCCAGAGGGTTAATGTTCATATCAAATTGTTAATGCCACTAAGGTAGACCCCAACTCAGCCAGTGTCTCGCAATCATTAACCTGAAACAAACCTCGCATAATCTGCCATCTGTCTCTGATAAAAATTTCTGTTCCATCAAATGCTGCTTTTGGACAAAATGTTCAGAAAATATAGGGGTGAATTCAGGATGATTGGGACACTTTTTGCCATTGAGATGACTTGGAAAAAGTGTCCCAACCACCCAGATGTGATGGAAGACATGTTTCACTGGCTGACGGATATAACACTGGCTTAATTAGACTGATAAAGGTCTCGAATAAAATGCAGAGAGGTGTAAATACCTCAGGGAAATTGTATTGAAATTATGGAAGACATCGGTTGCATTTCATGCCTGAGTGTGTTTTAACACAAAATAGGCTAAAGGAAGTAAAGCGAGAAATGTGAGGTTGACATGGTTTCATTTTGATGATAAAAGCCATGAAGAAGGTTTTTTTTTTTTTTTTAACTTTTCCTTATTTTGAAATGCCTGTCCCTAAATTGTCATGGAAATTAAATGTGTGTGTGTGTGTGTGTGTGTGTGTGTGTGTGTGTGTGTGTGTGTGGCCTATAGATTCATAATAATAATAATAATAATAATAATAATAATAATAATAATGTATTCCATGCATGTGAATAGTGATGAGTGATTTAGCTCATTTCAGTTTTCATATTCATTAAGACCTTTAACAAATCAACAACTCTGTTCATAACAAGAATCATTCAGTTGTTTCACCCCATTGCCCGACCAATATATTTTTTCCATTAGCAATTGAATTTTAGTCTTTTTTTTTTACACAGACTTCATGAGATATCACATTAATGTGCAACCCTTTGTGGTTATGGAAACCTTTATTACCTTCTTAATAATGTCTTGCATCAATAACATTGTCTTGAGCAACAAGTCACAACCATACAAGGGTTTCTTCAGCCCATTTTGTCAAACAATTGGTTAGATCTAGAGCTTTTCAATTGTCAATTTATTTCAGTATTAAAGTACATTCTCATCCCAGTATAATGAGGATCCCAGTATATCTTGGTTTCTTAAATGTTGTCTGGTAAGTTTTCATGGCTTTGAACATTTTGAACCTTTCAGAAGACATTATTGATCTGTGTGCATAACGGTGTTTCAGGTACAGAAGAGGATGACCCTGAAATCTCTGCTGTCAGCTGTGATCAGCATGCCCAGCCATTACCGCTGTCTATGTGTGAGTCATCTTTTGGGATGGACAGCCTTCCTGTGCAACATGCTCTTCTTCACTGACTTTATGGGGCAGGTGAGGGAATGAGGCTTTTTTTAATGAAATTTGACTTTCCCAGTTGTGCTTAGTTTTGCACATCCCTATGTTTAAAGAGAGGGATCAGAACAGCCATAAAATACATATGCTGACACTTAGTGCAATACAGTCTAGCCTTCAAATGAAATTCCTGACCTGCTTAATGCAGTCAAGCAGGGCCGTGTCTGAGTCATAATTTACATACACCCTGCAGATTCTGCAAAATATCAATAATTTAAAAAAAAAAAGGGATCATAAATTATGTTGTTTTTTATTTATTTAGCACTGCAATGAAAATGTTTTTTTATAACAGATGATTATATAGTCCAAAATATATAATAATATCTGCATTTACACAAATGAAAGTTTACACACACTTAATTGATTCTCATTACCTGGATGATCCAAGTTTTTTTTTTAAATTTTTTTATAAATTCCATGATTTTCCTAAGCAGTCCTGTTCTGCCCACAGTTCTTCACAAAACTACAGGTCCAGAACATTCTTTGGTTTTCCAGCATCTTCTGCATATTTAACCTGCATATAAAAAAAAAAAAAAAAAAAAAAAAAAAAGTACTGAAGGTACACAATGTGTTACAATTCAGGGGTGTAAACATTTGCACAGGATGTTTGCATGGCAGAACTATAAAGTAATAAGAAAATAAAAATAATATCTTTAAAAATAATAAGAACAATTTCCAGTCATCCTGTTCAAAGGTTTACACCCACTGGCTCTTAATGTGTTTAAAGCTTTTGATCATCCAGGTAACAACGCACACTATTAAGAATTCGGAATCAAGCATATGTGAACTTTTGAGTTGGATCTTTTGTGCAGATTCAGTTATTATTATGTCTTGTGGTCTATATGCATACAAACATCATGTGACTTAAATGGTACATATATTTAACATTCAAATTACTTTTGGTTCAATAAACAATCCTAAGGATAGTTTATTTTTCTTGCAAGACAAAGACAGTAAAAAAAATTACCTATTTAGAATTGAATACAGTTTCATTAGAAGAAATGTGCAAAAATTACGACACTGATATTCTTGGATTGTTTTTTGTTTTCACTTTCAATTTGAAGAATAGCCACAAGACAGTTCAAATATTTGGGGTTGTAAGAGTTTGTAATTTTTTTTTTTTTAAAGAAGCCTCTTATGTTCTGCATTTTTGTTTTGAGTAAGAATACAGTAAAACAGAAATATCGTGAAATATTAATACAATTTAAATGACTCTTGTTATGTAATGTATTCATGACGTGATGGACAAAGCTGAATTTTCATCATTATGATTGTCACATGATCCTTCAGAAATACTTCTATGCTGATTGAATGCTGAATACATATTTCTAATGATTATCAATGTTGAAATTATATTTTACTATATATTACTATATATTTTAATATATTTTACTCCAGGAATCTTTGAGAAATAGCATGTAAGCTTGTTAAAAAAGGTAATTGCAACTTTTTATAATTTTGTATCAGTTCTGACTTTTTTTCTTCTCAGAATTGCATGATATAAAGTCACAATTGCAGGTTTATATCTCGGAATTCTGACTTTATAACACACAATTGTGAGATAAAGTCAGAACTGTGAGATGTTGGCTAAAAAGTCAGTCTTTCTTTTTCAGACTTTATTTATTCTGTGGTGGAAAGATGCTTCCACAAAAAAATAGATAGTTAAAAAGAACAGCATTAATTTGAAATATAAATGTTTTATAGCTGAGGGTACTGGGGAATAATGAAAATGTGTTGGAATGTCGGTCTGTTTATGAAAATGAGTATGTTGAAAAAAAAAAGCGTGAGAGAAATGCTGGAAATTATCTGACAGGTATACATTTTATTAATTAGATATTGATTCTTTAAATTGTTTCCGTGCAGATGGATACATTTAAATGCTGCTAAGTAGGTTGTCAAAAGTATAGCTTAGCAAAAATAAAAACTCTTGTGAGCATTATCATCATACAGCCACCATTTCATAGTGAGGCGGACAGAAATGTAAAGTGTAATACCGGTTTCTTTCTGACCTTTGTCTAATTGACAGATTTTAATTTTTTCTTACTTTTAACTGGCTACTTAAATCAAATATACTGCTGAACAAGAACTTTTATTCTATAATATTCTTTTTCTTATTTTGTCCTTATGACAATTTTATGATTGGTTTGTGTACTACTAACACTTGTGAATTAAGTTGAAATGGATTTTATGTAAAAATTGTCTTTTTTAAAATATAAAATATATATATATATATATATATATATATATATATATATATATATATATATATATATATATATATATATATATATATATATATATATATATATATATATATATATATATATATATATATATATATTAGTGTTTCTATAATATATATTAATGTAAAGATATATTATAATATATATTATATAATTATCATAGAATAAGGCAGAAAATATATTTTATAGTTTCTGTACCATAATAAAGGGTATATCAATTAGCACTGCATTATTCATATGCTTTAAAAACACAAATCGTATATATTGTCGCATTCATGTGTATATTGTCTTAATGTTTCATTAATCAAAACGTGTCTGTGTTTTATACAGCTGCAGAGATAGCTGGATGCCTTTGATTTCCTGAAACGTCATAAGTTATGACAGAAGTCTGTTTTGGTCTGTGCGATGGCACTCTCTGGCTTTGAGTTTGAATTAAATGCATTATTTAAGAGTGTTACACGCTCCATAATCTTCACATTGCTTCTTTTTTTTTTTTTTTTTTTGGATAAGAATAAAATGTCAGGGCTTGCATAGACTATATTGTCTCTTTGAATTTAAACCTAGATTTATTCGCATTGGCCCATGTAAACACACTTTCCCAAACAAGTAAAGTAAATGTCTCTAACATTCATCTTTATTTATTTACCAAGCCATTAGATTTAAATTTACTGCGCTCCTGGAAAGTAGCGTTTTTGAACCCCACACTGAAAAATAGATCAATGTTTCTTTGAATTGTGGTTAAAAGGTAGCAGTTTCTTTTTCTTATTTTCCCCTTGCTCAGCTAGCTTGATCAGTGTTAAATTGGGATAAATGAGTGAGTCTCCTTGTAGGCGGTCGAAGTGTAAAGAAAGTTGTACGTTCAGGGCAATGACCAGCCATTTTACCACTGATGCAGTGTATAGATATTCTTAACAGGCTGTATAAGAATATTATTAGATCTTCATTGTGTGATGGCAGTAACCAAAAGCTTGATTTAAAATGATGAAAATGCATCTAACTTTGAGAGATGATGGTCATTAAAGCAACTAGTCTATCACCTGAATGAATGAGTTTGAAAGAAAAGTGTGTTTTTTTTCAGCCTTCTGCATGCAAAAGGCTAGTTTAAGGTGAGAATAACACTCTCTATAGCTCACACAGAGCAGAGGATGTTGTTTTCATCGATTCCCTTTTATTTGCAATGTGATGTACGAATGGAAAAAGCCTTGTGATGTGCATGTCCACTCAGGTAGCATAATGGAAAAAGAGACACCAGTGGAGAGGTTCTCTAGCTTTGTGTTCCAAGTGTTTTTAACCCATTTGACCAATGGCTGATGGATCAGGATGTGATGGTGTCACATGCTTTATCTTATGTAACATCCCTGGTATCTGTGTATCCCTCTTTAGATTGTATATAAGGGGAACCCATATGCTGAACACAATTCCACCTCCTATGCGACGTATGAGAGAGGGGTTGAAGTGGGCTGCTGGGGCCTGTGCATTAACGCTGTCTCCTCTGCACTCTATTCATGTGAGTAATATTAAACCATAACTCAACCGTTCATTCTTCTTGACTTTATTAGACCTGCAGTCTCCTAATGCATCCAGACAAAAGAAGACTGTTCAATTACAGTCAGATAATGCCTGGCCCTACCAAGTCCGTCTGTGGTTGAAATTGGATAAAAGACTTTTTCAGAGTTTTGATTAGAGAATAACAGTCACTTTCAACACCCGGCCATTTTAATTAGTGCTGGAAGTCATATGTCATTCAAAAGGCCATTTCAGAGGGCTTTATCAGTCAAGACATTTTATCAGTGATATGAATGCGTCTAATCAGTTATTGTGTCTTTGCTATTCATCTCATTCACCATTTGTTCTATATTAAAAGCCCATTGTTGAAACTGCTTAAATGATTTCCATATGTGTCCATCCAGATGTGCAAAGGCTGCTCCTGCCATATATTGGCCTGAAGGGACTGTACTTCCTAGGCTACTTTATGTTTGGTTTGGGAACCGGTCTGATCGGCCTATTTCCAAACATTGTGGCCACGCTGACGCTGTGTAGTGTGTTTGGAGTCATGTCTAGCACTCTCTACACCATCCCATTCAACCTCATCTCAGAGTACCACAAGGCAGAAGAGGTCAGTTTCAGAGTGTTACATCAGGTCAAAAATGAACAAACCAGCAGTTTTATAAATTCATAAACATGAAGATATACACTCCTGGGCAAAACAAAATATTCCAAACCAAAAATGTGAAATATTTAGAGTTCTTTTAATGGCCTTAACCATTTTAATCACTAGTCAGGAAATTAGCAAGAATTGCACAAATGTTGTATCTTAGCATGGAATAGCCTTCCCCAACGTGCAGATGCTTTTTACAGGAAGAGGAGGCAGTGTTTTTCCACTCAATGTTAATGGCTTTAAACAGTTCATGAGTAGTGTCGGAGTTCGTCGGAGTTCGTCGGAGTTCGTCGGAGTTCGTCGGAGTTCGTCGGAGTTCGTCGGAGTTCGTCGGAGTTCGTCGGAGTTCGTCGGAGTTCGTCGGAGTTCGAATCTGGACTCCGACCAGATCAAAACATGAGCCTGATGGACTTGTTCTCAAGCTACGTTTTGTTTGTCTAAAAAGGCTCCCCACACTGACATGCTTCACTGTGGTAATAAATGCATGTATAATAATAAATGCATTTGTTATTATAGTTCTCACCAGATTTTTGATAACATCGCTCTGGAGCATCACCGCACTTCCCATATTCTGCCAAAAACTTAATTCTGTCATTCTGATGTTCTTCTGAGACAGCAAGGCTATTTAAGTAGTGAATTTGCTTAAATGTTAAATGTTGGGTTAGTTCACCCAAAAATGAAAATGCTGTCATTAGTAACTCATCCTCATGTCGTTCCAAACCCGTAAGACCTTCGTTCATCTTCAGAACACAAGATATTTCTGATGAAATCCAAGAGCTTTCTGAACCATCCATAGACTGCAACGTCACTGTAACTTTCAAGGCCCAGAAAGGTAGTAAAGGGATTGTTAAAATACTCCATGTGACTACAGTGGCTCAACCTTAATGTTATGAAGCAACACGAATACTTTGTGTGCAAAAACAAAACAAAAATAACGACTTTATTCAACAATTTCTTCTTGCCGGCGTCAGACTCCTACACTATTGATGTTGTAAACAGCGCTTCTGGGTTCTACGTTCTTCTTTTTTCTGTTTCTTTTTCCCCAGGAGTATACTTTTAAAAAAAGATAAGAAATTGGCAGTTTTATTCAGCAAGGAAAAACAAAACAAAAAAACAACAACTTGAGAACCAGATCAGCATATTAGAATGATTTCTGAAGGTTTATGTGTCACTGAAGAGTAATGGCTGCTGATAAGCTTAAAAAAAAAAAAAAATTATTGTACATTTTTAAATATATTTTAAAAAGACAAGTTATTTAATCATTTTTGTGGTTGTTTCTTTCAAATTAAATGTAATTTCAATTAATGTAAAGACTTGTAAAGACCTTTCAGTATAAAAGCTAGTGTAAAACCAGTCACTATTATCACAAAATAAACCTGATTTCAATCAGGACACTTGTGTGAAGAGGGTCATTTATTATCCTCGAGTGATTAAAAACCATCTTACTGGATTCCTTAATACATGGCTACAAACAAGTAAATGCATAAAACTGTATTAACTTTATTGATATTAATAAATATTGATTCAATTTATTTTATTAGATCAAACATAAGATGAGCAGTCAATTATACAGCCTTGCCCCAGACAACAGTAGTTATTTACAAATGCTGCGATTGGCCAATAAGAATCAATACATTGTTCAATAAATGTTTAATGTTAGGCAAAATTTATCTGTTGCTAGCACACACCACTGTGTTTTGTATGTAAAAAAAATATGTGCTGTTTACCAAGAACATTTCTTAATTCAAGAGCGAGTGCTTCACTAGTTTAAAACATTGATTTTCACTTTCCAAATCAAATATAGATTTTTTTAGCCTCTATCTAAAATCCCAGGGATATCTAAAGCATTAATGAAGTCACAAGGAAACAGAAAATTGAATTACAAATTGAAATCCCTCCCTGGAACTCAAACTGAATTATAATCTAGATGTTTGATTAAACCCTGCAAAAGTGCAACTTGGTTTTTGTTATTTGCACTTGAATTTCTCACAAAGCTCAAAATTTGCTTAGAAGCATATGAACATGCTTTCTTAGAACCATCAAAATGCAAACACAATGCTCTTTGCAAGGCTTCCTGATCTGTAGATCCAGTGTTCTGCTCAGATCTTCAGATGGTCGTCATTTTTTTTTTTTTGCAATGCTGTATAGATGTTTTCTGAAATGATGTCCATGTGCAAAATGTTTTTAACGATTATAGCCGTTTTCTCATGCAACGCCTCTCTCTTGTCATAGGAGCGAAGGAAATTGAGCAGTGATGAACCAGCTCTTGAGGGCCGTGGGACTGGCATGGACTGCGCAGCTCTTACCTGCATGGTACAGCTGGCTCAGGTCATTGTGGGAGCTGGACTTGGAGCCCTGGTCAATCTAGCAGGCAGTGTGATTGTGGTGGTGCTCTCGGCCTCAACAGTATCCCTAATTGGGTGCCTCTTTATCGCTCTCTTCATGTGATCTACAGATTAAACCTCAAATAAATAATCTTTCTCTATTTCATCTGGTCCATCTCCTCTATTCACTGAGAATGAGGAAACGCATTTAGTACTGAGCCAGACCGATCTGCTTGACCATTCACTGATTGCATCTTTCTCTTTGTACTCCAATTTACATGCCATACTCTAAAATAACAGCCTTCATCAGTGAAGTTTAAAAAAGATTATATGTCAATGCAGAGTTGACAAAATTGCAAGATTTGGATGTCTTATACAATTTGAGGTGAATTGTTTTCACCTTTAAAAAACAATGAGCATTATCATGTCCATTGTCAAACCACAATAAATAATCACTTTAAGAAAAACACTGGATTAAGAAATGCAGTGGCTTCGGTGATAATCAATCAGTGAACTGTTGGCAGAGAGTTGTAGCTCAGAAATGTAAAACTCGGATTGGATTTTGAGCCTGTAATTAAGGAACGTTTAGAATGAGGGAGACTCCCCTCCACTTCTAAAAGGTGTTCCAGAACGGAACTTTTAATTGTAGTTAGTTCGCAGAGAAAAACACTGTACAAGCTAATTAATTAACTTATTATCCGTTTTGTTCGAGTCTTTAAACTTACTCAACATAGCTTCTCCTTATGTGCTGTTAGGCAGAAGGTCGTTCCTGCCGTTATACATGACAGCCCCCGGAGGATAGAAAATAAGCGCGGGCTCCGCGGGACTGATTGGCACCAGTGCGGGACCGTGTTCATCCTGCTCGGGCTTCGTGGAGGCGGTAAACGGTCTCATGTTTGTCACAGAAGGCGATGTAATTTGCCAAAACAGCTTTTTCAACGCCTTTCTGAATTCCCTTCTCATCAAACAGTACAGAATAGGATTGAGACAGCTGTTTGAATGTGCCAAACAAACTGTGACTGGAAAGATATACACCTGTGTTGTGTAATACTCGTAACTGAAGTGCACTACATTGAGTTTTATTAAGATACCCCACGCTGTTAACGCCTGGTTCGGCAGCCAGCACAGGAAAAAAGACAAAACGACGATAGTCACAGATCTGGTCACTTTGGATCGCCTCTTGGCGCTGGAGGTGTTCACATTTTTGTTAGTTATGTAGCGCAAGAGAAGCAGGTAACAGATCGTGATTATTCCGAACGGAATGAGGAACCCCAGAAGTACTTTTTGCGCGTGGTATAAGCCCAGCCAAAATTGTGCGTCTCCGCTCCTGTCGGGAAATTTCACCAGACACAGTTCCTCGTTGGACACCGTGGCGGTCGTTGAAAATATCGCGTTTGGCAAAGCGGCACCGACCGCTGCTATCCAGATGATGACAGTCATCCACTGCGCGGAGAAACGCAACCGGCGTCTCCTACTTTTTAACGCTGAAGCCACGGAGCAGTATCTCGCGACGCTCATAGCCGTGAGGAAAAACACGCTGGCGTACATGTTCGTAGCTGTGACATAAGACACTATCTTACACATCGCCTTCCCAAACAGCCACGTGAAATCCATGGCGTTCTCCACAGCCCAGAAGGGAAGTGTCAACACAAACTGAAAGTCAGTGACCGCCAAACTGGTCACAAAGAGGTTGATGCAAGACTTCTTCCATGCTTGTTTGGATTTCATAAGATAGAGGACGAGGATGTTTCCGATTAAACCCAGTGCGCACACAACCGAGTAAATGACAGAGATCATAATTCTTAGGACCGCAGATCCGTCTCCCATAAAGTCGGGTTTATCCAAATCGGCGAGATCCTGAAAGTCACTCCACGACAAATTAGTCCTGTTGACCACGAAGCTCGCGTTGTATTCGTTTAACGGGAGACTTCCAGACGCGTACTCTGCGCGCTCGTCTTGCATCTCGGGAGTCTTCTGCATTGCTGATGTTCAGTGTACTTTTTCCATCCTGTTCGAGTTACTCATTCTTGAATTTACCATTCCAACTTCTCCCGTATCCACTGTGACACTGCCATCATATTTTTTCCGCACACGTCTTTGCGCGCACATTGCAACGGTGATATTTATGACAATGGAGATCTTAAATCGAACTTTGTGTGGGTATTTAACCGCATTTTAGTAATGTTTATCGGACAGTTGTTTTGTCTGTTCGTAGCTTCACGCGCACTGACAGCTTGCTCTGTTTTTATAGAGCCAAGTGTCAATTGATTGGATGGCGTGCGCTTTTACGCAGCACAGACAGTGGTGATCCCTGTGATGCGGTGCTCAGCATGGTTCAATAGAGTGTGCAAATGTATATATTCTGCAATATAAAAGCTTGCAGTATCTTAAATCATTAAAAATACAAATAAATCTACTTTGTTGATGTATCTGACATAAAAAATAAAAATAAAAATGATAGCTCAGTCTAAATTAGATGGCTAATTTGTAAGACTATAAGCAGTTTATGCAGCAGCCACTGTTTTTAAATTTTCAATACTTATTTTTTTAAATAACAGCTGTTAGTTAACCAAGTGAATATTTAAAAAAAGAGAAAAAAAGAAAAGAAAAGAAACGCACACTGGCATACTTTCAGGAAAGTGTAATGAGGGTATAGGACAAAATTAGGACAAATGTATTTTTTCATAATTGCCATGATCATTTTATAATTTTTCAAAACATGTTGGTGCAAGTTGTCATGTTTTAAACAATTTAAATACCATTTTTTTAAATAAATGTGTGTGTGTGTGTGTGTGTGTGTGTGTGTGTGTGTGTGTGTGTGTGTGTGTGTGTGTGTGTGTGTGTATACACATGTGTGTGTGTGTGTGTGTGTGTGTGCACAACACACAACCTGATTCCAAAAAGTTGGGACACTGTACAAATTGTGAATAAACAGAATGCAATGATGTGGAAGTTTCAAATTTCAGTATTTTATTCAGAATACAACACAGATGACCTATCAAATGTTTAAACTGATAAAATGCATAATTTTAAGGGAAAAATAAGTTGATTTTAAATTTCATGGCATCAACACATCTCAAAAAAAGTTGGGACAGGGCCATGTTTCCCACTGTGTGGCATCCCCTCTTCTTTTTATAACAGTCTGCAAACGTCTGGGGACTGAGGAGACAAGTTGCTCAAGTTTAGGAATAGAAATGTTGTCTCATTCTTGTCTAATACAGGCTTCTATTTGCTCAACTGTCTTAGGTCTTCTTTGTCGCATCTCAAGATTCAAGATGATTCAAGAGTTTTATTTGTCACATACACAGTTATATACAGAATATACAACCGGCAGTGAAATGTAAACAGGTCCGCTCCATGGACAGTGCAAATTCACAGTTAAAAACACAAGGAAGAAATTATAATAGAAATAGGATATAAAAAAAGTACTATCTATATATATATATATATATATATGTCTATATCTGTAGAATTATAAATAATCAAGTCAAGAGAAAAAAAGGTAACAAATAAGGATAAAGTGGAATAAAATAATTGAAGTAGACTTTGCAGTGAGTAAACTGTAGACTTATAAATATGTGGTTAACAAATGTATAAAGAGTATAATGTGCAAACAGGTTTATGACAGGTTGTTACACAGTAACAACGAGAACAGAAAGTGCAGTGCAATGTCAGTGTATCGATGTTTATCCTGGACGTGAAGTCACGTGATGTTAAGTGACTGAGTTCAGGAGTCTGATGGCCTGGGGAAGAAGCTCCTCCTGAGTCTCTCAGTTTTGGCCATCAGGGCTGGAAGCGCTACCAGATGGTAGCAGCGTGGAAATGAGGGTTTGCAGGGTGATTAGAGTCCTTGATGATCTTGGTAGCTCTACCTTTGCAGCGTTTGGTGTAGGCGTCCTGCAGAGACGGAGAGCTGACCCTGAGATACGCTCGGATAAGCGCACGACTCTTTGCAGGGCTTTGCGGTCATGACTGGTGCTGTTCCCATACCACGCTGTGATGCACTGAGTTAAAACACTTTCTATCGCCCTAAATAGAAAGTTTTCAGGATAGCTGGTGAAAGCCTGAATTTCCTCAGCTGGCGCAGGTGGTACAGTCTTTGCCTGGCTTTTTCACCTGTGTCTGAATGTGAGCAGTCCAGGTCAGGTCCTCGGAGATGTTTACTCCCAGGTACTTGAAGCTGCTCACTCTCTCTACTGGTGACCCGCTGATCATGAGGGGAGTATGTCCGTTGCTGTCTCTTCCTGAAGTCCACAATCATTTCTTTGGTCTTGCCAACATTCAGAGAGAGAGACAGTTGTCCTGGCACCATGCTGTTAGATGCTCCACCTCGTCCAAGTATGCCGTCTCATTGTTGTTGGAAATGAGGCCCAGGACAACAGTATCATCAGCAAATTTGATGATAGAGGTGGAGCTGTGTGTGGACAAACAGTCATGCGTGTAGAGAGAGTAGAGCAGGGGCTCAGGACACAGCCCTGTGGAGCTCCCACACTCAGGGTGATGGAGGTGGAGGTGGACTGGCCTATTCTCACCACCTGAGGCCTGCCAGTGAGGAAGTCCTCAATCCAGTGGCAGAGAGAAGGATTCAGGCCGAGATCCAGGAGTTTGGAGGTTAGCTTGGTGGGAACTATGGTGTTAAAGGCTGAGCTATAGTCAATAAATAGCAGTCTTACGTAGTTCCCACTTTTGCTGTCGATGTGAGTGAGGGAGGAGTGGAGGACATGAGAGATGGCATCTTCAGTCGATCTATTGGGACGATAGGCAAACTGAAGAGGGTCCAAAGTGTCAGGAATGAAGGCGCAAATGGTGTTTTTAATGAGTCTCTCAAAGACCGATAGTCATTTAGGCAAGAGGGTTTACTGTTCTTAGGGACAGGGATGATGGTGGATTTTTTGAAGGAGGTGGGGACCACAGATGTAGCGAGGACTCATTAAAGATAGATGTAAACAACCCGGTGAGCTGATCAGCACAGGACCGCAGAACACGACCTGAAATACCATCCGGCCCAGCAGCTTTCCTGGCGCCCACACGCTTGAGTGCTCTCCGAACTTCATCCTCCGAGACAGAGATCACGTGATTGTTGCTGCTCTGAGTAATTTCCTCTAACGCGCCACTTGGCGGAGTCGCGTTGCCGCGGTTACAGTCAAAGCGAGCATAGAAAGAGTTTAACTCGTTCACGAGCAACGGATCAACGCTTGCCTCTGCAGAGGATTTAGATCCAAAGGAGCAGATGGACCTCAGACCTTGCCACATGCGCCGCGAGTCGTTGAGTTGGAAATGAGACTCCACTCGGTCTTTATAACGGAGTTTTGCGGCTTTAACTGCTCGTCTGAGAGCATAACAGGACGATCTGTATTCATTCATATTCCCTGAATGGAGACCGGCGTTATAAGCAGCAGTGCGTGCGTTCACTGCCGTAGCGGATTGAATTGTCCACCCACGGTTTCTGATTTGAGAAGGACGTTATTGTTATTGTTTGCGTGGCTTGCTCTGTAAGCGTGTTGATGAAGCAAAGCGCCACGCCTCTGTGAACTCGCCACGTCAGCTGAACTCGCTGGAACATGTCCCAGTCAACGTCATCAAGAGCTGCCTGAAGCGCGGTCTCTGAGTGGGGCGACCAACGCTTAACTTCCCGCCTCACCGGGGTTCCTGGAGGAGCTTTTTGTTTGTATTCGGAGTGAGGAAAATGGCGGCATGATCCGATTTGCCAAAACGCTGGAAGTGACCGCGCTTTATAGGCGTTCTTAAACGGAGAGTAGCAGTGATCCAGTGTGTTTGCTCCTCGTGTGGGGCAGGAGACGTGCTGGTGAAAGTTTGGCAGGACTTTCAGGTTTGCTTTGTTAAAATCGCCCGCGACAATGAATGCCGCGTCGGGATGTTGGTTTATGACGCCGCTGGCAACATCATGAAGGCCAGATAAAGCCAGCGCTGTGTCTGCCTGCGGTGGGATGTAAACGGCGGTCGCGACAACCGCAGAAAACTCCTAGGCAGATAGAATGGGCGGCAGATGATTGTTAAATGTTCCAGATGAGGTGAGCAGGACCGCACGAGAGAATGGTGATGTTCCTGGGATCGCACCATTTCTTGTTGATCATGAAACACACTCCACCGCCTTTGGATTTACCGGCCTCGGCTGTTCTGTCCATCCGAAAAACAGAGAAGTTCTCCCACGGCCACAGCTGTGTCCGGGACGCGGGGCGTGAGCCATGTTTCAGACAAACAATAGATATTACAGTCTCTCATTTCCCGTTGAAAACTTATCCTGGCTCTAAGATCGTCCATCTTATTATCCAAGGATTGAACATTTGCTAGAAGAATGCTCGGAGAGAGGAGGTCTGAATGCCCTTTTCCTCAGTCTGTTACGGATACCAGCACGTTTCCCACGGTGTTTCTTTGTTCTCGCCGCTGGCTCTGTCCATTGTTCAACTCGCCGTTGCGAAGAATCTCAGATGGCCACAGAGGATCGGCGAAAGTGTCCTGAAACAGTCCAGTGTAGAGGTAACCAATGTCCAAAAGAGTTTTGCTGTCGTAGTAGATCAATGCAGATGATAAGTTTGTAAAAACTGAGAGTAAAAGAAAGTAAAATAGTAAATAAAAGCACAGTCTTCGCGGAGCGACCTGAACGGCGACCAAACACAGCGGCGCCATTTTGTCTCCACCTTCTTTTGTCTCCACGCATCTTCCTCTTTATGATGCGCCAAATGTTTTCTATGGGTGAAAGATCTGGACTGCAGGCTGGCCATTTCAGTACCCGGATCCTTCTTCTATGCAGCCATGATGTTGTAATTGATGCAGTATGTGGTCTGACATTGTCATGTTGGAAAATGCAAGGTCTTCCCTGAAAGAGACGACGTCTGGATGGGAGCATATGTTGTTCTAGAACTTGGATATACCTTTCAGCATTGATGGTGCCTTTCCAGATGTGTAAGCTGCCCATGCCACACGCACTCATGAACCCCATACCATCAGAGATGCAGGCTTCTGAACTGAGCGCTGAGAACAACTTGGGTTGTCCTTGTCCTCTTTAGTCCGGATGACATGGCGTCCCAGTTTTCCAAAAAGAACTTCAAATTGTCATTTGTCTGACCACAGAACAGTTTTCCACTTTGCCACAGTCCATTTTAAATGAGCCTTGGCCCAGAGAAAACGCCTGCGCTTCTGGGTCATGTTTAGATATGGCTTCTTTTTTGACCTATAGAGTTTTAGCCGGCAACGGCGAATGGCACGGTGGATTGTGTTCAATGTTTTCTGGAAGTATTCCTGAGCCCATGTTGTGATTTCCATTACAGTAGCATTCCTGTATGTGATGCAGTGCCGTCTAAGGGCCCGAAGATCACGGGCATCCAGTATGGTTTTCTGGCCTTGACCCTTACGCACAGAGATTGTTCCAGATTCTCTGAATCTTTGGATGATATTATGCACTGTAGATGATGATAACTTCAAACTCTTTGCAGTTTTTCTCTGAGAAACTCCTTTCTGATATTGCTCCACTATTTTTGGCCGCAGCATTGGGGGAATTGGTGATCCTCTGCCCATCTTGACTTCTGAGAGACACTGCCACTCTGAGAGGCTCTTTTTATACCCAATCATGTTGCCAATTGACCTAATAAGTTGTAAATTGGTCCTCCAGCTGTTCCTTATATGTACATTTAACTTTTCCGGCCTCTTATTGCTACCTGTCTCAACTTTTTTGGAATGTGTAGCTCTCATGAAATCCAAAATGAGCCAATATTTGGCATGACATTTCAAAATGTCTCACTTTCAACATTTGATATGTTATCTATATTCTATCGTGAATAAAATATACGTTTATGAGATTTGTAAATTATTGCATTCCTTTTTTATTCACAATTTGTACAGTGTCCCAAGTTTTTTTGAATCTCAGTTCAGAGTTAGTTTGTCTCTGTATTGTTTATATATAAAAACTTAATAACTTAAGGTGAGTTCAATGAACTATATATATTTTCCCCCTAAACCAAGAGTTTTTAGGTATGCATACACTGACTTTTAAAAAATAAACTTGCTCATGTAGAAAAAACATACAGTTTACCACTAGCCCTTGTTTCCACAATAACTTCTGCTTTGTGTCCTCAGAAAAGATACAGATTTGCATATAAAGTTTTCTTTGTGTGTTTTTGAAATGATACCTTTTCAGTGTGATATAGAGGTCTTGCTCATTTCCACACCGTTTTTCAGTGTAATTTTATTCGATTAAACAAAATTTTAATGTTCTTCATTGATGGCATACTGATCATGTTTGATTTTGCATTGACACATGAGAGACCAGGCTAGCAAAATTATACCACTTTGACATAAGTTTTCTGTGACCGTTCTAGTTTATTAGCACCATGGCTCCTTTAAAAGTTTTATCATGTTTCATGTTATCTTCTATAAAATGCTGGGGGGTTGTTTTGCACATAAGCTGCTGTATCAGATCTAATGAGGTGATCCCTGCCCCTATCCAAATTCTCATCATCAGCTTGTGATAATGCACAAAAACAGTTTAATGAAGCTCTGCAGTGCCTGTGGGATTTATGATTGATTCATTTGGTTAACAGATGAGAATAAATGCAGTAAATCTCTTTGGTTTAAAACATGTTTACTTTAAAACTATATTTTAATTTAACATTTAAAAAAACTAAAACAGAACTGACAGACCAGTTTGAAGCAGCAGATATTACAAGGTCTAGATTGTTAATGCTGACCTGAGACGTTCCACAGCAGGGATTCTATCATCTCTCATTGCGGACCAGAGTAACTGTCTTTAATCATTTTACGCTTTAGTTATGGGACTCTAACAGCTTTCTAAAGGCAGCTCACCTAGCAAAACAGTTTCTTGGCAACCATGTTGCGTCAACTATTGTCACAACTTCAAAGGTCAGTTTCAGTCGGTCTCTTCCTAACAGAACAGGCTCAATTTCTCGCTTTGGGTGCCAATGGTGGAGCTTGCCTTTTCAGTGTGTTGCAAGTGAGGAGTGTTTCTCCAGAAATTGGATAAAGGATTCATTTGGAACGTGGCCCGATATTCTTCATTATGTATTTATCAGAGGTGGGAGTAAGTCACACATATGCAAGTCCAAGTAAATTTTTGTGAGAATCAAGCAAGTCAAGTCACTGCTTTATGTCAAGCAATTCAAATCAAGTCTTAGCTCAAGCAAGTCACTGGCAAGTCATACAAATATTTGATGATTTAAATAAATGTATGCATTAAAATAAGTTAAAACTACAGTAGTTATGGACTATGGGAGAGTTTTTTTTGCAAAAAAAAAAAAAAAGCATTTCTACATGAAAGGTGTCCACATGCAGCCGAGTTGTATGAATAAAAATATAAAAAAATAAATATAAATACAAATTAAAACTACATAGCCTCAAATGTACAGTAGCCGAAATTAGGCATATATATTTGGTGAGATACGTTCTCTTTGTTTTATTTGAATTTTCTCTCTCCTGCTTGTCCTGTACAGCGTGATTGTTATAATTAAAGAGAACTCAGATTGTGTTTGTTGCTC
Organism: Paracanthobrama guichenoti; assembly: GCA_018749465.1. Classification (NCBI taxonomy): domain Eukaryota; kingdom Metazoa; phylum Chordata; class Actinopteri; order Cypriniformes; family Gobionidae; genus Paracanthobrama; species Paracanthobrama guichenoti. Next base: position 590,446 of record CM031963.1, on the reverse strand, counting down.
ACACCCTGACGAAGGCTCATTAGCCGCAATGCATATGTGTGCAGTACTTGTCAACTGTTTTTAAAATATTAAAGCCATGATGAAATAAAGGCTTTTTTTTTTTTTCAATAATATTTGAGTGCCTTGGATTACAGAATTTTTATCAACTCTTAACATGTCCAAACAGGGGCACTGTGCTACCATCATTTCAAAATTGAGGGGGGCATATCAGGTGTTATACCAGTTTTTTTCTGACCTTTGTCTAATTGATTTTTTTTTTTTTTTTTATCATATATATTTTTGCTTAATTGGCTTAATATGCTATTTATGTAAGCTATTTGGGTCTTTTACCCCAAATGATGTTTGCTGAGACTTGATGTGATGGTTGACATTTGCTAGCTCTACAAACAACGTTTATTGGAATGGGTTGTATGTTAGCGTGAGAAAAAGTCTGTAAAAGTGAGTAATATTACATTTTATTTTTTTATTTTTTTAAATGTAATATTACTCACTTTAATAATGTTTTATTAAAAGGTTTTACATTTGTGCAGTGTTGGGGGATTTAAGCATTTTTTTATTTATATAAATTCAATCAATGAGAGACCATAAAAATTTGTCAAAAGATCAGCTCCAATGCAGAACACACACAGAAATGATGGGGTGACTTTTAACCAAGCCGTCCAATCACAGTGGAGGAAGAGTGGGACAAATACAACACTAACCAACAGCCACATTTTGCTTGTACAATGTCAACAGATGTCAACAACAAGCATAAAAACGGAGCAAAATGATTAAAAACAAGAGCCAGAGCAAATACTTTGTATCAACATTTTTATATATAAACAATACAGAAACAAACTAACTCTGAACTGATATATATATATATATATATATATATGTGTGTGTGTGTGTGTGTGTGTGTGTGTGTGTGTGTGTGTGTGTGTGTGTGTGTGTATACGTATATCACACACACAAATACATTTTTTTTAAAAATGCAACGCTACCAAAACGCTCACAGAAAAACTGCCTAATTATTCAAAAATAGGCGAAATAGGCAGAGTTATTCATCATTGTGCAACACAATTCGGATACCACATCAACTTGGGCCCTGTCCCAAATGGCACACTTCATGTGCACTTTCGGTCTTGTGGACTTACAATGGCCGCTGCGTGCGTATGTCCTACGGTCAAGTTCACAAGACCGTAGGGTGTCCCATTCGTCATTTTAAGCTTAAAGGTGCTCGCGAGTGCCCCCCTTTGCGGCTGCTATGCGCCATCGATGCACACTTCAGCTGAGTTAATGCGCTATGTAGAGGACTTCTATCCGGCAGTCAAAGCGGCATTACGTCATGAAAGTGCGTACTTAGAAAAAGACTGTGAGGGTTTAGGGTGCCATCTGGGACAGGGCCTTACAGTGCTTGACGTTTTTGTAGTGAAGAGTTTTTTGTTTAGTTTTTTTTACTTTTGAACTCATCACGACCTCTCTGTATGAAAATTATGGATACAGCGTGGGTGCGAGCAGAGGCGTGCTGTGACCATGAGTGACCATTACCATGGAAACTTGAAATTCACATAATCCTGGTACCTGAATTGAATTATTCTTGGCGTTGCGCCTTCCATGTTCAATAACGGCTCTTACACTGGTTTCACACTGCACGCGCAAGCAGTGCGTTGGCAGCGCAGAAGCTATGCGTATGGAGAGCGGGAGCAGTGCGCGTCCGTTGTGCTTTCACACTGGCAGCGTTTGTCTCGTGCAGCTGAACCGCGGTGTTAGGGGTTAACAGTTTATGACCCAAGACCAGTAGTGAAAAATGAAAACCAAGAGTCAGGAGTGCAATTAATTAAAGAAAAAATTACTGAAGAATAGTTTGTCATCAATAGAATAGAATTCATCAGCAGAAGCCAGCTTCAAATCTCACGAGGAAAAAGCACATAGGCCGGAAAAGGCACGTAGTGACCTTCCAGATCTGGAGCAGACGCCAGCTTGCCCAGAACAACAAGTCCACCCTATCTCTTAGGATGCCCGTAATCCACCTACAGTCCTGATCTGTAACACAGAATACTGTGCACATACACAGATACACAGTCTCTCCAAGGTTGGAGCTGATTAAGCTCTAGTTCTGACCAGAAAATTTCCCAAAACATACTGATAACATGTGCTTTCTCTCAGTGAGAGGTACAGACAATAGTACAGGCAATATTCATCTTGATTCTTTAGTGTTTCAGTAAAAGGAAATATAAAATGAATAAAATATAATAAAAATGAAAGACAAATCCATATTTCATCTCTGGAAGCTGGGCTAAGCGAGTAAGCACTGGTACTGCACTCCTGGCATGTTAGGGGTGTGTGATACCTCCAAAATCCAAACACACGACAACATGTTGCTATCAAGTGTTTAGCGACACATCACATATCCCTAGGCCAGACCCTCAGCTCCTACCAAATACAAACTTTAGAAAACAAATAAGAAACAATCAGTGGTTCTATTGATTAAATAATATCATAAATGGAAAAATCATTAAAAATCATTACAATAATATAGGAGGATAAATATGAATTAAGGTTTTGATTATGAATTTAATTAGGATATATACAGGTATATTGAAGTGGCAGTGGATTTCAATATCCACCTTTTAGTGGCTTGTGTATTGTAAATACAGACGAATATCAATATCGTCCATTCTGTCACATTTTCCAGTGTTCTCCTCCGACCCCTCTCATTCTCATGTTTTGATTTATGATGGGCAGCATATATCTGTTGCAAATGTTCCCCTCTGTCCCAAACATGTGCATATAACATGCTGTATATAGCTAGTTTACATGATAAAAGTAACCTCATAGTTAAGATATGTCCTCTAGTTTTAATCATTTAAACAGGCCTTTGAAGTTTGGGCAAAAGTACTATTGGTTCTATAGTAAGAAGAAGAAGAAGAAGAAGAAGAAGAAGAAGAAGAAGAAGAAGAAGAAGAAGAAGAAGAAGGAGGAGGAGGAGGAGGAGGAGGAGGAGGAGGAGGAGGAGGAGGAAGAGGAAGAGGAAGAGGAAGAAGAAGAAGAAGAAGAAGAAGAGGAAGAGAAGAGGAAGAGGAAGAAGGAAGAAGGAAGAAGAAGAAGAAGAAGAAGAAGAAGAAGAAAGGAGAGCAGCAAGGAAGAGGCCGTGGGTGCATGAAACCCCCAGGTCCAAGGAACCGTTTGGGGAATTCAGGCTCGCGAAAGACATGCACAAGCTGTTCATCCATTTTGCTTTCCATGCTTGTTCCAATGCACCATTTCTATTGGCTGCATGGGTAATCGTCACAGAGCGCAGCGGCAAAAGTTTAAATTTTTAACTTTGACCGCGACGTGGGTGCAAGCTCGTCAATGGTGCCCATTGAAATTAATGGATTTCTTAGCGCAGCGGTGCCGTTACCATGTTCTGTCTGAAAGGCCCAGCCATTGCCTAAGGCATACCTGTGCAATAATCACGCTGTCTAATCAGCATCTTGATATGTCACACCTGTGAGGTGGATGGATTATCTCAGCAAAGGAGAAGTGCTCACTAACACAGATTTAGACAGATTTGTGAACAATATTTGAGAGAAATAGGCCTTTTGTGTACATAGGGCAAAACGATGTGAGGGCAAAAACAAGTGTTGTGTTTACAATTTCTCCACAGCAGGTTTTTTTTTTTTTTTTTTTTTTTTTTTTTGTGCTCATATAAATAATTAATCAAATCTCCCCACAATATCCAGGCAAGGGTACATGGACATCTGAGGGTGGAGCACAATTTGGGCAGCATTCCTTTTTGAACGATACTTCAAACTGTCGAGACAACACTGTCTCAGCTCATGTTTTCAAGGTGGAACACAAGCCTTTTTCTGTTCTGATGTGGGTTCAAACCTAGGTCAGACATTTCAGGTGCGAGTCTTGGGAAGATTTCCTGGTGTCGCTATATGCAAGACAACAAAACAAACATCTATTGCTGAATATTTCATTAAACTTGACAAGCTCAAATGGAGTGAGAAGGAAATTAAATGTCATGCTATCATGTCGTGTTATCATGTTCACTTTTTTTTTTTTTTTTTTTTTTTAAATGAGCAGACTGTGTATGGCAGAATAGATGCATGAAATTATCATAAGCTTTTAATGCATAAATTGTATTAATTTATGCATACAATCTCAGCTAGCATATGTGAAACCAGCTGGTTCCAGGGAAAGTTTTGAAACTCATAAACTACAGTAGGTGTTTCTTAGGGAGTTGTGCACCTATTTTATTGTTTTCTTGGTGCAACAATGATGACATGACCAAACAAAAAGATTTAAAATGTTTCAAGTTATATGAGGATTTTAGATACTTGTGCACATGTACATTTTTTAAATTTCACATTATGTTTATGTCACATACAATTTACTTTTTACTTTATTTGTCCCTTTAAGGGAAATTTGTTTTGGACAATACAGGTGAAGCTGCATAACGATACCCACATCAATAACAATCACACAGTCGTGTGCATTTTTATAGCAGTTTTACCCTTGGGCTATAAAAACGTTGAACAGATGGAAGTGGTTCGAATTCTGGATAAAGCACATGAGAAGAATCCAGAGTAATTTCCCTTGCCTGTTTAAAAATAATTTAATTGAATATAGAATGAAGACCTTCACTGTTGTACGCACCAAACGGTTCAACTGAGATCTAAAGGTAACTGTCAAATTACCAAACCAGACCGCTATACCATACAGTAAGATTGCTTCAATACAGGCATGATAAAACAGCAACATGAGCATGAACTCTAAGTCTGAGCCTCTGTAAAAAAAAAAAAAAAATTTAATTGATGCACCTTTTGACACAGATTAGTGTCAATAATTGGGTCAACAATTGTTCAATCATCTGAATATTCCCCATTTCACCAAAAAAGCCTTGCTGTTTTTATTTCGAGTTAACTGATTTCATGCATTTTATTGAGGAGTAATTGGCTTTGACGTCTGCTTCAGGCTGAGTGATATATGAGTCACAAACTTGTGACAGGTAGCTGCTCCCACTGTGCCTCATCTACTTTGTCGATTGATTCACCATTCTGTCATTTTATTTCCCCAAGGAAGCCAATTCCCAGTTGACCCAAACAAGGTTTCAGCTGGATCTACATTGGTAATAGCCTGACAAGCCAGACCCACATCAAGGTCTGGGAACACACCATTTGCAGTGCTCAATCCGAGGGGCGGGATAAACGGTTGTCTTTCAGATTCCCTCTGCACGCAATAGGATAGCGCTACAACCAACCAGAGCAACGAAGAAGGTTAGAGCTAGTTGATAGATGAAACTTTTGCAGTATCCGGTCGGCAAAACTCCGAACACATCTTCCATTTTTTAAGAATGACTTTAGTGCCATTCTCTGTTCTTTTTTTCAAAGAAAAGCTTAACTCCAGGTCTTCCAGAATCACGGCCAAAGCCGATTCGAAAGGCCACTGTTCGCCAACCTCTTTGTTTTCAAGTAGCACGCGGAACCGCCGCAACTCTGCCTTCATTATGTTCAACCTCGCAAGCCAACGGAGAGTTGCTAGAAGACCCTGACTGCAAATTACATTTGCTGCCGCTAGGGTGTGTCTAGATTTCTAGGCTACAATGGTAAGGCAAGACAAGGCAAATTTATTTGTAGGTAGTTACAGATTAGCCCTTGGTCTCTTAGGCCATGTTCAGACTGCCAGCAGAAATCAGCAAATGCTGCCTACAAAGTCAATGCCTGATAAGGCAGCGAGGCAACAAGTTGGCTCCCCACGTTTTTTGGCCAGTATTAAAACAATCATTGAATTCAGGTCTTCCAATCACTTCCATGGCCACAGGTGTATAAAAAATAGAGCACATTTGTGAAAGAATGGGTCGCACTCAGGAGCTCAGTGAATTCTAGCGCGGTACCGTGATAGGTTTCCACCTGTGCAGTAAGTCCATTCGTGAAATTTCCTCACTACCAAATATTCTACTGTCAACTGTTAGTGGTATTATTCCACAAAGTGGAAGAAATTCGGAACAACAGCAACTCAGCCAAGAAGTGGTAGGCCACGTAAAATCACAGAGAATAGGTAACACACCCACATTGAATAGGTTTCCATGGCCGAGCAGCTGCATCCAAGCTTTACATAACCAAGTGCAATGCAAAGCGTCGGATGCAGTGGGGTAAAGCACGCTGTCACTGGACTCTGGAGCAGTGGCGACATGTTCTCTGGAGTGATGAATCACGCTTCTCTGTCTGGCAATCTGATGGACGAGTCTGGGTTTGGAAGGGGGATAAAGTTTGTTGGAGGGGGGATTATGGTGTGGGGTTGTTTCAGAGGTTGGAAACCCTTAGTTGCCCCCTTAATTCCAGTGAAAGGAACTCTTAATGCTTCAGCATACCAAGACATTTTAGACAAGTTCATGCTCCCAACTTTATGGGATTAGTTTGGGGATGGCCCCTTCCGGTCCATAAAGACATGGATGAGGGAGTTTAGTGTGGAGGAACTTGACTGGCCTACACAGAGTCCTGACGTCAACCTGATAGAACACCTTTGAGATGAATTAGAGTGGAGACTATGAGCCAGGCCTTCTCGTTCAACATCAGTGCCTGACCTCACAAATGTACTTCCGGATGAATGGTCAAAAATTCCTATAAAAACAGTCCTAAACCTTGTGGAAAGCCTTCCTAGAAGAGTTGAAGCTGTTATTGCTGCAAAGGGTGGGCCAACTCCATATGAAACCCTACGGATAAAGAATGGGATATCATTCAAGTTCATGTGCATATAAAGGCAGGCGTCCCAAATCTTTTGGAAATCTAGTGCAAATACATATACCAGTCTCCTCCATCGCACAAGAACAAAACAGTCTCCTGCACTGCACAAGAAAAAATACACATGGTATATATGTGAATGTATGAATACTTCTGGCATTTCCGTCACCGGTTTTGACATCGGCTGTGTCCAACATTGGCAGATCTGCACCGTTAACTTAACAATGCGCTTATGGCTGCATCCGAAAACATAGGCAGCTGACTTGTTGCCTAGCTGCCTTGTAGGTAATGACTCTGCAGGCAGCATTTGCGCACGAAGGTACCTCACGAAACTGAATTTGGACAGACTTCTGAGGCAGCATAACAGTTTAATGATCTACAGCAAAATAAAGTGTGCTTTGGTGAGAACTAGACAAATATTTAATTACTACAGTAGTAATTTCTCACTAGAAATGACATCAGAAGTGGAAAACGTTGGTCTAAAATGTATATTTATACACAAACTGACCAGCAATAGCAACTTTCAGACGCCATCAACTGTCACCAAATGGAATGCATATGATTGTGGGATATCATCCATTTTGAAAGTCTCATTAAATACGTGGGTATGCTTACGTTGTTACAAATGCAACCCATGCAGATAGGTTGGTTATGTCTGAACACACAAATCTTATTTAATCACTTTCAATTAATAGTGCGGACAGTCTGCCTGAAAAGGTCTAATTTGAGAAAAAATTACGATTTGCATGCAATCTGAACATAGCCTAAATTTTTTTGTTCAACAGGTGAGTAAATCAGATGTACTTAAACTGTGTGATACACTGGGACGTGTCATTTAATTTGTGTTACCTAATCCAATTACTGACTATGAAAATGTCTGACAGGTTAAAGTTTTTAAAATAAGAAATAATACATGCCATAAAGAACTGTAAAAAAAAAAAAAAAAAAAAAAAAAAAAAAAAAGTGCAAAACATTCTAGAGAGGTTTGAACATGTTAATTAGAGAGAAATACGTAAAGAAAATGTCTCAATGATTTTTGCCCAGACATTCGAAACAATATTCAGACTTTCTTTGTACGGATAAAAACAGATGAAACATTAATTGAAATATTTTCTTTTGTGTTCCACAGAAGAAGGAAAGTCATGGAGCTTTGGAACGGCACGAGGGTGAGTAAATGATGACATATTTTTGGGTTGGACGACTTTTTTTTTTCTCTCTTCAAAGGTCCATAAGCCAGATCATTGTCTCTGTAGGCCATTTTCTCAAGCATCCTTTTAACAAATCACTTTTCAGTTCAGCAAATAAATATACAAATAAATAACTCCAGTTCTTTTTGAGAGATCTCGTGGAATAGCCTCTTAAGTAAAGGCTGTCATGCTAAGGGCATGAATTAGATAAAGCCTCTCGGATTTTCATAACCATGAATAAATACGCTGAAGGTGCTTGAACTCTGTAATTATGCCTTCAAGCACAAGAATCCCTTGATGAAAATGACACCACACTATTTGCATCAAGGGCATGTATTTGAAGCTGCCTGTTTACCCAGACTTATTCTGCCAAGGCATGAGCACAGCCAATTTAATCATGCAGCTGTAAAGCACAAACCGCCACGTAGAGCTTGTGCTAAATGAGTGTGCCCATTCATGCAGATCTGAACAAGGAAACATGCTAACAGAAACTTTTACTTTCTCAAGGGTCTCTTTATGACTTCACAAGAAAACACGATTTCACTTTTCTAACTTTAGCTTGTGTGTAATGTTGCTGTTTGAGCATAAACAACATCTGCAAAGTTACAACGTTCAAAGTTTAAAGCAAAGGGAGATATGTGCTTTTAAAGAAATCAATTTCTAAGGAATGCAGCAAACGGCCGGTAGGGACTACAGACATTCCTCCAGGGTTGCTGACATCACTAACCCCAATATTTACATAAACCCCTCCTCCGAGAATATTAAATAAGGGGGGCGAGGCCATTTTTTTTATTGCTGTGTAGAAGAGTTGTTGTGGTATAGTTAGTAGGCTGGAGTGTTGTTGCCGCAATGCTGACGAAATGCTGTTATTTTCATCCGGATTGCAGCTCCACTTTGTTTCCGCCTTCCTAGGGACGGGGGAGTTAGGGATCAATGGTTAAAATTTATTTGCATAATTATTACCCAAATCTCTCTCTCTGTGCTGCACATTTTACGGAGGAAAGCTTCCACAATCTTCGCAAGTTCAATGCAGGATTCGCACAACGGCTTGTCCTGAAAGATGGAGCAGTTCCAACTTTAAAAACATTAGCTGTTTAGGGTATGATTTATTTTTCGTCTATGTGTTTTCCTGTAATAGTTCATATTGTTAATTGCACGTTGTTGCAAGGAAGTAAACAAATGACTGTTTTGCTCTACAAACCAGTTTGTTAAATGCTCATTCATACTTAACGTTATCCGACAAACACCTAACGTTACAAACGTTTTTTAAATCTCAACAGCGAACTTGGAATTTGTATAAATTATTCTTTGATTAGAGCTTTTATGTATTGTTTATCTAAACATGGTTCTGTGTTTGATTTGGCTACTATAGTAAAGCCAATGTTTGGTGTTCGTTTGGGGTTAATAGTTCTTGCGACAGATATTTGCCTATAATCGCTAGAATCAACATTGTTTCTAATACTACCAAAGTACAGACAACCGGTAAAGGTAAGGGGCGTGATGTTTCCGAAAAACGTGCACTAGGCGGTTAGCGAATCACAACACACTGGGCCAGCTAACCAACCTGAGCCCATTGCGTATTTTTGAGGGACCGGCTTCATAGAACCATAAAACCATCAGACTGTTTTTACAGGGAGGGACAGAGCAGTGTAGAATAAAGGTAAAATATATGAAAAATAATGACATTTTTTAAAAACGAAGCATGAACACATGTTACAGTGCACCCCACAAACACAATCAAGCCTTCGAAAGAATGTGTTTTACCACCGCTTTAATGATAGCATCTGTGCAACACACTTTAGAAATCTGAAAGGCACTCGATTGTTAGCTTTCTCAACACGTAACCACATGGGAATTCTGGGAAGTTCAAGTTAAACACTTCACAGTCAAAGGACTTTAGTAGTTGCTAATTAAGATCATTTCTGTTTACTTGAGATTAGAATCCCATCATGTGGCTCTAATAACCTTTGATCAGTGATGAAACTTTAGCAGCTTTAGAAATCCATCCCATTCAATGATGCCTTTGTAATAACTGTTGCCAGCAGTTACATTATGGCAGATGGGTAATGTGGCTTGAATAAAGTTGACAGCCCCTGAGGATCTCCTGTCAGTTTTGTAGTTTTCATCTTATTCACTGTGTTTCTGTGTTGACAAAGGAGCTGTGCAGTTCTTCAGTCTATATTGATTAAGATTATTAGCGAGAGCAATTCAACATAATGCATGATGCCGATGCTTGTTGTAAAAGTAAAACTTCAATAATTCTCTTTTGTATTTGATATGTTATCACTTTTCCATTTTTTGGGGGGGAAATATTTACTTATTAATGTGATCACTGGTAATGCGAAATGTTCTTGCTCAGGAGCATGTTAAATTGAACATCTTATTGAACATCTTGTTCAAATGTTAATGTTAAATTGAACATCTTGCTGAAATGTTGATAGGTAATATACTCAAAAGTATAACAACAAAGTCTATTTTAAATGTATTAATGTTTATACATCTGTGTAATGTAATATATCAACTGAATTAAGTGAAATGTACCCTTTTCCCCCTGTGCTTTCAGTCAAACAAGCTGAGGTTTGATTTCAAACCATATGAGTGCCACAGTACATGAAAAAAGTAAATGGGAAAATGTAAACCTCACATTCTTTTCCATGGTCTTTTTGTTTGTCATGGTGGTATTTTGATGCTTATTTTGCTCTTCAGCAGGACATGATCAGCAGATGTTCAAATGTTGTTCATAAATGTGATCGCACATCTGGAAGAATGCAGCAGTGTGTGTTTGTTACCAAGACCTTCAGTTTCCCAAAGTTCCACTCTGAATGCCACTTCCAGTTGATTGTGGCATTCATGGTGATCATTTGACCTCAGGAATTATATATTGTTTTTTTTTCTTTCTCTGTATTAATGTATCTGTATTATAATCTAAATTATTGCATTGTGGTATTATGAACATCAATGATAATTAACCACAGAACAACTGTTACTGTCGTCTTGAAATTCTTCACAACATCAGTTTTTCCAAAAGCCTTGTATTTGTAAATGTCAAAGAAAGTAAAATATTCTCACATGCAAGCATTTACTCATTTTATAAAACAGTTTCATTTTATCTCCTTCAGGTTAAATAAAAACCTCTGGGTCTTCATTTGAATCTCCAGCTGTGATTCACACGTTTATGAGTTTGGCGCAGCAGAAGACTGCAGCCGTGTGTTCTACTTTGAAGCTTCTGCTTTGCTTCTAAAGGTGTGAAAAACCGTCATTTTAGCTTCAGATCAACCTTTCGGTAAGAGCTACAGGTCCCCCACTGAGTCTTTTACTTTCAAGACTCATGTCTGAACTCATGTCACAAAGAACCCTTCTCAGACTTATTTCAATAGAGGAGGAATACTTTATAAGAATGTAATAATACTGCAGTTTCCTGTGTTTACTATAAATGATGCTAGTTGGACTCTTATGTTCAATCTACAGCATTGATACAGCGACGATTAATGCAGAAAATACGTGCTTAATTTGTAAAATACAATCCCTTACTAAATAAGTCTTTAGGGATAACTGTTACTGTTCATTGATTGTTCCATAGAATTGTGTAAATGCCTTTATGTCAATGTAAAAAGTGTATGGGTTCAAATTATTCTTCATATATATCTTCACTTTTATTTTCTAAGGTAATTATTCTCTAAGGTAATTATTGTTAAATAATTGTTGGTTTTGGATTCTTCAAACAGAGATTAACTGAATGTCAACTTGTTAAAATGTGCAAAAACAGATGCATCACATTGCATGCAAACACTCCCACATCTAGACACCTTTTGATTCTGCTCTGACCACAAAGTAACCAAAACGTGCATTGAAAAACAGTTATTTCCTCATTGCTCTTTCACTTGATGTTGTTGGATGTCTGAGGCAACACATTGACTTTTAACTGAGAGATCAGTCGGCAAGATGGATGTTTGCAGATATTTGATCGTGTATCACTTCTTGGCGTTCACCTTTTTCAAAGTGGCAGGTAATGGTTATTTGTCTGTCAGAGAGTTTGATGAAGGTCACAAAACAAAATCATCAGTTTGTTTTTGGTGAATCTGTAACTGCCTTTAAAATCTCTATTCCAGCTTGCTCTGAGGTGTCCATTGTCGGAGGCAAAGATGTCAAAAAACGTCAGCCGTGGATGGTGTCAATTCAGAAGGACCAGATCCATGTGTGTGGAGGAATCCTCATTCAAGACCAATGGGTTTTAACTGCAGCACATTGCGAAGAGTAAGGCAACAACTTTGAGCATACATAGAACTTGCAAAATCTATGTGAAGCATAATATAATTAAAAAATAATAAATTAAAGATACAATTATTATTTAATTATTTTTTATTTATATTTATTGTTTAAAACTAATTTATTTATTGATCTCTTTGGTCACACTTTAAGTATTATGAACTTACATAAAAAAATGTTAGGTGCAATGTACTTGTGTATTGTGAACACAGTGTATTGTGTTCCTGTTGTATTTCCAAAACAATTTTGCTGCTGAGGTGGGATACAGGTAAGATTAGGGATAGATTACATGTTTAGGTTTAGCTTGACATTCTCTATTGACAAACACAAATATTTAGACTGTGAATCATGACTGTGGGAAAAGAAATTATAGACACAACTCACCAGGGAAGAGCGAAAGAGATAGAAACCTAATCAACCTTACTGCTTTACTACCCAAAAAGCATGAACACGGCATACAGGAGGATAACATACCAACGCTACAGGCTTTTTTTTTTTAAAGCCACTGAGACTTGCCACCTACCTAGCGTGCCTCAATCACAACGCTACACAAATGTGCTCAATGTCAAGACAAGGCTTTATGCCAGAGGGCATATTTACCCATTTGAAATGTACACGCAAAACTCAGTTCAGAAAAACAAATTCTATTGAACTAAAATAAAGAAATATTAGGGACATTTGCCTGGTCACACAGATTTTTTACAATGTAAAGACATGAATGTACATTGTATCGAATGATTCATTTAAATGTTAGTACACTTAATATAAATTGGGACCATCTAGCTATTTAATGGAAAAAGGCATACAGTGCATCTGGAAAATATTCACAGAGCTTCACTTTTTCCACATTTTGTTATGTTACAGCCTTATTCCAAAATGGATTAAATTAATATTTTTTTTCCCTTAATAACTATACCCCATAATGACAACTTGAAAGAAGTTTGTTTGAAATCTTTGCCAATGTACATAAGTATTCACAACCTTTGTCATGACACTCAAAATTGAGCTCAGGTGAATCCTGTCTCCACTGATCATCCCTGATGTTTCTACAACTTGATTGGAGTCCACCTGTGGTAAATTCAGCTGATTGGACATAATTTGGAAAGGCACAGACCTGTCTATACACTGTCAGAAAAAAGGTACATTGCTGTCACTGGGGCGGTACCCTAAGGTACAAAACCAAAAAGGTACTAATACACACTCTTAAAGTGCTGATATGTACCTTTTAAGGTACTAATATGTAACATTTAGGGGTGAGTAAGGTACAAAGATATACCTTTTCACTTTTGTATATTAGGGTACCGCCCCAGTGACAGCACTGTTCCTTTTTTTCTGAGAGTGTATAAGGTCCCTCAATTAATAGTGCATGTCAGAGCACAAACCAAGCCATGGAGTCCAAGAAATTGTCTGTAGACCTCAGAGACAGGATTGTATCGAGGCAGCATTGAAGGTTCCAATGAGCACAGTGGCCTCCATCATCCGTAAATGGAAGAAGTTTGGAACCACCAAGACTCTTCCTAGAGCTGGCTGCCCGGCCAAACTGAGTGATTGGGGAGAAGGGCATTAGTCAGGGAGATGACCAAGAAACAAAATTATCTGGTCTGATGAAACAATGATTGAACTCTTTGGCCTGAATGGCAAGTGTCATGTCTAGAGGAAACCAGGCACCACTCATGACCTGGCCAATACCATCTCTACTGTGAAGCATGGTGGTGGCAGCATCATGCTGTGGGGATGTTTTTCAGCAGCAGATGTTTTTCGTTTTTTTTTTTTTTTTTTGAAGCGCTGTGAATACTTTTCGGGTGCACTGAATATTGCAAATTCACTTGACCAGGACACATTCCCACAGTTTTTTATGCTAAGCCTTCAGTTTCTTTGCTTAAAGTGCTCACTGTAAAGTATCTGCACCTAAGCACATCTAAGTCAGTTTTCTATTTCAGAAAACCTATTACATCTGTGACAGTTCTCACAGGAACTCTGTCTCTGAGTAAAGGCTCTCAGCGTGTTGGCATCCTCAGTTATGCGAAACCTAAAACATTTAATGCAAGGACTAGACAAGATGACATCATGCTCATTAAGGTAAGGATGAATTGGATGTGGTCGTTTAGACATGGTGACCATATGACCGTATTTTTCACAGTATGCATTTGAGCATTGGCTTTTATTTTGCAGCTAAACAAAAAAGTGAAAGCAAAACCCAAAAAAATCCCTAAAAAGGAACAAGATGTTCCACCTGGAACAAAATGTGTTGTGACAGGTTGGGGAACTACTGATTTTAGTGTCATGAAACCTTCTGATAAACTGCAAATGTTAGAGGTGACAGTTGTGGACAGAGATTTGTGCAACCGCTACTACAAGAGCGATCTTGTGATCACCAAGGACATGATGTGTGCAGGAAACAAGCAGGAAAAGAGAGGCACCTGTTGGGTATGTCATATTGTTGTCTTTGATTTATGGCTGTTGCAGGCTCTTTGAAATCATCCCTTTACCTGTCTGAAGGAAAAAATAACCTTATTGTCTTTTTCAGGGAGATTCCGGTGGACCTCTGGAATGTAAGAAAAACATAGTTGGAGTGGTATCAGGGTCGAGAGGATGTGGTAATCCCAAGAAACCAACTGTGTACACATTTCTCTCCAAAAGACATATCTCCTGGATCAACAGCATACTGAAAAAGCAATTCAACAGTACAACTTTTTAAGAACCTAAAGATTTCCATATACTGTTGTTTGTTCAGATTACTGTAACTTTAAAAATGTTAAGCTTTTGGAATTGGGGTTATATTCACAAAGCAATACCAAACTTTTTTAAATTGTTTTTACAAATAAACAAGTAAAACAGAGCTAAATTACAATCCTGTAAATGTATCTGATACATTAATACATATTCAATTAAGATTTTCCACTGTGCTTTGTTATTGATGGACACACTTGTGTTATGGTTAAACAAACATCAGAAAATTATCTATTGTCTGGTGAAACGTATGAAATTGAATCATATTCCTTTTATGGTTTGCTTGCCAACCGAAAATAAAATAAATAGTATTCTCAATTTGATGATTACATTTTGTTTTAAAACTAGGTAATGACTGCAGATTTGTTTAATTAGTAATGCTTTCTGACTTGTTTGTCTTTCTTTACATTGAACATATTTCACATTAACACCAAAGTGGATCAAGTAAACCCTTTTAACTTTATGATATTCTTTGCTTTCAAAGCACATTAAGACACTTCTTCTAAATAATTTAGTCAAACTGATACCTCCTGGTAAGGACACACAACAAATCTCATTCAGAGTTGAGGACAGAATTGTACACTGGGGCTATATCCAAAATCACATACTCTACTATAAGTACTTACTTTGTGAGCGCTAAAAAAAACCAAAAACATTCTATATAGTATGAATGTGTGTAGTATGAAATTCAAACGTACTACATTCGCAATGTTGTCATTATCATGTGACCTACCAGCGACAGTTGTGTCGCTTCTCTGTCTGCGTCCGAAGACTGGAAAATGCTGCCTTTGATGGACACATTTCAAGGTAGGAAGGCATCAAGGCATGTCCGAATCCAATGTTAGCTTCACTTCCTGCCTCCTGAGAGACCTTCACCTGATGATTTTTAAAAGGCAGTATAGTATCCTTCGCTGCCTTTGATATCCCACAATCCAATGCGTTCCATTCAGTGACAGTTGCGCTATAGAAAAAGAAAGATGGCGTCTGAAAGTTGCTGTTGCTGGTCAGTTTGTGTGTAAATGTACGTTTTTGACCAACGTTTTCCACTTCTGATGTCATTTCTAGCGAGAAATTACTACTGTAGTAATTAAATATTTGTCTAGTTCTCACCAAAGCTCACTTTATTTTGCTGTATTTTGCTGCCTCAGAAGTCTGTCTAAAATCATTTTGTGAGGTATCTTCATGTGCTTACACTGCCTTATACAAGTAATTGCCTGATAAGGCAGCGAGACAACAAGTCAGCCGTCATTTTCGGACGCAGCCGCAGACTTTCATAACTGCTTTCCTGTGGTATCATGGGATAGTAAAGGTTCCATTGTATGCACACTTCAGAATCTTGGCAGAAATATGTCATTCGGGTACTCTTTGTCTACTTAGGCTACTGTGAATTTGGACAAACTTCTTTCATCACATGCTGTTTTTCGCCTACAACTAGGAAAGTATGCGATTTTTAGATGCAGCCAAGGTTTGAAAGTGCATCTGAAATATTGTGCAATGGATAGATATTAAATATGTAAATGTTATGTTGTGTTTGGTGCATGTTAAACCCCATGGAAATCAATACAAATTGATTCGGTGGCTAATATGAAATTCTTGTCATACCATTAAAGATCATATAAAAGACACAGTCTTCATGTCATTATGCAGTATATTCCTTGAGTTGCTGCAATATATATATATATATATATATATATATATATATATATATATATATATATATATATATATATATATTTTTTTTTTTTTTTGGATGCTGTTGTAGGGACTTTAATCAGCGTAAGTGGCGACACAAGTCACCCATCGATATATTCAGAATATTTTGTGTGCTTGTGAGCTTATATGCTTGTGCTCACTGCCAGGTTAGAGCTCAAAGTGGATAGCATTCAAAGGTCTTTCGTTGAAAGCGTATGATGCAAGACCCACTTCAAATCTGCTCTTAGCAGAAGGACGAGAGGAGAGAGGATGCCAGAAGGCGTCAGTGAAATTGAGTGGTAGTTATCACAGAACAGTACTACCCCCTCCTGGACAGAAAACTTCAATTATAAAGCACGTTTGAGAGAAAATCCCCTGGAAGATATGAGGTGTTTATTTACCCGCGGTGATCCTTGCCTGACACCTTCTTCACACTTTTAATTCAGTACAGGAACAATCCTCCAAACGTGCAGAGTGTGTAATCACTGATGCCCTCATTTCCCTTTCAATGTTGTTTTGAAATCTTCACATCTTTCTTCAGATTTCATTTTTAGTTCTAAACTGAATGGTACATGTCTAGCACTTGAGTATTTTGGCATGCATATAAAAAATACTGATTTGCATATGTGTGCAACATATAATTCATGATAGGGAAACGCTGTGAGATTCATCTTTACTGAAATATTTAATACAACTGTGTGAACAGTGGACACATTGTCAGCACCAATGGACATCATGAGCCCATCGAAACTACTACCTTTCATGAGAGGTTTTGAGCTGGATACATTTTATGATGAAAAGCTGAGCTACATCCAATATTTGGTTTGTGACATATAGCTGTTCCCGAACATTGCCAGCTCAATGGAATCTTCGTGCAACGTCAGTTATTGAAGCGAGGTGAGGGATGTCACCTCTAAGCCTACATCCAATCCAAACCTTTATTTAGCCACTGAATGAGGTGATAAACCAGTATATTGCCCACGAGGATGAGTGTGGGGGAAACAGAATTAACAGCCCTCTGCAGATTCTTATTTCAATGAATATGCAGGAACACATGGCTTTGGTAAAGGCTCTAATTATTCTGTACTGTGTGTAGGCCATTTGGTATCATTCTGTGTTAGGCTGTACAAATGTTGTCCTTGGTTGTAGGTTACAATGAAGCCAAATAAGCAGGAAATGTAGCACCTTTTAATAAGTATATACTTAAAACCCTCTTTATTCCATTTGCACTACTGCATACTGTAACTGCACTGCTCACCGCAAAATGTATACCACTTCTGCGGAGGTGAATATGTGTACTGTGGTTATTGCACTTTCTTAGAAGTCCTCATGCTCTGCGTATAGTACTGTTGTATATTGTTTAGGCCACTACCTGTATTTGTGTCCCTTATGTTCTGTGTATATTGCAATGTGTGTGTGTGTGTTGTTAATACTGTACATGTGTCTATTGTGTATTTTTCCTATATTTCTTATCCATACAGTCATGCTGTGGAGATTGCACCAAAGAATTTCACCACCGATACAATTGTGTTAGTGGTGTTGTTAGTAAAGTAATTTGATTTGATTGTGGCAAGTTGTCTTGTGTTTTAAATCAAAAAATATATATTTTTGTATGTTATATATTTTCACTTTCTGTGTTTCAGTGTGTTTGATGTTTCTGTGTACCTTTCAAATGTTATCCTCACTCCCAAAAATCTTTAAGCCTTTTTAGAGTTTTAAGCATTTCAATTAATAGTAAAATTCCATCAAATTAAATTAAATAATCCTTATTTTAATTGAATATTTGAACAATCCTTAATCAATTATTCAATTAAATTATGTAAGGATTATTCAATTCAATCTGATGGAATTTTACTATTAACTGAAATGTGTAAATCTTAAAAATAAAAAATAAAAAACTTTTTCAACTTGTTTAAAAAAAAAAAAAAAAAGCCTCTTATGCTGCATTTATTTGATTAAAAACACAGTAAAAAAAAAAAAAAAAAAAAAAAAAAAAAAAAACAGTAATATTGTGAAATATACCATTAAAAAAAAACTGTCATATGATCCTTCAGAAATTATTCTAATATGCTGATTTGGTGCTCAAGAAACATTTCTTATTATCAATGTTGAAAATAGTTGCGCTGCTTAATATTTTTGTGGAACCCATGATACATATATTTTTCAGTATTATTTGAAATTTGAATAGAAAGTTCAAAATAACAGCATTTATTTATAGCATCCTTGCTGAATAAAATAAGTTACTTTGAAAAAATCTTTCTGACCCAATTTGAACAATAGTGTATATATTTTATTTGTATAAATTTTTTCAGAAAGGAAAATAAGCTCAACTTGTGTTGTAACTCTGTCTGTAGCCTGGGGCTGTGTTGCTTTTAATAGGATCTTTTCATATTCTCATTATGACAATGTTTTTGATGGGTAACCTAAATAACCTGTTGTTTAAACTTTTTTGTATTTATTACTCTGTCGCTTGTGGCAATGGACCACCAAGGCACAGACCCACCACACAAACCAAAGAGACAAGCATGGGATTGGTGTTATTCTTTGTTCTGGTGCTGCATGACCACAGATGTGTTGCAGCTCTGAGGAAATTACAAGGGCGGGCTTCTTGTCACTCTATTAGCCCTATACTGTCAACACGTTTTATTCTACAGTGAAAGCCAAAATGACATAATGAGGCATGAATGTGCTTGATGTTACAGCAGTGATTCTAATACTGCTGATTCTAATACAAATAATACCTTTATTTGTCCCTGGTGGTTTATTTGGAAAGAAACAGCAAAAATTAACTCTGTCAACTGCAATTTTGAGTCTGTGGGTACACAGTTCTGTTTGATGCCATGTGTGCTGTACTATTATCAAGCTTTTGCATGGACCTGGTCTGATTTAGTATACTGTACACTGGTAGCATACGGTAGCCTATATATGGCTTTAAAATCGTTGGACGTGTCCACCTCGCGGCGCCCTTCTCCAGCACTGCACCGGATAGTAGGTCACTATATCGAATCTGCACGTTTGGCTTCAGAGTTCAGACCCCGAGGACACTTTTATGGTCCCAGTGGAAAATAGGCTATTGCATATCGCTCGCAACTTCTATTTACAGCCTATATACATAATCATAAAGATATCTGCTCTCGACGCTGGTAAATTCTTTCCCCGGATAGAATAGAAACATGGTCTCGTGAACCTTCACAACGGTAAAATAATATTCTTAATAAAAAAAAAAAAAAAAAAAAAAAAAAAATGTAAGCGTAGCCTATAGCTTTAAAAATCAATACTATATTTAGCCTACGTCCTTATGATATGAAGCCTACAGCAAACATCGCGTTTGATTGATCTGTGATGGTAATGGCCTGTCTTGACATTTTTCTCCCCCAGTATTTTACTGAAGGATTTCCTAAATTGGCTGGGAGTCAATAAGAAGTAGGCTAGTGATTTGTTTATTAATTAAAATTCACAAATCCTGGCTGGTTTGATAACGACAATAAAGCTACTCACAGAACATGTAAACACTTTAATTAGTGAAATTAATCAAATAAAATAAAAAGCTTTAATTTAATTAGGCTCTATTTCCTGGCGGATTGCAACAAATAGTCTGCAAACGTTCACAACGGATACATTGCACACATTAATAGCAAGTGATCTGAAAATATTATTTGCACTTACTTTATAAGATCGCAGGGTACACGGCAACGTAGGATATTATGTACCCTGATGTTAACACTTTTTTTATTATTATTATTGTTTACATTTATTATAGAGAGAAATGTATAAAGTCTTCCTATAAACATCCTAGGAGCAAAAGTTCCTCTAATTAAAGAATCACACCGATATTTTGGTGAACATTATTTCTAGCATGGTACATGTAGTAAGGACGAAGAATAAAACATGTATCATGTTGCTACTGTAAGTATACAGTCAAGCTCGGTAGTCACGAGGACAGGGTGGTGACGTCACTCTATCTGCCCGGGGAACAATCAGAGGCAGCGCGAGCGCCACTTGAATGGATTGTTGTCGGTGAATAACTTTGCTCCTGATTTCTCCCCTTTAGCCCACCGCTCTCATTCTCCGCCGGGTTTTCTATTATATACGAGTCCAAATTGCACTAAATGGTATATGAAGCACTTATCACCACTCGGAAAAGTGTGTTAGCAACAAACCCCTGAGGTCTGTGTGTGCGGCTTAACTTTTGCAAAGTGGGTAAGTGCAGAAATCTAAACACTCTTTTCCCGTGTGTTTTTCCTTCCAATTTTAGGCTATTTCAGTTGGAACTCAGCTGAACGTTAGAACTAAACATTTCTGCCTTCACGCTACCGAATACAATAGTTGTAATTTCGCTTCAGCGTTACATTTACATGTCATTGTTGTTTACAATCATCATTCCTGTCAGCTATAGTTGGACACAATGTTGCCATTGTTCCTCAGTGAAGCGCGCGGTCAGTCCCGTTTGCTTTTCTTATCTTGTTGGAGTTTTTCTGAACACTCCATCTAAACTTTTCACTTTCCCGCGGAGACTCCTCAGGAAGATCCAAGAATATCTGTGACCCCAGTTTATGTGTATTTATGGAGCTCACAGTCAGTCATAGAGTGTCTGGACGGAAGTGTCTGGAAGGGAACACAAAATGCTCTGTAAAATTTGCACTGTGAACACACATTAGATTTCAGTACTACTGCCACTGGGGCCACTGTAACCTGATACACTGTTTTGCCTCCAAAAGCTTGGTCCTAGTTTTGCCATTAATAACAGTGTTGACCTGATCCTCAGTTTCTGCTGTGTTGGGCGACAGTTTGCTTTGGAGTATGACTAACTAAAGTTTGATTTTATTCAGGTGTCTTGGGATCTGCTAAAATCTGAATGGACTAATATGAAGAGCCTGAAGGCAAAGTTTAGGAAGAGTGATGTAAGTATAACCTAGTGTACTTTCAGCTGGTTTGGAAACTGAATGGTGTTGTGCTGGTCTTGAATGCTTAGTTCCTCCATGAAATAAAACGAAGAATTAACACCCTATTCTCACGCATGACATTCAACATTGTCTATTTTTTCATTCATTTGGAATCTGAAGTTTCCTAGTCGGCTTCTGTGAATGTTCTAGACTGCACGATGAGTGAATGACTCAGAATCAGACATGTCTGCAGCTTTATTATGATGACTGAGTCATAACTGGGAGTATAATTTTAAGGCAGAGAACTTCTGCACTCCCAAAGAAAGAACGAAAAAACGCCCCTCAGAGGAGCTTCCTGCCACCAGATGTGATTCAGCAATCATTTCTAAGCCTATAATAGAACAACATCAGTCTCAGGCTGAAGTGTAGGAATGTGCACGGATGAAACGCCGTTGCGTATAATTTCATGTTTTGGCTTGCCAAATCATTGCCACTTGGGCTGAGTCAGCGGATAGAGATTACTGTGAAATTCTATGTGATCATCAAACCACAGTACTAAGCTGAGTTTTAATATACTTTCTGCCAGCACATGGTCACAGTGGCATTTTGAACATTTGCACGGAATGTTGTTAAGAGCAAGCTCGCCATAGCCACATTCACAGCTCATTATATCGATTTTCTCCTTGTATGGAAGCTGTCACGCTTTACTGTTTTTATCTTTTCTAAATGGTGGGTGTTTGCTTGCACAACAATGTGGTTGCCTAGAAACAATACTTCAACATAATTTTATAGAGAAATCTAATCACTCAGTTCATAGGTAGAGCTTTGCTTGGCTGTCTTTGTGCAAGATGCGGTAGTTGAAACCATAGAATGGGGTTGTATGGTCCAGTCAGTTGGTTGTTACTTACTTATTTGGCATTTTTAACAAAAACTTTGAGATGCACTGATTGCAATTTTCTTGGCCGATTCCGTGTTTATATGAAATAAACACAGCTTTAAGGTTTTCAGGTCGGTCTAACAGTGGGTTAGTATTCAGGTAAGAAATACTACAGAAATTAAAGTAATCAAGTGTAAAATAACAGTGGATAGTCTTCATTGTAAAAATTAAATACAGATTAAAGTTACAAAAGGTATTCCGTGATTAACATGACAGACAGCAGCAGGAATATCAGGCTGCTGTCACTTTAGAGTTAGATCCAATATACTGTTAAACAGCGTTATCTCAACTATTTACATTCCAGAAATTACTGTTTAACTGAATACTCTCGAAGACTGACATTTTGACATCATTTTGTGTGTATTTAAGCTCAGTAAGCCACTCATTTTGGTACTTGCGACTCACAAGCTGTTTGAGAGGCAGCTTTATTTGCGCGCCACTTATATAGATCAGTTGTGTGTGTGCTTTTGGTGTGAGCGCAAAACCTGTGGGAATTAGTAAAATTTTGGAGATATGTGCAATACAAGCACTATTTAACTGGAGCGAATGAGACGAGTGAGTGAGAGGAGAGGCGTGTGTGTCACTTTGCTGTCGGGGAGAATAGAGCGAGAACTCGCATCTGATGTTATTGCCAACAAAACGGACCGGCTCAGAATCAGAGAGACTGCGAGTGATTGCCGAGCATGCGGAAAAATCGGCAGATTCCGGTCCCTGGTTGGTCGATCGGTGCATCACTACAAAAAATAATATATATTTTTTATTAATAAAAAGTAAAAAAGTAAACTTCCTCTTTAAGGTTTTGTTTTAATTGCTTTTATTTGTATTTTGTCATCACTTCTGCTTGTATCAGTTGTAACCTGTACACTCACCAATCAAAAGTCTTGTTTCAGTACTTTGCCATACAGGGTGTTTTCTGGAAAAAGGTGATCAAGAACAAGAGAAACAAAATATCCTCCTTGTTCTATTTTAGGTTTTGTGTGTCAGCCCAGAACTGTACAGGAATTTTCATGTAAGGCCAGGCTTTCATTCTTGAGCAAAACAGGAGATCAGAACTGCCAGGATAAATACTTTTACAAGAGCATCTGATTGCCAAGTTCTTGCAATATGTGTGGTGTTGCTCTACCAGCACTTCATGTGTTAGTCCCATTTGAACCATCCTAGTGTACCCATAACATATTGCATAACAAAGAGTGAGAGAATGTGCTGTTATTACATTTGTTGGTATTTGTGGCATTTTTGAGAATTATAAAAAGCTTTTTCTAGCTTCTTGCTCAGGGTGGCATGAAATTCCAGTCCTTATGTGTAAGGAATAAGACATTAAAAACAGCTTGTTGTAGACCAGGTTTATTGCATCTCAGTAGGATAGTGGCATTATTGACTTCTGTCATTCACCTGCAAAGATAGACCTTTTGTGCGCACAAATCAATTGCTGGTGCATGTTTAATTTTGCTAGGACACACAGTGTTAACATGATGAGAGCTGTCTTTTTTTCTGTTCATAGACTCACTTTGGGTCTGCTTAAGTCATTGAGAATTTGGAAAATCTCCACTCCTGCTTGGGGTTCTTTTCCCATGTAAGCATCTAGTTGTTAGCTGATATTTTGCTGGTTGCTGACGTTACTGTCTAATCTCTTCATTTATTAGCTTGTCTCTAACAAGGTTTTTAGTCAATTAACATTATTATGTAATGTGGTTAATAGGGTCCCTGGTTTTCTCATTTAATCTCATTTACTTTGGAACTTTATTTCAATGATGCAATGGAAAAATTGTATCACAAATTGTGAGATAATGTTGCATAACATTTAATCACATATTGTGGCCTGAATGCACTGTTAATTGCTTAATGCCAGGTACTCACTGTGCGATTTTTTTTATTTTTTTTTATTTTTTTTATTTATTTATTTATTTATTTTTTGGCCATGATTTGTCCGTCTGAGACAAATTTTGCAAATCCTAAAAGATTCTCTAATCCTAGGCTAAAATCTGAAGTCTTTAATCGTTAGTTTGACAAGTTCTCCGTCAGCCAATTAATGACCGCTGCGATCAAATTTGACCTCAGATGAAATTCTGGCAGTGTCAGAAGATTTGGTGCACAGTCCTGCAGTGTGACTTCTCCTACGACAACCGTCAAATTACCAAATGACCAAAATGAGCACTAGAGATTTCTTTGTAGCCACCATTTCAATCCCGCGTGTAATGCAGCTCACTGTCACTGAATGCGCCATTCATTGATATAAAACTCCGGAAGAGTTTTCTTGTGTGCGTCCGTTTTAGCGTGCCTCAACTATTGTACAATCTGACATTAACGACAACTTAGATCTTACATGTCTCAGTGTGACATGGCTTACAATGGGGATCATGTTCATACAGTCTGACAAGAAACAATCGTAAAGGACTATTATAAATCATAGTGTGTTCCCGGCTTAACAGACAGATTTGCTGATTGTCTAGTTTTATCTAGATTTTTCTAGTTATCCAGAGTATTTTAGGTGGTTGACAAATTAATAAATAGGAAAGGGAAATACAAATTGCCTGATCCTTATTTAAAAAGGATGATCCTTATTTAGCACGATTGTGTCATTTTCGCTTAGGCTAGATCAGATGAACTTTCAAGTGTAGCTTTCCAACCCAGTCTCATGAAAAGTCATAATTTGTAGGAGATTGGCATTAGAAACCAGAAATAAACGGTACAAAAAGAAACTGCCTGAACCTAAACTTAACCATGAAGTCACAACCCAGCCTTAAATTTGTTCTGTCGATCATTAAAGTAAATATTTTGAGATGGTCAGGGCTTTTCTCTTGATTTCTGTTTATTACCCATTAAAAAAAATACCAAAATGTAGTAAATGTAGTAATGCGCAAAGCATAAACATGCACGTGAATCATGCACCTGTGGAGCTTCTGTGACTTGTGAAAAACATAATAAAATTATATACATAATAGGCCTAAACACGAGAGATAAATAGGCCTATACTCAAAATATATTTTACGTAACAGATTAACAAAACGCAAAGACAAAAAAAAATGTGTTTGTCGTCTTTATTTTACAAAAGCACATTATCAAAATAAAATATAGTCAACCAAACATATAAAAGTTACACTTCTCAATTTAAATAGTCCGTAGCACAATCTGTGGCGTTCAGCGCGAGCACCTTCCCACTGTGATGTTATGCCAAGCACATTTTTGCGCACATGAAGGATGATGTTTTACGTTGATATTGGGCCGTGAGTGAAGTGCAAAGCTTAGTTTACATAATAATTAATAGTTTGGCATCCAAATACATCACGAATATGGAAACATTTGGATTTGTGCTGAATGAGCCCAACACCAGTTTCTGTTTCAGTTTTGTTTTAAATATAGCTGTTTTTTCATTCTTGTTCTGTTCTGAATACCGATTTTGTTATGGAGTGGAACTACAATTTCTGAACAATAAAATAGTGACTACACACACGCAACTGTTTTTTCTCTTTTAAAAGACGCAATTTTATGTGTAGCTTTTTTATAACAATGTAGCAAACATTTGAAAGTCTCCTGAAAAATTACTTTAAAAGTTACTTTAATTTGACCATTTAACTGGTCAAAAATCATAAGTCAGTTAATAGTTAACCAGTTAACTATGAGCATCCCTACAGAGAGAACTGCAACATTTGACTGTTATTGGTGCCAACTGCTGAAGTTTTGTTTCTAATCCCTTTAATTATAACCATGATTATAACAGGATAAAAAGCTGTACCTTTTTGCATGAGCTAAGTTGTACCTTTTATAATTTCTCCGTCTTACGATCTTGATCACAACACAAGACTGTTTTGGGTTTTCTCTACAGTTGTCGTGATGGTGGTTTAACTTCAAAGAGTGCATCATTTGGCCAACATCAGGTGTGGCCCCACATTAACAATCAGGTCAAAATGTTAATGTAAATCTAAACATTACGAAACGTAATAGATGTGTTAATTTATTTTTCTCTTCCAAGCCTTTCCCCTTAAGAATGTCAGTTCACATCAAGTCTCCCAGCAGACTGGATTTATCTAATCTGGAACATAGTAATGTCTACGGCGCTTAATTAGTGTCCTTACCCTTTTCCCCATTAACTGCAACCTTCAACATGATGAAACCCTCAGTGAAATCTATCCTGAGCTGTCTGAGGAGATAAGGACTCATTTTACTCTTCCCATAAAACTTTAGTTAACAGAAAAATGTGGATTAATGGCATCATAATGTTGTTAATAGTATTTTGGTTTCACCTTAGGTCAGTGCGTCCATTCTGGGAAGAAATAGATGTGTCCAGTGCTGAGGTTAAAGTGGTTGAGAAGGGAGGCAGGATTGTGATAAGACTAGCTGTGCTTTTGTGGAATTACCTCATCAGTAAGATATGGCTGCCAGGGGATTTAGAAACAGGGTCTCTGCCATGTGAGGGTAAAACACACAACCCTTCATTACATTGTATAACCTCAAATGGCAAAGACAAACGTCTCCTGTGTGATATTTATTTTGTGGGTTGAATCGGAGTCTACACTATTTCACAGGCCCTGTAAAAGTATTTGCAGTGAACATGCGTGTAGCATCCCTTCCCCCTCTCTTCTCTGTGTTTAACTGTATTTGCTTGGCTGTAGCAGACTGCCCAGACGCTAAATCCTTTCTATCCTCCTCTGTCGTAGAACGACACCTTTCCATACTTGCAGACGTTGCTGCTTAATTCAAACCTTAAAGGGAGTGGATCACGGTCTAGGCTGACCAAGTAATGGTCCCATAGCCTTTCCAAAAGTAGGTTGTCTTATAAATAGCACCTTCTATTGACAGTGCCAGGTGTGTATTAATTTCATATATTTGGTTGTGCCAGCCAAACATTAAATGATTACTAAAAATGACACCAGTATAAGTGAGGTTTATTTTGATTGACTGTACATGTCTGGTCATTGTCTACTCCAACAACTGACCCCCATACCATCTCTGTTTTCAGTTCAGATTTCAATGACCAATCAAATGTTTACAGCTCTCATCCATTTGGTCCAGGACCAATCAGATGACATCAGAAAAAGCCCCAGATGACCAATCAGAATGAATCTGGCAGCAGTGCCGTAAAGCGGATGAGAATGGGCACAGCAGGTATCCGCACTAAGAAGAGGGTTTCTGTATTAGCCCAGACCCAGCTGCCTGGCTCTTAGAGATTAGCAAATCTAGCCCCAACAGCCCCCTCCCCTTAACCTCAGCCCTTACAGTTCACAACCATTCTGGTCTACATATTGCATCCTCCGACCTAATACAGCTATCGCAGACTCCAATTTTCATTTGCCTGGTTTTCTCTGCATGTAATTGTGGTTTGATAAAGTGCACTCCTGACAGTATAAAATGGCCCATCTGTATCTCCTCAGAGACTTAAGACATTCTGTGAGCTTTCAAATTGGTTTAGACATGAGTCCTCTTAGTAACAGTTGTCATGGTGAAGTAATGACAGGATTTACAGGTTGAGAAATTAGCCATCAGGATGAATCAAACACGTCTGGCTCCCTAACTGGTGCATTGAGACTAGTAACTGTTAGTATTACTGCTTCAGGAAGCTCATCCCAGATAACGGTTTGTGTGTGTGTTGATTGCTTACAGCAATGTGATTTATTTCAGCTGGGACTTTTTTTTCTACCTTTTTTTGTATATTATCTTAATACGAATAGAATGTGGTTTTCACCAGGTGGAAAAATGTGGGGCTGATATTTTAATGTCATTACTTATTTAAAAACAACAATGCAATAAAAAAATGTAAGCAATTAATCATGTCCACTAACAATAAATGAGTAATGAAGAGTTATCCTAAAGATGCACATCCTTTATGTTTTTCATCAGGACAGATTCCAGTGGCATTGCTAGGATGTCACACTTAGTAGGGAACTAAAGTCAAGAGGATAAAATGAAATTCAAATACAATTATTATGCTAGAAATAAAAGATTTTGCCATTTTAAAATGGACAAACTGCTACCTTCACCATTCAAAATTAATCCCTCCAATCCAGTTTACTCAAATACATGGCCATAAGTTTATTTTGATTAGAGCTAAAGGGAAATGCAGGAAAGTGGATCTCGAGGGCCAGAGTTGCCCACACCTAGTCTAGAGTTTGACTTGCGAGGAGTGCTGGGTTTGAATTCTATATAATGTGTAAAGTAACTTGTGTAATATAAACACTTTATACTTTATATGTAATATAAATGCTGCAGCTGTATGTCATTGGAAATATGTCAGGAGTTGGAGGTGTATTTGTATGTATTTTATTTTAGGATATCACTGCAGGGGTGAGCGAGCGGTGGAAGAGAGCTGGTGTTGTTCTGTAACGGCAAATGTTGACAACCACAGTGAACACACAGCAAATTTAACAATAGTGATCACCACCAGAATTATGTCACTCAACAATAATGTATTGTTTTTTTAAGGGTGTAACGATATGTCACAATATAAAAATGTGACGATATGTATCGTTGATGGAAACGATATGATTCACGATATAGAGTTGTTTTATCCAAGGCTCAACTTGCTGTAGTAGTCCTATTTATAAGGAATAATTCACCCAAACACAAATTTACAAATGTAAATTGTCATTATGTACTCACCATCAAGTCGTTTTTCGTTTAACTTTCAAACACAAATGAAGATATTCTTTATGAAATCCAAGTCTTCTGAAGAGACACAAACGATGGCTTATGATGAACAGATTTACCACAATGTGCATACTGTAGTAAACACGGACATTCAAATGATTGTGTGACGCGCGAAAACAACATGAGAGTGAGTAAATGCAGAATTAAAATTCTTGGATGAGCTAAACATTTACTTTTCTAGAGCGGTCATTTTGACACACTTTCTTGCGATTAGAACTGTGATTGATTGCTTTGATCATCTGAAGTGCACACGCTGCCGGAATGGCACTCTTCAAAGTGAGAGCACAAACATCATTTAAGGCGGCATTCCTCGAAGTCAAAACGCAATCATTTAAAGTGGCACTCCCTAGTGAAAGCGCAAACATCAGATGTTTCAGATCACACTTAGTTTTGGTAGTATGATTATTCAAAGCATTTTAGATGGTTTATTCTTATATGTATAGTGCATTAATAGCAAGAGAAGCGGGACATAGCGAGCACCGGAGAGAATACACTAATAATAATAATATTATTTTAATAATAGTAAAAAAGTAAAAATAAAAATATCATTGCGCCGCTGCACCCATGGTACGGCAGCAAAGTTCCTTTGATTATTACGCAGGAATGAGAGTGTAGTTCCTAGCAATATCAGTCTAGAAAATCGCAAATTTTCATTTTCCGTCTGTCTTAGTACACGATGTAACTATACACAACACAACATGTAAATAGGAAAATGTTGGCATTATTTTGTCACTTGTTGAGCAGTAGGCTAGATGGAGCCGTTTACCTCCAGTCTTTGTGCTAAGCTAGACTAGCAGACAGAGTTATTGCACGCACGGAGATGAGAATGGTATGTATGGACTTATCTAACTCTGGGGGATATGGTGAATAAGCTCAAGTCCCAAAAAGTTGGAGTGTTCCTTTAAGAAAAATCTGTTCTTAGACTTTATATTTTTGCAGACAAATCGCACTAATCTTTAATCACTACCAATCCAGACCTTCTGGACTTTTCAGAGTCCTCATGCCCTCTAAACTTTCACTGTCTGCAACATCTTCCAACCCCTTGTTTAATCTCTTTTCAGAGGCAAATTATCTAGAGTTCCTTCAAGAGATTTGGCAGAGGACCCAATTCAAGTTCAAGGGATTTAAAAGCACATTCTTTTTGAGTGGATGAGTTTGGTGGAATGTGATAATGAACGTTCAAAGTTGGGTACAGAAGGTCTATTTTAAGTCTTGTTTGCTAAGTCATGCGTTTTCTGTTTTTTTTAATCTTCATATATATTCAGACTAATATAAACTACCCCACATTGTGCAATTGTTTAAGCAGCTGCAGCTGTAGTTTAGTAGAAAAGGTGCATTGTTTTTCGGAAAAGGTTCATATGGTTGGCATTAGAAAGTACTGGAAGTCATAACATCACAATTATTTCACAGAGCTACAGATACTTGCCCCTCATATTACTCAGGTCTGCTTTAGATTGGACCTAGACAACATCTCTGTGATTTATTTAGAGGTTAATCCACAGATGAACCCCTTCTATAACAGTTTCTGACCAAATAGGTGCAGTTATTACTCAAATCTCTGGACTTCCATGGTATGTTCACTTCTGAACTTTGTTAAACAAAAGGAGGCATTTGTACACTGTGTAAAAGTTTCCCACAAAAAGACTCTTTACTCTTTATGGAAGGTTACTTGAGTAGAGTATGCTTTTAGTGAGTGGGGGTTGGAAAACGGTTCAAAAAAACAGATTTGAAGAACATCTCAATATGTGTGAAAACAAGCTTTAGGGAATAACATAGTGGCTTTAACAGCTGTTGTTTGTCTGCACAGACCATTTGCATGAATCTAAACCAAGGATTTTCTCTCAGACATCTCAGCAGATCTATTTGGATATCATTTGTACAGTGCAGCGCTGAGATTTGCACTCAGACCATGCTAATGGTAAAGCCCTGAATGGATATCCAGAGCCTTCCGTTTCAACCCCTCAAGCTCTTCTCTATTCACTGGGGTTTTATCAATATGCCACATGGCTGAAAATCTAATAATGAGATTAAGAGGGAGATTATGTCTTTAGTGTACTTTCACCCTCCTGAACTGGCATCGCTGGTGCAGGCTGGCTGGACAAATATTAAAATAAAAAGCATCATATTTTATTCATATCACCTTTAAGATTTTAGAGCAAGCAGCTTTAATGGTCTTTTTGGACTGTTAATTTTCTAATAACTTGTAAAGTTTTAATGTACAGTTTCAGTATGGAATATATTTTCATTTTGTCAGATTTCATTATAATTGAATTATTATTGTTTAAATAATTTAAACATTTTGTGTTTTAACTTTTATTAACTGACATGCACTACCGTTGATAACGATAAGAAATGTTTCTATAGCAGAAAATCCGCATGTTAGAATGATTTCTGACAATTTTAATGTTATTTTTAATGTGATGATCTGTAAAACTAAAAGTTTAAAGGGGTGATGAATTGAGAAAACTATTCCTTTGAGCCTTTGATATATAAAAGTTCAAAGAAAAGCTTTTATTATGTGCGCTGTTCGCGCTTATATCCACCGATCGGGCTGGCCAAGTAATAATAAAAAATAATATTCCATATTAATAATATCAATCGCGGGTGGATGAGAGATAAACCATTGCATTTGTTTGATAAAGACGTTTTGCTAGCCATTTGAGAGAATCATTCCGGTTGCCGCTTTCAAAAAAATCCCTCCCTCATGTGAACTGACAGGGGAGCAGAAGCTCATTAAATATGCAAATCTTATCCAGTCCTAGCCGTGGGCGTTTACTTCCAAGTCTACAGTGCGGCACGCCCATCAAAACCGAGCATTCAGGAGAGAGCCTCAAAACCAGTGTAGAAAATAGCCTATTACTCATTCATTATGATGTTTTTGAATGTAAAAACCACACGAATGTCATTAGTTGACCTCAGACAACAGTATAAAAAAGAAAAGGGAAAAAAAAGCCAGTTCATGACGCCTTTAAATATGTAGGAAAACTAACACTTTGTGGCAAACATTAAGAAAAAAAGTGCAGAGGAGCACTTATTGACTTATTAGCCATTTCCACTCCCTAATATATGTTAAACAAAAAGTTTTCTTCAGATTTTGACTGAATTACACAGAAAGCAAGTAAAGAGTGCTCCTTTTATAATAACTGAAGCAGTCTTGTCAGTTCAGTATGATACTGTAGAACAATGGTACAGTTATTAAGAGTAGAATATTTCAATTTTGTTGTTAATAAAAGTTAATTTTATCTGCATATCAATTCAAGCTCAATGCTTCACTGTTAAATTTCCAGTAAACAAACATGAATATTATTAGTAACTAATAATAATAACAATAAAACACTATTTTATATAGTGCCTTTTAAATGCTACTTCTCAAAGCGCTTTACAAAAAGGACACAATGTAAAAGTAAAAGAGATGCACAGAAACAGAGACATAAAAATAACAAAACAATATACTAATAATACTACAAACATATACAAGATATACAAAATATACGATATACAAAAAACCCCAAAAAAAACAACAACTATGAAATCACATATAACCAAGTCTAAAAAAGTGAGTTTTAAAAACACTAATGGATTCCGCAAGTCTAATCTCATACAGAAGAGAGTTCCAGAGTTTTGGAGCAAGGGAAGAAAATGCCTGGTCACCCATGGAGCGTAAGCGAGTTGAGGGAACAGTCAGAAGGCCAGTCAGAGGAGCGGAGATCCTTGGAGTGTAAACGGTTAAAAGTTCAGATAAATAATCTGGTGCCAGAGCGTGTAAGGCCTTATAAGTAGGCATTACAATTTTAAAATCTATACGAGACCTGACAGGGAGCCAGTGTAGAATATGAGTGATGTGCTGTCTTGACCTGATCACTGTCAGGATTTTAGCGGCTGAATTTTGGACATATTGCAATTTATTTAGGGTTATTTTCTAGACCCCTGCAAGCAAGGCATTGCAGTAATCAATACGAGAGAAGACAAATGTATTGATCATTTTTTCTGCCACAGAAAATTACAACATGGAGCTCAATCTTGCAATATTTCTGAGATGAAAAAAAAAACATGTTTTAACAGTGTTCTGGACATGAGGGTCAAATGACAAAGTGAGCGTCAAAAATCACAAAATCATTTAATTTAGTTTGGAACTGCAAGACAGAGTGTTACAAGTGTTAAAGATCCGGCTTCACGCACATGATGGGTTGAACCAATAAGCATAACCTCTGTCTTACCACTGTTAAGGCAAATAAAATTGTGACATCCATGTTTTTATCTCAGAAATGCAGTGTTCCAGAAAAGCAACAGCCACATGATTGCTGGGTTTTGAGTGAATGTAAATCTGGGTGTCATCTGCATACAAATTAAACTTGAGTCCAAGAATTCTAAGGAGTTGACAAAGAGGGAAAATATACATACTAAAGAGTAAAGGACTCAGAGTAGATCCCTGGGGAACACCAAATCTTGGACTTGTGTCCACCCATGGCAACAAACTGCCTATGGTCTGATAAGTAATACTTAAACCAGTTTAATACAGTCTCCAAGATGCCAAACACAGATTCCATATGAGAAAGTAAAATGGAATGATCGACAGTGTCAAAAGCCGTACTGAGGTCAAGAAGAATCGAAATTGACAGGCAGCCAGTTTAACAGATCATTAGTAACCTTCACTAATGCTGTTTCGGTGCTGTGATATTTGCGAAAATCAAATCAAATCACCTTTATTTATATAGTGCTTTTTACAGGTCCAATTGTTTCAAAGCAGCTTCACAGTGTTAACAGGAAAATAATGCAACAGAATTTGATTCTGCTGTACAGCCACTCTGATGAAAATGGTGACGTTATCCAGCCTGTTTCAGTTATCATATAGTGTCAATGCGGTCAGATCGGTAATATAGTTGAAATTTAGGTGTCACCAACTGAGCAAGCCAAAAGCCAAAGGCGACAGTGGTAAGGAACCAAAACTCCTTCAGGGCCAGAATGGAGAGAAAAACCTTGGGAGAAACCAGGCTCAGTTGGGGTGCCAGTTCTCCTCTGGCCGACGAACAAACAGTGTATGATTATAATTCTGGCAACATTGCAGGTCTTAAGTCATATTAGGTAAACAGATATTCGTAAGATTGTTTGAATGATTGGAGTCGTCATGCCGGAGACGGGCTTAATGAGGATGTCGTGTTGATGCGGCATTTACAAGGGGGAGTTTAATTGTTTAAAAGCCAGATTGAAGGGGCTCAAACGGATTGTTTAATGTAAGATGAGTAACCAATTGCCACAGTTAGCTCAAGAATTTTAGCTAAGAAGGGGAGATTAGAAAACAGACGGTAATTATTGAAATTGTCCAAATCAACTTTTTAGGTACAGGTAAAACAGCAGCAATTTTGAAAGCTGCTGGCACCACAACAGAGCACAGCGAGTCATTTAAAATACTCAAAACAGCAGAGCTAACAGAGGCAAAGCATGCTTTAAACAAACCAGTTGTTATCATATCAACTATGGAGGCGGCAACCTTCATTAGTGAAACTTCTTTGCCCATTAGGATCAAATCAAGTGTGGAGAAATTATAAAAAATAATGCCAGAGAAAAATGAGAGGTACTGTGAGCAAAATGAGCTGCGATGGTAGAGATACTCATACAACTACGTGCCTTATCAATCTTAGAGCTGAAACTGCATTTATTAATGCAAAACAATAGTCATTTTATGATTAAATTAACTTTGATACATTTTCCCCCAGCACTACCAGATCAGGTACTGGTGCCACCATCTGTAGAACTTAGCGGCACTGGTGCTTCTGCTCTCAAATGTTAGTCTGGTGTCCTGTATACTGTCTTTTTGATCAAATAAATGCAGCCTTAGTGAGCATATGAGACTTCTTATCTTAAGACTTTGTACTGACCCCAAATGTTCGAAAGGTGTATTGTGAGTAAGGGATGGGATAAGTGCAACAAACCACTGGAAATAGGAAAATGTCCATGTTTCATGACATTTATTTAGCTAAAGCTACAGATTTGATCTTTTTACTTCAAGTATTTGTGGACATTGAAGCTTTTTTTAGATCATGCTTTATCCATAATGCAACAATAATAATACGTGTTATTCTGAGGTTTAAACATTCTCACGCAGGAATGTGCTTTTCCGAGCATTTGCTAAACTGCTCTGAGCTTATCTCAGGAATCCTAGAAAGAGATGATGTCCAAATTCTAGCAGTATGAGTGTAATCGTTCAAACGGAGAACATGGCTAGTGCCAGGCTTGAACAGAGATGAGTGTGATAAGAGGTCATAGTCCAGCCTGTTCTCAAGGTGCTCTGCTGCCGCTTTCAAATTTGAGAAACCATTAGTTTAAAAGTCAATGACTAGTTCACATGGATATGGTACATGAGTATTTGATCCATTTGGCTTATGTACAGCTACAGGCAGTATGAACCCATTTACCACCAGGTCAGTTTTCTGTTTAGCTCATTGTTACGCTTCTTTTGCATGCAAACCAAAGTATAGTCTCTCAAGTTTGATTTAGCATTAGTGCCTAGTGTGCTGAAAATATTCTGCATGACATGTCAAGTACAAGGGTCACAACTTGGCCACATGCCTACATTGTTTTGCCAATGGGAAAGAAAGTAAAATGATCTATTGTTTATTTTACTTTCGGGAGGTAGTGTATGAGCACTCAAAATCAAAGAGATTGTACAATGTGCTATAGAAATATGCTTTACGTCCATTGATTCTCAACGTCTAAATAATGAAATTGCCATGTTCTATCCTACTTAGTTCACTGCATATGTTTATGAGCAGATAACAAATTCAACATGAAAACCGTTTGATCTGAACCACTTGTCTTGCCTCTGGCTCTAAATATTGCACAGCTGAAGAGGACCTTTATCAGATAAAAGTTAAATGCTTACAGTGAACGATGGGTGGAGGTAATGTTTGTGCCATGTGTCCCTGTTCTCCACTGGTTATTTAGTCCAACAGGCCCTTTTAAGATAATGTTAAGTGCTTCCTGTTTTTGCAAAGGCCCACCATGACAAAAAGGAGATCTCCAGGCTGTTGATGTTGAAAGTTTCTTTTGGAAGTTTGTGTAGATTTTCACATTTTTATAGCTGGAAAACTTTATGTTTGTTCTATCATTCCCACTTAACAGTGGATTAAAAGCGTATTTATCACATTGGTTCTGGCATTAGACTGGCAGTTTGTTTTGTGCGATCCTTTGCAATATTGGTCCTTTAATGTCCTTTGCAATATCATTTCATCTAACATCCCTGCTTTATTTGTGTTTGCATTTTTTATTCTACATTTATATTCTACTACATGCTATGCATTCTGTTCAAGCATTAGATTATTTATTGTTTAAATTGTGCACCATTCTATTCTTCTCTCTCTCTAGAAGCTGTTTTGTTCTCAGATGAAGGATATTAATCCAAAACATACAATTCATGTAGTCTCTACAGAATATCTCAGTAAGATTCTTACATAAATATTAGGGGTGTAATGGTTTTTGGTTAAAAAAAAAAAAAAAAAAAAAAAAAAACTAACCATCTTTTTCGACCCACGGTTTGGCACACACTTGCACCGCAGTTCTCAAATCTGAGAACTGTTCAATCTCAAATCTGACTGCATCTATAATATGATTTGTTGAAAATAACAGCAGAACAAACAGACAGACGGCTAATGTATGTTTCTGTCGTCAGATTCCCAATATGTTACAACAGTGATGATCAAAAAAACGTGGACAAAACAGTTACTCTTTGTAAACTTTGTTCAATAGGAGTGCCATGCTCTAATCTGACCATTTATGGCATCATCACCCGGGTGTAGATAGAGATAGCAACTCGCTCGCACTCTGTCTTAAAGTGACAGCAGCCTATTATTCTACTGTCTGTTTAATGTTAGTCAAACAACAGACGACAAGGAAATCACTCACTGATCTTGACCAAATATCTTTTGTAACTTTAATAATGATTAATCTTTATTTAATACAATGAAGAATATATGCAATGTTATTTTACATTTGATTACTTTATTCAATTTCTGTATCTGAAAACTGCTGTTGGGCCAGTGCGAGCCAGGGCTAAAAACGTGCTGGGCAGGGCCAAATGGCCAATGGCCTCAAACCTCAAGCACCGAGGCCAAAAATTTGCGTTTCCACTGCTGCAGCGCTACTCTAAAACCCTCCCTTAACTCTTAGAACGACGTCACACAAAACAACTCCGTTATGGCTTTTAAGTCTAACATTTAGGAAAATACTGATAAAATATCATACGTTTACATCACATTTCTTTTAGAAAGAGTGAGCATTTATTAATTTTCCATGAAATGATGCAGTCTGAGGAGGTTTGAGCGATCTATCCTGTCTCACTAAACTTAAGAGTTATGAGTTATATGAGTTAACCGGAGTACATGTTTTTTATGACATGCGGAAGAATTAAAGGCACAGGGAAGAGACAGATAAGACATGAAACCAAATAAATCCACAAATAAATTATGATTTATATATATGATTTCTCTACATTTTTCAAGCTGTCTCTGGTATTTTTTTCATAAATGTATATGCATTTATTATCACAATAGTTAGCATAAGTAGCATTTAGCATCGCATATAAATATATTTCTGCCTCATACAGTGATCCTAATCTCCATAGGATTGCAAGGAACAAAATTTAGTTTTGAGCTGAAAATTGTTTAAAATGTCTTAAATGTTGCCTAATTAACATGGGAAATGAGCAGCGGTGTTGATCATCTCTTGACTCCCCCTTTATTCATGACCACTTCTCAAGCCCAGGTGGCCCACTTTGGACCAAGGTACTCGACAGGCCAAAAACCCTTCGCCGTTGGTCCCTGGCACGCACTAGCATGCTCGCTTTTGGCCCAACTGTGGAAACACGGCTAATGTGTGCTGGTTTGGTCTTACATGTGCTCGCGCAGTATCAACACCCGGATGATGATAGCGTAAATGATTGGTCATATTAGAGCGAAAGACACTCGCATCGAACAATGTTTATGAAGAGTGATCGTTTTGTCCTTGTTTTTTTTTTGTTGTAACATATCGGGAAGCCAGAATGTTCACAGACAGATTCATATGATGCAGGCACCGGTTCTATCAGCAGCTTGTCTCCTTCGCTTTCAATGCTGAACTGCAACACAACAACACATGAGGAACAATGATGTCAGCAACAGGTTTACATCATAACAGTTGATTGATCAGCTACTCTCATGTGAAACACATGCAGAGCGTATTCATCGACAGAAACATGCATTAGCAGAACTCTGTCTTTCTGTTTTATGTGTTGTTGTTTTTTCAACAGACCATATTATCGATGTGCCGTCACTGTCCGATTTGAGATTAACCACTGTGCAAGTCTGTGAAAAAGAAACGGTACGGTTCGATATTTCACCAAGAACCATTTATTTTTATTTTTAGTTCAGGTTGTGAAATGTCATGTGGTTTGACTCCCAAAAAACTACTTTTTAACATCACTAAATTTGAAACTTTTCTTGAAAACCATTTGAGACCAACATGAATACAAAAAGTACATTTCTAAGAACCAGACGCACTTTGTAAAAATAGATCTTCCTTGTTTTTATTGTGGAAACACTCTTGCATGTCATTGAGTAACCCAGTCCTCATTGGTGTGGCAGTATAGATGCTGTGTGTCATGTACACATTTTTTTTAACTATACATTTTTCTTTATTGTCAAACACTGTTTGTTATGTCACTTTTCAACTGGAGTTTCTGTCCTGGTTTTGCTGTTACTTTTCTAACTAGATAGAAAATAGAAAGAACATGTACCATAAAATTATCCAGATTTTTCTCCAGCATCAAAGAGAATATTATAGACCCATATTGATTTTTTTATTTATTTTATTTTTTCTGTTTTGAAATGTAGTCTCAGTCAATGTGTTCTGAAGTCATAGGTGTAATTTGCGGGTGGTACGGGTGGGACATGTCCCACCACTTTTTTGCCAGGGTCGATACTGTCCCCATCTCTTGAAATAAAACATCTCCTGTTGACTAGCAGGGTATTAATTTCATTCGTTTGTGTTAAATAAGAGGCAATCTGTTCTTTCCGGTGAAATCACAAAACAAATTGCACTCAAACGTGTCCCTGCTCTTAATATACAATCACTACGGGGGGAAAAACTATACTAGGGCAGATTACAACACAGAACCTCTGACATGTTTAACAAAAGTTTTACCACCAGACCATTAGGGCACACAAAAATTAATAGCAGATCTATGCATTTATTATATATTATATATTATATATCCATGTATTATAGTAGATGGAAGGATGAAACTATCTTAAACACGAGTTTTATTGAAACTGATTTCTGGACATTGTAATGTTTTTTTTTTTTTCTGCAATTATTATTGCATATACAGTATTATATACACACACACACACACACACACCTGTCCCACTTTTTAAAACAAAGTTACGCCACTGTCTGAAGTACATCATTGTTAATGATGTTTGAGCACCCTGGGAAGGCCAGGAGGCTGATTCAGACTCTGTTTCTTTACAAATGTATGTTTCTTTTACAAATGATGTTCATTTGTTTCATGAGTTGACTTTAAATAGCTTCAGCTGATTGCAGAGAGTAGGCCAAAGTCAAACAGGTCCCAAAATAGTGCTGGGTTTACCGTGGCTCGTGTAATATTACACTGCATTTTAAAAATAGTGACAGACTTAAGTAGTGGCCTCTGTGTTTCGCTGGCTGACCTCTGCTGTCTATGTTTAGAGACTACATTTGGAGCAAATTAATTCTCGTTTTTCAAATACTCCTTCAACATTTTAATATATGTGACTTCTCAAAATGTTTTCTTGTTGCATTGATCACTTCAAAGGGGTCTTCAAACAGTTGCTCTGATTTGCAGTGTTCAGCAATCTGCATTGTTTCACTGTTATGCACAGCTACAAAGACACATTTTAAGTAGATTTGTCTGCATATGAATCTCTGCTGTGAATAAGCCCTTGTTAGGAAATCAGTTCCTGTGGTGTCTGAGAGGTTTCAGAAAAACCGGAGGGAAATAATGTGATTCATGCCACAGGCATTTCATTCCTCTTGAGATGACTCGAAATTCTAGGTGAAATGTAGACGACTTCATCCATTGTTTCATATGATTGCTTGACTTGAACTCATGTTCTTTGAGTTTGAATTATAAGTATACATTCTGTGAAGGTCATGGGTGAAGACATTCTGATTTAAAAAGTTGATTTATTTCCGTTATGGTATGCTAAATAGAGGAAAAACTATGCTGTTAGCTGATATCAATCATGAACTTAAAATATTTGCTCTTTTCAAAAATGACATTTCATTTCACAGTTACACGATTTACTTCAACTATTAAAGAGAAATATTAAATGGTGTTTTAACAGTTCCCATACCATTAACATTATTATTTGTGGGAATGCTTACAAAGATGCACATTTTTGTTTGTTATTGTAAGTCCCTTGTTACTGTCTAAGTTCAAGTCTTTATCATAAAGCCTACATGCAGTGGACCCCAAAAGTCTGAGACCACCAGAAAATTTTTTGTCTTTTGAATGTCTTTATCATTACAAATTTTTAGGGCTGGGCTGACAAACAAAATTCCAACAATAACAGTGTCATGTTGATGCTCTTTAATGTGGTGTGACAGATTGCTGTAGAACCTGTTCAAGTGGCTTCACAAAGCGTACATCGACCAATCATCCCTTCCTCTTTACTGCTAGTTATAGCACGAAATAAACAATAATAAACATCAGAAGGTATGTTGAAAGAAACAGTACTTTTTAAAATCTGTAATTTTTCATGTAATTAGTGTTTCAACCACTGAAAGACAATAAAACAGCTTGTAAACAATATTAATATGTCATCGTACTACATTTACCTCAGGAAAGCCATTCAGTGTCCGTAGCTCATTAGTTAGCTGAGGCTTTAGAGACAGGTACATTTAGCTAAATATACATTGTTTGTATATTGCATTGATGTCATTTATAAAATATATATATTTTTTAATTTAGGCTCTGTTAATATTATATTATTATTATTATTATTATTATTATTATTATTATTATTATATATAATGCCAACTGACAGGGTTCCTTGTATCGTTTACATTTTAGAAGGATTTTTTTTTCCTTCAGAACATCTGACATGTACTGTACCCGACATGTATATCCAAATGAATCGATATGGGAATTGAATCCAATCGAATCAAGAGCATGTGAATCAGAATCAAACCAATTAGTAAAATAATGTGTCAATACCCAGCCCTACAAATGATATTATTAGCAATCAAAAGTTTCTATATGTCTCAAGGTGTACTCAGACTAGGCGATCTGAACTGTGCCCGAGTGCATTTGACCCCCAAAGTCTGGTTTGTTTGACTAGTGTGACCCCTGGGCACGCTTGGAAGAGGTTGGCCAGAGTGCGGTAATTGTGATCGCAAACTGCCCTGGAGCACGGAACAGCTGTCAGCAAACACCAAACTATTACTACTTGGATACACTTTTCAATTCATTAGAGTATGTTTAGGTTTATAACGGGTCTGGTTCTCACTTTATTGATGAGCAGGGATTGTAGTTTGCTAGTAAAACTGCAAAGTCTTCCAACAAAGTCATCTGCCTCTGTAATAATCTTCTGATACGTGAAGTACAATCAAGTGAAAATTGTTGCGTGGCATAAATTATAAATCTATTATACCTAGAAATAGTTTTCTGTTTAGATTTTTTTTAAATACATAGATAATATAATATATTGTAAAAAGATTCCATAGTCTTTGTCAAGCTGATTTTGCAGTGCTTTTAAATGTTTTAAAATTTCTTTATAGGCTCATGAATGGAACAAGAACGATGAGCGTCTCCTCAGTGCAGTGGAGCATGGAGAGGCAGATAAAGTCACCTCCCTCCTGTCAAAGAAAGGAGCCTGTCCCACCAAGCTTGATAGCGAGGGCAAGTCTGCGTGAGTAGTTGCTCTCGTTCCTATTTGATTTAGACATTGACTGCTCTAATTGGGACTTCAGAAGTGTTCATATAGAATTTCTAGACTGTTTTCTGCTTGCTTAAAAAATAGCTTGCATGATGTGGGTGTTTATACTCCATCTGACGGAGAGGTGAGTTTTTTTTTTTTTTTTTTTTTTTTTTTTTTTTTAGCATCCATTCATCAGGGTGTTTATTTAG
This sequence comes from Paracanthobrama guichenoti, assembly GCA_018749465.1. Taxonomy (NCBI): domain Eukaryota; kingdom Metazoa; phylum Chordata; class Actinopteri; order Cypriniformes; family Gobionidae; genus Paracanthobrama; species Paracanthobrama guichenoti. The sequence continues at coordinate 548,255 of CM031963.1, read as the reverse complement.
CAGTAGAAATTATAATCTAAACCTCACTTGAACAAATGTAGTCCTTTATTCATCCCATCAACTTTTTGTTTCATTGCATTTACATCAGTCTTCATTTCCCCTTATTTACCATAATAGGCACACAGATGTTCAGATGTGAATGCTTGATTTGTTTATGCTAGTCATCCAGTTTTATGATGACTTTTATGATGCACATTTGAACCAACAATGTCTGTAGAACCTCCTGTAAAGAGAGAGCCTTTTTTTTTTTTTTTTTTTTTTACCTTTTCATTTAGTAACTTTGTGTTATGCTTTAGAAGTGATCTAAAGAACACTTAAATATATGTGAGACTAGTTCAAAGAACTTTGAATGCTTTGTTTCGTTGTCTTGGCAGAGATACTGTAAATAATTTTTTTTTTTTTTTTTTTTTAAGCCTGAACCTGAATAATTACATGCTTGTGTCTACATTTTCGGGGAAAATACACGTTTTGAAATGACATGGACAGTTTAAATCCACCATAAAGGAATTTTCTTAACAAAATATTTTAACTACAGTCATGGCCAAAAATTTTGGCAGTAACACAAATTTGGTGTTTAGAAAAGTTTGCTTCAGTTGTTGTGGTGTTAATTCACATTGTTTCTAGATTATTTGTATTTGGCCCTGGCACAAAATGACCAGCTAACATCATTTCACTAATTATATCATCAGCACATGGGAAGGTGTGAACAAGTACTAGTCATGATTCTATCATTCTGATTAGATTAGATTAAAAGGAGATGAGTGCTTCTTGTGTTAGCAATGGATATCGCCAAATAAATGTAATGTTAGAAAGATGTGCAGAATCATCACTTTGCATCAAAATGGCCTCACATGCAAGGACATTTCTGCAAAGAATATTGCATCTGAAAGGACCATTTACAGGATCGTCAATAAATTCAAGGAGAGAGGTTCAACTGCAGTGAAGAAGGCTTGAGATGTCCCGGAATGTCTAGCAAGTGCCAGGACTGAATCTTGCTCGATATAGGCAGCGGGTGGTAGAAGACTTTTGGACAACCGTCTGGTGTCAAGAAGGGCAGCAAAGAGGCCCCTTCTCTAAAAACAAAACATAAAAGACAGACTGAAATTCTGCAGGAAGTACAAGGATTGAACAGCAGAGGACTGGTGCAAAGTTATTTGACTGTTATACTGCTAGATTAAACTCTAGATTAAAATCTGTTGTCCGGAGAAGAAAAGGTGAATGCTACCATGAGTGATGAGTCCTGTGTCATACCAACAGTAAAGCATACTAAAACCATCCATGTGTGGGGTTGCTTTACGTCCACGGCAGTGAGGTTCTGCCAAAAAAACACAGCCAGGAATAAAGAATGGTCTAAACTTCCTGCTAGAGCAACTTCTACCAGTGATTGAGGAGCAATTTGGTGATGATTCATGCATTTTCCAGCATGATGGAGCACCATGTCACAAGGCGTGACAGAGTGATAATGAAGTGGCTCTGAGTCTGAGATCATTACATTGAAATTTTGGATCCATGGCCAGGCAACTCCCCGGATCTTAATCCCATAAAGAACCTATGGTCCATCCTCAAAAGGCAAGAACTAATAAGGCAAGAATGGATCACCATCAGTCAAGATTTGGCACAGAAGCTGATAGCTGATAGCATGCCAGAGCGAATTGCAGAGGTCATGAAAAAAGAAAGATCAACGCTGTAAATATTAATTCTTTACATATATTGAATGTTTTTGCCAATAAAAGCCTTTCAAACGTATGAAATGCTTATAATTGTTTTCCAGTATACCATAGAAGCATGAAAGAATTATCTACAAATACTGAAGCAGCCAACTTTATTGGCAATGACATAAAATTTGTGTCACTGCCAAAACTTTTGGTTATGTTTGCTAGGATTTTCTGAGTGATTTCTTGCTGGTCTTAGATTGAATGAATATAAAATTAAATGTTCAAACTGCACAACAAATGTATGGAAGATTTGCAAAATTCAGCTCAGCATGATTTGCTAAATTCAGTTATTTACATTTTCCTAGACTGTAAAAGACTTTCTAACAGATTGTGTCATGAAAGTTAGATGGAGTTAAATGTAATTATTAACACATACGCAACATCAGCTATAAAGTATCAACATTCCTAGCAGCACAGTAGAGATGGATGAGTGATGAGTGATGAATGATGAGATGGATGAATGAGCTCCAGTGAATGCAGAGAGATGAGCTTGCTCTCTTCACTCTGTAAGTAATGAACTCAGACACTGCCGACCTGAATGAGTCTCCAGTGTCCTGCGTTAGGACGGCTTGAGCTGAAGTGCTCTCATAGGCTCACAATAAATCCTTATCTTCCTATTTGAGAAGTTCATTGTGTTTGAGTGCTTGCGCTCCAGAGAGTTCACAAGCCGGAGAGAAACATGTAGAACACAGAGCCTTCACAGTTCCAAACCGTCACAGTTGCCATGGAGATATAATTTCCTGATAATGGAGTCGGACATGAGACGATTTACCAGTGCGATTTGGTAAAAAAAATATGCTCTTGTGACTATGCCATTTACCTTGAAAAGGACTGCAAGAGAGCACTTGATAATATTAATTACAAAAACATGGGAGATATGCTGCAGCAAATACGCTACCTCTAATTTTCAGGATTACAGTATCACCCCTATCTTGTGGAGAATGCGGATTGACTGAATATTTAATTGACTTTTAATTAGCATTTAATTAAATCCAAGGACATCAGTGATAAGGATTCATAATAAAACTTTCTTTAGCAATAAAGTTTTTCTTATTTTTAAAATAAATAAGAATAAAGTTATAGTTATGTCATCAATTTACTCATAAACTTTATGTTGTAAGGCTTTTGTAGGACTCAAAATAAGTAATTTTAAGAAATGTCTTTTTTTCGTCAATAGTAACCAAAACTACTTCAAAATATGTTCTGGAGAACTAAGTCGTATAGGTGATGACTTGCTTTCTTCTGTGGAACAGAATTGTCATTTTATTGTTAACTATCCCTTTATATTTTATATATAGTTCCAGGCCAATTAAAACAACTATGATGTGTCGTGTGTTGCTTTAATTCTACCAAAAACAGTGATGTTTTTCCTGAACTGACCTTTAATAGCATTAGAGTGATGTATATTGTGCTTAAATTGCCATATTTTAAGATTTAAAGTTCTTAGTTTGTTCATTTAAAAGTCAGAACCATGTAGCTGTCATGAGTGACATAATCACCAAGGTCATTATCAGGGCATCTTGCATAGCTTTAGTTGTTAGCTTTATTACTGACTAAAAGAGAGATCCTAGTGCATATTGATCCTTATCTTCCAGAAGGGTGTAATTAATTTCATATAGATTAATTTGTGTGTTTTTTTTTTTCTGAAGTTTGTCCTCTAAAGAGCCAATTAATGAAGATATGGTAGATGTCAAACCAGTGGGATTGAATGGAAGCTATTAAGTGACAGAGAGCACTGAACTTTTTAATCACAAGGACATTTTTGAACTTTTCAAAATTTTTCTGTGCCCTTGGGTCAGAGATTTCATGACTGATAAAGGATTTAAATGAATAGTTCACAGCTAATGAAGAATAAATATTCATGCTTTGAGTTTCCAACTATGTATTTTAATGTGAATTTTAGGATTTTTCTTTTTATTAAATTTAGGTTAATATTGCAACCACCAAGATGCAGGTAACATCTCCAAAATATGCATAAAAACATACACTACAGTTCAACATTTTGGGTTCTTTTAACTTTTATTCAGCAAAGATGCAATAAAAGATCAAAAGCGCTATATCAAAAGTGACACTAAAGACATTAATACTATTACAAAAGATTCATATTACTACTAAATGTTTTTTTTTCATTCATCAAACTTAAGTATAAGAAATGTTTCCAGAATGATTTCTGAAGGATCATGTGACACTGATTGAAGACTGGAGTAATGGCTGTTTCCTTGAAAATGCAGCTTTGGGAAAACATCAAAGGAATAAATTACTTTTTAAAATATATTAAAACAAAGACACCATTTTAAATTGTAATATTTTTAAATTTAATATTTCACAAAATTACTGTTTAATAAATTTCACAATATTTCCTGTATTTTTGATCAAATAAATGCAGCCTTGGTGAGGAAACATCTTTCAGAAACATAATAAAAGTGTATATGCATTATGCTCATTTGGGGTGAAAACATTTATTTATTTTGTGCTAAGAAGAAAATTACCTTGCATATGTGTTGTTTATGGGAGTTAATAAAAGTTTTGAGAATGGACAATTCTGAAGCTTAGTGTAGTTTGACAACAATGTTAATTGCTGTTTTGTGCTTGACTTGTTACACAGAATGAAAAGGATTGATCTAGTGTCACTCATTCACACTAGAGTGCTTTACAATTGCCTTAGGACAAGCATATATCCAAAGCATGGAGGCATTGACCTACCTTTTGAATTAAAGAGCCCTCTATTTACTGCTTGTAGGTTACAGGCAAGTTATACATGGCATAAAAACTGGCCAAATGTGAGTGACATGGCTGATCTGTAACTAAAATGAAGTGTGTAAGGCCCACCCAATCGTCCCAGTGACGGCTTACGATTAGTGGGTGAAGGTTTCTTGCATGTTCGGTCTTTTCAGTGGGGCAAAGTAATTTAATTCCAATTTAACTTTATCAGACTCATTTATCATGACCTTGAATTTAGGTTAGAATGCTGATTGATTATTAGGTCATAACAATATAACAATTTAACTACACATTTGATTATTCTATTTAACTCTTTACTCTTATTGAAATTATTCATTCGGTTCTCAGAGTCGCACAGGGTCCTCGCACCGGCCGTTATGCGGGCCCACGATCACAAACTCGGTACAGTCATTAACCAGAGGTTATGGCTAAAACGATTTAACAATGCCGCCCATGCTTGCTATTGATTTGATTGAAAAGTACCCAAAAGCCCCCTACAGTCGCCTATATAACAACTTAAAGTTGAAACAGTTACCAGAGGTTATGGCCAGTACCATAAAATAATGCTGTATTATCTCAATAGTATTTTATCTGGCCCCCTATAATGACACTGCATAACAACTTAAAGTCGATCAGTTAGTCAGAAATCTAGATGTGCCCCATGCTCCATACAATCCGAGATCTAGTATGTACTTAACCCTGGTCACAGATTTGCGGTAACAAAGGATACATCATAATGCACTAAAATCAATAATTTCAGAGTAAGTCAGAATAAATCAAATGTAACAATTTATTATTAGTCAGGTTAATGTATCATGCCAATTTATATAATCAATTCAAAGATAATCCATACATAACATTGTAACACAGTTTGTGGATATGGGAAGAAGGAGGTGGGAACCGGTGAACTTTCAACAAGACTTTAATTCAAAATAAACAAACTGAAAGTAAAACCCAGGCAACCCCTCACGGATGGCTGCCATGCACACACATAATAAAACATAACATAAAATCCAGGCTTGGTCCTCTCTCGTCCTTTACTAGTGTCCTTATATGCCTCCAGGCTTCCTCATGAGAGGACTCAAGAGGTCTCGTTTGCTCCTCCCACGTTTCACCCACCTCGCCACATACCCTCATCACCCCTCGCAGGCCGGGGTACACCTGAGATGGCACCTACTCCCCTGCCCCCGGGGGTCCAATCTCCATGTCTGGGGGTATGGACAGATGAGATGAGAGAAACGGGAGACGGAGACACAGAAAGCAACAGGACAAGAGAGTGAAGAGAGGAAGAAAAAAAATTCTGGGGATCGAGCCGTTACAGACTGACCTGTGTAAAGCATCGGCCCTGACCCTTCTGCAACAGCTCCTTAAATACCAGACCAAGACCGACACCTCTTTCAAATGTAAACATGAGTTCAATGGGAATTTGCATTAATCAAGTCTAGGTGTAAATCTCCGAGGACCTGACCTGGACTGCACACATTCAGACACAGGTGAAAAAAGCCAGGCAAAGACTGTACCACCTGCGCCAGCTGAGGAAATTCAGGGTTTCACCAGCTATCCTGAAAACTTTCTATTTAGGGGCGATAGAAAGTGTATTAACTCAGTGCATCACAGCGTGGTATGGGAACAGCACCAGTCATGACTGCAAAGCCCTGCAAAGAGTCGTGCCCTTATCCAAGCGTATCTCAGGGTCAGCTCTCCCATCTCTCTGCAGGACGTCTACACCAAATGCTGCAAAGGTAGAGCTACTAAAATCATCAAGGACTCAAATCACCCTGCAAACCCTCATTTCATGCTGCTGCCATCTGGTAAGCGCTTCCGAAGCCTGATGGCCAAAACTGAGAGACTCAGGAGGAGCTTCTTCCCCTCTTCCCAGACTCCTGAACTCAGTTACTCCTTACTCACTTAACATCACGTGACTTCACTTCAGGATAAACATCGACATACTGACATTGCACTGCACTTTCTGTTCTTGTTGTTACTGTGTAACAACCTGTTATAAGCCTGTTTGCACATTATACTTTGTACATTTCTGTTAACCACATATTTATAAGTATACAGTTTACTCACTGCACAGTTTATTTCACTTATTTTATTCCACTTCTTTATTTATTTATTTATTTATTTTTTCTACTTGATTTATTTATAATTCTACAGGTATATATAGTACTTTTTTATTCTATTTCTATTATAATTTCCCCCTTGTGTTTTTAACTGTGAATTTGCACTGTCCATGGAGCGGACCTGTTTTTATTCTGTATATAACGGTGTATGTGACAAATAAAACTCTTGAATCTTGAATCTTGGATCTTGTCTCCAGACCTGCAATTTACACCCCACTGAGGACAGGAGGCAAAGACCAATTGGTAGAAGACAAAATATCTCTAAACTCTTAAAACCTGTTACCTTTTGCTTTACTTCTGTGAGAATGAGACCTTTGTACCAATCGCACTGAGACGTTGCAAATGATTCCAAACATGTATAATACTGTATAGTACTTGTTCACAATAACCCATATAGATTTTGGGTGAATTTCAACATATGGAGGGGAGAGATGAGGGTGAGGGGAATGAAATGTAAATTAAGGCAATTCTTGGGTGATCAACTTAGTGTGCTGTCGTCTCTGATGGGGACACTAAATGCACAAGAGTGAGTTCAGATGTTAATTTCCTTTGTTTTCTTAGAGAGTCGCCATCTCCTACAGTTCTTCCCGTTACCTCTTACAAGTGTTAATGACACTTTTTTTCCCCCCCACTTTCTTTCTTAGTCTGCATGTAGCAGCCACACAAGGCCAAGCTGAGTGCCTTGCTGCCATCCTGGCTCACGGGGCTGATGTTTCTCTACAGGACGCTTCAGGTTGGTTACAACTAGATCAACATGTTTTCTTGCATTACTTTTATGTTATGTCAGTAATGCATAATGAATAAAATATGTAAATATTTTAAAATATAAAATATGTAAATATCTATGTAAATAACAAGCCTTGTTTTCTCCTTTTAACATCAGGGTTTACTGCTTTACACCTTGCTGCCAAAAACAACCATCCTGAGTGTGCCAAAAAGTTGCTTCAGGTAATATTTTCAATTGACTGTGTACTATAGCCTGAAAGTTTGATGTGCACAGATGGAGCAAATGTTAATGATTCAAGATTCAAGAGTTTTATTTGTCACATACACAGTTATATACAGAATATACAACCGGCAGTGAAATGTAAACAGGTCTGCTCCATGGACAGTGCAAATTCACAGTTAAAAACACAAGGAGGAAATTATAATAGAAATAGAATATATATATATATATATATATATATATATATATATATATATATATATATATATATATATATATATATATATATATATATATATATATATATATATATATATATATATATATATAATTATAACTAAATCAAGTAGAAAAATAAATAAAGAAGTGGAATAAAATGAGTGAAATAAACTGAGCAGTGAGTAAACTGTATACTTATAAATATGTGGTTAACAGAAATGTACAAAGTATAATGTGCAAACAGGCTTATAACAGGTTGTTACACCGTAACAACAAGAACAGAAAGTGCAGTGCAATGTCAGTATGTTTATCCTGAAGTGAAGTCACGTGATGTTAAGTGACTGAGTTCAGGAGTCTGATGGCCTGGGGGAAGAAGCTCCTCCTGAGTCTCTCAGTTTTGGCCATCATGCTTCGGAAGCGCTTACCAGATGGCAGCAGCGTGAAATGAGGGTTTGCAGGGTGATTAGAGTCCTTGATGATTTTAGTAGCTCTGCCTTTGCAGCGTTTGGTGTAGACGTCCTGCAGAGACGGGAGAGCTGACCCTGAGATACGCTCGGATAAGCGCACGACTCTTTGCAGGGCTTTGCAGTCATGACTGGTGCTGTTCCCATACCACGCTGTGATGCACTGAGTTAATACACTTTCTATCGCCCCTAAATAGAAAGTTTTCAGGATAGCTGGTGAAACCCTGAATTTCTCAGCTGGCGCAGGTGGTACAGTCTTTGCCTGGCTTTTTTCACCTGTGTCTGAATGTGTGCAGTCCAGGTCAGGTCCTCGGAGATGTTTACACCCAGGTATTTGAAGCTGCTCACTCTCTCTACTGGTGACCCGCTGATCATGAGAGGGGAGTATGTCCGTTGCTGTCGCTTCCTGAAGTCCACAATCAGTTCTTTGGTCTGATTGTGGACTTTCTATTTAGGGGCGATAGAAAGTGTATTAACTCAGTGCATCACAGCGTGGTATGGGAACAGCACCAGTCATGACTGCAAAGCCCTACAAAGAGTCGTGCGCGTATCCGAGCGTATCTCAGGGTCAGCTCTCCTGTCTCTGCAGGACGTCTACACAAAACGCTGCAAAGGTAATGGGAACAACAGCCATGTCCGTTGCCACGCTATGTGTGCTAACTAAACAAAGGGAGCAGATTTTGTTCCTGCAGTTTCGTAAACTAGCAAATCCCACGGCCTCCCTCTGTGATCTTGGAGAGTGTTGCATGTTTGGATTTGTGTGTGGGCAGGTTGGCATGTTCGAAGACTCCCCTCAGTTTGCTGAAGCACCTTCTCTAGTGTTTCTTTTATCATTATGGGTGACTCATTCGCCACTCCATGTGACTCCATGTGACTAGAGCTGTACAGATCTGAAATATCCAGAGCCTGTCAGCTCTGTTCACTAAAAGAGGCTTCAATATTAACAGTTTAACACTGCACCAGAAATTGTATTCACACCATAAAAGTGATAAATCTCCCCCAAAAAAGATTTGAAAATGGTGAGACAGAATGTCATTTAATTGGATCCTTTTTTTTGGTCAATGTTTTGCATGAAAAGTGTGATCGTCTTGTGTGAACAGATACTTTTTCTTACTTTTGAACAGCAAGTCTGTGGTTTCAGAGCAGCACATCATCGTATTTTACAGGACCCTAGAAATATTACTACTGAGAATGGGACTACACAAGCGATGTGAGGCATATAACAGCCACAACTTTTGTCACTTTGACTAATTAAAATTGTGGGGTAACGCAGTGCTGTTTTACTTGGTCAAAACAATCAAATACATTTGAGTGCGTTGAAAGTTTTATGTTATAAATTGTGCATTCACTCGGTGACTGGTATGAGACACTAGTTGCACACTGCAGTAAGCTTGATCTGTATTAGTATATAATATTAATAAAAGCTGGATGACTTGTGTTGCTAAATGGCATGCAATTAATTTTAAAATATTGTATGGTGGAGAAAATGCTGTTAGCCATTTGACAAAACAAAGATTAGTTTTCTGTCAAGTGTCTTTGGTGTTTCCATGATTTCTACGGATGTTAAAATGGCTAAAATAGCTGATTTCTCTGGATTAAAATTTTTTGGAAACATTTGGGATATTTTAATCCAAAAATCGTACATATCTTACATCTTTTAAGAGTCTACATACATTTTGGGGCCAACATATTTCTCCACTGTTTAAAATGCGTAAATATGCTACTGTTTAAAATTTTGGGTCAATCTTTTTGAGTGAGTGACAGCAAGGACATTTATAATATACAATAAATTACTAAAGGTTTCTATTTCAGATTAATGCTGCTCTTCTGAACTTCTTATTCATCAAAAAAAAAAAATAAAATAAATAAATAAATAAATAAATAAATAAATAAATAAATAAATAAATAAATAAATAAATAAATATAAATATCATGGTTTCCACAAAAATATTAAGCAACATTGATAATAATTAGAAATGTTTGTTGAGCACCAAATCAGCATATTAGAATGATTTCTGAATGTTCATGTGACACTGAAGACTGGAGTAATGATGCTGAAAATTCAGCTTGCAAAATTACATTTTACAATATATTAAAATAGGAAATGGTTATTTTGAATTTTAATATTTCACAATATAAATTTTTACTATTTAGTTTTTCTGTACAGTATTTTTTATCAAATAAATGCAGCATAAGATGAGTATAAGACATTTCTTACAAAAACATTTAAAAATTGTACCAACCTTAAATGTGTTCTACAAGTGAAAAATGAGAAGTTTCGAATGGTGTCTTTTCACTGTTGAAAGCCTTGCAAATATATTCCCCTTCACACAGCCAGGCCAGTGTTGAATTCATTAGCCTTTTTCCCCTGGAGATCCTGTGAAACAGAAAAATTAACTGCTGCACAAATAAAAGGGCCTGACCATAGTAATTTGGTTTCATCCAGCAATCAAAAACCAAAACTCCTTGCCTGGCTTCCCAAGCACAACAAATGCACTAATGTACCCAGTGCCTTGAGATTCTGCTGAAATGTTCCCTGAAAATGAAAATACTCGCTAGGATAATTGTCTTGTTGATTTCAATGGCTGGTCATTTCTAATGACAAAAAAAGTAATTGGTTTATCTAGAGATACAAGACAAGTTATTTAAGGATTTAAAAGGGACATAAGGAATCTCATTTACATGATAGTAGCAGAATATATTTGAGGGTTAATAGCTGGCAGTTAGTGATCATATTTAATGGACATCCACATTAGGCACATTTTTAGTCTGATTTGCTGCTGCAGTCAGGTTTAATATATTACACGCCTCTCCTCGGATGATTCCTGTCAAATAAATGCCTTGTGCGTGTTCATCCATGAACACTGGCCTGACATGCTGCTAAATGTTTAATAGGAGCACAAATCATTAACTCACACTAAAAAAAAACCCACTGCTTGGTGAAAGCGTAGCTGTTTTGATTGAAAGGTCGTAATTGGTGTCTAGTAGTGCCTTCTGGGTAGAACATGTCATGGTGGTTTTAGATAATATGTTTGAAGCAATAATCTAATGGTCTTTATTCTACAGACTAAGTGTGTGGTGGATGCACCAGACAGCTCAGGGAAGATGGCTCTTCATCATGCAGGTGAGGTGCAAATTTTTCTTGTTTTAAAGATTATTCTGTTTACTTGAATACTTCTCAACTCAGAGAGAAGCCCTTCAAGGACAAGCAACAGGCCTTATCTTCAGTATGTCTTGTTTTCTTTAATTTATTGTTGGTTTATTGATTTTGTTCTCAGCTTGTTCAGAGTGGTGTCTTGGTACAAATGTTGGCGCAAATGTTTTTAACATTAACCCCACGGCACCGTTATTCCACTCCCAAGTACAGAATGACATGTTATTGTGGACCATTTGTTCCAAATTGCCAGGCAGCGAGGGCAAACCCAAAGAAAATCATGTTTTTATTTGTGGATAGACACATTATTAAAAAAAATTGCTCCCTAGCAAATAAAAAAAAAAGCTACCTTGTCCTTTTCAGTCTGTGTAGATGATAGTAAAGAAAAAACTCAGTGTGTTAGCTGTTAATTGAGCCTTTTTGTCAGCTGTGAGGGATTGAACTGGGGAGGGATTGGCCACGAAGTGTAAGGAGCTTTCAGCCACATGGAGGTCAGAAGTCTGCTGTCAGGATGCCATTTATCCTGCAGAAAAACATGGTTTCACACAGACTACAAAGCAGATAAACTGATGAGAGAATAATCCACTGCTTGAGAATAATGGCCGTTATTGGTTGAGAAACAGTACACAGTGTGATTTTTTTTAAAGGGGGCACTAATCATTTTTGGGAAATAGGTGGTATCACACACTATAAGCCTAGTTTTGGTCTCTGTGGGAAAGCTTGAAGTGTTCATAGTAATTACTCTTTAAGGAGTTTGTTGGCATGCTGTTAAACCCATGTTTGTGTCTTTGTGGGGGTAAAGAACTGCTTCTTATTATCTGGTCTCTCTTTGTCTCTCCCATAGCTGCCAGCGGAAACACTGTGATAGTTCATCTTCTGTGTGAGCACAAGTGTCATGTCAATCTTAAGGACTCGGTATGTATGAGTCTTATAAGAGTCTTAACTGCTGGGAAAATGGTCTTTCTGTCTTTCTCTGCATGTGTTTTGCTGCATCTCAGAGCTGCCTGTGGTCTACCTCAAACATGCACATTGTCAAACACAACTCCTCAAAGACTCTGTTCTCTGTGGGTTTGAATCCGTGTTCAGCTGCATTGATTAAAATCCCCAAGGCACACTTGAGGTCACTGTTACTGGGAGATTGCCTGTCCAATGTTGTTTTTTACTTTTTCTTCTACATTGAGTTTTCTTTTATTCCTTCAAGAGTCTCACAGTGCTTCATTTAAATGGCTGGTTGATGACAAGAGCGCTGAATAGCAGTACAAAAAGAACTTGTATTCTGTACTTGCAGGTAGTAAGGGATTTTTCTTTTGTAACTATGTCTACTACAAATATCTCTGGCATCTTTTGGTATAATAAACATTTAGATTACCTTAAAATATTATATTGAGGGAGCCTGAATTTATTACATTTTTGTAAAGTTAAACAAACACACAACTAAAACTCAGGGTATTTATCCATTGCCCATCACGCTGACCTTACTTACTCCTCTGTGTTGGAAATTCATTAATATGCATCTGTATAATCTGGGTATCTTTTAAGAAGTAAACAAACAAATAATTCTTATTCACCATTCATTGGGTGGATTGAGCTGTCCCTGTAGTGTCTGTTCTAATTCAGAAATAAATTCACAATTATTCACAGTTATTCTTTAATAGTAGGGTTTTCTGTTAAGACCCACAGAGCTTTTATCCCAGAGATTGAAGGATGAACGACTCTGACGCAACTCAAGAGAAATATTTCATGCTAATAATACATCAAATTGAGGTGTTCTGTCAGGGGAGACCACTGGAAGAAAGAGGCTAATCAACCTGTATTATGTAGGGCTGTCAAGCGATTACATTTAAAAAAAAATGTAATCGAATTAATTACATGATGTGCCGATTAATTAATCTAAGAAATTACCCCAAAAGATCATTTAAATTAATGATTGTGTTAAAAGAGAAAAGCATTAAATAAACATTACAAAAAGTATCTTTAGAAAGAAATATTTTATTTGATTCAACATAGAGTTTAATACACATAAACCTTTAGGGTGCATGGGCCATTATTTTTTTTTTCAGAGGCTGCATCTGAATATTCTTTTGCGTTACGCAAAAGAAAAACGACATGAGGATGAGTAGATGTAAATAAACAGAATTTAAATTTTTAGGCAAACTGTCCCCAAAATATGAAATTATTTTCTTAAATAAAGTGATGCTCTAAATTAGAAACTAAATCTACCAGTAGGTTGTGGTAAATGTTAAATGATCAAGTCATCGAGTCATTCATTCATTCAATTCTTTCAAAAAGGCCGATTCATTCAGGAATTAAGTAAATGGCTCTCTTTATGACTGGCCGGTTGAATCATTGGTTCACACAATTTTGCTCAATACGCAAATTCATTCAGAAACTAATGCTGATTTGAAGTGGCGCTGCGCAAACAGTTCGTTGTATGACATCAAAGTACAGCAAGAGCGATTCGAAAGCATTACAGAGCTGCTGCCTGCTCTCTAATCACTCTTGCGGTACCTACTTTGTTGCTCAGAGATGCACAACAGTTCTGCTGTGGCTAATTATTTATAATGAGTTGCTTTATCAAGCATAACTTCCTTTTTAAAGGCCTTTTTTTCAGGTAGCAGAACAAGATTCATAATTTTATATTTTTGCATTGTGCATAAAAAGGTCCCAAACCTCTTTTACCTATATCAAAAGCATGTCTTTTTCATAAACTTTGACTTAACCACTGTGCCTATGTGGTAGATAAACAGCCTTTGTCTACCATGTGACATTATCACTTATTCTCTAATTCACACATCTCAATTGTCATAATGTCAGCATGCAGCTCAGATTAATTTTTTTTCTCTTTTCAAGCTGTATATTACTCAGAGACAGAGGGCCGGTGTGGGAGGCAACAAACCCTCAAGCTGTGACTCTCTCATTTAGATAACCATGACTAAAGAGCTTCAGCAGTCAGAAATGAGAACGAGAGAGAGAGTCAAAGTAGATGTGAATCAGAGGCTGCTTCTGCTTACGGTCACTGATTATCCACCATCGTCATTCTCTGAGGCAAGCTTGGCACATTCATGCCCACTCAGCCCATTGCTTTGAACATTGCGGAAATACCTGCTTTCTCTGCTAAATTATTAAGCGTAGCCCAACTAATGTCCCAATAGCATTCTGGGCTCAAGCACAAATAATTGAGCTTTGATGCCCACTCAGAAAACACTGGGCCTAATTTGCAAAATGTAGACTGTTAGTAATGAGTCCAGTGTTGTGTGCCTTTTCTTTTTTTAATTTAAACTCATTTTGGAGTTTGCCTTTGAGCTGGAAAATGGATGGAAAACCTTCATCCACCAACAGCTTAGCAAAGCCACTCGGTCTAATTTAGAAAACTCACACCTGGTACTTTTCTTCTTATTTTCCCTTGCAGCATATGGGATGCTCATACCCTCAGGAGTATATGACGTATGCAGTATATGCACAGTTTTTTAATTTACAGTGCAGAAATATACTTCGGATACAGGATAACAGGATAGTTCAACCAAAAATGACAGTTCTGTTATCATTTACTCTTGCTCATGTCATTGTGAACCCATTTGACTTATTTTTGAAGGCTGTTTTTTCATGTGGCTTCAATTAACAGGACTTGACGCACACACAAAAAAATTGCCTTGCTTGTTTTGCGTTTCACAGAGGAAAGAAAGTCTTTCAAGCATTTTTGATTGAACTATCCCTTTAATAAGTTTAAACATTGTCAGACAAAATATGCAAAAAAGCTCGTCACCGGGGCAGTTCCCTTAACCCTTAAATGCACTAATGTTTTGCCAATCATTTTTACATATTCAGGTCTTTAGTGACCCAGATCTATATCTAACACAGATGGATCTCTACCTGTCTTGGTAATATAAAACTCTCCTGATATTAGAGTAACAATTACAGAAGAATAAAATGAAGCCCATTTTGTTACCTTTTGGAGCGTGGAAGGGTTCAGTTTGAGCAGATGTTTTATACCATAATCACTGTCCTCGTCAGAGCTTATTTCCCAGTACATTCTGCATCTGGCTCATATTCGCCATCTCAAACCTATTCCCAAAATATATTATTCTCAACATCTTCAAAATCAATGTTTCAGAGTCCATTTGCATAAAGTGAAAATAGCGAGCCTTATTGGCAAGCGCTATTCATACTAGCTCTGCCCAATAAGATTAAAAAAGATGCGTGTTTCCCAACGTCTTCAGTGGCATAGTCAGTAGAGCGTAAGGCTCATGGAACTAGGTTTTGACGCGATTGACCCGGGTTGAAATCCACCTTTTGCTAAGCTCGCTCTTCTCCCTTTTCCCATCACATATCACATCGGAAAGGCATTTACTTTCAATAAAAATGAAGAAAGTGTTCTGAAATTTGGAAATTAAGTGCCTAACAAAATGTTTAATAATAATAACAGTGTTTATTGGGAAGGGTTAGGGGTAGGTGTAGGAGGGCTTTTATTGTCCCATTAAGGTTGCATCCATTTAATCATTTTAATAAATATAATAATTTACACTGTTATTATTGCATCCTGTTAATGTACAACAATACTGAGGTGCAAATAGTATGTATCTGTCAAAATAAAGTATAAATAGCATCTAATTACTATTTACACATATTGCAAAGAACTGCTACTTTTACATGGTGTAAATGGAAAGCATCACTATTTTCACTTAGTGTAATTAGCATATTGCAAAGAAAATGCAGATATTGTCACTTAGTGTAAATGGAATATATCACTATTTTAACTTGGTGTAAATAGCACCTATAGCTATGTTTAAAATATACTTGCACTGTTACACACTTCGGGTTGTTAGCGAACCTATGGAATTTTTACAAAAATGAATGGGAAAACAGGTATTCTTTTATAATTCTATAATTTTTTTCTTTATTATATTGTTTATAATGAATTGATTGAGGAATACTAAGAAGATTGATGTCTAAAAAATGAATGAGGAATGAATGAATGAGGAGGAGAGTAGAGAATTTTGCCAGTTGCCAAACAATGAATGAGGAGGAGAATAGTGAATGACGTCCCAGGTCACTAAAGACCCACGGTATGCGTTTAAGGGTTAAGGACATTTTTTTTAAAGAAATTACCTGGAAGAAATTAATATTGTGGATATTTACAGGCTTTCTCAACAGCTTATAAAATTGTTATGTACGTTTTCTCAAAACCTGTTTTACATTAATACTGATGAATGTATATTTCTTATGTAAACAAACCAATCAATTATGCTACAATTATGCTAATGTTTCTATTACAGTGACTCAGCCATTGCAAAATTGGCACAGTTGTAAATGCCCATGAGGTATATGTTGTAAGCAAACTTTCTCCACAGCAGCCTTGTGCTGTGTTTTTCAGTGCTGAATGCAGTTATATCTAATTGGGATTGATGTGGTTTGCAGTGTGAAGAAGAGAAATTTATTGTCCTGAAGAAAAATTTAAGGCCTTGTGAAATTGTGTTTTATGTTTTCATTACAATTTGCATACAAAATTTCAATTAACTTAAAGGTTGCTTCCAGAATGTACAAAAAAAAAAAAAAAAAAGCTTGATGGGATGTGTTAGAGTTTAAAAAAAAAAAGGCAATTATTTTCTATTTTATCACTCAAATGTTGGGCATACAGATGTCCCTGTTAGCATAAACTGTAGTTATAACATTCCCTGACCCGTTGGGCTGACCTTCCAGATGTCTTAAATGTTAGCTTGTTAAGTTTAATTTGGTCCTGGCTCTTCAATGCATGTCTGGGTAGAAACAAGCCAGCACACAGGATTGTATTTAATCATTTCATTTTCTCTGCTTGATGCCATATGAGCTCAAATCATCCCCTGGACTGCTATGACTAAGCATTTGCCAGTTAAGATGCAAAATGAAAAGCAACTAAAGAGGTATTCAAACCTTTTTTTGTATACCACAAACACGCACAAGATTTAAGATCTTATGCATAATGGTTGTGTCTGTACCATAAATTAGCATCAACACAGTCTGTTTCCTCACACCACACACACCCAAGAAAAACCTCACCATGTTGTGAGCTCCCACAAAAAGTCTAGATCTGCAGCTCTTGCTTCCTGGAAAAAAAAAATCTCTTGGATGTTTTTCTTTATAAATTATTTAAATATAGCATAACGTCAGCAAAATTGAAAATATTGCTGTATAATTTACAATGTTTTGCATGCACAGGCTCTTTTTTTGTTGTCGTTGTAGTAGTTTTAACTGAGAAAACTTAAATGCATTGGTGCAGTGCTGTACAAAGTCACGGTGTAATTTTCAGGATGCAGCTCCTATTCAGCCTCGTCACCCTAAATGTGCTTTTGATGAGGTGTCGGGTTCTCTCGCTCTGGAATAATTGGCAGAACCCTCTGTGACCTCTGGGGTCACTGGCAGGAGGTGTTGATCTCAGTGAGAGGATTGTTTGCCTATAGACATTTGGAAAAGAAGGGGGGAAAAGTTCATGTACTTTGATATTATGTAGAGTTTAATGCATCAGGTTTTATGTCTGTTAATATTAGTTGTCTGAAGCTCTATTACATTTTGATGATAATTCAGTGTCTTCACTGTCTCGCTGTTTGGTGCCAGTTCTGTCTAATGTACTGTCTATTCCTATAACGTAGCCTCTTAACATGCAAAGGATGGTATTTGAAGGAAAATGATGTTGACTTAAAGCTCGTTTTCCATTTAGGACGGCTTGACACCCCTGCTTTTGTCAGCTAGACATGCACACACAGAAGTCTGCCAGAGTTTATTGGACTGGGGTGCTGACATCAACGCTAGAGACAAAAATGGCAGGTATGTTTCTGGTCATCAGTCATAATATTGAGACTGCTGATAAGAAAAGCTTTTCAATTTAAACATTACGCCCTGCTATTCTAAACTGTCAGGTGAGCTGAATAAACTAAATTGGTATGCTAGCAGAGCAACTAAACTGTGCATAACATAATCCATTTTAAGACCGAACACACTACCGTTCAAAAGTTTGAAAAACAGTAAAACCAGTAATATTATGGAATATTATTACATGTTTCTATTTTAATGTATATTAATAAATATGTGATGGCAAATAAATTTCTTTCAGAATATTTTAGAAATCATTCTAATGTACTGATTTGGTGCTCTAGAATTTTTTTTTTCAGGATGAATAGAACGTCCGAAAGCATTAATTTAGTTTGTTTATTTGAAATAGAAATCTTTTGTAACAATATAAATGTCTTTACTGTCACTTTTGATCAGTTTTATGTGTACTTGCTAAATAAAAGTGTTAATCTGTTCAGAACCGCGGTGATGTTGGCCAGTGAGAGCAGCTGTCCGGCCACTGTCGAGATGCTGGTGCAGAAGGGAGCTGACCTGCACATGGTGGACTCACTCGGCCACGACGTGCTCCATTACGCTAAATTGTCGGGCAGCAGCGAGGTCCGAACCGTTCTTAACACGGCCCTCCACAGACAGCAGTCGGAGTCAGGTAATTTAAAAGTGAATGTCAGTGTGATGCCAATTTACACAAATTAGCTGTGAAGTTGTCATTTGAGATTGATTAAAATTCCATTGGTCATACTTTACAGGTATATTCCTGTCACCATGAAATAAAAATGTTTAATATATTGTTTTTTATTTTATTTTTTTAATTCATGTTCCCTCATAATCTTTAATCAAAATACCTTCCCCTCCCTCTTGCAACGACATCTTTCTTTGCTGATATAATGTAAAATGTTGCTGTTCTATAATAGCCAAATGATCTTCCATTCAAAACTGAAGAACGTTAACAGATTTCTTCACATACTGTTGCAAGAACTTGTTTGCTTAAGCAATTTCACACAAGCTAGAGTGCAGTTGTACTGAAAGTCACATCAGTGCAGCTGTGATTTTGGCTGTAAGCATGAGGCAGCTGTTGTTGAATGTAAAATGTACACTGGGATACAGTGAGGAAAGCCTGAGGGCTGAAATGTCAGGGTTTTTCTCCCCCAGTGGCATTTAATAAAATAAACCAGTTGATATTATTTGTGTGTATCATCATCTTGAATGTTAAATTCTTTTAAAAGTAACTCGTGTTTTTTTTGTTTGTTTGTTTTTTTGTCCACAAGTTGCTCACAGCTTATTGGCTCAACATTGCCATCTAGTGGTTTTTTTTTTTTTTTTTACTTCTTGCTTTCACACGTCCAACTATTTGCAAAATTTCTCAGATATGTTTGATGAATTAATGAAAAAAGGAAAGATTAAGAAAGCATAACTAATGTTAGCACCAGGCAATGACATGCCATTTTCATTTTCCCCTCATAACCACACTCCATGTTTTCCCCTCCTGTATCTTTGCATGAGCAGATAAGAGTTCGGCGAGAACCCCTCAGGTAAGCATTTTCATTTCATTCATTTTCATCCCCTCAGACTTTGATGGTTTTCCTCATTTTCTGATTGACAGAACCTGCAAAGTTTCTCCATAGAGAAGTCAAATTCACATTTTAACTGAATGCTTAGTTCACTAGGAACAGTAGTGTCAGCCTCAAGCCAGGAGTTTTGATTGGATATTCCTTTATTTTTACATTTGACAAACATTCCCACAATGTACTTGAAACCTACTAGAAACCTGCACTGGCATTTGCCTCACCCTGTAGTGATAGTCTTCTTTTCCCAAACTAAGTGTGCAGTGTTTATTTCACTAACCACTTAAACACTTTACTTCGTCTTTCTCTCTCTCTCTCTCTCTCTCTCTCTCTCTCTTTGCCACTCTCCTTTTTACGCTACACAATCTCAGCATGGTCAAAAGTTAAATGAGGACAGAAGCTCCACTCCCAAAAAGAGAAAAGCACCTCCTCCTCCCATTAGCCCAATCCAGGTAAAGGCACACAGTGCTGAATCTGTAATCGGTAATGATCTCTGCACTTTCTAAAAGCTTTAGACTCAATTCTTTATGTAATTACTTCTGAATTTCCAGCTGATAGCTATTTTTCTGTATCCATATTGACTCTTACTGTCTCTAAGCTTAGTCTCACTTTTACACTTTCTTTTCTTATTTTTCAGACGGCTGGTATAATCTCACCACCTTATTTTACTCCAACTGATACTCCTTTGTCTAGCAAAAGTGATTCATCCAAAAGATTCAATTACAAGGTAAAATATTTTAAAGAGCGTTAAGTGTTATCAGTATTAATAGAAATATAAAAAGTATGCGTATGTGTAAAAAAAGTATTTCTTATAATATTGATTGTAATAATTTATTTCTTATTTCTTATAATATTGATTGTAATAATTAATCATTTAAAGTAAATAATAAAATGTACAAGTCTATTTGTAACTTAAAAAAAGTTTATAGTTGTAATAAATAATTATTTAATGTTATGTACACAATAACAAATATGAATAAAAATACCCCCACATTTTTTTGTAACTATTAAAATAAAAACTTTTCCCAATACTTGTTGGCTGTCTCAAAGCTTAGTCACTGCCTACCATTCAAAAATACTTAACATTTGAACATGCCTATAATGCCCAAAAATGCTGTCTAGATGGGCAGCATATTAGGTTGTGAAATATTAGTGGTGAAACAAAACACCTGTGTTAGATAGCTAATCCATAGGCATGTTGCTAATTATATTTTGTTCATTATTTAATGACCTGATTAACTGAGCGTTCTTCACTTCCTGTTTGTTCAGGAGGAGGAGCTGAAAAGTGCTGTATTAAAGGATGAGATCGAGAAATTGCACGAAGAAAAGAGCATGCTGCTTGAGACCATTGAAGATCTGAAGCAGATTGTGGAGCAGACTGAGCCCAAGGCTAGTACCGCACAGCCCTTTAATATTCCTTCATGTGGCAGCTGCTTTGATCTTCAGCCACTTTTGCTCTCTGGAACCCATTTTAACAGCTGCATTTTTACTGGCCCTGGCCAGGTGAAGGACCTTGCTTTAGGGGACACGAAAGCAGACCTCTCATCCACACCACCAGTCTTTGCCTCGAACGTGCAGATGAGTTTTGTTTAAGTTTGTGCATCGTGTTTGAATTTCGACTAGTGATGCAAGCCCATGGGTCTTTTTTACTTGCGTGACTTACAGAGTCTTGAGTAAGCATTGAAAACCTCAACGTCCAGAGACACACTGTGTTGTCTATAGTAATGATGTTCTTCAAAACAGCCTTCTTATGTTAGGGAAATTATGTGGTGGCCTGTATGACTTCTCTTAATGTAGTAACAGATCTTAGGGAATCAGTTTGTTGGTCTCAAGTGAGAGTTTGATGTCTAAGGTCCAATAAAAAGGATATTGTAAAATAATCTATTGATGTTGTCCTGTTTTGAAACAGATGGAGCAGTCTGGGAATGCAAATTTGTCATTGATTGCAGCCCTGCAAGCAAAGATATCCTCTCTCTCCCTGGAAAACCAGCAGCTTGCCCAAATAATAAAGGTAACTCACTGTAAAAAATTGGGGCAGAACTGTCTGTATAAACAGTGTTAGACTGGGAAACCTGTTTGGAAATTTTTACAAATCTGTTTTGGCGGTCGGAAATTGCACACAGAACTTTAAGTAAAGAGTATTTGGAAATAATGATGTGCATTGCAAGTCATTATCTTGATTTTCAAGAGCATTTATCTTTTCTCACCAAGCAGAAACGTCCAGCTCCTCAAGGAGAGGAAGGCCAGGGAAATTCCCGTCCAAACAGCATCGAATCCAATGCCTCGTACCACTCCACCCGTGCTGATTTTGAGCTCTCCAGCGACGTGCACATCCACACTGGTGACGAAGAGGATCTTTCGCAGATGTCTGTTCTGGACATTAGCAGTTCGTCAATCAAACATGAGATGGAGGAGGATGGGAGGTTGAGTACAGATAAAGAAATCGGACTGCTACGGGATGCGCTGGAGAATCTGCAGGCTAAACTTCTAGAGTCCAGAATGGAGAACCGCTCCCTTCAGGCCAAACTCAACACTGACTTTGAGAAAATTGAAGTTGCATCTAAAAGCATGGGCGAAGATAATCAAAAATGCCAAGAAGCTTGGCAAGAGTTACAGCTGAGGGGAGATTCTGTGTCTCCACAAGAGGACAATGTGGTGGAAAAGTTTCAGTATTTGAAAAGCTGCCTGGAGCAGGAGGTCAAAGATCTAAAGGGAAAGTTGGCCAAGTCACAGGAGGAGCAAAAACAAGATGCTTGTTTGATAAGGGATCTTCAGGCTCAGCTCAAAAGTGTTCGTCTATCCGAAGTTGACCGCCAAGAACTGAAGAACACCTACAGTGTTTTGGTGGAGAACATCAACCAGGAGAAGACACTGTTGATTGAGAAATACAAAGAGTCTCAAGAAGAAATCAAGATGCTCCAGGAGGCCCTTCGTGGCACTGTGCCGGTGGAGGCTGCAGCCAAAGACTTTGAGGAGATGAAGGCAGAGCTTGGCGAGATTATCGATGGGCTGCAGCGGCGGCTTTTGGAGCTCTCAAAGTCGTACAGCGAGGCTAAAAGCGAGCTTAGCGCTGCCCGCAACCAGCTGCAGGCCAAAGCTTCAGAGCCTAAGGACAAGGCAGATGTGGTCTGTTTCACGAAGGAGGAGCATGAGCAGAGAATTCAAGAGCTGGCGTTCAAGATCAAGGACATGCAGAATGTTCTGAAGGACACTGAGGCTAAGCATCAAGCGGCGCTAAAAGAAATTGCCCAGGTTAAACAAGATGCCGAAAACCAGGCTCAATCGTCTGTAGACATTGCTGACCACACCCAGGTTGTGGCATCCTTGGGGAACGCTATCAAGAACCTAGAGTTGGAAGTTGAAGATCTTAAAGAGCAGCTTGCCCAGAAGACCTTGCAGGTGGATGCTTTGCAGAACAGACTGACAGTTGAGAAGGATGTAACTCCAGATGATTCAGTATCCCGACTGGAATATGAGCAGATGAGGGAGACACTGGAGGGTGAGATAAGTCACCTGAACCACCTACTGAAGGATGCTCTCAGAAAACAGGATGAGATGGCCCTGGAGGTGACTGCTGCTTGGCAGGAGGTGAAGGACGGCAGGAATGAGAGAGAAGCGGCGCAGGAGCTGGCGGTGTGCAGGGAGCAAGAGTGCAGTGCATTGAATACCAGGTACAAGGAGGCTCAGGATATCATTGTCCAGATGAAGCAGCAGGTTGAGAACCATGTGATCTCAGAGAGAGAGAAGAATAAAAAGGTGCTGATTCTCCCACACACAGTTCTGTCTAAATTGATGCGTCATATTAACACCTAATGTGTCATGTTTGTTTATTATCTACAGATTGATGAGCTCTCAAAGGAAATCATGAAGTTGAAGGATGCTCTGAACAGCCTTTCACAGCTGTCGTACACCACTAGCACCCCTAAGAGACAACAGAGCCAGCAGGTGGACTCGCTCCAACAGCAGATCAAACAACTGCAATATCAGCTTGCTGTATGTTACAAATCTTGTTCTGCCATAAATTAGCAAGGCATATAATGCTTGGTTTCATTGTAGGAAAGATAGCAAGTGAACAGTTAAAAAGTTTGGGTTCGGTAACTTCTCATGCTCACCAAGGCTGCAGTTATTTGACCAAAAATACAGTAAAACTCTAATATTATTAGGGCTGGACCAGAATATTCGAATATTCGTTCGGTGGGTTGATATTCGATTTTCAATTTTGGGATTCCATTTTTTTTTCTTTTCGCGTAAATCTGGCATTCCCCTTGAAGCGGTTCTCATTCGCACTTGAATACGTTTACACTATAAAATCTGGCAAAATACAATACTCCTTTTTTTTTTTTTTTTTTTTTTTTTTTTTTTTTTTTTACAATTATCTTATAGCTTAGCCGTTTTTAATAGGATGGACAGTTGAATAGGAACCCAACCTTGTTATACTTAAAGCTGCAGTCCGTAACTTTTTGCGCTCTAGCGGTTAATAAACAGAACTGCACGCTTCTTGCGGAAGAACATTTGCAGCCGGAGCTACTTCTCTGTTTATGTCTATGGCAAGTCACGCAGGGACTGTGCTCCTCCGCAGCGGTTCCTACCAGACTGGTCTGAAATAGTCCCAAAATAAACACTTATTATAAGTGTACCATAATAATTCAGGGTAAGACAAAAACACAAAATGGATTCACATTGTACATTCTCATTATATAATTTTTGTAAATCTTGAACACAAAAAAAGTTAAGGACAGCAGCTTTAATAAATATATTTGCTTCTTCTTAGCCTAAGTGTTCCCTGCAACAAAGTATATTCTCTGTCTAGAGCGCACAACTGCATGAGCTTATATGGAAGAAGCGCATGCCTGAGCTTACATTTTGGGTTAAGCTGTGTTCGTTTGACATTGTGGAAAATAGAATAATAGAATCAAAATATAATAGCTTTTTTACCCGTTAGAGATGTGAGGGTGAGAAAATGTTCCCTCACAGTCACATTACAGTGCTTGTACGCTGTGCGGCCTTGAATGAATGAATGCGCATTTTAGTTTCGGTTTAAAATTGCCGCCAATTCGGAGGTGGTGGGTTCATTAGCCTATTATTCTTAATGAAAAACACAACAACAAAACACCACAATGACAAACTCCCTTAAATAGGCGTTTTGTGTTGAAACCAAATCTTCTGCGATCATGTTGTCATTCAGCTCCTCGCTCTCGTGATGAATGAAATCTGACTCCTGCTGCTGCTGTGCTGAGACTCTCGTTCGGCTCACAAGTTTTTAATTGTAGGCTAGTTAATCTGTTCTCTAACTAAACTAAATGATTTTTACTACTATAAAATATCAAAACGACGGTGGGGGCGGAGCCCCGGTGTGCAAGTGATGTTACCGGTGTTATGCCTGAACACTAACACCGACTATCGCAGCAACCCTATTACCCATTATTATCAATCCAAATGAATCTACAGCGAAATATAGGAGCTTGTTACTGGGCCGTAACAGACCTGTTTGTTTTGTATCAGTAGTGCAGTGTCCGTTCTCAGAGCATAGAAGCCCTGCCCGTGTGAGGCGCGCCCCTTCTCGAGATTTTTCAGCACATGATTCTTCAGAAATTATTCTAGCATGTTTATTGATTTGGTGCTCAAGAAACATTTCTTATTATTATCAATGTTGAAAACGTGGGAACCATAATCATTTCCAGGATTCTTTGATGAATAGAAAGTTCAAAAGAACAGCATTTATGTAAAATAGAATCTTGTAACATTATAAATGTCTTTATTGTCACTGTTGATCAATTTAGATCATGCATCCTTACTGAATAAAAGTATGATTTTTTTTTTTTAATTACTTTCTAGCCCCAAACTTTTGAACGATAGTGTGTAATATATAGCATAGCATAGAAAATTATTTTTGTTGTTTTGTATGAGCATGACAGATGCATCATACACTCACTTAGAGGGCTCAAA
The DNA here is from genome assembly GCA_018749465.1 of Paracanthobrama guichenoti. Taxonomy (NCBI): domain Eukaryota; kingdom Metazoa; phylum Chordata; class Actinopteri; order Cypriniformes; family Gobionidae; genus Paracanthobrama; species Paracanthobrama guichenoti. The sequence goes on along the minus strand of CM031963.1, from coordinate 522,580 downwards.
ATAGCTTTCCAAACATAACAGTATTTGCTTTTTTGTGCAATAGGAGTCCAAGAAACGTCATCATGAAATTGTCTCAGTCTACCGGATGCACCTTCTTTATGCTGTCCAGGTCCGTACTGATTTCCAATCAGTTTTTTATTACAGTGTGTACACATAATATATCATAATTTTAATGTTTCCTTCTATGTTAAAGGGATAGTTTACCCAAAAATGAAAATGATTTACTCACCCTCAAGCCATCCTAGGTGTATATGGCGAATACATTCGGAGATGTATTAAATAATGTAACGTTTAATAGCTCTTCCAAGCTTTATAATGGCAGTGCATAGAGGATGATATTTTGAAGCCCAATTTTTAAGCTTTATTAACCACATGGAGTCATGTGCATTACTGTTATGATGGATGGATGCACTTTTTTGGGATCTCATCTTCTATTCACTGCCATTATAAAGCTTGGAAGAGCCATGACATTATTTAATATATCTCTGATTTTATTCATCTGAAAGATGAAGTCATATACACCTAGAATGGTTTAAGGATGAGTAAATCATGGGATAATTTTCATTTTTGGGTGAGCTATCCCTTTAAAGATACTGCAATATAATGGTACCACTGTTACAACAATATTATATTTATTTATTTAATAATATTACATATATTCCCATCCATATACTGTTTTATCTTCTATTATTAATTTTTTCTCACAGTTTTACTTTTACCTTCAGCTTTTAAACTCTGAAACATTTCCTTTCAGGGCCAGATGGATGAAGATGTGCAAAAGGCTTTGAAACAGATACTTGTAATGTGCAAAATGCCAACCGAGGCCAAGTGAAGGAGCCAGTACTGCAGTTGTTCATGATATGCCAAAAAAACATTGATCAAAGGAAATTCATCTGAGAACTAAAGTTCAGGATCCATCAATCAGAATGGCACATGTAGTCAAGCATTGCAAATGAAATCGTCATTGGCTTTCCCCAGATATTTTGGAAACGTATTGTGAACTTGAGTGATTTATGAAAAGAGGAAAACAATAGATGTGTGCACAATGACTTAGCTCATGCAGTGCCAGACAAAAACACAATCTACAGTCAATGATTTTCAGAAATCTATTTTGAAAACAGTTTTATTTTTGTATATTGTCAAAGAATTTGATCAGTATTTGATCCTGTTGCAAGGTAATCCGAATTTTTCTTTTTTTTGTCAGTTTGCATTGAGGTAGAATGCAAAAATGAAGCACAATGTATGTTCTAGTATGTTTGCCTGCAGAGCAGTCCATCACAATGCACCTTTTACAGCTGTGTTTTCTTTCTTTTCAGTTGTAATGTGTGGACTTTCTTAAATTGCAGCCACCTGTAGTATCTACATGCTGTGAAAATTGAAATGGCGCAGTGTTGTAGGATGTTGTGACCCTTTTCAGTAGTTTTTCAGAATGTGCTTTACAAAATGCCCATCTGCCAAATGCACTCTCTTCAGTCAGTAGTCAGTCTTTCTTTGATGCCAGCATTTACCTGCCATTTCCAGGACACCTAATGGGTTGTGTCCATGTGCCTCTGCTCATTTTTAAGGCCCATGGTAGTGTTTTGGACACCATAACATTTGAAGCTGCACTATATTTCTTTTGCGTTATGCTTGGTCCAACCAGCCTGCTGCACTAAAACATTTTAGTCTTACAGTTGACTTTGCCTGCACATCCTAAATATGTATTCTGTAATGAAGTCATCACACGTTAAACAATTACTGTAGGTAGTTATGTGCTAAGGGCTCCAGTGACAGTGAGGGGTGAGTTAGCCCTAGCACTTCAGTGTAGTTGTGGTTTTTACAACAAATAAGGTTTGAAACAAATGAGCTGGTAGTTTATTTGTCAGTGTAAGAATAAACACTTTACGAGTTGGGCCGTATGAAGGATTTTTTTGACACCTAAAGAGTACACACGCTTTGTAAGTGTTAAGAAACAAACAGTAGCACTTGAAACATGCTGTTCACCTGTAGAGCATGGTTTAGATGTTATTTTATCCATGCACTAAAGCCTAGCTCATTACCTGGTTTAGTATAATTTTGTAGCTTTTTGAATGTAATTTGAGGGATGCATAAGATATAAACCCTTTTATAAGGAGTAATTGCTTTCATAGAAAATATAGCAGAGATTGTATGACGTGTATTGTGTCCATTACCTAAAAATTGCCATCTTTGCTTTTTGTTTATCCGTTAACTGTCCTGAGAATCTTGCAGTTGCTTGCAGAGTGCCATTGCATTACTAAACAAGTTCATAATATAAAAACACATTTGTCATAGAGCCCCATTACATCAGAAAATGATCAACAAGTATTTGATACTCTCAATTTCTGTTGAGAGTTTGCATGCGGAAAAAAACCTGCCTTGTTGAATACCCATGATATTGTCATTGAGCTCTTATCTATTACATGATCAGATCATAGTCAGTTTTTTTTTTTTCTTTTTTCTATTGTATTTGTATTTGTTATTGAGTCAGTATTTTGCTTAGTAATTAAACTCATGAACTGGTTCTTATTTGTCTTCAATGTAGCAAAAACAAAAAGTTCCAAAAAAAGATTGTTCCAGGCTTATGTAAGAACTCGATTCTTAGTTTGTATTCTAAACTGTGAATACTGCTTGAAATACAGATTCACAGAAGCAGGAAAAGCACAGTCCTGTCTTCTATTGGCAAATGATGATTCTGCAGTGAGTTTTTATTGTTATTGTTTGGTTTTATTTTATCTGCTGGAACACTGTACATTGATGCTCATGGGCTTCTTTGTCATCAACAAACTTGCTATGAATTCTAACTAGCTCTTAGACCTTATGAGTAACAGTTTTGTGGTAACACTTTACAATAAGATTTAATTTAACAGATAATTAACTAACATAAAGTCATAGTTACAGTACTTCTACAACATTTATTAATAATTTGTATTAACTAACAACAATTTATTCTTGAAAAAATGCTCATTGTTAATGTTAGCTAGTGCTTTAGCTAATGTTGACAAAAGAAGCTGAAGTAATGGCATTGTGTCATATTTAGAAAGTTGTATAACAATGTTTTTTTGTTTTTTTATCTTGAGCTGTCAAAATAATACTGTACGAATTGAGGATTTTCATATTTTACATGCCTATACTTTGCAAAGGTCTCCCTGGGAAAACAAACACAAGAACAACACAGGCCAGCATGTGAGTTCCATTTCCTGTTGGTAGTTTCTTGAAATTGCTGCTTTGGTGAAGAAGGCCACTGTCAATGTTTTTTAGATGCCATTTTGGCAAGGAGAGCAACTGTCAGCGCCTGAAGGCCGATCCAGGGACAATAGACCATCTTACTCTGAGTACACAGCATTAGAATGTTCTTAGATGTCATGCCAACTGAATTATGGGTAATGTCACCACTGTACCCTGTGGTATGTTCCTTCATAGCTTTGTCCTTAGGCAATACCATATAATTCAAACAAATGGACACCACATTAGAGCACTGAAGTGCCTGCCATAGCAGAAATACCAGTAGCTTTACTTGGACAGAGATTACTTTTAAGATCTTAAGCTATATTATTATTTTTCTGTCCCAGGAAATAAAGAATAATCCCTCGGCATCCCACCTTTGCTAAATGATGTTTTATTAACAAAGTTCAGGAGGAACAGCAGCCATATCACCCTGTAGCCCAAGACTGAAGCCAAGCAGGACTGAGCCTGGTCAGTACCTGGATGGGAGACCTCCTGGGAAAACTAGGTTGCTGCTGGTAGCGGTATTAGTGAGGCCAGCAGGGGGCGCTCACCCTGTGGTCTGTGCAGGTCCTAACACCCCAGTATAGTGATGGGGACACTATACTGTAACAAGCACCATCCTTAGGATGAGACATTAAACAGAGGTCCTGACTCTCGTGGTCATTAAAAATCCCAGGATGTCCTTCGGAAAAATAGTAACCCCGGCATCCTGGCCAAATTTGCCCATTGGCCTCTGTCCATCATGGCCTCCTAATCATCCCCCTATCCTGATTGGCTTCATCACTCTGTCTCCTTTCCACCAATAAGCTGGTGTGTGATGGGCGTTCTGGCGCAATATGGCTGCCGTCGCATCATCCAGATGGATGCTGCACATCGGTGGTGGTTGAGGAGATCCCCTCCTCCTATATGTAAAAGCGTTTTGATTACCTAGAAAAGTGCTATATGAATGTAACAAATTAATAATTAATATCCAATCATCATGTCATTCCAACCAGCTGTCAGCAATCCATAATCAACATGTCTACCTAATCAGCACAAGTGGAGGATTATATAAATGCCCAGTCAACTCACCAATGTTCCTCGACAGTTTTTCAGCATCCCTCCACCTCCCCGTCTTCCTCACACTCACCTGGTTACTTCCTGAACAGAGATACGGGGGGAGTACTCTGGGTTCAGGCCAAATACCGAGCTCAGAGCCCTCTCCTCGGACAGCACGCCAAATACACATACTAGTATTTACTTTATGATTATTTATAAGTGTGAACTCGTGAAAGGCCCTTGGTGTAGTACACCAAAGTAGTATCAGCTAGATGGTGCTGTTGACCAATACTACTTAGAAAAGTACTTCAGGCTACATTTAAGGATAAAGCATTGAAATCAAATATTCAAATCATATTCAGAGGATAACAGAGTTGGAATTAAAAGTATTAGTATTTTTTAGATGTTCCATTTTATGCTATATTACGTGTAATAAGAATTTTGTTCTTTACTTCATAGTTTTAATGATATTTTAAAAGCATATATAACAGAAAGGCCCATGCAAAAGGCATTTGAACACTTCAAATAGTTTTATTTATTAGATACGCTTGTCTTTTAATCATTTATTCCACCTTTGTCAAATACACATTTACCAATATCAAGGCTTTTACCATGATAAAATAAAAATGTAATCAAAACTATTTATACACCATTTAAATAAACTGAAATTAAAAACCAAAATACAAAGCTAAAATAAAACGAATGTGATAACCCTGATGTGTACCGCCCATACTACAAAAATATGAGTGGTAAAAATGGTTTCAATAGCGTTAGCTGTGTAGTCCTGCACAAGAGGATATAATAATCAGGTGGGGGGAAAACATTTTGTTTACTAAGATTTCACTTTTTTTTTTTTTTTTTAATAAAAGTTAAGGTGTGTTTCATCTTGACAAACAATGTTCACTTACCACTGTGCAAGGAGCAGAAAATAGCTTATTTAATAATCTGTAGGATGTTGCAGGACCATATTTGTTGAGGTGCAGTTAGCTACATGAAATCTGTTTGTGTGTTAATGTATTCCACACACAGTCGCAGTTAGGTGCATATTAAGTTATTTCCTCTAGATTTGAAGCAGGTATTTAATTAATTAATTTATTTTTGCTACCCCAATGAAATCACTGGGTCTCTTACATGGCCACGCCTGAAAAAAGTTCTGACTATGACCCCTACTCTGACATTTGCCGCAGCTGTGCTTCAGGCGACTCAAGTTCGAGTCCTGGCTCAAGGTTCGGGCTCCTCAAGCCAACATCAAAGTTTAATTCACAAACTTTAGCCTCTAGTTTGAATTACATTGCATCAAGTTGACAATGCATTTTGCCTTCAGAAAGACCACATGTGTTCTCCAAACCTTGACAGAATCGCCACCAGAATCTGATATGCCTAAATGGAGCCAGATGTAGTAATTACATATCAAAACAGACAGGATCATAGTATTAATGACATCATTCCCAAATCTGCTGTCCTTCTCTTTATTGAATAGACTGTCGAACGCGATGAACTTGTGAGGAATTAGCTTAATGCAGCTCAGGGACTTTCGAGCCTCTGAAGTCTCGTTCCCTCTAATGGCTGCTTTTATATTTAGTCACACCTGACTCATTGAAAATCAAAGCGTGGAGGCCCCTTTTCACAATGACTCAAAACTAGCAGGAGAATCAACCTGGTGAGAGGGGCGACTGTGTTTGCAGCCAAGTGACAGGGAATTTATGGGAGCACTTAGGGTTCTAGGGAAATAAGTAAGAAAGAGAGAGCGAGTAAAAGAGGCAAACACTTGTCTATGAGTGGCTTATTAAAAAGGTGAGAAGTGAGTGTACTGTCTGGAAGGGGGAATAATTGTGCTCTTAAAAGGGACTTCAAAAGGCCAGTCGTGACGGTGGAAAACCGTTAGCAACATGTGAAGGAAATGGCTCATGAGAGTCCGCCGCGCTATTGGCATGTGGTGGATCAAACCGTCTGGGGTGGAGGAACAGCAGACACCATATGTCAACTGTCCTCTTGTCCATCTTTTTTTGTGAAACCACATTTGCCTCCCTGCTGTTATGTTCTGTGAAGTGGGCTAATATGGCACAATACGGTTGGTTATGACTTGCATTGCAGATAAATCAATCGTTTTCAAGATAGGCGGCTTCCCAACAAACACAACAATATTGTAAATCGTATTTAGTCTGTTTTTTGGTTTTTTCACTTTATAAATGTTTTTTCGTAACGTAGCAAATCAAGACTAGCTCATAATGTGGAGCTGTTGAACTCTGGTTTTGTTTCTGTAGTAGACTAAACATGATATTTACATTTTTATAGGCCTACTTAACATACAAGGTTTTCACAATGCTTCTAAAATGTTTTACTTTTGTTTTTCTAAAACATTTTTAAAATGAAATACAACATTGTTGTACTAGAGAGTACAGTAATGTTTTGAGCTAGCTGCAGTTTGTTAATTTCAGGGTAATGTAGCATTTTCTACTGCAATAACTGAAACTACAAGGTCTGTTCTGCAGAGGCTGGCAAACAACCAAGCCTCCTTCCTTTGCTGGTTCTGCGTTGCAGTGGGGATTAAATGTTCTCTGAAAGTTTATTCATGGTATTATAAAATGATGATGTAGATTCAATGGCTTACAAATAGTCCCAAAGAGGATAATGAAACTAAAGAGACAAGTATTGGGGATTTTACTAAAGAAACTGGATTTTTTTCTCACTGGATTAAGCAGTAATATCAAAATTACGGCCTCCATTGATTTATTTCCAACGACTCCAGATGTGGTTTATTAAATAGCTTTAAAGGGATAGTTCGTCCAAAAATTACAATTCTGAGATCATTTACTCGCCCTCATGTCATTCCAAATCTGTATTACTTTCTTCTTTAGGACAATGCGGTTTTGGACCCTGCTGTTTTGTATGGACAAATGGACATTTTTTTTCTTCTTTAAAAAAAAAAACAAAACAAAAAAACTATATTTGTGTTTCACTGAAAAGAAAGTATATAGTTTTCTTATTTGGATGAAGTATTCATTTCATTTACAAAATGAACAATGGTATAACCAGTATATATAACCATGGCAAGTCACCTTTATTTAAATAGCACTTTATAAAGTACTGATTGTTTCAACGCAGCGTCACAGTAACAAATAGAAAAGGAATGATCATTGATGCAAACTTCAAGACAAATTCAAATTCTTCTGTAAAACAGCTCCACAGAAGAAAAGCTCAAGTCAGTTCAGTGTTGATTCAGTTCAGTTCAATAACTGTGTAAAGTTTATCAATTGAAAATCAATTCAGCTGTAAACAGCTCTACAGAAGACAGTGTCATTTATTCAGATCAATTCAATAACAGTGTGAATGTTGCAAAAAACTTGTCGTTTATGAAATTAAGTCTCTGCAGAAAGGTTTGTTCCCATTAGTGCAGTCAAAACAATAATATTTCTGAATATTAAGTGTCTTTTAAACCCTAACTAAGCAAGCCAAAGGCGCCAGTGGCAAGGAACCAAAACTCCATCAGGTGACAGAAGTAGAGAATAAATCTTGCCAGAAACCAGGCTTAGTTAGGGGGCCAGTTCTCCACTGACCAAATTAACAAAGTCTTCATCTCATATGATTGTGTATGATTTTGAACATTGCGCTCTGTATGTTGTTAGGATGACAAAAAGGTTTGAGAGTCACATTTTTAGTCTGTTCTGCCTCAGCAGTCTAACAGTGCTTTTCAATGTCAAAATTATTGAGGGTTTACTGTTCACAGAAGTCTCTGTTACTCTTGTAACCCTCATTATGATGATGACTGATGTTATGGGGTCTCACTTGGGAGCCTAATTACCTTTGGGTAGTAAGAAAATGGGCCAATGAAAATTGGGATGGAAGAACACCTGCTGGGATGGAAGGACAGAACTTTCCAAGGGGAAGGTTGATGGCTGCAACATACGAGCATCTATCCCAGTACTGGAGCTGACCGACTGAGCATGCATCTCGAGTACTGGGCCTGGCGTTGGACTCTTGCCATGTCTGACTGCCGAAGGATGCTTGGAGGAAACTCCATCCAGGGTTCGCCAACTGGGGAACTTGCCTATAGAGAGTAGAGATGTTCATATCCCCCCCCCGTCGGAGGGGAAGCCTTCCCACACTTTACCTGTTTGTACCCCGGCTCAACCCAAATATTGTAGAATCTTGCGACGGTGTCACACAGCCAACAGCTCTGCAGATGTCTGCTAAAGATTTACCGTGCACTAACGCCCAAAAGATGGCTACATTCCTTGTAAAGTGAGCTCTAACTCCGAAGGGGTATGGTATGCCTTGAGATTGGTACGCCAAGGCAATGGCATCCACTATCCAGTAGGCCAAGCCTTTCCCTTCTGCTGACCTTCAAAGCAGACAAAGAGCTGCTCCTAAAGCTCTGTATGCGGTCCACGTAGATGTGCAGGGCGCAAATGGGACACAGCAACGTGAGGGCTGAGTCTGCGCTCTCCAAGGGCAAAGCTTGTAAGTTCACCACCTTGTCCTGAAAAGGAGTAGTGGGAACTCTGGGCACACATCCTGGCCATGGTCTCAAGATTACGTGAGTCAGCAGGCCCAAATTCCAAGCACGTTTTCGCTGACCAAAAATGCCTGCAGGTCCCCACCGTCTTGATGGACGTGAGCGCAGTCAGGAGTACTCAGAAGTACTTTTTCACAATTTTGAACATTCAATTTATTAAAAGGAAGACCCTAGCTTAATGCATTCTTTTTTTTAAGTTTCATAAAAAAGCAACATTTTGAGCAAACTCGCACAACGATGATCAACAACCCTTTTCCGCTATAACAGCTTCAACTCTTCTGGGTATGCTTTCCCAAGGTTTACGAGTGTTTTTATGGGAATTTTTGACCATTCTTCTAGAAGCGCATTTGTGAGGTCAGGCACTGATGTTGGACGAGAAGACCTGGCTCGCAGTCTCCTCTATAATTCATCCCAAAGGTGTTCTATCGGGTTGAGGTCAGGACTCTGTGCAGGCCAGTCAAGTTCCTCCACACCAAACTCGCTCATCCATGTCTTTATGGAATTTGCTTTGTGCACTGGTGCGCAGTCATGTTGGAACAGGTAGGGGCCAAGCCCAAATGGTTCCCATAAAGTTGGGATCATGAAATTGTCCAAAATGTCTCGGTATGGTGAAGCATTAAGAGTTCATTTCACTGGAAGCCCAGCCCCTGAAAAACAACCCCACACCATAATCCCCCTCCACCAAACTTTACACTTGGCACAATGCAGTCAGGTACTGTTCTCTAGGCAACCGCCAAACCCAGACTCATCCATCGGATTGCCAGACAGAGAAGTGTGATTCATCACTCCAGAGAACACATCTCCACTGCTCTAGAGTCCAGTGATGGCGTGCTTTACACTACTGCATCCGACGCTTTGCATTGCACTTGGGGATGTAAGGCTTGGATGCAGCCGTGGAAACCCTCTGTGATTTTACGTGGCCAACCACTTCTTGGCTGAGTTGCTGTTGTTCCCAATTGCTTCCACTTCATTATAGTTCCACTAACAGTTCACTGTGGAATATTTAGTAGTGAGGAAATTCCACAAATGGACTTACTGTACCACGTTTGAATCCACTGAGCTCCTGGGAGCGACCCTCTTTCACAAATGTTTGTAGAAGCAGTCTGCATGCCTAGGTGCTTGATTTTATATACCTGTGGCCATGGAAGTGATTGGAACACCTGAATTCAATGATTTGGAGGGGTGTCCCAATACTTTTGGCAATACAGTGTAGCTCTGACTTGAGTGATAATGTCTACCACTGGCCACTTAAGACAGCTGCATATGGAGGTTCCAGAGATCTGGAAGCAGATGTCAAAAATGGTGCCCTGTCCCTGAGAAAGCAGGTCTTTCCACAGGGGAATCTGCCAGGGTGGTGATATCATAAGGAGCATAAGTTGTGTCGTGAGAGCGCGTCGGCCACACGATTGAGCTTACCCAGAATGTAAATGGCACAGAGACCTGGGCTGCTGCTGATTACAGAGGAGGAAATGGCAGTTGAGTTGTGACATGAATGTAGACTGCCCTGGTGGTTGATGTACACCACCATAGCATTGTCCTTCTGGACCAATATTCACTTGTCCTGCAGCAGCAGTTGAAACCAGGGCAGGGCCAGCAGTACTGCTAGAAACTCAAGGCACTCCAGATACTGATATGCCACTGCATTCGAGGTCCTGTCCAGGAGCCCGAGGCTGCATCCCCATTACATACAGCACCCCAGCTGTTCTGGAGGCATCTGTTGTTTCCATACTGAGAAGAGAGATACTCAGGGGACAGTTTTCTCTTTTCCTAGTTGACCCAAAGCCCCAGGTGGCTGAGGTGTCAGTGCACCAGGTCCCTGTTTTCGTGCAACTGATCTTGGGAATGAGCTCGAATGAGCCAGTAATCAAGCTAGTTGAGAATGTGAATACCAAATTCCCTTAGCAGGACAAGGGCAGCCTCTGCGACCTTTGTAAAGATGCAGAGAGACAGCCTGAAGGCGAGGACCCTGTACTGGTATGGTCGACCCTCAAAAGCAAACCGTTGGAATGGAATGGTCTGTGTCAAGGCAAAGTCGAAACATGGAAGTATGTGTCTTTCAGGTCGATCGCTGCAAACAAAAAGATTGCCCCAAATTTTGGGGGCAAACGCAAGTGAGGATGTTTTTCCTGAGTTAGTGTCTTAAACGGGAGCTTATGAAAGGCCCAGCTCAAGAAACACGGAATCCAAGATTGGTCATAACCCACTGCCTTTCTTGGTTACCTTTCTTGAAGCACGGGCTGTAAAACATTTTATCTAGATGAAAATGTGTGTCTAGTTATAAAATCTCTTGGAGCATTAGGAACTCGAACTGCTCATATTCCTGATGCAGATCTTCAGAGATTGATTACAAATTGTCACTTAGCACCACATCATAGCTGACAATTTTTTTTTTTTTCTCTAGCAGCCAAGTCTTGGTAATTTTTTACTGCTACTAATTCAACATATGAAAGCCTTTGTGTTTTTTATTAATTGAGGACTTTGAGCTCTTGACTCTTTGACAAGGATCTGACAATGATTAGAGGGGAAAAAATGAATGGTGCTTATTTCAGCAAACTTCTCTGCGCTCTGACCTTTAATAATAGCAAATACCAAAATAAACATGTTTTAAATTATACATTTGTATAGTAAGCATTACTCATTTTTCCTCAACATATTGCAAATATTCCACTCTAGCTATATATGGCCAATTTAAAAATGAATTTACAACTTATCTTTCAACATCGTCACCAAACTGATACACCTGTCTTCACAAATGTCAAGGCCTGCTTCTGAGCTAGCAAATTTTGCCATATTTAAGGGTATTTATTTTGTGAAGTCAAACTAAGGCTGGATCCATCGCATTGCACCAGGCCCATGTGTTTCTCGTGAGTATGAATGAGAATGAGAATCTGGTATCTCAGCCCTTTCAGCTGCAGTTTTCTTTGTCTTGCTTGCCTTTTATCTCTCACTGGAGTGATCCAGAGCAAATATCATTAACAGGTGCTGTAGTATCATTTTTAAACCGTTTAGAGGTTTGGAATTTAGGAGTTCTCATTTGTAACTTTAATTGCAGGTTGGTGCAAATTGACTCTACAGAGAGAAATAATGATTATGGGTGAATGGCAAGACACTGGGAATGTGGGGAGGGATGTGGTGGTCATTGAGGATGAAATTATTGTACAGCAGATACTGAAGAGTGGAGTTGAGCAGTTATTTATATGAACTGGCAGTCACTGATTCAGAGATTCACTTAAGAACACTCACAAAACTGAAAAGAGCTTAATGTATCAATGAATTGATTTGGATGTCTGTTTAACATGTTAAGAAGCAGTATATGTTCACACGTTTCCTTTTTATAGGAAGTTTTGTCTCGACTGTGTGTTGAACAAAGCTGTGAAATCTTATAAAAGAGGTATATTTTTAAAAATGAATGTCCTTCTGTTTGGACATAGTAGTCCTGCTTAAAGTGGGTTACACTTTATTTTGATGGCCCCTTTTGAACATTCTGTTGACTATAAGTAACGTTGCACTTACATGTTTACGAACTCTCAGAGTGTTAGTAGAGAGACTGGTAAGGTTAGAATAAGTTGACAAGTAGTTGCAAAGTTACTTCTAGTCAGTAGAATGTCTGTTGGAGGACCATCACAATAAAGAGTTAGAAGATATTAAGCAGACAGTCTACTAATACTCTAATGAGAGTTAGTTGACATGTAGTAGCAAAGTTACTTATAGTCAACAGAATGTTCAAAATGGACCATCAAAATATAGTGTTACTAATTTAATAATACTAGATTTTTGAGTGAAAAAGTCTGCAATCTGAGAAATGATCCAAAGAGCATCTAGGAGCAAGAATCATTATTTTTCCCTGCATCATTTCTATGTTGCTTTGAATTATTGTTTTACCAAACATGAAATAGTCTATTCCCACAGTGTTCCACACAGGTGCTGCTGAGTGTTCATGAGCAGCCATTGATTTTTGTAGGAAATCCCACATCCTGCTTACCGTAAGACAGGTAAGAACCTGTGATGTGTTCACAAGAGCACACAATAGATAACACATGCTTTGTAATCCACAACAATTTATTCATGTCATTGCTAACATATTAAGGAATGTTCCTGGTTTAATACAAGTTCATTGATGGTATTTGTGGAACGATGTTGATTGCCACATATAATTATTTTCCCTCATTTGTCTTAGGAAATTTGAGATAAAATGAATGAACTCAAAACTGTCTGTTGCATGAGCACCAATATAACCTAACCACTGCACCATATAAAAACCAGGCTGGCAGAAGTGCAATTTTTGACACTGCTTTATATTTCACACTTGGCCTGTTGTTATTAGTAATTTCATTGGCAGTCTTTTCACCTTTGATTTATGAGTCCCTCTTTCACACATAAAGGTTTTCCATTTATTTACTTGGCAGGCACATTCTGTCCTGTTTATTACCTGTTAAATAAACTCAATTCTTACCATTATAGTTGCAGGCTTCAAATAAATGCATTTAGGGTCAAGCAAAAAATGAGGAAAAAAAAGTGTCTTAAGTATCCAGTATGATTAAATATGAGCAGATGATACCACACAGGAGAAATAAACAGAGGGAATTATCAGGTCCATTGGACCATGCTCATAATTGAACATGCGAGACACCGCAAAAAACACTCTAACGTCTGAGATTTTGTGCAGCTGAGACCGCAGGCAGAAATGGAGCTTGGATGTGATGTCTGTTGCAGAAACTCAAGAAGAAGAGAAGTCAAAGCAAGATGACTAATCTGTGGGCCCTGGATGTTTTTGTGCAAAGATAAATCAAGTGAAGCAATGTCAAGTCTCGTTAGTAAATGATGAATCAGGTCGAATATTTCGCAAATACAACCCAGAGCGGTTTCCTGGAAAGTCTTGACATCATTTACACAGCTGCTCATGTAAACGGATCATCCTGAGCCTTTATTACACTTGAGAGCCCTGTGGTGGAGTTTCCTACAAGTGGTCAGGCTTTACCTTAGGATCTGTCAGGGAGGTGAAGACCTCCCACTGGTGTCTGGGTAGAAACGGACCAAAGATAGACAGGACTAAATGTAAGGTGATGTTTTAATGACATTTTTTTAATGTCTTTCAACTGCTATGTGTGTTTTTGTCATTAGAATGTAGACAAAGTACGTTTTATTTTATTATTAGACATCTTAAATTCCACCGTGAGGTTTGTCCATTAGATCTTTCTCATTTGCAAAGTCTATTTGCTTAAGTCTAGAGGCGTCTAGCATGTTGACAAGTTGACAAAGAGAGAACTTGGATTAAAACAAGAATGTTTCTGAGCGATCCCAGACCTCATTCATGACTTCTACCTTAACCTGACAACATATCTCTCTCAGAAAACTGATACTGATGACTCTTCTAACTCTTATTTCACACCCTTCCACTCCGCAGCATTAGAGTCTTGTGGTCACGCACTAGCCACGGAAAAGTTTGACTTTCAAACATTTAACTACCTTCTTAAGGAAGTGTGGCAGTGAAGTGATCTGGATGGCAGTGGGGTGCTACTGACGTCTCATTGGAGGTTATGGGAGGTGAGATAAACCGAAGGGAAGAATACGGACTAAACACTTCAAAGCAGAATATGCCCACTATGTCATTGTAAATGGGTATATGGCCAAACTACTGGGGGGAAGAAGATAATGCTTCAAAAGTATTTGAAAATTGGAGATAAAGATCTCATCAGTGCCCAATAAATAACCTTCTGTGGTGTCTGTTCACAGTAAGATGTCACGGCATGCAGCCTTGAAGCATTAAGAGAAGGGTATCACAGTTAACTTGGTTCAGATATCTAACCCCGGTTTCACAGACAAGGCATAAGCCAAGTCCCAGACTAAAATGCATGTTTAAGCTGTTTTAATTGAAAGCAACTTGCACTAATATATCCTGAAATATATCAGTGCCATTGTTTTGTCTCAAGATCAACACCAGTAATGTTTTTAAGGCACATTTATAAAAGATACATTTCCTAATTCAACTAAGGCCCAATCCTCAAGCCCTGTTTGTGAAACCAGGCCATAATGTCAATAATAACACATTTTCCCCCTCCTTTTTATTTATTCAGCAGATTTAGATGTTTTTCAAAACTAGACTGTAGCAGTGTAAAAGTAGTAAAATATGTTAGTAATTATAATGGGAAAAGAATGGAATAATGCTACATTAAAAACCTGTCAATTAGGTGTTACCTTTTATAGCAAATATTTAATGGTCTTCTATATAAGGACTATATACATGTACTTTTGATGTACTAATAACGTTTTCTGTAAGTAATATGTATAAATCTATGATGAAAATATATATGTATTTACAAAAAGCATAATTTTTGCCCTAAACAAAGGACGTCCCTGTGTGACGTAACACATTTAATTGTTATTTAAATAAATGTCCCTATCAGTTATGCACATTGTGGTGGTTTACTGTGTTACATTTTATGTTGTTTAGTTTAGTTTTTATTAGGTCATTTTAATGTCGTGTTCTACCCTGGTGTTTAGTAATTGTGTGGGTAACATAAACTATTTACGTTCATTAGTCATAGGTCAAGGAAAGGGTAGTTTTGAAAAACGTTAAGTCATCGAGTGGCCTTGTTTTATGGCTTCTAGGTTAGTAACATTATAGGTTAATTAACTGTAAACTATACCATAATGCCTGAAATATGGCCACCCTATTTTTTAGAGTTGCTTTCTGGCAACCACAGCTGCCATTCTTTAAATTAATTTTTTTTTTTAATACAGTATACTGTATTTTTAATATGTTTCCAAAAAACATTTTTAAAGTACAGAGTATGACCAAGCTGATTGACAGTGAAGCTGATAACTTCATACAGTAATGCAAACGTCCACTGGGATTGCTGGGTTTGTACTATAGCTGTTATTTATTGGAAAGATCTCTCTTACAGGCAGTGCTCAGTTAATGTTTTCTGACAGCACATCCAGACTGATGAAATCCAACCTTTATGGCTCTAAAATATTCATGCCGACGCTCAATGTCTTTCCACTCTGTAAGTATGCCACGCTTTGGTCATCTTGTTCCAATTTCCTTAGTGAACGGCCTGTCAGTTCTTAAGATAATCAGGCAGTTCATCACTCTTTTCACGCTTTTGGACTATTGGGCATTTTTGTACTTTCAGCTCTGTCCAGGGGTTTGTAAATAATTTTACTGTCATCGCATTAGACTGTATTATCTGCTGGTCAGTTGTCTATCTTACAATATATGTATGTAGAACCAAATGAAGCAAATGAAGCAAAATAATATTGCATCTAGTTAATTTTTGTATGAAAAAAAAAGACAGTACTATACACGTGGGCCACTTTTAAGGATTATACTATTTACTCATTTTGAATAAGCTTTTATTTTTATTTTATTATACTATTATTTTATTTTAGTCATTTTGTTATGCGCTTTTGTAATTTTTATTCTTTTTTGTTGCTCTATTTCGGTTTTAGTTTGAGTAATTTTTATACTTAAACTTTTTAATTTCTAAGTTTTTCATATAATGTTTATATTTTATTTTATATCTGCTTTATTTCAATTAATGAAAAACATTTATTATTTTTATTTTAATGATTAACGGTGATTCATTTGTTAACATTAGTTAACAACATTAAGATAACAAACTAACTATGAGCAATAATTCTGCTATGCATTAATCTTAAAGTTAATTGCAACATTTACATTAATTTATTACATTATTAAAATCAAAAGTTGTATCTGTTACCATTAGTTAATGCACAGCGTACCAACATGTACAACAATAAACAATAATATTTTTATTAACAAAGTTAATGATGACTAGATGACTAAATGATAACAACACTGACACTGCTGTGGTCCCACTAGAGAATCTGTGGGGATTTATCGACTTGATGGCCACAGGTCACAGGACCCATAAACCCTAAACATTGTAAAGTGCCAAAACGAATGCATGGTGAGGAGGTGAGGGTCAGGAAAGGGAGTCAGAGGAACCTTTCAGTTTGTGGAAATCTATATCTGCAGCTTCTATCTCCTGATGCTCTCGTGAAGTTCTCATAGACAGTGGTTCATTATGCTAAAGCATATGAGTGGCTGGTTACGCTGTAGGCTTTTCTTTGACAGTACCAGGCAGAGAATGTCAACACTGGGGCGGGATGAGATTCAGGGAGCCTCTCTAGAGTAATGTTCACAGAGCTAGAGGAGTAAAGGCCTGTCTGGATGAGTAACAGCCCTGTCTGTCTGAGACAGTCCAGCAGCCCCTCTATCAACAGCCAGAATGCTGTTTTCTTCCAGAAATAGAGGTCTGTGCTTCACGGTTTCTGTGTAGGTGAAAGGAGCTGGCACTCTTGCCATTTATAGGTATGAATCCAGCTCTGGTTGTAGTTATCATTACTGATTCTCACAAGTGTGCTGTAATGTAGTTTGTCATAACATCAGACCTTCTAGTTTACTGTCAGTTCCTTTTCCGTGGTTTTAGATAATGTACTCCAAGTGGGTGGACATTTATTGTCATTGGGACAGGCCACTGTCTCATTTATTAGCTCAGTGTTCATATACAAGCCATTTTCATTTGAACATTCTATTAATTAAAGAATCCTAAAATATAAGCTGCTACTAATGGATGGATGGATGGATTCACATTATTACTGTTTTTACTGTATTTTTTAATTTTTATTAATGCAGCTGTGGTGAGCATAAGAGACTTCTTTCAGAAACATCTTATTGACCACAACCTTTTGAACGCATAGTGTATATACACTCACCTAAAGGATTATTAAGAACACCATACTAAAACTGTGTTTGACCCCCTTTCGCCTTCAGAACTGCCTTAATTCTACATGGCATTGATTCAACAAGGTGCTGAAAGCATTCTTTAGAAATGTTGGCCCATATTGATAGGATAGCATCTTGCAGTTGATGGAGATTTGTGGGATGCACATCCAGGGCACGAAGCTCCCGTTCCACCACATCCCAAAGATGCTCTATTGGGTTGAGATCTGGTGACTGTGGGGGCCATTTTAGTACAGTGAACTCATTGTCATGTTCAAAAAAACAATTTGAAATGACTCTAGCTTTATGATGATACTTCCTGCTGGAAGTAGCCATCATAGAATGGGTACATGGTGGTCATAAAGGGATGGACATGGTAAGAAACAATGCTCAGGTAGGCCGTGGCATTTAAACAATGCCGAATTGGCACTAAGGGGCCTAAAGTGTGCCAAGAAAACATCCCCCACACCATTACACCACCACCAACAGCCTGCACAGTGGTAACAAGGCATGATGGATCCACGTTCTCATTCTGTTTACGCCAAATTCTGACTCTACCATCTGAATGTCTCAACAGAAATCGACTCATCAGACCAGGCAACATTTTTCCAGTCTTCAACTGTCCAATTTTGGTGAGCTCGTGCAAATTGTAGCCTCTTTTTCCTATTTGTAGTGGATATGAGTGGTACCCGGTGGGGTCTTCTGCTGTTGTAGCCCATCCGCCTCAAGGTTGTGCGTGTTGTGGCTTCACAAATGCTTTGCTGCATACCTCGGTTGTAACGAGTGGTTATTTCAGTCAAAGTTGCTCTTCTATCAGCTTGAATCAGTCGGCCCATTCTCCTCTGACCTCTAGCATCAACAAGGCATTTTCGCCCACAGGAGGACTGCCGATACTGGATGTTTTTCCCTTTTCACACCATTCTTTGTAAACCATAGAAATGGTTGTGTGTGAAAATCCCAGTAACTGAGCAGATTGTGAAATACTCAGACCGCCCCGTCTGGCACCAACAACCATGCCACGATCAAAATTTCTTAAATCATCTTTCTTTCCCATTCTGACATTAAGTTTGGCGTTCAGGAGATTGTCTTGACCAGGACCACACCACTAAATGCATTGAAGCAACTGCCATGTGATTGGTTGATTAGATAATTGCATTAATGAGAAATTGAACAGGTGTTCCTAATAATCCTTTAGGTGAGTGTATAATCCAATTGTGCAGCAATACGTTAGACATAGCCTATTAAAATAGAAAAAGAAAACTAAAGTAGGCAATATAGCAGGTATGTTTGGGGGATTTTCTGCTATGGGTTGTGATAAGCTGGTACAGTTCTTGGCCTATTTTCTCAGTTCATCACTCTTCTACTAATGGTTTTTAATGTAGTGATGCATTTTTTTCCACATTTTATTATTACAAAAATGTTTCATTAATATTTTGCATCTAAAGGCAAACTTCATGATCTAACTGTTGTAAATACAAACCCGATTCCAAAAAAGTTGGGACACTGTACAAATTGTGAATAAAAAAGCAATGCAATAATTTACAAATCTCATAAACGTATATTTTATTCACAATAGAATATAGATAACATATCAAATGTTGAAAGTGAGACATTTTGAAATGTCATGCCAAATATTGGCTCATTTTGGATTTCATGAGAGCTACACATTCCAAAAAAGTTGGGACAGGTAGCAATAAGAGGCCGGAAAAGTTAAATGTACATATAAGGAACAGCTGGAGGACCAATTTGCAACTTATTAGGTCAATTGGCAACATGATTGGGTATAAAAAGAGCCTTTCAGAGTGGCAGTGTCTCTCAGAGGTCAAGATGGCCAGAGGATCACCAATTCCCCCAATGCTGCGGCCAAAAATAGTGGAGCAATATCAGAAAGGAGTTTCTCAGAGAAAAATTGCAAAGAGTTTGGAGTTATCATCATCTACAGTGCATAATATCATCCAAAGATTCAGAGAATCTGGAACAATCTCTGTGCGTAAGGGTCAAGGCCGGAAAACCATACTGGATGCCCGTGATCTTCGGGCCCTTAGACGGCACTGCATCACATACAGGAATGCTACTGTAATGGAAATCACAACATGGGCTCAGGAATACTTCCAGAAAACATTGAACACAATCCACCGTGCTATTCGCCATTGCCAGCTAAAACTCTATAGGTCAAAAAAGAAGCCATATTTAAACATGATCCAGAAGCGCAGGTGTTTTCTCTGGGCCAAGGCTCATTTAAATTGGACTGTGGCAAAGTGGAAAACTGTTCTGTGGTCAGACCAATCAAAATTTGAAGTTCTTTTTGGAAAACTGGGACACCATGTCATCCGGACTAAAGAGGACAAGGACAACCCAAGTTGTTTTCAGCGCTCAGTTCAGAAGCCTGCATCTCTGATGGTGTGGGGTTGCATGAGTGCGTGTGGCATGGGCAGCTTACACATCTGGAAAGGCACCATCAATGCTGAAAGGTATATCCAAGATCTAGAACAACATATGCTCCCATCCAGACGTCGTCTCTTTCAGGGAAGACCTTGCATTTTCCAACATGACAATGCCAGACCACATACTGCATCAATTACAACATCATGGCCGCATAGAAGAAGGATCCGGGTACTGAAATGGCCAGCCTGCAGTCCAGATCTTTCATCCATAGAAAACATTTGGCGCATCATAAAGAGGAAGATGCGACAAAGAAGACCTAAGACAGTTGAGCAACTAGAAGCCTGTATTAGACAAGAATGGGACAACATTCCTATTCCTAAACTTGAGCAACTTGTCTCCTCAGTCCCCAGACGTTTGCAGACTGTTATAAAAAGAAGAGGGGATGCCACACAGTGAGAAACATGGCCCTGTCCCAACTTTTTGAGATGTGTTGATGCCATGAAATTTAAAATCAACTTATTTTTCCCTTAAAATTATACATTTTCTCAGTTTAAACATTTGATGTCATCTATGTTGTATTCTGAATAAAATATTGAAATTTGAAACTTCCACATCATTGCATTCTGTTTTTATTCACAATTTGTACAGTGTCCCAACTTTTTTGGAATCAGGTTTGTAGTAGATTGAGAGTTTTTGCTATACTGTATGTTTTTATTATTCCAAACAAAAGCAAATCTCCCGAATGCACTGTAAAAGAAACACAGCAGGCATGAGAGGAATCCAGAACAATACTTTGAAACTGATGGTGTGACCAAAGCCTGGAGACATGCCCAAGATGATTTCCTTCACTTCTGCTGAATCATTCCGAACTTGAATGATTTTCTTTCTAGAAATTAGACATTTCGAAGACTTTAAAGAGCTGAATGTTCTTTTCCATGCAGTTACAGTTTCCCCTTTTGTCACCTTTTGAGTCGTGGTTTGGAACAACTTGAGGCGCGAGTAATTGATGACAGAATTTTCATTTCGGAGTAAATTTGTCATTTAATTTCACATATTATTTTATAGCTTGTTATACACTGTAGGTATAAATCTGAAATGTGTAAGTGATTGGCTCTATGAGTCACGTGGTGTTGGAATTGTGCTGCACTCAGTGAGAATCATAAAACTTTACAGCTGCTTTCATCTTTGTTCACATTCTTTAAGAGTCAAGGCACTCTTTGATTCTGGTGACCAGTAAAGGCTCATTTCAGACTGTACTACCTGGATGAGAGCATATGACTAAGACAGACCAAACCAAGACATGAGCAAACAGGTTAATTACAGTTTATTAGCAGAATAGTGAGTGTGTTTGTCAAGCATCTCTCTGTAGGTTAGGACGTTTTTTGGTGAGAAAACAGCTGGAGATCTCTTGACTCAATCTTTTGATTTCAGCTTTGTCACAATCGCTCATCGAAATATATGTGTAGCATCATGATGTGTAGCATCATGCATAACATCTGATATCAGATGTACTTGACTCATTGCATAATTAGAGTTGTGAGGAAGTTATCAGCATAATTCAAAATTAATGAGGAGTTTATCAACTTTACGACTTGGGTTTATTGTTTTTTGGTGGCTTAGCAGGATCAACCCCCTTCCCACATTACAGATGAGGAACTTGCTTTAGTAATTAACACGTGTTGATGTCTCCTTCACGCTCATTATGGCTTCATAGAAGCGCCCCGTGTTCCCCTCTCAGCTTCAGCTCCGCATGGCTTGTGTCAGTTGGTTCATTCCATGGAAGAGTGACATGTGGCATACGTATGACCTTCAAAGGATTTTTGTACAATATGGAGAACTTGTCCTCTTCTTATCTCGCTCATCACAAGAAGATATTTTTAGTGGATGATGTGTGTGGTATATGGTCTGAATCAATATCAAAATATAGCTGCAAGCAATAATAATTGAGGTCCAAGCAGATTGGAAAAATTTGAAGCCAGATTTCAATGCTGCAGTTATTTTTATGGTAAACTTCAACTTCTTTGATTTATGCTGCTTAGTTTTAAGGATTTGTTTACAATTGTAGCATTATACCACTATACTTTTACACAAATTGTGGGAAATGTCATGCAAATGTGACGAGCAAGTTAAGTTTTTGAATTTTTTTATTTTTATTTAGTAAATTCAAAATGACAGAATTTTGGGTAACACTTTGGGCCCTGTTTTAATGATGTGAGCACAATCAGCACATGGTCTGAAACGCATGGTGCACTAGTTTTAGACAGAAAAAACAGTCTACGTGCCAGGCGCATGGCCCAAAAGGGTTGTCCCTATTCTCTTAATGAGTAATGGGTGTGTTTTGGGCATAACGTGCAACAAACCAATCAGAGTCTCAACTCCCATTCCCTTTAAAAGCCAGTTGCGCTTGCACCATGGCGGATTCACTATTTACATGGCAGAATTTGCGAGCCAAGAGACTGAATGCTTCTCCAGAAAGGAATTTTATTTTTAATATTTAAAAATGTTTGTGTGCTGTTGCGTGTAACATAAGAGGAGACTAGATGAGCAAAAAAAGAGCAAATATGAGAAGAGATGAGACAAGAAAAAAAAGCTGAGTGTATGTGCGTTGTGCACCCAACTATAGGTGCATATTACTAATGCACTCTTTAAATAACACAAAAAATACTGCGCTATTAACTTTAGACCAGGTTTTTGTTGGTCAATGGAGCAGTCGTTTTCAGTTCCTTCAAAATAGCAATGCCCCAACACACCTCGTTTTCAGACCAGCACACCCATGGGCAAACAGATGGGCGCGAGTGCATTTGCTATTTAAACGTGAAAATGATAACTGCGTCGGGCTGAAACTAGCAAAAAACACTTGCGTCGCACCTGCCGTCACATTGCTCCGGGTGTATGATGGGGCTAAATGTAGAATTCAGAAAATTAGCTTGTTATTAGTGACACCGGTGGCCGTTAAGTGAACTGCAGCCAGCAACTTATTGCTTGTGCTCACACTCATGAATACGTAACGTACAAGACACTGAACGTGATTCAATACTTTTGGCGTTACTTTACTTTTACGCAATTCACCGGCATCATGTCGACAAATGAGGTAATTAAAAGTACACTGTTATATTTGATTATAAGGTGTTTGAGATTACAATCTATATAGATCTCTGGCTATATATGATATTATAGTTTGAATTAATCACAATGACACTGCAGTACAGAATGGCTCTTTCTGTATTATCCTGAACATTGTATAAGCATTAATTTCATGTGCCATAGGAAGAGGCTCGTAAGCATCACATACTTTCCATTTTCCCTCCAAAAATGACCGAGTCCTACAAATCAGTCTACATGCTTTCATAGACAACATAAGTCGTGGAAGGTCTCGTTTTGTTTTATTACCAGATTTCTATATAAGCAAAAATTCTCTAATTATAGCAGTATATGCAACTGTGGCCAATTCTTACAACATTTGATATATAGGTTTCACAATACACAGTTATTTTAGTATTACTTGTAAACTGCTATTGCATTTACTAATATTTTAAATTGGCTTTTATTTTAAATTTTAATTCCAGTTTAGTTTTAGTTATTGTGTTATGTGCTTTTTCATTCTTTGAAAAAAATTAAATAAAATGATGTGCATTTTTAAGTCTAGATTTAACTTAACTTTTGTTCCAGTTAATTTTAGTACTTTACCTTAAACTTATTTTATTTCAGTTAGATGCCAAGGCAACATTTCTAATTTTTGTTTTTAAGTTTAACTTTTTCATCTAATATTTATGTTTTAGTTAACAATAATGACACAGGCACACATACTCGAACCACGGTCACCTGGACTCAGCATTTAAGTGTAATTGAAAAAGAATGCCATTGTAACAGAATATACAGTATTGCGTTTCACTGCAGCCGCAGGGTAAACTGGACACACGTTTTCCCTCTGTTATGCTCTCTGCATGATTACAGTGTTCCAGAGCATCTTTCTCTTTCTTTTTGCCTTAATGGGCTCAGAAACTATTGAGAGACATGTGGTCTATTCTCTTCACATCATTGCAATGTAATTGCTGAACAAGAGGGGGTTGAGAGTTCACATTGGAGCAACAGATGGAAGGCACACTTTGATATATTAAGGGGGAAAATATAATATATATATATATATATATATATATATATATATATATATATATATATATATATATATATATATATATATATATAT
The DNA here is from genome assembly GCA_018749465.1 of Paracanthobrama guichenoti. Lineage (NCBI taxonomy): Eukaryota > Metazoa > Chordata > Actinopteri > Cypriniformes > Gobionidae > Paracanthobrama > Paracanthobrama guichenoti. Next base: position 498,460 of record CM031963.1, on the reverse strand, counting down.
ATATATATATATATACACACATACACACACATACACACACACACACACACACACACACACATACATACATACATACATACACACACACACAGCAATATGTGCACTGGACAGGATATGTTCGTTGGACATGTCTGGTATGAAAACAGTGGAATGTCTGATATTTTGTATGTGGTTTCATCAGCTGCTTTTGGAGTGAGCAAGTCAGGGGATCATAATGTTTTTAGTTCATGTTATGGCAACTGTTACTGCTTGAAAATGTCAAGATTAAAATGTAACTTCAAGTGCATTCAAGGTAGACATTTAACTCTGTGATTCTTGAAATCAAACCCATGTCCCTGCAAATTAAACTCATAGCCATTTCTAGTTGCAGTTCTTATTCAGTTAAGCTATAGTAGCTGCAAACTGTGAAAAGATAGTTTGATTATTATACAGAGAGTAAATTTATTGCGATGTTTGTTGAAGTGGATTAATCAAAGCTTTAATGATTTGTTTTAGGAAAAGAGGGAACCCTCATCTATATACATTGTTTATATTTTTGACATTTACAGATAGTTAGAATAACAAGCTGAACAGGAAAGAGAACTGCAGTGTGAACTTTATTACATTTACATCTCAATTGCTTTATTTTCTTAGATGACTGACACCATGATGTGAAAGCAAACTGACCAACAGTGTCTATTGCAGCTGCTCTGGTCCCTATTAATGGGGACAGTCTGATTTATTTTTCTGTTTATCGGAGACTACATATGGATAGCATTGACTCCATGCTCTTCAATCTGTCCTTGTGGAGCTGCTTACTGACTATACTAATAGTGCTCTGTTGTGATCATTTCGATTTTAGTTTTATTCTTTATAATCTGGTATTATAATACATTTTTAATTTAATTTAAAACAATAGTAATAACAACAATAATAACAATATATAATACTAATATATATATATATATATATATATATATATATATATATATATATATATATATATATATATATATATATTAATTATTAATTTAATTATAATTAAAACAAATATTTTACTTAATACATATTTTGATATTTATTCATATTAATAAATATTTTCATTATTCATTTTGAACACATGATGAACCAGTTAAACTTAAGTTTTTGTGTTTGGTTTAGTACAAGGGGTAGAACATATGTTTCTGTCTGTAGTAACGCTCAGTAACCTGAGGCAGGCATTGATAGAGTGATCCTGCACACACTGACTCCAGTTCAAGTGTGACATTCAACCTCCACCTCCTGCTTAGGGAGGGCAAAGGTACTTCTGGTGTCATCCTGTCGATTAGCCGCCCGTGTCATTACTTGGCTCTACTTTTTTTTTTGACCTCTGGATGACTGTAGTTTGCTTACTGTCCTCCTACAACTCCTAACCGAATTTTATAAATATCGGTAGATATTTAAAAATCTAAATTCACTTATACACTGTATTGAGTTTATCAGTCTCGGTTAGGTTTGACTAGAGGGAGATTGCTTTGTCCTAAAGGGCCTGGGAATATTTTCGTCTCCAGTCTCCTCCCACTTAAAGCCACCTGGGCTTCATTTCCTCACTTCCTCTCCTTACACTTCATATCTTTCACTGAGAGTTAAAACACCTGATAAAACGCCCTGCTGACACCTGAGGCCAACTAAAAGATTCATTTCTGAATGAAAAACCCCTTGGGGGCTTTATGAAAGTATGACTTTGTTTTTCAAGAAAGATTATCACTTCAATCTTTATTACCTAAGTTAGTTAATATTTCTTTACACTTTTTGGAAATAATATTTTTTTGTATGATCTGATTGAGCTAGTTGAACAAAACTGTTCCCCTGTGTTTCTCTTCTGTACTAATGACAAATGTCACGTGTTTCATCAATGTGGCATTTTCTTAAACATTGCATTGTTCCGAGTTGAGGACCCATGAGCTGCCGCTTGAGAGATCCAGATAGATTGTGTTATCATTTATTCATTCCACTTCACTTTCCCTGAAACTAGAACTAATCTAACCAATGTATTATTTACCATTAGTGAATACTTACCTAATGCATATTTCAACACCAGGCAGCTGGAGTCTTTGTCTTGGAGGTGCTGATCACTTAGTGCTATTGAATGAGCTTGGAGATTGTGACAGGTCACAGGTTTAAATGCCCAAAGGTCAATGTCACACATATAAGCACAATGACAATTAAGGGGTTGTCTAGATCCGCCCTGTTATAGCCTTTGCAGCAACTTTAACGGTATTTTTAGTTGGAAATTATACCAATTCTGAGATTCAGATTAATGTATTATGTAAAAGCAATTGTATACTGTTAAGAATAATAAATCTTACAAACTCAATTAATCATACCTGCTGCATGTACATTACTGATATGGATTCTTTGGCATAGCATGCTAACAGATTTTTGTTAGGAAAGTGTGAAACGTTAAAAAAATTAGGGCAAATTACTCTCACAATGAAGGTTGTCAGAGATGTCAAACAGGTCACATTGTAGTATCACATCTGGCAGATGTGAAGTGCATGAACTGCATTGCACAAATAGTGATTTTTATGTAGGACATACTGTATAGAAGCAAGATACTATATTAGCTTATTGGTACTAAGCTTAGGGGCCCAATGCCATTCCTGCATAGAAATGCAGGAACGGTATTGGAGTTTCCTCTTAAATATTGTGGTTGGCTTGTAAATTAATCATTAAGAAAATCTTGGATTAAATGAGAGCAAGATAAATGTAGGCTTTGAAACTGGGCAGCATATTTACCCATATTTAGCTTTCAACATAGAACTTAGGAACAAACAGTCCTTTGGAAGTACGCTGCCTGAAACCCTCTCTTTTAGCTTGCACAGTGACACACCTGAGAGAGAGAGCTCAGGCAAAGGTCCTCACTGCAAGAAAGGTAGAATTTCACCCCCTTTGAAGTAACAGAGAAGGATTCAGGCCCCCTCATTAGCCAGATAGAATCTACACTCAGACATGTAAGTTAGCGATTCAAATCTATTGGGACAGATTGAATTCCGTTAAATAGTGCTGTTTTTTAGTTTTCTCAGGCTCTCTTGGCTATCTCTTATGAGGCAGCAAACAATGAGAAACACTGCAGGACATTCAGTGGCAGAGGCTGGCTGGGAAAAATCCTCTGGCGGTCTCATATTCGCTCCTTTCACAAATCCCTCCATAGATAGGTTATCTGCGTAAATGGCAGTCTGTACCCTGGAGTCTCTTCATTAATATGATAATGATTATTTTTAGAGAGGACAAGAAAAGGGAAACTTGGTCAGCCAATTTTTTTATCAAAATTTTTTACATTTGGCAACCAAAATAAATGAAATATTAATGGGATAGCCGTTAAAGGGCACTAAAGCAGACAACATGCAAGAGTAATCGTACCCATTTTTTTGGAAAAGCTTTCGAACTGTACTTAGTTGTTGTTCTAAATTTTTGTGAATGATCTAGGATTTATCCAGTGTTACGGACGTTCTCTCTCTTTTATTTCTGTTAAATGTAAATTTGCATATAAAAATATCCGTTGTTAACCCTCAAATAGGTTAAATCTTGTAAAAGCACTACCAAACATGATTAATGAACATGACTTAATTTATACATTTATACTCTAAATAGGCAATGTAAAGATACTTAACTGTAAAATTTAAAATAAAAGCTTTATTCTGAAGGAAAAAACATGAAAACGTAATTGTAGTGTAACAGCAAATTATGATAATGATAATCAATTTAATAATGATAAAAAAAAAAAAAAAAAAAAAAAAAAAGGAGGACTCAAACCCTTTAATAGGTTAATCAGCAAATATTAGAACTGGTCAAAAGTCACAATGCCACCCGTGCACTTCTATCTTCTATCGGCTACTCTATGGTGGTCCAATATTCACTAAAAACCAGAAGAACATTCAGTTCCTCTTTAAAAATCTATTAAGTGTGTCGCAATAATTAGAGTTCTCGGAGTTACCATTCTTCTGATTGGTTACTTGTCCCTAGTGTTGGCAGGAAATGTCTGACAGAGGAAGTGTGTGATAAGACCAAGGTGTTTGAAGGAAAATGTGAGATTAAGTGCTGAACCAACACTTCTGAGGACCCCGGGCACCGGGTTAGTCAAATAATAGGTAGATGGAGCTTTTGAGGGTTACGGGGAGAAGAAAGACACCTTCGATTGAAAACAGCCATTCATCCTCAAACAGGAGCTTTTGAGAGGATTAGTCTAGGGTTTGGGGTTTTCTCCTGTTGTTAAAGTTTGTCTCACTAGAGGGACCCAGTGCCAGTAAAGTTTTGTTTTAACTCCAGACCCAAGAACAAGAAGAGCGTCCCACATCTTTGCCATTTCAATGACAATATGCAGATAAGAATGCGAGAAACAGTAAATTGAACTTTGTGCTATAGAAAATTATGAAAATGATTTGCCGAGCAATGTTTTGCAAAACAATATGCCTTACTATAAGTAAACCATGACTGAAACTGGCAAAGGTATATCTGCTTCTCTGAACACAATGGGACCTAGACTTCTTGGGATTATATTGACAGCAAATCATACTGTTTTATGAATCCATTCAAATGCACTAGGCACAGTTTAGTTGTACTAACACATGTTTCTTTTCCCTCTTCTTTGGCAGCCCTTCCCCCCACCCGTAATGAGCAAACGTCTCCCCCGGTTAGTGGTTGACTTCCTCGCTCCTTTGCGACTCCAACAGATCTTTTGGCACAAGATAAGTCTGGCATGAAGGTGAAATTATTATGCAACATGAGAATTTCAATTAATAAGCTTTTCCATCAGGACACCCCTTCACAGAAATGTCTAAAGCAGTCACATAATCCCTTAA